>JAHREE010000339.1:1698019-2053459 GCA_033628505.1 Tringa tobata | reverse complement strand
ACTTTTTCACAGTGAGGGTGACGGAGCCCTGGAACAGGCTGCCCAGGGAGGTCGTGGAGTCCCCTTCTTTGGAGATTTTCAAGACCCACCCGGATGCCGTCCTGAGTAGCATGATCTGACATGCTCTGGGTGGTCCTGCTTTGGCAGAAAAGTTGGACTAGATGATCTCTATGGTCCCTTCCAACTCTAAAAATTCAGTGAAATTCAGTGAAATTCAGTGAAAGTAAACCCACCCACAAAGATCGTTACATGAAACCCCAGAAAGCCAAGAGTATTTATTTTTCTAGAAAGGATCTGAACTGCAGCAGACTCAATTGGAAGTACTCTAGAGATGTTACTGAGAAGCCTAAATATTAATTGTCAGGATTGCTAATCATGTTTCACATGTTCACAGCTTTCACAGTCATGCAACCTGTGTCCAGGTCAAAACGAATGTAGTTTTTATTTGCATTCACATGGTCAAATGACTTCTGAGAGTATGAAACAAAATAAGAACAGGCATTTTCTCATTGGACTAACAGAATATATTTAGGGAATCCGCAAAACTTTCAAGTTTGCATTTGATTTCTTATGAATCCAGAGATGTGTATGTATCATCATCACTAATTTTTAAAAATATAGGTTATTTTGTCTTTATTTTTTTTCTCCCAGAGATGTAACATTAATGCTGATAGACATGAGATAAAACAGCTATCAAGAGAGACCCAGTTCTAGAAAGTCCCATTGAGCTGATTTATTTATGCTGAGTAATAGTTTAAACATGACTGTTCACAGAAAAAAAAAAAAAAAGAAAAATGAAATTCTGGTATTATAGTTTCATCTATGAATATAGCTGAGTGCACTGTAGGGTTTGTTGTTGTTTTGTTTGGCTTTTTAATAGTATAGAAGAACACAGCTTTTCCTTATTCAAACATTATGTGTTGCATCATTTATGACCCCTATTCCACAATTCCACAAAAGTATATGCAAAAAATAAATATGAAGGAAATGAGTAAAAGTGAAGGTCTGTTTTATTTATGGCATTTTTTTCTGTTTAGACAGTAATACTCCTCATGTCTCCAGACTGTTTTGGTAATGGTCTATTTTATTTTTAGAGCAGAGTCTTAATTTCTCTCCCTATCTTTTGTCTGTAACTCCTTCTATATAGCTTGAGACATCTGTGCCTAGTCATATTGATCACAATGTCAGGGTTTTTTAAGATTGTGAAGAAGAAGAAGAAGATACAACTGTGTTAAAATATCTAGGAGATACTGCTACTTAATTAATTTTGTGTGTGTGCGTGACATAGAAAGAACAATTATGAAATCGAAAAAAAGCATAACTGTTTTCATTTCTGTGGTGTTATTACCTCTATTTTAGACATATTAGACACCAATCTGATTTTATTTCCATATCCCAATTTGATTCAACAATAGCATCAATATTTTTTTTTTCCTGTAATGATATGTGTGGTATATTTCAAACTCTTTACAGTTTATTTTGCTAAATAAAAAGTAGGCTCATGTGCTTGACTTGCAGCAGAGATGAGGGCTTAGGGTGATGAGGACAACCCTAGCACCTCAGGCTCAGGAAACAAAATGCTTGCAAGCTTTTCACTGAAGGAAAATACCACCATTTGCTTGTCCTGGGCTTTTGCTTTTCCTTTGCTGTCTGCCATAAACCTCTTTTGGAAATGGGATACTAGACGAAATGCATCATTGTCTGAGCCAGGAGCATCATCTGTACTTACATACACAATACAAGTAACATTTGAATCTTTTACAACATTCTCTTAGGACAATTTGTGTGTAATGGTACAAAGTGTTTAAACTAACGCAGGGAGTATAAAAAGTTGGTATCTGAGTTGGTATTCTCATTTCCTTTTTTTTCTCTGCAAAACATAGCCTACTTCTTTTGATTAGATATTGCAGAAGTCTTTTACTTCATTTTTCTTACAAAAAGCTTTTATAAACCCTGCTTTTGAGCAGTGAAGTTGGACCAGAAGACCTCCAGAGGTCCCTTCCAGTCTCAGCCACTCTGTGAGTCTGTAAAAGAACAAGAAAGAGCATGTGGCATGCAAGGATTTTTCTGTTGTGCCAATGAATATGCAATCACATGTATGACCTCAATCTGCACTAAATGAGTAGTCTATGTAAATCCCAAGGGCAAGTTCAAGTCTTTTGATCTGCAGTGATATTAGTTGTTCCAGCCTAAAGCATTGTGGGTTAGGTGCAACTTCCTTGAAAATGTGGGTTTGTGCAACCCAGAATGAGTTACAGCACTTCTCAATTTTTATTAATAACCTAAACATATTAAACCCAGTGGGGCTAATGAAAGAATGTTAATTAAAGCTTTCACCTTTTGCTACATAGCACACATTTCCTGTATGCAGTGATGACAGGTACACGAAGATCTGAAACAATCAACAAAGATTAATAATATTCATTTCTGAAAGAAGTAAGCATATATTTCTGAGGATTAATGACCAGAAGCACTGTTTCTTATCAGAGAAAAGGTATTAGTGATGACAGAAATTGATATAGGAAGTAGAAACATAACATCAACCTTTTCTGATTAAAAACCCAAATATGATAGTCTACATGCAATTCTGGATGACACTTTACACAATATTCAATATAGATGAAAATCTCAATAAGAGGAGGAAGAATTCTAATAATTCTTAGTTGTACTTCTCAACTTCAACAAGCCTTTTCTTCTGCTTTTGTTTTGGATTTTTCTAAGCTCATATCTGTTCCCATCTTTCAGATATATCCTTTAAATTATGTCACTGCTTCCAGAAAATGAGGAAAAATATTTTCTCAGTTCTCATATTAGTTGTTTTCCTTTTTCTCTGTGTTCATGGTAGACAGCCCTACCCTCTATCTTGCCTTTCTTTTCCTGCATTGATGTGTCCCCACTTTTTCTCATTATTGCTTCTATATTTCTGAAATAGCTTCTTACAAAAAATATGACCACTCTATTTCTCAATAGCTACTGTAACACTTTTCCAGTCTGACTTCCAGTAGCTAAAAGCATTTTCCTTATTCTTATATATTGTCGAAACAAGGTGTGGGGAAGAGCCTTGTACATAAAATAATGTTAATGCACCTGTAATAAGGGCATCAGTGGCATCAAATGCACATCGCTCAGGTTTGTTGAGTGGAATGAGATGCAAGGGCTGTTTTTCTACCTATCAAGTTTGTAATACAGCCTGGGGCTCTCATGGTTCTCAAAGTAACTTCAGAGAGTCATATGTTTTAAGTGAAGCACTTCAGTAATCTACCTATCTCAATTTCTGGTTTAAAACAAGCTGTCCAGTTGCACTGTAGATACTCCTGAGAATGTATGTCTGACTAATTGTGTCTTTGATAAAGAAGATAGTCTGCATTCAAAAAGTTTAGGAAATCTGATGCCTACCACTTTTTCTTGGTAACTCGTTCAAGTACGTTTGATAGAATGTATTTTACTTAACATCTGCTTATCGGAGGGAAGAATGAGACATATATTTTAGTGAAACAGCTGCTTCACAACAAAAGTAATAGTAGTGCTCTTCAGCAGATATACTGTATTTTCTATCCTGTAATTTTCAGCTCAAACTGCTACCTGTTTGCGCTGCTCTGCACTAGGGTACCTCCACAGAACTCAGCGATGTGTGAATACACACCAGTGCCACATAGCTGTGTCATTGAGGGAATCTGCCCAAGCCTCTTTTCTTCTCCACAGACCTAACTAATCTGGGCACGTGCCCAGCAATGCATCATACTGCTTGCCCACTACATTGCATTCTGCTATGTAATGCATCCTTATCTGCTGAAAGTATTTTAATTTCTGCCTGCAAAGGCATTTATACACTCAACAGCAAATAATTTGTACATTTTTTATTGTTCAAAGAAAAGAAAAAGAGTCAGAAGATTGAAATATTGACTTTTTGAAGTTTCTGACTGTAAGAAGTGTTTCCACCTTTCAGAAAATTTTTATTTCTGTACTCCATACAGTCCCTCATTGTCATTGTTATTTGAAGTTTGTGGAGAGCCCAACAGGATACAGCTTTTCCAGACCGAACTCAGTGGAAATGCAGAGGGAAATATCATCACTTCTCGCACACAATCATACGAGAGCTGTAACGCACAAATCTTGCTTGGTTTACCTAGTTAATCCAGCTGCAGTCAACTGCCCTGGTCAGCATGGACACAACCCCTTGTCCCATGATCTGTTAGGGTGCTGGCTCCCCCTGCAGTTCTATGGCCTGCTCTGACAAGGAATGGGGTAATGCTGCCTTCTGGGGTTTCTTCCATCTGGAGACAACTTCACATTATTACTCACATTTATAATCTTTTCTCTGCCATACTACATGCTCTGTTGATTTACATTATGCTAATTGACATTTTCTCATCTTATGCAGTAACTATACCTAGAAAGTATTGGAGCAATGCCTGAATGCTCAGGAGTATTTGAATCATTAATTCAACATTAAAGGCCGTTCATTTTTTTCATATTAATATTTGACTTAAGTGGAAAATCTAATTACTTGAAAGAAGAAAGACTCTGGTTTAATATGACCTGTCTGGGTTCACATCGAGAGTCACTACTGGTTTCTATCCTGTACTCAGTGGCAAGTACTGATTTTCAGAAAAAAAAAAATAAAATAGAGAACTGATTTGTGTTTCAACCAACCAGTTTATAAGTCTTGATTAAGTTTCCTGCCACGGCAATAATTCAGTTTTAGATATTTCTTTTAACTTATAAAATTACTTCTGTATTTTTATCCTGAAGTTGGGCACCTAACTTTTGGCTGTCTGTCGCCTTGTATCTTTTCCAAAACTCTCATGGGGGAATTGCACAAAACCAGTGTACTCAGCTGCAGGAAAAAGTGTATCTATAGGTAATCTGACCATAGATAGATGACCTCCTTAAACAGCCTGATACTATTATCCCCGACATGGGGTGACACCCAGAATCTTCTATCGTGAAATATGTTTCCAGACAGAAAGAGAGAATTCCTTCTTTTGCTGAATAGCTTTCTTGCTACTCTGTTCCTCTCTCCAGAAAGTGTTATCAGACAACTGCCTTTGCATCCTCTACTGTTGAAAATAATTAATTTTTAATAGAGGAAAGAAATCAAAATCAGGGACAAAGTAAATGAGTGTATCAGACACTTCCAGAGAAAAGAGGCAAAAGTGCAGCAGTTTTGAAGAACAAATTTTTAGCTCAGGTGCCTATATTTCATCTAATCATGTATGTTGTTTTTTAATCTGTATATCAGGGATAATGGCACTGCTGACCTTGCAGAGGTACTATGTCATGAAATAATTAAGTATTGTGAAATGCTCAAATGTCATGAAAAGCTAAGGTATTTAGNATGAAATAACTAAGTATTGTGAAATGCTCAAATGTCATGAAAAGCTAAGGTATTTAGGTTAAAGGAGTTTTGAGTTTTCATTTTATTACTAGGAGAATTTCATATGTCCTCTGGAATTTTAGGCCTGTCCGTTAAATTATTCAGGACTTCAGTATCTCTATTTCAAAAAGGAAATAATTGTCATCTATTCACAGGAGTAGTAATTTTTTTTATGTTTTGAACATTAAATCAAAATCCTTAGATGAAAAATAATGTTAGTAAATACAACATTTATTTAACTATCTCTTTAAAGAAAATACATATAAGTGTTCCAAGGGAATCAAACCACTGTATGAATGTGCATTAAACACCCAGTGCTATAGATGATAGGATGGACCAAAGCATCTGTCATGAAAATAAGGTTCCCTGTAGCTAGAGACATGTAAACCTGAAACTGCAGGTTTAGAGTATTGTTAAGGCAATGTTTTGATCCAAATAAGGATTTTATTTAAATTGTCTCATTTCACTTCCTAGATTGCAACCCTAGACAATTCCCTGCCCTTGCTGCCATTTGTTTTTATAGGTCTATCTTTTTGAAAGAAAAATTGCAGAACACCAGAGGAAATGACAGGAAAAATATAAGTCCTCATATTCCTCAACATTTACAAAAATGAAGATAAATAATGTCATAAAGAAGTCCGCAAAACACCGTGGGTGGATATTAAATATAAAAAGACTAATCCTCCAGCATTTTAAATATTTTATAAAGAAATATAATTTGTATTCTGGCCCATAAAGCTATATCATCAGAGCAAAACTACACACCACATGAATGTTTATAAAAAAAATCATATCAGAAAACAGTGTGATTATTCATAACAGGATGCAATATAACTAGTTATCTCATAATCTAGGAAAAGCTTCCACATTTCCATCAACAGAAAAATCTTTTTTCTTAGAATAAGACAATGAAAAGCTCTCACATTATCATCATCATCATAATAAAGTTCTTAAATAACCTTTATTTTGCAGGAAACAAAAAAGAGAAGTTTGAAAGCATGATAAGCACAGCTCAAGATGACATGATCTTCTTTCTGCAAACCATTCCCCTCTTCACAGGGCCTGGATCATAATATACCAATGGGGACAAGTAATTTCCTGGCACTTCTGTGGGTTACAAGTGTGCAGTGGAGAAGTAGTTAAATAACACACTTCTTTCAAAGAGACTAAGGGGCTTGTCTGCTTGTTTGTTTATGCCACTACTACTTGGGATCAAGCTGTGGAACTGGATGGAGTTGGCTTCTAGCTCTTAGGAGAAGGGGGAAACAAATGAGCCTCTAACCTTATACAGAGTCTCTTAGACTAGGAGTAACACTGGGAGTTTGGGTTAGCACAGACAGATATTATATGCCCCTGGTACAAACTCTCTGCCTCACTTTACCAAGGCTGCTTTGACGTAAGTGGCAATGAAGATCTGGGTCTGGGTGTTTACATCCCTGTGCTTGTCATTGTCTCAGGGTGTATCACTCAACCTTTTGTCAATAAATTTATATTTGAATTTGAAATAATCTGTTACTGTAATTACCTCTATGTTTGTGTAACACTCAGCATGACTAGAGCCGAATTCTCAGCAAGATGTGGGAGTTAACCAAATATAAATAATAAATGCATATCAGAAAGATCACAGTGTTAAGTTCAAACCAAAAAAAAAAAAAAGGGTTCCTCTTTCCTATGAATAGTTTTCCATTTCCTGTTTGTTCAGAGAAGATGCTAAGCTTATATTTTAGTCTGGCTGAAGGATTCAAACTGATTTAGAAGAGATTTGCTTTAAAGCAAGCAGACGGTGCCTACATTATGAGTTCTGTATTTTTTTCCAGCTCCTCTCCTGCACAGCACATACTCATCAATCATATTGGGAAGCTGACTTATATTCTCCACACTTTACCACTAACTGGATTACAGAGCTGAAAATCTTACTCAAAGTTTAAAATGTGATAAAAGTAATCAAATTGTTCTAGACAAATTCTAACTGTGGTGAATAGATGGCACTAATTACCTTTTCTTATTATGCTACAAATGTAGTTTACTCCATCTTTATTCATGAAGTAATATCATATAGCCCACCAAGGGGACTGCAGCAGTATGTAATATTGGCATATTTGTTTTCTCATTCTTATTTTCCCTCTTCATCAGTATTCTGGAGGTGTGGTTTTAGACTGAAATGTATTGCTATGTGGGACTTTTTTGTGTCTTGGTGTAATTACTGCACCCTGCAGATTTCTGACGTTGAACCTATAGAAAAGAACTCAAAGAACTCCAACAATAGAGTGGCAGATTTACTGGGGGCAATTAGTTGTCTTTTTTAAGTTCCATTTTTAGAAAAGTGCAAGTGTATACAATAACATTCGTAATTTCGAGGTAATTTTCTAAGTTTGGGCATAGGATGTTGCAGACATTGTGAAATGATACTAACATTAACAAGGTTAAGTTTTCTTTATGTAAGAGTTATCAAGCTAGTAACAACGATATCTACTACTTCCTAGCTACCATTATATCCCTGGCTCAGACGCCATTCTGTGAAAAAACTCTGACAACAGTTTATTTTTTACATAGTCTATGGCTGAGATGTTTGTTTTGGTGTGGTTTTTTTTGACTACAAAACAGACAAGGAAAAAACATTCCAGTTTTTTTCTTCCTTATGTTTGGAGAACTTTGCTTTCTTAGGAACAAGCTTCCAGATGAAAATGTTTTGAAAAATCATGGTCTTTCTTCAGTTGAAGTAGTTTTTAAAGAAAGCTGACAAAGGATGAGGCTTCTGTGCAATTTCAGTACCAGCTTTTTTTTTCCAGATGTATTTTATTTGATCTTTATACAGTATTCAGAGATGTCAAGTGCCTATATTTTGAATGTGCTACTTGAACAGTTTTTCTAGATCTAGGGAGAAAATGGGAGAGTATGACAGGAAGGATTGTGCCACCTCTCCTCTCTGCAGAAAAGCAGACAGAATTCCTGCTTACGGCCCCTGAAGGTATTGCCCATACGTCAGGATAAACCCTGAGCTAAAAAGGTTAGGAAACACAGCTTGTGTAAAGGAGGTTTTATCTAAGCATGTTACCCCAATAATTTCACTGGCACTGGGGCACAAAGGATGAGTGATCCAGAGAAATGACCTTTCTCCCATGCTCACATGGAAAGCAGACAACTTCAGCAGGAAAAGTCATAAAATTTATGAGATTGATTGAATTCATTCGGAGCTTGATTTTCAGATAGTAGACAAGTACTGGCAAGAGGATAATAAAGCCCAATGTGCCTCTTTTTTATCTTTAAAAATAAACCCCACTAAACTCCAGTGTTTTATGCATAAATCCAGAAATTGCCATACTGGAGGCTTCCAGCTAGCTACTGTTAGACATTTCAAAGTGAATGCTCATCTCCTGTTTTACATCAGTCGTTTATCCTTGCACTGCCTAATGAGCAAGGGAAAAAAGAAACAAATTCAGCTTTTAGATGAAATCTCACCTTTATATATGAGCAACTAAGCCAACATACACATTGGCGTTTTAAAATAATTAACTTCAACATTCAAAAAGAAAAGAAAAATTGACTAATACTATATGATTTGTGCCAACTTTTGGGTGATATTATCCAAGATAGTTTTTTACTTGTGTTTGTAAATTTTGTAAGGAAATGTCAGCCAAGGAAGAAAACATATGTGAGAGTCAATTCCTATCTGAATAACAACTACCTGCTTGTTACAGATGGGCTTTGGGTCCATTTAGTACTATAACAGGGACAAGGCACAGATCTTACCAATTTCTATGGAGATTTCTTTTAAAACTTGGTTGCTTACATATGGAGAAGTCCAAACATTAACAGACTATGCTGTGGTACCGGTGTATTTTCAAGGTCATGGAGCCTGGACACAATAATGAAAAGAGAAAAAAAGTTTCCTTGCAGCTTAAAGAAGATGTGGATAAGAGTTTCAGGGCAAAACTGTGACAGAAAATACATTCATTAGATCTGAGGTCTCACTTCCTTCCAATACTACCTTATTCTACGTGAAGACAAGAACCTGGTGAAGCTGACACAGCTGGACCGGAAAGTACTTTCTCATTTACCCAGAGGATTCAGACTGTTAGATAGAGAGCTGCCTTTAGTGATAATTGCTTCATGACGATAAGAATACTTTAAATAAAACCATCCCAGATTTCTTTACAAACTCAATGTACAAACTGCTTCAGATGACACTGAAATGCAAAATACTACATTTTAAATATATTTCCAGAATAGTTGAAAATTAACTTGAATAATCCTATGCAGTCGTTATTTTAATTTCTGATGAGAACCCTCTTCCATATGTTTTTCAGGGGTTATATTCTAGCTGCATGAGGCACAATATCTAGGTTTTATTGGTCTAATACAAAGCAACACAGAACGAACAGAATGATCACCATCCAAGGGTAAATCTACCAATCAATACTAGTGTAATGTTAGAAATGGTTGGAAATTGGATCATGATTCTGGCAATGGTAGAAACATTTCATCAAGGAAGGGAGGCAGTGCACTAGAACAAAAGACTTTACAATTGACAAGATGAATGGAAATGCAATATTGCCCAGAATGGTAAAGAGAGCATTAACTGGAATCAAACTTACCGTTGTACATGAAGAGGTAGTTTTTAATAGCTTAAAAAATGTTTGCAATTTTAGGTCTGCATAATAACAGTATTATTTGAAATAATTCTAGTATAGCTTCTCAGCATGAAGAACTTTGTGAAACTGCTGTTGTTTCTAATATCTGGGAAAATTTAAAAAATAACAGAGAGAGCCATTGAAAAAATATATCTTGCAGACTGCTAGCCATTGTACTTCAAAGATATTGTCTTACTGCTAGGTCAATGCAGTGTTGTTTTCTAAGACTGAGTAATCATTAAATATATGGATCCTCAGTTGATAAAAACCCCACAACTATCGACATTACCCCAAATATTTTTGTTTCTTTTGAAGAAACAATTGAAGATTCCCTTAAGATGCTATATTCTTTTCTGTGGCTTGCTGCCTCCAAGGGTATGTCAACATTTCCAATGGCTGTTGACTGCTGTACAACTGGAGTAGTCAACTGAATGTTTGATTATCTCTAAGACAAGAACAAATCTGCATTTGGATCATATGTGTATACATATAAACGATATTAAAAATATACTACAATGACTCTTTTTGTACTGTGGCAATCTACCACCCTTTGTAACTGATACTATAAACCTTCACTTTTGGGAAACATCACTGAATCTACAAACTAATGGGGAAGAAAGAAATACTCTCCAGATTCTAGCTAATTGCTCAGCTCATATGGTACACAATACTCCAAAGCAAAAAAAATAAATAATCAGAGTCGTTGCCGCTTGATCTGGAAATTTTGTTAATAAAGGGTTACTATTTTTTTTTCTCATCTCCACAAGAAGTTCAGTGTTACCAGATTTGTTTTATTTTGTGAATGTATACAGCAATACTGAGGATAATGTCAGGATGACTGCCTTCATCTTACACATTTCAAAGGATTTTGAAGTATTTTCTATGCTTTAAAAGCTTTTTTTTTTTTTTACATGCGGTGAGGAGATACATTAAGAAAGTATTATATAGCCGGGTGTTATTACTTAAGTTCTTTAGGGATTGTTAAGATAGGATGATGTATTTTGTGTCTTCAGTAGTATTTCAGTGAATGAACAATATTTGTATTTGTCACAGCACACTAAATGTTGCAGATGTTTTTGATATTGTCTTAGGAATTAGATACATCTGGTCTTGTATTAGCTGAATTTTGTGACATGATGCATTTGTTGAAAGAGAAAGTGCACGAATGGCAACTCATCTAAAAGCACACCAAAAGAGAAAAAAATGGGCAGAGTTGCCAACTCATTGGTGGACAGCAGTTTCCAAATGTGACTTCTTTTTTTAGTTTGTACAAAGCTAATTAATAATGCCAGACTAGACACCTTACTCTTAAAAAAAAATTGAATTCGTAGAAAACCATAAGGACTGCTGGAGGTTTGAAGACCTGATAGAAAGCTAGATAAGGAATATTTGTGTGAAAAAATGTTTTGTACTAAGAGATTCAAAGGATGTCTACAACTCTGATGGCTTTGAATTAGACTGTGGGCTAATGTCCATTTTAAGTCATACTTCTATCAATTTCTTTAAATATTTAATATTCTTTATGTTCATGATTAGGAAAAGAAATTAGGAATAATTAGAAAAATTAATATTTTTTTCCTAGGGTAAAATAGACTTGCAGAAATGTTAAATATATTGTTATTGTCATGACAGAGCTTAAAATGAAAAATAATTTCACTCTAAGGGACTTCATAAATTACCAAATTACATATAATGTACTATATTGAGTCTACTATGTGTTTATCTTAAGTAAAATATTTTATTTTTACATTTATTAAAAAAGCACCACTTGAATGATACAAAGGAAGCTTATGATAATATATTTAGGTGTATATTACAGAAATCTCTGTTTTCCAAAAAGAACTTAACAAATTAAACTGTGTAGGTTATTGTCACTTCATTTGATGCAGAGAATGTGGTCTCTCTGCCGGTTCCATACACTTCAAATGGAAAAAAATGAACCTTCTATAACATTTTGAATTTTGAATAGCAAGAAGCTAGAGTTGGAACATACAACAAAACTCTGGGTAATGTAAGGAGATGAAAAGGATCTGCATTTCTCTCTCAGGCAGGTCACTCACAAGCTGAGAGCTCTTCTCTGTCACAGTGGTCTGCTGGGCACTACATTTGAACCCCATGCTTCGAAAGGGTCAAGAACAGGTAAAATCAACTGTGCTGTCTACTAAAGTAGGTATTAAACCTGTGAGTATCTGTAGACTGAAATGTTGAATGTAGAAAAATACATGTGACCACATAGCTTGTGGTAGGTGATCTCATTTATTTACAAGAATGCAGCAAAAAAATCATCAAATCTTGTAAGCAATTTCCCCTCAGCTTTAAATCTTTTCTTGTAAAAATTAGCTGATAAATATTGCAATGTTATTAATGCAGTTTCCCTCTCCCATTATGAGAAATACTGTGTTTTTCTCTCAGCTGTGGCTGTCTTCCATTTTCTTGTATCTCTCCACTCCTGTGTGAAGTATTTGTGGTCCTGCTTGAACTACTGGCCTAAAGGACTCAGCCCTTTTTGGCTTTATCCCTTGTAACATGTTTGCATGCAGATCTTTGCAGAATAGAAACGAAATAAAATGATCTAGAGGGACGTTGCTCCCTTTAAGAATATCTCTAAACAGTAAATAAAACTTTTATACGATCCGTCTAAGCCGACCAAACTGTGGTAGGAAGGTTCAGTGTGTGACCATTTAGGACTTTGAGTCTTCAAAAAGAAATGTGACTTCACCACTGGCAGCCTTTCCCAAGTCTTTTTGGATGTCTTTCTTAAGATAAATCAGAGAATGCAGTGAAGCAAATCCTCCAGTGCTGGGGAAAGCCTGCAGAAAAACTTAACATACGTTTCTTTAAATGACAATACTTGGCAGACCTTGTTACCTACAAGGTGCCTGTTCTTTTGTGTCTTTTGTTCTGCTGCACAGCTCAGCCAATATGAAGGGAAAATGTCTAACTTTTACAATAGAGATGAGAACTCTGCTTTTTTGATGCTTGTAGGCACCCTTGTTTTTGCCCTTCTGCTCAATTTACACAGACCTCTCAACAACTTCCTTGCCTCTACTGACAAGACTAAAGCATTTGCTACCCACTGCTGCTTCTGTTGCCCTCAATGAAGTTAAAGATCACCATTTGATCTTTAGGTGCAGTATGCAGCATAACTTTTGTTATCTTTTTATAACATTCACTAGTCATTAAGTAGATGGCCTACAGGCTGAAATATGTAAATTAGCTAATTATCTGAGCACTGACATAAAATTTAGTATTAACTCTTGTATTCTCTGTGGAAGTTGGCTGGCATTGTTATCTCCAGACCTTCAGCGCCTTCAGTTCAGTTATAGTTCTGTGAACACTCACTGTATAGGACCCATATGTTTTCTGTCTATCCTTTAGGTCATTCTTTGCAGTTTTTCTCATTTGTGTCTTTTCAAGCACTGCTGTTGGTATTAAACGTAATTTTTTTGTGGTGTTTTTAATGCCCTCTAGTGGTGCTTCTAACTTTTATCATGGTGGTACTCTATGCTGTGCTGAGACCTTAACATCAAGGTGGATACACATAGGGGCTTTCAGAGGAGGCAAACACTATGGAGCAGCCTCTGCCACCACCTCCAGTTACTACTCTGACAGAGCTGCCACATCTGCCTACTAAAGTTTGTGCCTAAGTATGTGCCTGGAAACTTCCCTATAAGAAACCCACCCCCTGCTAATTCTTTCCACCTAACTGCTTTTCCAGGCTTCTATCCTCCATCTTCCAGCAAGTGTTGTCCACTTACCTATTTGGTGTGCATGGTGTGCCATATCCTCCAGCAGGTGCTCCTTACCTCACTGCTCTTGCCCTCATTAGCAGAAGAACAAGTTTGCCACAAGCTTCATATGGTGGCCATGTTTGCTTCAGGGCACAGTTCCCAAATCTACCTATGTGCAGGGTCTTAGAAAAGCCACACATCATGCAAGAGATGGGACCACTTTACCCTTCCTCCAGCGTTTTCCCGTTTGAACCACTGTATATCATTAATTTTACGAGTGCCACTGTCTAATTCAGTGGGTATATCTCTGGCTATATCTCAGGAGCTCAGTGTTTTCTTTTCTTGTGACAGCTGCTGCTTTTGTTACAGACATGTGTCTGGAGTGAAATGGAAAAATGTGAATCCAGAGCCGAGTTCCTATATAAGAACAGATATATTCTAAGAAATATCAAAATAACTATGTACAGAGAAATAAAAGAAGTATACTGAAGAAAGAAAAGGTTATGAACTCAGAATGACTTGAGCTTTATTCTTGACCCTTCTGGTGTGCCTGTGCCAAAGTATAAACATCAGTTTGTTATGATATTCTGTGTTTCTGGGCTTCAGTGATTCATGGATTATGAAGGTTCAGTCCTGGGGCTAGCGTTTATTTATACACATTTCCTTTATATTTTTACTTCATTAAAAAAAATAAGTATTTATAAACTTAATGTTTATAAACTTGTATACATATTTATAAATGTCAACTTAAATTATGGTCTACTGAGAAGAAAAGGAGTAAAAATTAAAATTTGTAACATTTTTTTCTCAAAAGGACAGCTAAATCTTCAATCTTTAAAATTTTCCTCAAAGTTTTAATAGTGAGTAAAACAGACAACTCTTTAAATTCTTGTGTAATGCTGAGACCTATGAGATGGTGACTTGCAAGATTAGAAGAAAAGGGACAGAAGGAGGATGGACAAGAAATTAATTAGCATTAAAGTGGACAGATACTCAAATAAAATGAACAGTTAGATGGTGTTGCATGAAACATAGAGGCATTAAGTGCCACATAAAAGAGAGATCAAAGGAAAATTCTGTGCTAAAATTGAGTAGGTAAATGATGAAATTTCTTTTTTATTGAGATGTGAATTGAAGCTTAAGGAAGGCCAAGAGGGGCAATCCTGGAGCTAAAGGAGATAATTTGCAATTTAAATAATCTATCAATGAGTTAAAGCATGAAAGGGATATTAGGGTGTGGAATTCAACAGCTGAAATTGAGAAAAGGATTAAGTTACTATTGTGATACATTTTAGGATGTAATGAAACATGTTAGTGAACTTCAGCTAATGAACAGTTGCTAGATCAAGATATACGTTAAATATTTGAGTAACATTTAAAATATTGGTTAATGGAAGAATGACATCTTTCTCTGACAGTAAAAATAATTTTCTTTAATTCTAAAAGTTTTTCCGACCTAAAAGTTAAGTAGTAAGGAACTATAGCTTTGTCAAGAAGTAAAATATTTTTTTTTTAATAATTTCTTTTTCAATAAAAGTACTGAAGTGTTAATCACATTGTTTTATAACAATATTAATAGTTGTAGTATTCAGACCTTTATTGTAACATTACTTTCTAATTTGCAAATACTTGTCTAGTGTTTATTGCTTTCTTTAATGTCTGTAGTGTTTGCTATGCGACATTCTTACAGTTTTTCTTATGGCTTCTTTATATAGAAATCTAATCATAGACTGACAGGATAATTGCCAAGTATATGGATGATCTACATTTTATAACTTTATTAGCTTTTTAATCTCACTAGTAAATTTTGACTGTGCTTTTTGAATAAATTTCACCTAGCATCATCTTTCCAGAACATAATTGCAAAGAGCTAGATGAAAGACTATATACAGATAATAAACAGCTAAACACTGTTATATGTGCAGGTGAGTAAGTGTAGCTAAGCAAAAATAACACAACACCATCTCATGGCAAAACTAGGTAAAATAATGGATACAGGAAATAAAGACTACTATTTAAAGATGAAGACTTGTAACACGACAAATTAATACTTCAGCTTCACACTTTCTGTGAGTTTGAAGTTTTGACAGAAAGAACAAACCTGAAGTATGAACTGAGTATAATTGGTAATATTTTATTTTCTTACATCTGTAAATTAATGAAAACAGTACCCTTCTATTTGAATAAACTATCTTATGCATTGTTATAGATGTTCAATCTGCTCATCTAAAAGTCATGTCAATAGTAACTTAGCAGATATTTTTGTGTTTGAAGAAAAAGTAATGTTCTCATAACAGGAAAATGTCTAATTTATAGAACTAATAAATTCTAAACTGAGCTTCAGCATCCACTAGCGCTAGAAACTGAGCAAAAAGGTAAGAAGAAATTGTAAAATTGCTCCTCTAAAATCTAGGATTCAAAGTCAATGTACAACTCGATACATTGGACTCATCCTTTAGTTTCATGTTGTAACAACAGTAGAAAAGATTATAGACATGTAGTCACGAATATGTGTATTTTTTGAAATGCTAGAAAATGGTCACATTAATAAATATATGGCTAAACTTAATACAATGGGAAACAGTAATTGTTGCTTTTGTAAAGGGGAGTCATATGTCACATTCATTTGTTATATGAAGAAATCACTTGAGCACATAGATAAATTTGATATGGTTGGTACCGAATGCATGCATTTGCAAAAATCCATGGAAAAATTCCTTCATCAAGGTTGGTAGAAAGATTAAGTTGTCCTGAGATTGTAGGGAAGATACCTTTCTGAAATCACTACTGTCCAAAAGAGGAAATAAAAAGACTGGTGTTAACAAAAAATGCAATCAGAGTGTTGTGAAGTCTGCCATGTTGCACATTGTTTACTGTGTGTTGTTCCACTATAAAATTACAAAAAAGTAAATCTCACTGTTCTACTGAGCTGTGATCACCAGAATTAAAAATGGTACTGGCAAGGGTTACTTTGTTAACAAACCGTAGAAAATGGCTTCCGTACAAGGAGAGATTTTATTAGCAAGGTTTTTCAAATTTGGAAAAGGGATAACTAAGGATGGTATAATTGAAATATACGAAGTAGCGAATGGCAGGGAGAAAGTGATTTAGGAGCTGTTATTCACCATACATAACATGAAAGCCAGCAAGCACGCAAGTAAATTATCAGGCAGAAGTGTAAATTGCCTTTCATATAATACATAATTAAATTACGTAACTCATTGCTGCAGGATGTTTTGGATGCCAAAACATAAATCAGTTCAAAAAGTAATTAGCTGAACCAATGGAAGAAGCTCCGTTAAAGGCTATTAAACACAACAATGTGAGTACAACCCTAAACCCTTGTATTTCCGAAAGGAGTCTCCAGTGAGAGGAGTGCCTAAAAATGCTTTTTCTTTACCTATACACCCCTGCAAAGATGCAGTCCTGACTGGTAAGGGAGATGAGATTCTGGGCACAATAGACCTTTGTTCTGACCTACCACGGATAGTCTGTCATAAAACCTCCTACTTACCCCTGAAGAGGATTCAGGGCTGTGAATGCAAAAACAGTTATATGCAAAGCAGTCCCATGAAAGAACAAGGGAATTGCCTGCAACTGTTGCATGGGAAAATAAATAAAAGAGGCAGTACAAGGTAAAGATATTTTATCCAGCCCTATCTTTGTGCACAATACAGATATAATTAGCTTGAACCTTAGATTGGATTTCAAATTCTAAAAAACATTCAATTAAAATTTGCAATAAAGTTACACAATGAAATAAATTAGTTGCCATAACTCTTTTTATGGTATCACACCTCTACATGCTTCATTCCCATTGGGAAATCAAGCACATTACAGAAATAGCCCAAAGAGGACTGTTTGATTTTTCGTATGATGTTTCATTACTCAGATGTGACACCTCCTGGCCAAACCCAATGACTCTAATTAGAATCATAGAATCCTTTAGGTTGGAAAAGACCTTTAAGATCATCAAGTCCAACTGTTAACCTAGTGCTGCCACGTCCACCACTAAACCCTGTCCCTAAGTACCAAATCTATACACCTTTTAAATACATCCAGTGATATGACTCAACCACTCCCCTGCTCAGCCTTTTCTAATACTTTACAACCCTTTCAGTGAAGAATTTTTTCCTAATATACAATCCAAACCTCCCCTGGTGCAACTTCAGGCCATTTTCTCTTGTCCTACGGCTTGACACTTGTGAAAAGAGACCAACACCCACCTCACTACAATCTCCTTTCAGGTAGATGTAGAGGGTGATAAGGTCTCCCCTGACCCTCATTTTCTCCAGGTGAAACAACCCCAGTTCCCTCAGCCATTCTTCGAAAGACTATTGCTCTAGACCCCTCACCAGCTCCATTGCCTTTCTCTGGACATGCTCCAATAACTCAATATTTTTCTTTTAGTGAGGGGCCCAAACCTGAACACAGCATTAGAAATGTGGCCACACCAGTGCCAAGAACAGGGCGGTGATCACTTCCCTGGTCCTGTTGGCCACTCCATTTCCGATATAGGTCAGGATGCTGTTGGCCTTCTTGGCCACCTGGGCACACTGCTGGCTCATATTCAGCTGGCTGTCAACTAGCACCCCCAGGTCCTTTTCACCAGGCAGTTTTCCAGCCCAGAGTGTGTAGTGCTGCATGGGGTTGTTGTGACAACCGGGTCCAGCACTTGGCCTTGTTGAACTTCATCCCATTGGCCTCAGCCCATCAGCCCATTGATCCAGCCTGTCCAGAGCCTTCTGTAGACCCATCCAACCCTCAAACAGATAAACACTCCCACCCAAGTTGGTGTCATCTGCAATCTTACTGAGGGTGCACTCAATCCTCTCGTCAAGGTCATTGATAAAGGTATTAAACAGAACTGGCCACAATACTAAGCCCTGGGGAACAACACTTGTGACTGGCCACCAACTGGTTTAACTCCCTTCACCACAACACTTTGTGCTCGGCCATCCAGCCAGTTATTTAGCCAGCAAAGAGCAGGCCCATCCAAGCCATGAGCAGCCAGTTTTGCCAGGAGAATTCTATGGGAAACACTGTCAAAAACTTTCCTAAAGTCTAGGTAGACATCTACAGCCTTTCCCTCAGCCACTAAGCAGGTGATCTTATCACAGAAAGAGATCAGGTTAGTCAAGCAGGACCCATAAACCCACTTCACAAACCCATGTTGTCTGGGCCTGCTCCTGTAGATGCCACGTGATGGGATTCAAGGTGATCTGCTTCATGACCTTCACTGGCACTTAGGCCAGAAAATACCAGGCCTGCAGTTCCCCAATCCTCCTTCCTACCCATCTTGTAGATGAGTGTCACATTTGCTAGCCTCGGGTCAACTGAAACCTCCCAAGCTAGCCAGACTGCTGATAAATGATGGAAAGTGGCTTGGTGAGCACTGCTGCCAGCTGCCTCAGTGCCCTTGGCTGGGTACCTTCCAGGTCCACAGACTTGTGTATGTCTAAGTGGTATAGCAGGTTGCTAACCATTTCCTCTTGGAGTATGGGGACTTCACTCTGCTCCTTATCCCTGTCTTCCAGCTCAGGGGGCTGGGTGCTCTGAGAACAACTGGTCTTACTAATAAAGACTGAGGCAAAGCATGCATTATGTACCTCAGCCTTTTCCTCATCCTTTGTCTCTAGGTTTCCCCCCACATCCAGTAAAGGATGGAGATTCTCCTTAGTCCTCCTTTTATTGATAAAGTGTTTACAGAAACATTTTTTATTGTCTTTTACATCAGTAGCCAGATGAATTTCTAGTTAGACTTTGGCTCTTCTAATTTCCTTCCTATATAGCCTCACAATGTCCTTATAGCCCCCCTGAGTTCTAGCCCAAACTCTCTGTTCATTAAGGCCACTCTTCTTCCCTACCAGCTCGTCTTTTGGCACATGGGCATAGTCTGCTCCTGTGCCTTTAATATTTCCTTCTTGAAGAATCTCCACCCTTGATGTTCTTTGAGCTTCAAAACTGCCTCCCAAGGGACTCTAACAACCAGGCTCCTAAACAGGCCAAACTCTCAGACTGCCCTCCAGAAGCCCAAGGTAGCAGTTCTGCTGCCCTCCCCCCAGCCCCAACTTCTCTTCCAGAATCAAAATCTCTAACATTTCATGATCACTATACCCAAGTTGGTCTCCAACCGTCGTATCACTCAGTAGTCCTTCTCTGTTCACAACAAACATGTCTATCAGGGCACCTTCCTAGCTCGCTCACTTATCAGCTGTGTTAGGACGTTATGCTCCACACACTCCAGTAACCTCCTAGACTGTTTCCCTCTATGGTATTTCCAGCAGACATCTGGTTGAAGTGGGGGTAAATATTTCTTTTTTCTTTTTTTTTTTTTTTTTTTGAGGGGGGGATGGTGATGGTGGTGTGTGGGGACCCCTTTCTTTTTCTATGTTGTTTTATTTCCATTTAAAAGAAAGGTCTTTGAATAGATTCCTTGTAATCAGGTATTTTTAAGGGCTACAGCTAGGACCATGAAAGTGAAGCTTTGGAGTAGTTTTCTCGTTATGTTTTCTCTCCTTTTCAAAACTGTATAGAAAGAAACCCTTCTCTTTCAGTCATTTCTTTAATGACCTTTGTCACCAGTCTTCGAACTGAGCTGAAGATTTTTTGTGAGGTTTTCTGCCATTCTTGCACAGAAGTCTCTGATGTAAACACTAAGGAGAAGCTTTAATTGATATGCTTAAAATAATTAGAAAGCAACAGAGCTCAGCAGGGCTGTTTAGGACGAAAGGCTAACAAGGAACCAAATCCCCAGACAATGATGTGATCGTTAGGAAAACTCAGAGATAAAACATGACATTTTGGAGAGCTAAGATGTGTGATTCAAAGTATTCCAAAGAAAATAAAGAAAAAAAAAAAAACCTTGCAGAAATAGTGCAGTGGAAATGAAGGAGAATTTTTGCCTTTGTGAGCATATATGTCCTCTATTTAAAGTATAATATTTTAATATTGCTTATGGCTGTGACAGTTATTTGAGACATTCTTGTGAAGCTCTTACATGTAGTACTTAAAAAGCAATACTTTTTTTGTACTACCTGGGTTTATTTTATTTTATTTTTTTAATGCAGGTAAGTATTTCCATTTATTCACCATGATAGAATAATAGTAATTTATTCAGCTGATAACATCAGAGTGACAGAGGCAAATTTGCTAACTCTTTGGCATAGCTGAAAACTCATTTAGGATAAAGACTATTTATTACATTTCCCATTAGTCATCTCCTTAGAACGAGAATATTACTACAGCATGTCCAGTTTATGTCACCTACATTATGAAAGAGCATTAAGACTCCTCTCCCTTACGCCTTCCAAAATGTACCTAAAATGTGCTGTCAGTTCCAGAGTTTAGAATAAGCAGCATTGGATTTGCAAATAAATTAATGTAAGTTTTAGGAAGGACATGTGTGTATTAAATACTGAACTATCTGCAACTGTAGCTGGTTTGTCCTGTTTGACTCTAATAGTATTCATTATTTCCTGATCCCAGGTAGAAGTAAAATCATTCTGCAGGCAGTTTGTCTTTCTGCCATTTTACTACATGTTCTCTGTAATAGGTTGCAAATAGCTTTATATTCAGCATCCCACTGTTATTAATTAAAGAGCAGTGTATTTCCAGTGTAGTAAATTGCTAATGAGTCTCACTAAAGTCTCAAGATAATAATGGTTACACATCCATGACTAGAAGATATGCTTCATTGTTTCTTGTGGGATTTTTTCTGTACCTACACATAGTACATACCCATGCTAATGACATTAGCTGGACTGTGCATCATGATTCTGCCAGTGCACGCATGTGGAGGACAATGTTGTTTCTGTGGCACAGTTGTGGTGGCCAAGAGGCACCCAGCACCCAAATTACTGAATATCAGCTGTGGAACCAGGGTAGAGGCAAAGCAGAACTTATGGGTAAGGGTGTGAGGAGAGGTAAAATTGGGACATGGAAAAAGTAGTGAGTTGTTTTATTTCCACATAACAATGGTTCCTTAACTGATGCTGGAAGATACATTCCTATAATGAATAATGGTGCATCTTCCTTAGTAACATTCTCCTTTGTTTAGTAAAAGATAGTACAGGCATTTTCTTCTCTCATCTGCTTTTTGCAGCAGCAGCAGTGGTAGCCTTGACTAACCCATGCTTTTAAGGATGTGCTTTCTGACTTTCTACAAATCTCTGAAAAGTTATAATTCAATAACCTGGCATTGTAAAAATGGGTGAAACAAGACGTAATGTGATTTTCACCAGCATTAACTGATATTGTGTTCCTCTATAGAATAGGGAACAAAAGAAAATTTATTTTATAAGAATTTGGGTATAACTCAACTCTATGGTAAGAAAACACCCAAAATTAATTATTTCCTTTTTTTGTTAAATAGGTATTATTATTGTTGCAATTATTTTTGTGTGGATCAGCTATTCCTAGGAAGAAAGCGATGACAAAGATACATAAAGTTTTGGAGATTAAAAGAGCAAAATTCATGTCTTTGAAATATATAAAAAACCAGACACTGAGTCAAGCGTGTGAATGAGGATGTGGGGAACTGTAGATATATGGACATTTTAAATGTAGTAGTTGAAAGCAGAGGTTGAAATAGAAAATAAAAAATGAAAAAAACCTTGGAAAGAAGGAAGCTGCTCCAAGAATTTATTTGGAAAAAGTGAATATAAGTGCTCTGGTAAAATGTGTGAATTCTCATTTGGTTGGAAACACTTTTCTACAGTTTAGGAAGACAACAGGAAGAGGAGTAGTATTGTGGCATGAGTAGTATCTGACATGTCAACAAATGACATCAAACAATTCAAAGTTTTTTCTGCAAAAAAGTGAACAGACCTGGTAATAAGGGAAGCATCAGAAGTCATACCATATTGATATTAAGTCTAACAATATTACCTTCCACAGCATTTTTCTAAATAAGTAAGAAGAAATTACTTCCTATGTGGTTGAGGAGCACGATTCTGATATTCATGTTTATTGGTAATTCACAGCTAAAAAGGAAGGTGGTCCTGGACAGGATATCAGAGGGAACTTTCCTACCTTCAGTTCTGCTCAGTGTTTCATAAGCCAGGATGATGGAGCGGAAAACTTTTTTATTAAATTTGTAGGATGGATTGTAAGGATGCTGGGAGGACAGAACAGGTATTCAAAATGGTCTTAAATCAGAGGAATTAATCTTAAATAGTTGAATGAAATCCAGTCAGGTCAACAAAAATAATGAAGCACACAAATGCAGACTTATGAGCAACTGGTAAGTTTTGTAGAAAGGATTAAAGGATCATGATGAATGCAATCAATCATATAGTTGCAAAACAGAAGCAACTCTACAAGGCAGGTGTAGTAATCCGCACCTCCATTCCCTGAAGACTTCAGAGCAGTATTGTATCCAGTTTTTGTCACTGTACTTTGTGAGAGGTTTGGTCTAACTTGAGTTAGTCTGGAGTAGGACACTGAAAAAAAATAAATAGATGAAAAATCAAGTCCTGTTAAGAAGCACTGGGCATCTTAGGTCAAAAAGGGGGAATCCCTAGGGGAAAGGATGAGGGGAGACTAAGTCTTCAGGTACCTAAAGATACAAGAAGGTACGTAAGGGGTTGCTGCAAATAGAAGAGAACTTGTCCATTTTCTATGTCCATAATGTTACAAGAATAGTGAAATTCTGGAACACAGTGGTGGGAAGGTTACTGTGCCTTCACTAAGGGATGCAGCCATGGCAGGGCAGACAAAATTTTGGAAGGAATAATATAGATATTACAGATGCTGCTTTTGAACATGGATGTGGACCTTTCAAGATCTTCAAACTTTTATGCAGTAATTCTATGATTTAGGCTGCTGAATTCTGCTAATTGATTACACCTATTCTTTAGTCACTTTCTGGGGTAACATATCTCTATGTTTTGAGGGAGTGCACGGAAGGATGGAGTTAGTTATATGAAGACAGGATTAGAGGATGGAGCTTTTACAGTGTGATGAAAAATACCAGCTGTAAGAGAGACATCAGCAAGACATGTTTCATGCACATTGAAGGATACGGTCTGCCGCGGATTGAGTGATCAGCTTCACTAGTTAGAGTGAAGTAGTGAAATCTTTATTAAGGTGAAACAGTGATTTAACAAAATCAGTAGTAAGTGCAATAAAACCAGTACTGAATGCGATAGTATTTTACAAGATACGATGTCAGGGGACACTCTATTATTTACTGCATAGAGGACAGGGTCAGACAAGCTGTCAGGGCGACCCTCCTGTTGAGTCATGAGGTTCAGAAAGGACCCCCTTGCTTTCTAAACTCCTTCTCAGAGAGGAGTCTAGGTGCAGCTGGATCCAATCCTAGTCCCAGACTTGGTCAACGGTTTGTGTCTAAAGGATTATATATGCACAATCAATCCTTTACATTACTGAGCTAAGATTTCAAAGTTTAGCATGCTATTAGTCACTTACCGAGAGTGTTGCAGCAAGGAATCTCTCAGCCTCAAGGAGTAGAACCTTAAGCGAGCATCCTCAGAAAAGGGGAGATCCTGGCGTGCAGCCTGCTGCCATACAGGAGAGTTCAAAGGGCTCTGGGGCTGTCCACTATTTATACAGTAAGATAACCGACCTATAGTCATATTCTCATGGGAACAAAATATCTAGGTCCCCACTTCAGACAGTATTTTGACTATGTTGCCAGCCATCCCCCAAAGTCCGGGTGGAAGTTATCACAACTGCTGTTGTGATGGCCATGGTGGCCCAAGTGAGCAGGAGCCAGGGCAGGGGGGAAGCAAAACAGGGAGAGTACACCGCCACACCTTCTCATCATAGTGTTTTGGAAAGTCTTTGAACTGTGTTGAATGGAAAAACAAAAGGAAAATGAACAAAATCAATATGTTAGCACCTATAGTCTATATCCACAAAGACAGCAGTTATATCCTGCTATCTGGCATTGTCTTTTGAACTTTAGTGCATTACTTTATTTGTCTCAGCTGCCAGGCAAGGAAGCAGGTTGTAATAAATAGATGGTGATATGAATGACTTTTGTATAATGAATTTGGAAAGGAAGGGTGTTTTGTATGTTTCTCATATAGGTTTATCTGCCTATTTTCACTATCATAGAATCATCTAGGTTGGAAAATACCCTTGAAGTCATCGAGTCCAACCGTCTACCCTACTCTACAAAGTTCTGCCCTACACCATATCCTCCAACACCACATCTAAATGACTCTTAAACTTATCCAAAGATGGTGACTCAGCCACCTTCTTGGGGAGCCTATTCCAGTGTCTGACCACTCTTTCTGTGAAGAATTTCTTCCTAATGTCCAGTTTAAACCTACTCTGTTGCAGCTTGAATCCATTCCCTGTTGTTCTATTGCCAATTGCCTGTGCGAAGAGACCAGCACTATCCTCTCTACAATGTCCTTTCAAGTAGTTGCAGAGAGTGATGAGGTCGCCCCTCAGTCTCCTCTTCTCAGACTAAACAGTCCCAGGTTCTTGAATTGCTCTTTATACGATTTGTTCTCCAAACAAATTGTTCTCTATCTTAAATTTAACTCCTTATTCAAGACCTCATAAAAATTGTGTAAGTGTTCTTTCTATCAGGAGTTAATAACATCCATCTATGAATAAATATCCATTCTCATAAATATGTATGTTGTCTTCTTAGCACCCTAATTTAGTTGAATATTACAGTAGAAATCTGTTGGCATTGTTAATGACTCATTTTCTTTTAAGAGAGAAGATGTTTGAAGTTGACTTAAATATAATAATTTCAACATTAAATGGTATGAGCAGCACTGAGCATAATATTTTGGAGTGTCCTGAAGAGGCTCCCACTGTAATATTAATGACTTTTTTTCTTTGCAATTAGCTTTTTCTTTGAAAATACTTTTAATTTCGTTCTTTCTTTCATTCTTTTCAGTCTATTGGGTTACAAAGGGATTTCTTGAAAATATTTCTGTATTCCTTTATGACAGAAAAGTATATTTTACCATAGGTTTTACTTGACAAAGAAGTGTTGTATTATCAGCAATAATTGCCAAATATATATTAACTTATATTACAATAGTTTCAACTGTAGTTGAACAAGTCTGGAATTCTTAAGGTTAAAACAAGATCTCATTTTGGGAGGAACATGGCATATAGATTTAGCCTTGAAATGTGGAGGTATTTCCTTCTTTTTGACTAGAGAGGAATCCTAAAGTGACCAAGCTCTGAACTTAAGCATTTCCTTCAAGTGTTTCAATCAAATAGAATCAATCTAAGTCAGAATAAGACTATGTCAATTTCTGAAATGCTCACACTATAAACAGATAAAAGAAAGAAGAGTACCTTGCAGTAAAATACTCTGGAAAAAGAGTTATAAAATAAAGGTGTGCTCCATGTAAATTCAGGTAGAAATTAGAACTCAGATCTACTTTAAAAAAAGTTATATCTAGCACATAATATACGAACCAATATTATTATTTAACACACCTTCTTTTTCGCTACCAAAATCATCCATATAAAAGAATATTTTTTTAACTAAAGGAGAAAAAAAAGTTGAAGATGAAGTTTTAGAGGGGAGATGTGTATACCTTTTACATGATTTGACCCATCATCGTAAATCACTTTAAACCTGTCAAACTATTTTGAGCCTTTCCCTTCCCTCTCCTCTCCTTTTCCTTCAGAAGTTCAAATGAAGTCAGATTACTGTGACAAAACTCAGATTTTTAACCATATGTGGGTAACAGCCATGCCTAATAATCACAGTGTTATAATGAGCCAGATAGCTTCCCTAATTCTATATATAATGACTTAATAGTCAAAGAAAGTTCAAATCTTATCTAAAAGAAATAAAGAGAAGCAGTTGGCTTAAGTAAGGAAGAAACAGTTGATGTGTGTCTGTCTTTGTACTCAATGATAGCTGATAAACTCAGTTCACCTTGCTGCATAGAGTTTTGTAGGTTCAATGTACAACATCAACGCGATATGAAGTTGACATATCCTGCCTGTGAGAGGTGCTTTTATTTATCACATGCTGGAATTTGATGCTAGTAGTACGACTGCAGAGCACCATCCAGCTGCATATCCCTTCTTGTAGGAAGTGGTACCTCTGCTGTTGGTACCTTCCTTTATAGAGTTTGCTTTGTAGTCATACTCTTGCCCTATTTCCACATTTACGTCTAGTAACTCAGGAGATAACACATTTTCTATCTTGTTTTCAGTAAGAAAATATTTTTAGAAATTTTTGAGAAACTGAGAGCTGGAAATGTTTCTAATACTTTGAAAGCACAGAGAGCAGCCCTGAGGAGATGGACTTGGAGGTGTTGGTGGATGAGAAGCTCAACATGAGCCGGCAATTTGTGCTCGCAGCCCAGAAAGCCAACCGCATCCTGGGCTGCATCAAAAGAAGTGCGGCCAGCAGGTTGAGGGAGGTGATTCTACCCCTCTACTCTGCTCTGATGAGACCCCACCTGGAGTACTGCATCCAGCTCTGGAGTCCTCAGCATAGGAAGGACATGGACTTGATGGAACAGGTCCAGTGGAGGGCCACGAAGATGATCAGAGGGCTAGAGCACCTAAGACGACAGGCTGAGTGAGCTAGGGTTGTTCAGCCTGGAGAAGAGATGGCTCCTGAGAGACCTTATAGGACCCTTACCTAAAGGGGATCTACAGGAGAGATGGGGAGGGACTCTTTACCAGGGAGTGGAGCGGTAGGATGAGGGGTAATGATTTTAAACTGAAAGAGGGGAGATTTAGATTAGATATTGGGAAGAAATTCTTTGCTGTGAGGGTGGTGAGGCACTGGAACAAATTGCCCAGAGAAGTTGTGGATGCCCCATACCTGGAAGTGTTCAAGGCCAGGCTGGATGAGGCTTTGAGCAACCTGCTCTAGTGGGAGGTGTCCCTGCCCATGGCAAGGGGGTTGGAACTTGAAAATCTTCAAGGTCCTTTCCAACCCACACCATTCTATGATTCTATTTACACATTTATTGGCATAGATAACATATTTTGAGTGCTTTAAGGATCAATACAAACACTGTCATTGATGAACTAGAACAGAATTAACATCATTGTGGTGCAATGTGCCTTACTATCGCCAGTGGAGAAATGCTGTGATGACCAGTTAGGATACTGGCAGAAAATAACAAAAGAAGATTTGTCTTGTAGAAACATGGGCCAGTGTATCTGGGGACTGGTAATAAACAATTCAGATACTCAGTGGAAATAACATGAGGTCAATATCACTCAGAGAAACATAGTTGTATACTGAGCAGCAAATTAAATGTTTGCATTTACCTTTACTTCCAGCCACCCTATGTTTTAGACTTTGCATTCATCAGGACAAAAACTTGGAAAGTATTTCCTTCTCCCTCAGCTGGAATAAATGAAAAAGAATATTGCATTGAGATCTGGATGTTAAATATCTTAATTTATGACCCAATTTACCCCTATTTACTAATCTCCTACATACTACAAAAATCAAATTAGGAGAATATTCCAATTTACAGAAATGAGCCTACGTCTTCCTGTTTTAGTACTAAGCTAAAATAAAACTTTGAGGACATGAGCAGAGGATGTTCTGAACTGAGATATGCATTACATTATGGTTATGGTTTCTTCTGCCAGGTTGCTGATCTAGAGAGAGTTGTAGGGCACAAAACCTTCCAAACTCTTGAAAAGTGTGGGAAGAAAGTTCTCAACAAACTAGTTTCTTCCTTACTTTACTAATTAATGCAAATCATTAAAATGAAATTAAAAGAAACAAGTAAACAAAGCACTTAAAGTAAAAGCTGTGTATGTTTCAACAGAAAAAGGAATATTCCCCAGACTAGTTGTACTTCAGGGAATCCAATCTTCCTTTCCTCTACCCAAACCCACATGGCTGTATAGCTAAAAAAGGAGGAAGAGGAATTTCTCCAGCAGACGAATCAGCTGAAAACTGTATCTAGAATCATAGATCCATAGTAACATTTAGTTTGGAAGAGACCTTTAAGATCATGAAGTCTAACTGTTTGCTATGGGCAAACCAGAATTGTCTCCGGAAAATAGATTTAATTTTTTGTCAATCAAACAGAGTAAGATAATGAGAAATAAGAAAAAAATCTAAAACTACCTTCCACCCATCTCTTCCTTCTTCCCAGGCTTAACTTTATTCCCAGCTCTTCTACCACCTCCCCCTGAGCAGTTCAGGGGGATAGGGAATGGGGTTTGCAGTCAGTTCATTACACATTTCTGCTGCTCCTCACACTCTTCTCCTGCTCCAGAGTGGGGTCCCACCCACAGGTGACAGTAATTCATTAACTTCTCAAACATGGATTCTTCTCACAGGCTTCAGTTCTTCATTAACTGCTCCAGCATGGGTCCTTTCCATGGTGTGCAGTCCTTCAGGAACAGACTGTGCCAGCATGGGAGACCCACGGGCTCACAGGTCTTGCTGGAAAACCTGCTCCAGCATGGCTTTCTCTCCACAGACTATGGTTCTTGCCAGGAGCTAGCCCCACAGCGTGGGCTTCCCATGCATTCACAGCCTTCTTCATGGCACATCCACATCCTATGGCAGGGGGTCCTCCATGGGCTGCAGGTAGATATCTGATCCACTGCTGCAGGGGCACAACCTGTATCACCACGGTCTCCACGGGCTGAAGAGGAATCTCTGCTCTGGCTCCTGGAGCACCTCCTTCTCGTACTTCTTCACTGACCTTGGTGTCTGCAGAGTTGTTTCTCTTGCATATTCTCATTCCTCTCTCCCAGCTACTGTTGTGCAGCATTTTTTACCCCTTCCTAAGTATCTTAAAGCCCACCGTGCTGGTGAGCTCTGCTTTGGTCAGCGGCAGGACTCTCTTGAAACTGGCTGGAACTGGCTCTGTTGAACACGGGGACAGATTCTGGTGTCTTCTCACACAGGCCACTCTTGCAGAACCTCCTCTACCAAAACCTTGCCATGTAAACTAAATAAAATAAGACCTTTATTTAGGCTATAGAATGTAATCAACTCCGTCATGGTGAGATTAACATAGAGTGTGTTTTCAGAACCATATAAGAAATGTATGTTCCAAGTCTTATGTCGTGTCATACTGCCAAAATATTAGATTTCCAATCTGTTTTGTTTACATCTGTTACAGCTGTGTTAATAAAGATTATTTCAACACACTGGAGAGCTTAAAACTAAGCCAAAATTTAAAAATATGTGGGAAGATAATTTAGTACACTGACTGAAAGAATTATGTAAAGGAGAATCTGTGAATCTACTAAATGAAATTAATAAAGAAGGTGAAGATTTATGTGAACAATACTCGCAAGACTGCAAAAGATAGCAAATCACTTTTATAAAGAAGAGCAAGTTACCATGACCACATATAAAACATTGAAAGATTGAAGGATTCTGGGGGGAAAAATGGAAAAGATCTTACCAGGTGATGTGATTAAGTTTTAATAACAGAACCTAAACTGCAGTTATATTAGTAAGCTGCTATGTAAGGGAAGAAATGTTGAAATAAACTCCCACACTATTTTCTAGTCATAATCCTCCCAATTCATTTTACAGATTGAATAATACAGTATGGAATGTACTGATTAATAGAGATTATGTAATAATAGACTGTTAATCTACAAGTGCCTTTTCTAAGTAACGTGGTTACAAACTTCATTTAAATATAGCTATATTTAGAACATTAAGGTAAATGTGATTTTAAAATGTTACATGGGAAAAGTAAAAAGATATTTAAAATTTTTTTGAACTGAATGCATAGACTTGACAATCCTAGAATGGCTAGTGACTCTTGAATGTGTGTGTGTGTTTTCAATGTTTTACCAGGAAGCAATTAGAAATTATGTTTGCTGTCTTTTTTTTTTTTTAAAAATACCTCATTACTGTACTAACTATCCTATGCAAAAACATATCTCTGTGAAGAGGGATGCTTTTCTTTCTATTTTTAAACAGGACTGTGGAAATAACTACAGTATTTTAAGCCATGTGGATTCCTAATTGTTGATATATAATGGCACTTAGTACGTGATTTAGAGAAAACATGGTGTTGATTAAAAGCATATATATATCCCTACGAGAAGAAAAACAGAATATTTTGGGAAAAAACAGTACTTAGAAAATTACAGCTGGCAAATTATGAGCCCATTCCAACTCTCATTAAACTAAATGGCCATGGATTGGGCCCAGAATGAAGCTAATCAAAATGAAAAGAAAGTTGATTACAAAGGACTATAACGACATTTTGGTATTAATTTGGGGGGACATTGTAGACAATTAGACAATAATACTATGGGCAAAATTAAAAGTGTTACAGTTTTTGAATATGTGATTTTGAGACTCAAAGCTATAGAAACCTAATTTATATTCCTTGCAGACTAGACTGCACTGAAATACATTCTCCTTTATTGTCTGTACAACTCCTTGAATATTTGCTGCAGCAGAAAATGCTTTTTTCATAAAAATCAAATATAAGGGTTTTCTGTTATTATTGTGGGTTTTGTTTTCTTTGGGCTAAACCACCTAAGAGGCTCAAGTTGGCAATACTTGACATTTCCAACCAAGACTTAATTACATTTAATAGAGCAGTTCTTTCTCTAGGCCAAAACCCAGGTTTTGTTGTAAGAGCATGATGTACATACCCAGCATGAAACCCAGGTATCCATTTCTCTGTCCTTGTGGTTGTTCTGCACAGGCCTGTCCTCCTCTTAAGGCAACTGGAGTTTTCCATATGGATAATACTCTTCACAGCAGCCAGAAACATACTTGAAGGTCAGACTTACAGCTAGATTTTTCTAGTTATGCCTCCATTTGACTCTTCCTTTTACAGCAGCAAAAAATAGTCCTGTGAGAGACTCTAGAGCCAGTTGCATGCTCCTAGTTCTTGCTTCCTCTTGTTTGACTGGTAAACTAACAGCTGCAGTGATTTACACTCAGGCGCTGTGTGGCAAAGCAGCCACATGTCAGAGGTAAAACTAGCCCATGATTAGTTGTAAACTTTGTCAAGGTATAAAACCCACATCTCACTGCCTGCAGCTGTATTAAATAGAGCATTGAATGCATAGCTAGGGTGTGCCTGGTGCACGAAATAGCTAAGGAATTTTGGAGAATGTAAATTGTGTGTAATAAGGCAATTGAAACAAGGTTTGGGATGGGGTTTTACTTCTTCATGTAAAACAACACGTTCTCCTTTACCTCTCTTAGTTAGCCCATCCAGGCAAGAATTAAGCTGGTCCTTGCTCCAGGATAAAAATAAAAGTCACCCAATAAAACTAAATTAAAACTTTAACTGAGGAAACATAAATCTGAGAAGTTTTAGCACTCATGAAAGTAAGAAGCCACAATTTGAACTTCCATCTGAGTAAAAGTCCAATGTCTTCAAAGACATCTGCAACTTACAGGTAGTCTTTTTTAGCCCTTTAGTTTTCTTACATGTCAGAAGACAATGGTTTTGGGAGGCATTAGGACAAGCTGTGCCATAAACATTCAGTCTTCTGGACAAGTTACATAAAGTTCAGGCTGCATGATGAAAAGAAGTTTAAACTCTTGTTATTTCTATTGGTCACAGATGGTTTTGAGTAAGGCTAATTAAAAGAAAATAATTTGAAACTGTGGATGTACAGGAATATACTTTGTCACTAATGGCTAAACATGAAATAGAAGGGTGACAGGATAAATGTTTTCTCGGAATACTTGGAGTTCTTGACAGTTATTAAACTAATTGGGAGCAGGTAAGACACTTTCTGTGTAGCTGTTTCCACCTTGATTCAGCAAAACAATTTAAGTGCATATTTAAGGGAAAGCAAAGATGTAACTCCTACCCTACCCAATAAAACTGGAAAACTCTCACTCTTTTATGTGCTTGCTCCAAGCTGAATGTATATCTTAAGTCATAGCTGGGCACTGATCCAGGCAACAAACTTCTCTCTGACAGAGAAAAGATCTAGAAATATGTTTTTTAAAAATCTGTGATATTTCTTTTTTGATACATCTACTAAGCACAATATAGAATATTTGTACTCATAAAGGATTTTAGGTGAGGAATTCTTTTTTTTTTTTTTTAGACATCATAGCTCAGAACTTAAAAAAATGAAAATCCCATTTAATAGAATATAAACCTTATAAAGTTTGTGGAACAACTATAGTTCAATGAGTTTATGCTAGTTTACTGAGTTTAGTAAGAAAATTGAAATTATTTTCATGGCTCTTTCAAAAAGGAATTTCTTTAATTTTGATGAGAACATTTGATCCCATAAAGCTTTTCTTAATTAGTCCAATAAAACATATAATCCACTTTTTTCATTATTTACTGAACTATCATGCTTATTACCATTTTTATTACAAGTGTTTATTGATTTTTTCATAAAAGCAGCTTACTGCAAATTCCTTGCATGTTAATTTATTGCACCAAATTCACCAAGAAATTACAGTTGTCCATTTTACATTTTAAATTTCATGTAGCCACTTGTGCTTCTGATGTTAATGAACATGTGAGGGTAAGCAGTTGCCTTTAAAGTTCCTACAAATAAATCACTTGAGGTCACATGAACTTAGACCATGATCAGAGGTAAAGCAAGAAAACTGTGAATAATGCACAGCAAGACAATGTGCTCTAACCACATAGTAAATGTACCTACTATGGCTTTCTAATGTTGTGTACTTTCCCATAGATCGTATTCATACAGCATTATTTTGAAGCAGTAGGCTACTACCTGTTTTATATAGCATCCTACATGTGTAAAAACATTGTGTGGACCACAGCATTAAATATATCATGTCATTATATGTGAATAACTCTCTATGGTTCTAAAATATATAAATCAAAACAGGGGATCTTGGTAATCGTCTTGGTCTCCTGAACAAGCACTAATTGTCATTGACCTATCTCAAAGTCACCCTTCAAAATATTCTGGAAATGTGAATTAATGCATACAGTAGAATAACATTCACCTCTCTCTCCCTTGTGAAGGAGTTTTAACTTCAGTCCTGGCTGAACACTTTGCTTTTACAAGCCAGATGGAAAAGGCAGAACATCCTCCTCATTCAAAAATGGTAATAAAGAGGAAAATGTTTGGAAAGGAGTAAGCATTCTGATTAGATGTGGAAATAATGTTAAAAGTAACATTTTACCACTGCAAGACTTTAGTGTTATCATTTGAAATCTCTTTCTGAGTTACAGTTCTCTGCTTTCTTGAAACGATGATGAAAAAAAAAGTTACCTAGAGCAACTAATGCAGCTAAGACAGCTTTCCTTGTTTTACTATTTATAACTGTAATACCCTGTGAGAGGAAAATAGAAATGTAAATAAACTGTCCAAATTTGTGTGCCTCTTTGTAAACTTAAGTTTTAAAAGGCTGCGAAAGGTCTATGATTTGCAGTGAACATCCGATCAATAACTCACAATGAAAAATTTTTCATATAAAACTCTGAGGCTTAAAAAGGCCAGGGGATGGAAAAATATCAATTTTTAACCATTTTTAAGATTTTGACAGTGGGTTCCTTTTTTTTGTTATTTGGGGTAGAAATCAGATTTTTTTAAATTTTCCAATAACTAAAATGTTTTCCTTGCCCAGGTCTTCTGTTTACTTGTCACAAGTAAAGTCTCATTTTTCTTGTTGTTCTTGTTCCAATACATTATTCCTTTGCTGAGCACCTGTGAGCATAGGCATCAGGACTTCTGCAGTGTGCTCTGGAAGCACTGGGGCTCATGGAAGGCCAATAAAGCATATATATTGGGTGAATTTGAGCTTCTAAATTCTAAGGATTTAGAAGAATATTTTTAACCTCCCCTTCCAAAGTTCATAAACAGCAGTGTCCAGAAGTTCAAGACTGCAGACAGTTCAAATTTAATGTTCAGTTTTCAGATGGTTACAATTCTCTTATCTGCTAAAGAATTGATTAACAAGTCATTTTATAAATTAGAACTTCCTTTAGGCTGAATTGACACAAAGACAATAATGTGCTTATTCATAGATGCTCTTGAATAAAGGGCTGACAGTTTCCCAAATGCTAGTTTCTCTGCTGGCACTGCTGATGTGTGAGGAAAGCCCATCTAAATATAAAGGACCAGGCAGGTCTCTTAGTTAAATGTATTTACAGTGTGTTCCAACTAGCATTCCTTAGAGTTAGAGAGACATTAGACATTTCATTGATGTCCAGATCTTTTAGCCCAAGGTAACTGGAGTAATCCTTACTTTTTCCATTTTCTGTCTTCTGGTGGTTCAACACTGAGGCAGATGGGCTGTTTTTTTCACCTTCTAGAGAAGTAAATGTAGTTTCTACTCATGTTTTCAGTTTGTGTATTTGCTATGTGCTCTGTATTTCCTTTACACCTGACCATTGTTGCATTGTTGCTACACAAACATTTTGTTTTTAAAAGTGCTATCTAATGTAAACTTTTTTTTTTTTTCAAAATCCATTGCTTAACCACTAGCATGGTTCTATCTGTATTGAAAATGTGGAAGATGATACCTTTAGAAGAAGTAATTTGAAGATTTAATACTGTGTATAAAATGCTTTGACGATTAGGTATCACATAAGTACAAAATGCTATTATGTTATTTCATATCATTAGTTTCAACTCTATTTATTTTCATGTGTATACACCATTTTCTACTCTCACTGTAGGGAAATATAAATGGAGACTTGAACTCCAGCTGGGTTGTTCCTGGATTTTAGCTGTTCAGACAGAGTTTCCCTCCACAATCATTCTCTGTGAGCCTGTGGCAGTGAGGTGAGGGACTGTAGAGCAAGCAGAATTTTAATGGCTCTTCAGAATTAAAGCTTAGTAACATCAAGCAGGCAGGAGCTGCCAGGTCAGCCACATTTCTAAAACAGAACTTGAAAAAGATAAATTCAAAGCAGTGGAATTTAAGCATAGATGTATGTGCTGCAATTTGGAAATAACTCAGGAACTGCTATACAGCCTAGGAAGTAAGATGTCCAATTAACTACGGCTGCAAAAATGATTTAGAATTCAGTGTAAGTATTCTATAATGGGTTTTTTTTTGGATGCTTATCTGAAACATCTCTGAAGTATCTAGCTCTTTGTACTTCGCTCAATTGTAATGCGAGCTTTTTATATATGCTGTCTCACAAACCTTGATTTTATTTTTCCTGTTCGCATATAGGCATGTTCATATGAAAGTATGATTAGATTTATGGTTCAGCAGCAGTTTATTTGTCACATTAATGTCCAGGTGAGAACTGTGTCATACATTCACATTCCATTGTAGGGAAGGTATATATGTTTTGCTACCTAAAAATTAATTTCTTGCACTTTTGTAACCTTCTATTTGAGCTATGTGTTATTTTCAGGAACTTTTATTTATCATATTTATTTTTAACTTATTGGGAACTATCTCTTAGTCTTTACATAGAGCATCCCTAAACATACACTTTGACTTAACACTTGCAAGGATTTCAGGAAATTGTAAGGTAGGACATGTTAGAGAATGCTCTTGCAAGAGGACAAAAGCATCAAAGACATAATTCTTCAGAGTGTATATAGTAAAATATGCTACAATCACAACAGCACTGAAAATGCCATAGAGCAGTGCTGCCCTCTGGCTTGTGGTTTGTTCGCAGTTCTCTAGGGCAGTATTGCTGGCTGTTTTGTTCTTCTTTAGTGGCAGCCCCTCTAGTCATCTCCTTCTAATCAAAATCCAATTGAAATTTAATTCATCCAGGTAGGTGTCATTAAAGTAGATTAGATTAATTTCTTTGAATGTCCGGAAATTAAAATAAATTACTATATTGTTCTTTTATATTAATAAAAATTATTTGATCCAGAGTAAGTTTGTGTGACACAAAGCCAGCTATGATACACAGTCAAAAAAAAAAAAGTCAAGAAAAACCCCAAACCAGTCCAAACCCGCTGTGATATACAAACATATAAATATGTGTATGTATATATATGCACACATACACAGACACACCCAGAACTGAAAGCAATAAAGAATGAACTTTCCTGCAAATGGAAGCACCTGTCTAATGTATGGATAGGTAAAGGTGACAACTGAGAACCGTTTTGCTTGCTTTTGTACATTTTCTTTCTGGGTTACATTTATTGGTCTTACAAATGCAGGAATACTTGATGATGGAAAAGGTCCATTCAGCTCAGTATCCCATATCTGACATTGACAGAAAGCAGATTCTTAGGAAAGAGCTTACACTGGAGGATTCATCTGACCATATTTCCTCCTAGTGTCTCCCAGCAATAATTTCTGACTCAAGGACTTCCTAGGCTGGAATTTCCTTAGTTGATCCTTATGCAAAAGCTGTTGTAATCATTTCATTATCCTTGTCTGCTTTCTCTGAACTTTTTCTGCTTCTGTGATTTCCTTCCTTTTTGAGACTTAGCTCTGAAAAAAGATGCTCCCTGAAATTCTAATGCCCGATTACCTTTTTCTTTCAATGTTGAGTTTAGCTTTTTGTTAGTTAAATGAATTAACAATATTGCGTGGCTTTAATGTTATTTAAACATTTTTTGAAAACTGATTAGAATTACTCTTTACCAACATAATAGGTGGTCCTGACTGAAATTATAAGATAGAGGGAAGTAGTCAGAGCTGTTCCAGTCCTTTACATTCTTTAAACAGCATCATAACTTCCACAGGGTTTTGTGGAAGTCCACCCTGCCATAAGTTACGGCAGTTTTTGTATAGCCAAGGCCAGAGCCAAAGCTGCTCAAGGCTCATAAGTGAGTTTAAAGCTAAATGGAAAGGCAAAGTCTGCCCCACTAAGTCTGTTTTTGTAGTAACTCAGTTATATCATGAAACAGTGCAGCTTCATTGTTAACTCTAGCTAACCATGTTGGTGGTCATTTGTTCTCGTTTTTTTTTTCTCAAATTTGGGACCTAAATCTAGGTAGTCTCATAAACAATCATCATATTTCCTTTATCTCCTACCTAAAGTCAGCCATAACAGTATATGCTTAGCTCTGCCTGTTTGATTTTTAGGAAACTGTATTCAAAATCATGTGTAGGTTCAGCGTCCATGGTTGGACTTGATGATCTCAAAGGTCCCTTCCAACCATGAAGATTCTTTGATCCACTTATGCAATATGCAAGCTAAGGACCTAATTTTCATTTATGTTCTTACACCTGGACCATTTAAATATGAAAATGTCTGTGACATTGTCTTTTTCTTATTGGAGGCAGTTCTGAGATACATGCACTGAATGAGTATGCTAATGAACAGAAAGCTCATGTACACACAAGTTACTAGTTCAGACAAAACCAACTTTATATATAACCTGAATAAGGTAAAATGGAAGCTGATTCTAAGAAGCCTAGCACTATTTATAAGGAAGCAAGGTATAGCATTCTTTATTTGAACTGGTTCAGCAGTTGCCTTTTCATACTATGCTGCTATTATTTCATGTGAAAATTTAGTATTATCATAGAAACGAGTTTTATATAAAAGTTCTAATTTTTCAGGTTTTGTTCTGAAACTGTACTATTTTTTGTAATCTCCTTTAATCTTTGATGAAGTTCTGCATTTGTTACTGTTTTTCCATAACTTAGGTAATTTAAAACTACTTTGAAAGATGGGGGAATTACATTGATAAACAAGTTTCTTTTCTATACCACTAAAACTATCATTAAAAGCAAACAAAATCCACATGAAAAATCTCAGATCAGCTTAATATTAAGTCAATTTAAAATTCAGATTGGAGGAAAAAAAATTGTTATCTCAGTAATAGATACTCAGTAATACTCTTAATAACATATACAGTATCCAACATGATAGCCACAAACATCAGCTGTTAAAGCTAGAACTTTAGAAAGGGAATTTTGTGGTATTTTATGAGCCTAGGAAAGGTAAATCATATTTCAGCTTTTCCCCCTACAGTGTTACATTTTTTTGGCTGCAGACAAAAAGGTTATGTTACAATTATCAGTAATTTCTAATTATTTTATACTGCAAACGGGCATAAGTGATGAATCTGAATGATCTGGATTGCAATAGCAAACTTTGCAAAAAAAATTTCATAGGTGTAAAATTAGTCTTTATGTTCTGTCATAGGCTAGAAAGTTCTGCTCTGAAGTTCCATAGAAATATATCCATTAAATTTAAGAAAGGAAATCCTCTTCTACTGGAGTCAAGCCAAATGAACTTTATTGATTTAGACAGGGTTAACCTATTATGAGTGTTGAAATAAATAGGGAAGTTTGCTCTGTATTTTATGAGAAAATTGTTAACTGAAAGTTAGCAAATATTTACACCTATACATATAGTTTAAGAAAGCATTTCTATTCAGAGAAGTATTTAAGTATGCTTTTTTTTGTCATATCACAAAGCAGTGGAGATAATATTTCTACATTTTTTCAGATTTTGTTCTTAGGAATAGGAATCTTGAATTGAAATCAATCATAAAGTGTCATTGGGGCAAGAGCAGAGGCATGAAAGGTTTGGTTTTTTCGTTGTATGTGCACACAAACTGAAATTTTGAACTAATGTCTGTGTAAAAGAAATACCTAATTTTAAATTTTGTAAAATGTAGATAATTGTAACTTCTGTAAAGTGTAGAAAGATTACACTTACGGACTTTGCAGTAGGAATCGGCTTGTCTTTTTTGCAGTACAATCAAATATAATACTTCAGATATATGAGTTCTCACTGTATAGAGAATTCTTCACTCTCATTGTTGCCTGGTATAGGTTTTTCTTGCTTTCCAAATCTAAATGCTTGTTTTGGATTATCTGAGTTCTAGCTTTAAAAAAAATAATAAAAGGAAAAGAGTCACAACTTCTGGCTTTGGCTGTATGAAAGACCAACCTCGCCGGCCAAGAAATAGAAACATCCTCAGGTTGTACCCACTGTTGTATAACACCTTTATTTTTGCATATACAATGAATAATGCTCGAAGTGAGCTGAGGAAAGGATCCCTAAGTGCACTGTTGTAGAGTCTGTTGATGATATAGGCACAGTTACTACTTAATTTTTTTTGAAAACCTTTTTTCCTCTAATTTGAAGTCTCTGCTAATGTGTAAGCATAGGAGAGGGATGTGAAAGATGGTTATTAGTGGGTTTTCTACCGCCATCTCCCATACCTGTATTAGAAATCAAATTTCCTCTTGTTAGGTTACCTGTTTCAATCTGGTTATTAAATAGTATTTATTTGTTTATTAAATAGGAATTTAGGTTAAATTCAGTACTAAGATTACTTCAAGAATCAGAGTCAAAATGAACAGGATTATTAATCAGTGATGGTGCAGATGGGCCCAAGTCCAGGACCTGTAATATCAAAATGAAGCAAAGGTATTACATAGCATTGCTAAAAACTTTAATCCTAAATTAATGAATTTAAAATAAAATGTTGTCCATAAAACAATGTTTAAATATTGAAAAACACTGAACTATTAAGAGGAATGTAAGAACATAAAAAAAGGTCAAATTAAGTAAGTTTTTTTAAAGTCAGCATTTAGGGTATCACGGTTGTTTCCTCAAAGCTCATATTAGATGCCTGATTTAGAAAGGTTTTGACAGGAATTGTATTAGACAAGTCATCTTTCATCTGTTAGTAATTAAGTTAAAGTGATTGGAAGAACTTAGTTTAGGTTCTAGATGAAATGGATAAGGTCTTAAATGTTTCCTAATGGAATCTGTCTGATTATATGCTGTGGGTCAACCTGATTAAAATATAGCAGTGAGTGAAGGGGATAAGCACAATTTTTTAAAGGAGCTATACTGCTTTCGAATTTTATATGTGTAAATGTACTTTATTTATATCTATGTATGCTCACATTAAATATGGAATAGCCAAGTTCATGTAACCCCTAGTTTGTCATTCATTGCAAAGGAAGATGTTTATTTCAAATTACATTACATTTCCCCCAAATTACACTGGGGATTTTGAAGCAGATATACAAAAATTATTTTTCTGTACTGCTTCCTTTTGGCACCAGGCTGGTTTGTTTGTTTGATTTGCTGTTTATAGCCCTTTATCTCCCTGTACAGTAGAGTTTCTGGGCCTCATTCTCCGATGTCTTTGCTCAGATGTAAGTTCACAAAGGAGGAAGAAAGAAGGTACCAAAAAAGGAAATAACATATAGGACTAATTTTACATGTAAATACCTACTTATTAAGTTCTTAAACAGACTCTCTTATTCTGTACTTGCCACAAGGCCAATGTGGTCAGTAAAACTAGGACATTTGCTGGTTTCATTTTAGCCTTGAAAACATAGTGAACAATAAGCTTTCTGTTTAAAATTTACTTTATGGTATTTTCTCTCCTGATATGTTCTTTCGGTTTCTATGCAGCCATGTGCTTTAACATATCACACTGTTTGGGTCATGTTGCACAAAGTATTTTTTTACACAGAGGAAATTTTTCAGCCTTTTCTATTCAAGCCTGTTTCATGGTATTCAAATTCTCTAGCAGCAGTTAGTTATGTATCCATTAAATCCAAGAAAGCCTGTTATCACCTCTTTTTTTGGGTGGTATAATCTCAATTAATTTCAAGTTCCTTTCATGAACGCAGTTCTGTTAACGTATCTTTTGTCCTTAAATTGAGTCAGTAATCCACTGCAGCTCCTCCACATTCAAAACCAGAAGCAGTTCTTGCCTCAGGGGCTCTTATGGCCAGAGGACCATGGGGTATTTGCTAGTGCTGCCCATTGTTGTTAAATGAGAAAACAGTTCACCAAGTCTCTGTAGTCATGCGGGCTAGTGTAGAACAGGTTTCATTTCAGTTTGAAACTTTACTGGATGCAAATACCAGAAAAATAAAAAAAAAAAAAAAGTTGAAAGAGGTAGAGGGTAGAGATTTTCCTTTGAGAGAGAGAGAACAAGCTAACAAGCTGCTGCTGCTAAAGGAAGCTGCCTTTTCAAAAATTGTATTTTTGTTTGTTCTGTCTCATTTATCTCTTTCATCAAACAGCTTCATTATATTAGACTGTGTTCACACGCATGCCATGTATGGAGCGGAGCATGACTGACTGCAACTGCTCTTAGAATCTCCACAGTGGGTTACCTTCTGTTCATCTCCTTGTATTCTGACTGTTTGGGTTGTACTACAGTATCTCTTAGAAGTCCCTTACCTGGATAGACTTAAAAGGATAAATGGACATTTTCCAGGGTTCTTCCCCTCACCTTGCCCCTGAAGAGTGCAAATAGTTTTTCAGTGTGATACATAGAAACTTGTTGTCACTATGGTGACTTGAGTTTCCTCACTTGATGCTGTAGGTCTTAAAGTAAGATTTAAAAAAAACATCTTCTGTGTCCCAATTAGTTTTGCTGCTCAGTTTTTGGAAGTCATATATCTATATCCATACTATCTTAGTTTCTTTCAGTGAAAGACACTATTATGTATGAATTTCTGTATTATGGACATAGCTGGCTTCTAAGCATGGTAATTCCATTCAATCACCTTATCATTCTCTTTGCCAATAAAATATTATTCCCTGCTATGTATTTTCTAGTATTTTTCCAGGCCATTTTTAAAGGTTTGGTTTAGGTGTCCTGTACATACCATATTTTTTTTTTTTTTTTTTTTTTTTTTTTGCTGAACAATAGGATTTATTTTACTTCTGGAATAGTAATTTTCTATCATATTGCAACAAGAGAATGTAGGGTGAAGCAATTGGAGTGATGAGTTTTCTTCCACTGCTTTAGGAGATTGGTCTGTAGCTGAATATGTTTCAAGGTTAGGAAATTACATGTTGTCCTGTAATCCTCCTTTTATTGTATTTATACCCCCCTGGATCAGTTTAAGTCTTTTTTTCTCGCTACTTTATATTCACACTTTTCAAGGATTTCCCTCATTGACATATAGTAGCCAGGATATATACAATTTATATCTTTCTTTGGATTCTTCCTCAAAGGCCAGATTGTTCAGCATCTTAGTGTGGATTTTTCTTTTGTGAATTCCCCACATTTTGTATACTTCGAGATGCCCAGAGCTCAGCATTATGGTGCTAAACCACAACTCTGTCATTTAGGTAGGTCTTAATATATGTCTAATCTATGATGGATGCACCTCTGTTGGCACCTAATATCATATCAAAGTTATTATTTTTGTTTTCCTTCTTGCTGGTATAGTGTTTGAAATATTATAGCTGACTTGCTGTTTACTCTTACCTCAAGACATTTTCAGCACTGCTGCTTTTCATATATTTCTGTGTGTTCAAAAGCAATTGTTTCCTTACAGACACAGATTTGCACTTTTCCTGCTGGCCTCTTCCCTTTCTTCCCCCTTTTCTTCCCCCTTTTTTCCCCCTTTTTATTCACCCTATCTAGTCTCTCACGCTAAATAGCTCTCCAAAAGAGGAAAACCAACAGCTTTTCCCACACAGTGACAGCAGTTACTGTGGAACAGAGATAGGCTGCAAGTTTTTAACCTAGCCTACTCCAAAACACCTTGTTTGTCTGTATTTGTATGTAATCTCCTAAGGCAAGCAAGCAAAAAAATATTGCATTAAGTTTTCCAGACCCAGATCCATAAAATAAAACCCCCAAAGCCTTAGGACTTGTTGACAGACTTATGTGCCTATTGCTTTTTTCTGAGAGGCAAGGCAGTTTACCTGAGTTTATCACCACATCTCTATGAGTTTGCAGCACCAGGAGCACAAGATGCTCATGGTATAGGGCTAGACTTCAAGACAGTGCAACCACTTGTACTTTGTCCCTTGTCACCAGGAGAAGACCCTGGGGTTGGGTTCCATAAGCACTCAGAAGTGTCAGCATGGTCTGTCTCAGGCATCCATAAAGAAGTGGACATAACTTCCCTGTGCACAAGCTCTGCCAATGAAGGAGACAGGGTAGGAGCTTCCTTCTTTCACTGGAAAGGTATTGCATCACCTTTTCTTTATTTTTTTCTGGGTTTTGATTTTCTGTTTCAGGAGCTGAGTGCCAAAAAGCTATCCATGGTGGTGCCAATCAAACCTTAATTGTTGAAGATACTTTTAAATTGGGCAGTCATCTTTCAAAAAATTTACCTGTGTCATTCATGCATGTCTTAGGGATCATCAGCTGAAGTTTGACATGAGATCAGACCTACTGTTGCCTGCTGTGATGGCTTGCTGAATTCTTTGTCATTTTTCATTTCTTGTTGTTTGTGTTCCTGCTCAATGAGGACACATCTCTCCTTACCCTGTATTCTCTAGGAAGGTTTATGGTGTTATATGAAATACTTCTCTGGACACCCATTAGGGTAGAAACTCAACTTTCACAGGATGTTCTTGGATATTAATTGAAAAGAATCCTTTTTTGAATGGTTGTCTTCTTATTATTTACATATTTTTTTCATTGCAATATTGCTATAGATTTTCTTGAGGTTTTTTTATAAGATAAAGCCTATAATGTGCAGGAAGCTCCATGTCTTCTTTTATGGGATGTTCCTATGTATGCTCATAGAAGAAAGTTGCAGAAATGGCATCTAGATTTTTACAGGACATTTCATATGTACATGTAAGTGTGTGTGTATTTATCTAGATAACATATTTAATAGCAAAACATTACTATTACTTAGAACTCTCAGTAGCGTGATTTAACACCTGCATGTAAAAATATCAAAAGCGACAATCACTTTGTATGCATTCTGGTAGCACTGTAAAATATGGTATCCTCTTATTAGTCAAGTTTTACTTGATTTTCAAAAATAATTGCTAAGTATTTGGTAAAATGGTTGACTAACTGGTTTAAGATTCTGTCTGTTTAATCAGAAGTTCTGCTATTAATCTCATATGCTTTCAAGAATACTTTTTGTTTTCTATAAAAGTTTATTATACAGGGATAATTTTGATTACCTAATTTCTGCCTGGGACTGTATTTTTTTTTTAATTTTTTTTTTTTGCCTGCTGATAAATTTAATTGGCATTGATAATTTTGCCTCAATTCCTCTTCTATTCCTCATTTCCTACACAGGTTTTATTTTGCTTCAGATGTCTGAGCAATCCCTTTAGAAGCCACTGCAAGATCAAGTACAATAAGCAGATGGACTACGATATTTTCTGCTTTGAAACCTGTGTTTGGTTTTGGATCAGAAAAAAAGAAAAATAAAATGCAGACTGGTCAAGATTTCATCTCCAGTCCAGTTAATGACATACTCTCATTCTTATGGGTAATTCTACCAAGCTTTAATCAATAATTTCTCATACATTCACACAAGAGAAGATACTAAAGACAGCAGTGTGCACATCAGAATATGGAGATGTACTTGTCATTGCATTTCAGCTGTCCACTGCCTCCATTTTCTTACCACTTAGCAAAAATCAGGTAATGAAAATAACATGCTGATGGAAGCTCAATCCACAGAAATTAAAATTCTGCCTCGATTGAAGGAAAATCCACATGTCATTATGAAAACAATATTAGTTCTAAATATGGGAGAAAATATTCTCATGTCTTTTCTGTCAGAACAGAAGTTTAACCATGGTTATGGGTCTGAATGGTGTAAGTATTAACATCAGTATCTTGAAAATCCGGAGTGCATGCTAAAGGAAGTCCTTAGAATTCAGAGTGTTAGAGGTCAGCTTCATGAGTGTTCCCCCGTAATTCCATTTCCATACATAATCAGTGATAGTATGGAGAGTTACAAGGACTGCATCTTAGACCTTTTATTGAGCACAATGTTTTTGAAGTTAGTGACTTCCAGTTGATGAAGAAACCACATAATTTTGCTTCAGTTTTGCACAGAAATTTTGAGTCATATACTCTGGATTATTTTTTGTTTGTTTGCTTATGTTTTTTTTGTATTGTTTTAGTTCTTATGTAATTTCTGGGACTCAAATCTAGTAATTAATGACTTTCAACCTTTATGAAAATCTTAGTGAATTTAGTTTTCTCTAAGTGACCTTTTAAAATAGATGCAAATATAAACTGTAGAGAGAGTGGCTGTGTGTATGTGCAATGGCAGTAGTATATGAGTAGACATAACGTTAAAAAAATGTAGGTTTTTAGTTTTTGGTATTTTAACTTCTTTTCAGGTTCTGAAGGCATATTCTGATCAGTCTTGTACCTGTGCTTGATAAATGTTCTCTTAGTAAATATAATAAATAAAGGCTTTGTTTTAAACCTTTTCCCATGTCATGTGAACAGCTGAGACTTTAATTTATGCAGTTCTAGCTATGATTATTTTCTACTTCAATGGTTTTCAATACCACCTGAAATGACTATGGTAAAAATACTGTTAAAATACATATGTTTAAATGATAAATTTAAAACAATGAGTCAACATTTTGTAAATATTACATGCTGTTAGTCTGAGATTATTACCATTTGGTTCTAAACTAGGTACCTACTGTAAAGCAGCTACTTAGTCTCTCTCATTCAAGAATGGACAGAAATGAGCACTATCAGAGACTGACTCAAATACGTCTCTGTAGAATATGCTGAATTGTTCTCTGGACATGTTTAGCCTTATTGACCATACAGGGACAGTAGAGGACAAACTTAATCTAGCCTAAGATTGGGCTGAGAATCATAAAATAAATCCTACTTCTAATTACAGTAAACTAAGCACCTGAATAATTCACAGAAATTGTTTTCAAGAGTATGATCCAGAAATAGAGTTAGACAAGCACCACTGAAGGGAATTAAGAGTGGCAGCCACAGATGACTGGAAGAACATAGATTTGCAGGAATTGTACTTACAGTTCATTTGCTTTGTTAGGTGGTTTTGTTTTGCTTTTGGTTTGGTTTGGTTTGGTTTTTTTGTTTTGTTTTGATTTATTTTATTTTAGCTAGTTTCTTGGCCTTTCAGAAACAGGAATACTGTCTTTGGGAAAAAAATCTCCCATCCATGAAGTGTCATGCACTCCAATTTCTTTTTTTGAATATTCTTGGTCTTCATTATAACTAAGAACTCTAAAAAATAACCTGGTAGTGTACTGTTCACATCCAAATTTTTCATTGTTGAATGCAATTGGTTTAGCTAGATTAAACCTTCTGATCCACGTTTATATCACAGCCCATATATTTTTTTTTTTTCTTGGTACTAGTAATATGTCAATTTCTCATGTCAGAAGTCACTGTGAGTTAATATTACTGTCTGTAACATACATTCCTTCTGTCTTCTATGACTTTTTGGCATAGTGGCAGAGTATGTGGTATTTTGGGTGAATCCTAGATGGTTTCTAAACTGTATAGTTTATCAGTGTGAAATAAAGCAGAAGGGGTTGTTATGGGAGATGAATAGGGCAACAGAAGGGGTCAATTCTCTACCTTGGCAGCCCTGGGAGGAGTGGTGGTGCAACTAAGATCTTTTGTTGTATTTCTCAGGAGTACCCATCAGGTGCTTCATCTCTCTGCAGGATCTCATGTTCAGCAGTTCTTAAGACTGGCTACACTGTAAGGCATGTCTGACTTTGTGTTCTCTGCACTGTCCTACTATTCATACAGAAAATAATACTCCTTCCCCAAATGAAAGAAATCTTCCTTGGAGATCCTGGTATTTGTTTTTTACCATTCCAAGCAACTGTCTTACTGTATTATCACAGCAAATTTTTGAATTGAAGTCCCAATTACAGGTATTACTCAAATGATAATGTTTTGTTATCCTTCAGCATCTATTTTTGACTGTAGCTTAAATTACTTTAACTTGGATTTTAATTAATTTTTCTGCAGTTAACAATCTATTTTTTGAAGATATGCATTGGACAGATGGTCCCAAATAGTCAACTAGCCTCTTTCCTGTCAACACAAGTATGTATTTTCAACATTCAGAGAATTGTACCTGAGTAATAATATCCAATTTACATCTGCAGTAGAAATTATAATGCTACTTTGAAGTCACTCGTTGTTATAGACAAGTTTGGGCAATGGTAGTGCAAGTATATCACACATCTCAAATAAAAGACACACAAAAATATAACTCTTCAGCTATAGCTTTTATTTTTATAGATTTAACTTTTTAGTTATAGCATTTATAGCTCAGTAGAAACACACCTTAGTAAAGGGGATGGGAAGTACAACTCCTCAACTTTACAATTGTGCTAAAGGTTAGACATTTTCTTATTTATATAAAAGGAAAATTGAGGGATTAAAAATATACTCATAGTCTGTTCATGGGTCTTGTTCTTATTCCACGTATTATTTCCATCCAACCAATCTGACAAATTAGAAATGTTCGTATATCAAAAATTATAAAGGTTTTATACTGCAGCAGAATTAAGTACTTATGTTTCTTAAAGGAATACCAAATAAACTCTTACTTTTGCAAGCCTCTGATGATCAGTCCTCCTTGGAGCTCAAGACCATGCAAAACACAGGATGAGATGCAAAAAATGCCTGCTGAATAAAAGAAGCTGTTGGAGGTTGAAAAAAAATAAAAGAGAGGCACAGATGGCAAGAGGATACGAAAAGCAAGAAAAGGCCAGAAGGAATTCCTGCAATGCCCACACAGATCAAGGCATTGATCTTCTCTGGCCATCTGCAGTGCTAAAATCCCAGCAAGCTCCATCGATGACCCTGTAGCAGTGGCTACTTCCTTTCAAGGATGGGCCTTTTCAGGTCAGCTGCTTATGGCTTTCCTGTAAAACTCTTCTGACTCCTTTTCCAGATTATCCATCAGGCCAATAGCAGGGGGATTGGACTAGATGATCTTTAAAGGTGCCTTCCAACCCACACCATTTTATGATTATGATTCTATAGAAGAAGAGAAGTAGCCACTGCTTTTCTTCCAGCACTTTACCGGTGTATTCACAAGCACTTTGAATTTTCCAGAGCTCTGACAATTGTGGCAAAAAATTCCCTCTCACTCAGTCACTATGCAATAAACATGAGGCAAAATAAGGACAGATCAATAAATTTTCCTCTGATTTTATTTTAAACTTTGGTTTCACTGTTCTCTATTTTTCCAGATTAAATCTACCATATTGTTAGATAACATAAAAAGCTTGTTTTCTTCCTCTTGGTGGTTTCTCCCTATTTAAATTTATGAGCTTACTAAAGCTTTGTTTTGTTTGTCTTTTTTTGCTGTCCACTCTATTTTAAGGAAATGAGAAATCATAGCCATACCAAAAATATTTTACAATCATAAGAGAACAGCAAGAAATTGACACAGTAGAATGAAGTGGTATGCCATGGTCTCAGGTGAGCAAGAAGGGATAGTTGCATTTAAATAGAAACTCGCTTGAGCAAATAAATCACATCTTGTGTAACACAATCCGTATAACTAACCTGGCAATAAAATCCAGCTTGCCATAGCTAGCAGTCCTAAAACTGAACAAATACAATACAATACAATACAATACAATAAAATAAAATAAAATAAAGTAAAACAAAGAAGCTTCAAGTAGGTCAGCTACTTTGAGTGTACAGAACAATCAATATTTTAAAACAGATGTGATGTGTAACATATGAAAACATATGTAGCATTTCTTAGTGATCTTACATTCTTGGATTCAGGGATCTCTCCAGCAATGGGATCACATCCCAGCTGTATTTCTGCAGTGTATGAGCTAGGAACTGTATGCAGTTCCCAGCCTAGTTTCAGTAGTAGTCAAAGACACTGCAAACTTTCTAGTTAGAGAGGTGAGTGGTCAGTCATGTATAGTTCCCAAATGGAAAACTGGTTGATTGTTCATCCAGTTGACTGTTTCTTTTTGTTGGCTGGCTGTTTGCTGGGGTTGTGTCATTTTGCAACTGCTTCTCACACCCACTGTTCGCTAATGTCCTCACCTTGTCTTTCCCATCCACTAAGCCCGGTAAAAACAGATGGCATCCACTGTGTAGGCATGCTCACTGCCTCTTCTAAGGGGTGCCCAAGTTCCAGTAACAGTTTCAGCACATCCCAGAAAGCTTATATTATAGATACCAGTTATTATATCAGACACATTTCTGAAGACAGCAACAGGTAGTTAAAAGTTCTCTATTACATGAAAACAATTCTCTTGTTCAAGGGTTAGTGTATAAGAGGGACAGTGCAAGAGTTCATCGTCTCTTACATGATTCTGCCATGGTTATCCAAAACAACCACAAAAATATCTAAAAGGGCATTTGAGCATCTGTTTGAATGCTCCCGTGAATGCATACTTGAATCAGTCAGAGGACCCAGCTCCAACAGATCTTTGCTCTGATCAGATAAGCAGACCCTTAGTAAAAAGGCTACCTAAGAAAGTCAGGAGGGAAGAGAAGTCTTCATGTCACACAGCAATATCTATAAATAAAGTGTGGATATAAATAACCTGAGCCAGACAATTGAAAAATAACACATGATGAATATAGGAATGGCAGGTGCATATGATGTGATCATGGGCACATAACAGTGATGGCATCTTCTTGATCTATAATTCCTTGTAAAAAACTTCGATTAAGTTGAAGTGCAAGTCAGAACAGCTTTCTTTTTTTTTTTTTTCAAAACAAAACAATATGCATTTGCCTCAGTTAGATAGAGCAGAGAGAAAGGTTAAAACAATTAAATTTCTTCACCTCCCTTTTCCCTAAACCTTGTCTTTTCCTGGAACAATATGTTACATTTGGCTCTTTTAAGCAAACTCAGTTGTGGTCTGAAGGAGATAAAATACTTTTCTTCAGTCTCTGTTACCAGATATATCTATACTTCTTACTGCAGTGTGGAGTAGAATCTACCTATAATTTCTGTAGACATAAGGTGGCTTTCGTACTGGGAACTGTTTAGCTTGACTTGGGGTCATTTACAGATAGAAACAAGGTGAGCTAGCCCACAGGCAGTTCTGCATCATTTGATCTTGATTCTTCGTAGTATCTCAGAGGGGCTTTTAATATGATACGCAGGTATAGCAACTAATGGTCCAGGCATTTTGGCTGCTTTGCAACCATGTCCCTTGGTGAAATTGGTTGCTCTGCTGTGGCGTTTTCGTGTCAGGCAGTAGCTATAAAGAGTCACACCCCTTCCCAAATTCCCCTTCCTCTCTCTCCTCACTGTAAAAAATAAGCAACCTTTTTGTGATCTTGGTGATTATCAAACAAGCAAGTTCATTGTTCTTCTATGGACGTAGAATATTTTCCTAGATGGTACGTTATTGTTAAGCGCAATTTAATTGTGCTAGGGGTCTTTTAAATTTATCTTCAGAAAGTTGAACAAAATAATAGCCAGCAGGTAATATGAGCATTAATTAAAAAACTAATATCAGTTACTCTCATTTTCCTTATCAACAACACAATTTAAAAACATCATAAATGACTATAGACCCTCTGAGCATACTAAGTGATCATGCATGGTTCTCTCATTTATTCCCCTGATCCGGAGTGAGAGCCATATGGCAATAATTTTTTATATTATTATTATTACTACTACGGCTATTATTTATTTAAAAGTCTTTGGGGGGGAAATACATTTTATTTTGAAATTATTAATTTTTTTTTAATTATAATGAGATATGAAGAAATCAAGCTTGTGGAGGTTTCTTTGGTTTTGGTTTGTTGGTTTTTCCCATCATGCTTCTCGTATTTGGGGCTGGCAGTATAAATTATTCTGGAAAAAAAAGTCTTACAGAAAGCAATAGCCTATAGGATCCTGGTCTTTGATGATAAAGCCTCAGTTCTTTACTATAATTTAGCATTAATATAGAGGGATGATATCGACCAGAAAATAGAGACCATTTTCCCCTATGTTTTCCTCTTCTATAATTTACGGGCATTTCCACTTTGAAACAACTGTTGTTTTTTTTCATGAGTCTCAACCTTATTTACAAGTCTAATACAGCCTTCAAATCATAAATGTTTGGGTTGGTTTGTTTGTTTGTTTTTCTGGCCAATTTAGCATCCAGCAAAATTTCCAGGCTGCTATTGATGGAAGTTTTTTTTCACCTGCTATTGATCTGAGAAGCCAATGGATATTGATAAAGACAAAAGTACTTGGGGTTTAAAAAAAAGTGTGTTTTTTGAGAAAAATACCCTGTAACTTTAGGTATGTATCCTCTGCTTCTATTTTCCTTTAATGTCATTGAGTTTTACACAGGTTTTACTTCACTATCTGCTTTTCATCCAGGAATAACAGAAATAATGCTTGAAGAACTGACAGAAAAATTGTTAGCAACAGCTGAACTTGCTGCAGTTAAATGTTGTCTAACAATATCTAAAATTTATCCTCCTGCTGTTTCATTATTCTTCCTTTACTCATTTCCCTATAAACCTATTATTATAACTAACTGGGAATTGTAGCCAAATTGTTGCAAATCTTCTGACTTGCAAGTGCATCCCCCCTTGTACTAATTGTTAGCCCTTAGATAGAAAGTTTGAAAATTGGTAGTCTAACTGGACACACTTGAGTATTTTGAACTTTAAAAGCTCTGTTTGGTTGCTTTTACTTATTTCTTTCCACATTTCACCTTTCCTCACTCATAGAAGTTAGAAATGATCTTTAGTTTAAAAAAAGAAATAAAGGCACACATTTGTAAAGCTTTTTATTAACAGTATTTGTGTGAATCCCTCCCATGTCATGCTTTGAAAATGTAGCCAATGAAGCTGGTCAATTTTATTTTAAATATCTCCACTGTTGAATTTCATGTCCATTTACTGTAGAATGATGTTCTCTCCAACAGAGTTGAACAGAAGAGTGCTAATCTTTATTCATAAGGCCAATAAATTTGTTCAAAGCACAATCTACTAAAGGCTGAAATGACTACAAATGAGATGAATTGTGACTTTATTTAGATACCCAGTGACAGTTATTTATGAAAAGAGGTACAAGCTCTTTGTTGTTCTATCCATTCTTTTGATCTTTGATGAATTTTGTGATGTAGAAGGGGAAATACAAAGTAAATGAAACCGTAAATGGGTAATTTTATAGTAATGTATGCCAACAGAAGAAAGAAATCAATAAAAATGTCCATTAGGTATTTGAGCATTTTAATTTAATTTCTACTTAGGCCATGTTTCAAACTTTATGTTAATTCCTCTGCACAATGCAGTGAATAAAATAAAGAATTTAGGCTTGATATTGATTCTCTTGGAAGAGTGATTACTTTAATACACTCATTTGTGATGTCTTAAAATAATTTGTTTTACTTGAAACTGGTTTTAGTATATGAATTTAGAGTTACATCTTTTGATGTTTCTTCCATGGTGTTTGAGCAATACTGGACTCCTTATGACTCTAGATGTGTACAGTGGGTGTCGATGGCATAAATAAAAAGCAAAAATGTACCCCGGAATTGTTTTAATTGCTAGCTTCTTAAAAAAATCCACGCACAGCAAAGGTTTCTAGTTTCTTGATGATGCCCTGTATAAAGAGGAAAAGCATACTTAGGATGGTCAAGAACCCAAGATCTTGGTTATCAAATCAAGCACGAGAGTAGCTCTATAAAAAGCATGATTCAGTTTTTCTCAGCAACAATAATGCTTACCAAACATACAGCAGAATAAGCAAGCGTGTAATACCTGTGTATACCTTTTAGGTTTTTTCTTAGTTCATGGCTAAACAGAAAGCAAAAAAGACTTGTATAAAGGACTGACATAAATATTCATAATTGCTGTTATGATTCTAAGAAATATTTCCTCCTGTGACAATGAATGATCATCTCAGACTCCCTCCTTATATCATTACTCTCATTTGTGTTTGAAATCACCCCTTTCGATTCAGATGATTGAAAATTCATAACAGAGTAAGGACAGCATCAATCTTTTTGAAGAAAAATCCCTCATATTTCATTAATAGGGCTAAATTCAAAATGTATTTATTTGTTTTAGTTAATAAGGACTCTCCCAGCAATGGTCTGTCAGTCAATGTACTTTCGAGGAATATTCATTGTATTTCTTCAGGATTGTAGAAACACTAGTCACTCACAAAGGTTTCCACAGGCCCAATAAGATTTGGGGCAAGAACTTGATTCTCATGAAGGCACAAGCTGACACGGGGATATAGCTATGCCTTATTCTGTATTATCTTTCTATGTTATCTTTCCTAGCTTATCTTTTTACCAGCCGCTACAGTAGCCTTCTTCTAGGAAAGAATGTCTTTATCTGTACTTGATCATAGCCACTTTTTCTGCAGGACCAAAGTTATTGTGAAGAAGAGGTTACGAATAAGGAGACTGTAGAAAAAGAAAAGATAGCCATTTAAAGCTCAGCCTTTAAGCGAAAATCAAGGAAAACTAGATTTTTGTAGCACTTCCTGGCTCTGATACATATTTCCTACGTGTTGTCGAAAAAGCTATCATAATGCTTATGCACAAGAGGGCTAATTAAGTCTGTCATTCCCTAATTTTTGAATGTTTGATTTGGCAATCTTAATGTTCTTTTAATGTCTTTTGTATGCAATATACATCTATACAGTTTCCATTTATTATTAAAAATTGATAAAGCACTGGCTTTTAATGACATGCATGCTTAACTATGCATCCTTAATGTTCTCGATATAATTTTTAAATGCGATTCTGCAGTCAGTAGCGCCATTCTTTAATCACCAAATATAAACAAGGGTCCTCCCTTGTTTAATAAATTGCAAAAGTGGGTCATTAGACTCTAAAATATCTCTGACTATAATTGCTTTTTTTTTTTTTTTTTGTCCTAGGTATCAGGAACCACAATCCTGACTGAATATTTGGTGTTATATACCAATTGCAGCTTATTGACCTGGCAAAGTTGTGACTGCCTTGGACAATAAAGTAGTCACATATCTTGCTGCTCATTGTAGGAATAGATCTGCTACTGTGATAACACCTATGCACTGCCCTTGTGAAAGGAGATTTTAATTTTCCATGAATTCAATCCATCAGGTGCAGATGGTACCAAATAAAACATAATGAATTAGACTGATACCTTGATACTTTCAGGGTTAAAATATGGACAGACAAGCAATGAATAAGAATGAACACAACATAAGATTTTATGTGCTATTCGAGGAGTATAAAATCTCCAGAGGTGCTCTGTTATACAGCCATATGTTGTTTTCGCACTTAAGGCTTGTGAAAGTTTAAAAGATTAATAAGATTACTAATATTAAAGTCTAAACCCAGAAAGTTCCCTAGAATCTTAAGAGAAAGAAATGACAGACAAATATGGGAAAAAATATAAGCTGAGGGGAGAACACATCAAGCTTTGTCATAGCTTTGAGAAGAATTTCATTATTTGTCAATAGAATGGACCTTTACCTGCACTGGATTTTTTAACTTTATATGCTTCAATTACTTTGAAATATGTCTTACTGAGACTTACTAAATAGTGAAATGAGCTAGAGAAAAGGAACAGCCTGGGTATCTTTTCCTTCTCTGTAAAATTTGAAACGGTTAAAGGCACCATGAAGAGTTTTGACAAGAAGCATATATTTTGTAAGACAAACCAGTATCTCAGTTAAACACTCCTTGTCTTTGAGATCTGTATCATAGATCTAGGCTGTATATAAAATTCCTGGCATCTTGGTTAAGGAGCACATTTTAGCAAAACCTGCATAATGCATACACTTTTCTGATTTTAAAAAATATTGTAAAATGCCTGAAGGCCTGAAGAAATCAATATACCAACACAAATGCCCCTATAAGTGTTAAATGCATTCAGCATTACAATGCCAAGCTTTTCAAGGATTAAAATAATCATTGTGGAATGCTAGTATTCCATTCCCAGAGAAAGTGAGGTACGAGGCTGCTTTTGCCCTGTTAAGCCTTTTTTTTGTTGTTATTGTTTTGTTTTGTTTTGTTTCGTTTGGTTTTGTTTTGTTTTCAGTGGAGGCATATGGGGGTTTTGGCCATTTCTCCAGGCTAGCATAGCAGCAAGTTGTCTCTGTGTCTGTCGGGCAGTAAAGCTGGTTTCTTCTCCTTGAACATCATGTTAAGTGTAACAACCTGGGTCCTCCCTTGCTTTGTGGCAATCTGATCACTTTTCCTTATACTTTTCTATATGTCTAATGAGAAACATGGGGAGATTATTTTGATTTTTAATCAGCCTCTAAGGATGTTGTGTATACAGTGACAGCTCCTCTCCCAATATAGTCTCCATGCTTAAAAGTTAGATGTTTATATATTCTCTTTTTCAGCGAGACTTCTGACAGGAAATCTATCTAATGCAGTGGTAAGAGAAAATATTTTATACTATATATATGTGTACAGACTATATATATAGCATACTATTACTAGTATTACTAATAATTTTATCTCATACAATTGAGATAACTATATCATTCTAGGTAAGCAACTGAAAAATATTTTAGTAGCGAAAACTGACAGGAAGGGACCCAGTTCTGAAATCTGCTCCATGTAGGCAGGCTACTGAGCTAATGAAGTGGACTCTCACAGTGTCCTCCACAAATGAGAACCATGTTACTCAAATAGAAGAAAATTACAAGACTGGAGATGAAGACTGGGTTCTAAGCAGTAGCCATACCTCAATAATTAAGAATATGAATAAATTATGGATGGGGTTATCTTATTAGTACAGACAAACTGATCTCTGTTGGTTTCTGAATTTTTGCTAGTTAAGCTTTATTGAGTCACTGGCTGTGAAAGAACTTCTAAAATAAAGATTAAAACTTTACTGTTTTGGTCACTTTCTTTCAATAAATATTTGTGGAATATATAAAATATATGCAGTATATGCAACATGTGCAGTAAAAATTAATTTCATGGAAACAAAAATGAAGCATGAGAAGAGAAAAAAATGTACTGCATATTTGTTGGGATTTCATAATAAAAATAAGTTCAGGTAGTTTTAATCAACATCACAAGTGACGGTCTTTTTTTACTTTTACATAAATTGTACTTTTATTTTTCAAGTGGTAGGAAGTGTGTATATGTATGGGGAAAGATTTATACAAATATTTTACTTGAAAATGATCATGAGATTTAGTTAAATAATTCTCGTTTCCACATAGACTCCCATGACTAAGTACGCTGAAATAGCAGCCCTGTATATTCACATGGTCTGAGGCCCACCCTGCTGAAGAGGCCTGAAGGTCATGGTGGATTCCAAGCTACCCATTGTTAGAGGTTTCAGGGATTTATGAGGCAGAACCATGACTGACTTAATCTGTTATTGAAGTTACTGCTTTGATCTAGATCTGGGACTAAATGACCTTCAGAGCACCCTTCATCATTAAGTTTTTTGGGGGTGGTAGAAAGGGGGTGGCAGTCATCTCTAATCATACAGTTGATATTCTTTTAGCCAAAGACAGCTGGGGAGTTTATCATTCCTACTGAATGTAAGAGCCAGTTTTAAAGTCTGTTAGAGTGCAATATTAGGAAACCTGGACAATTTCCACTGGTTATTTTGAATTTGTTCACATTACATAAAACTGTGAAATTGCTTTAATTTAACATTGTATCGATATATTCATAAAAGAACATAGTAGATACGGCACTGTTGAACAGATGCAAGTTAATAAAATACTTTGATAAATTGTTTTTTACACTGTGGTAGTCTGTAGTTTGCAGTGTGGCAGTTTATTAGGCCTCTATAAAGATCTAAGAAATAAATTTTCCCAGTTTTGCTACAAAAAGGCCACATATGCTACAACAAAATCTCAGTTAAGAGTTTTCCTAGTACCTGTGAAATATGAAACAAGAAAGAGAACTAAAAATCAGGATGCTTAAATGACATGGTTGTCTTTTATTTAGCACCTAATATTTGTTTCACTGTTTAGTAGCATATGAATTTAAATATGATGCTGCAGTCCAAAGACTGTACAGGAATAAATACTTTGGCTTATATTAGTTTATTCTGTGGTATTAAAGACTGTAATTTGAATTCATAGAATCATAGAATTGTTTAGGGTGGAAAAGACCTTTAAGATCATCAAGTTCAACTGTTAACCTAGCACTGCCAAGTTACCAGTAAACCATATCCCTAAGTGCCAAATCTACATGTCTTTTAAATACCTCCAGGGATGGTGACTCAACCGCTTTCCTGGGGAGCCTGTTCCAATGCTTGACAACTCTTTCAGTGAGGAAATGTTTCCTAATAGCCAACCTAAACCTCCCTTTGTGCCACTTGAGGCTGTTTCCTCTTGTCCTATTGCTTGTTACTTAGGAGAAGAGACTGACAGCCACCTTTCTGGTAGTTGTAGAGAGGGATAAGGTCTCCCCTGATCCTCATTTTCTCTTGGCTAATCCACCCCGGTTCCCTCAGCCGCTCTTCATAAGACTTGTGCTCTAGACCTCTCACCATCTTCATTGTCCTTCTTTGGACACATTCCAGCACCTCAATGTCTTTCCTCTAGTGAAGGGCACAAAAGTGAACAAAGTATTCAAGGTGGGGCCTCACCAGTGCTGAGTACAGGGGGATGATCACTTCCCTAGTCCTGTTGGCCACTCCGTTTCTGATACAAACCAGGATGCTATTGGCCTTTTTGGCCACCTGGGCACATTACTGGCTCATATTCAGCCAGCTGTCAACCAGCACCCCCAGGTCCTTTTCCAACAGGCAGCTTTCCAGTCCCTCTTTTGCAAGCCTGCAACGTTGCATGGGTTTGTTGTGGTCAAGTGCCGGACCCGGCACTTGGCCTGGTTGAACCTCATCCCATTGGCCTCGGGTCATTGATCCAGCCTGTCCACAGCCCTCTGTATACCATTCCAACCCTCAAACAGACCAAAACTCCTGCCCAAGTTGATGTCATCTACACTCTTACTGAGGGTGTACTCAATCCCCTTATCCGGGTCACCGATGAAGATATTAAACTGAATTCGTTGCAATACTGAGACCTGGGGAACACCACTTGTGACCGGCCACCAACTGGATTTAACTCCCTTCACCGCCACTTTTTGGGTCCTGCCATCCAGCCAGTTTTTTACCCACTGCAGAGTATGGTCATCCAAGCCATGAGCAGCCAGTTTTGCCAGGAGAATGCTATGGGAAACGGTATCAAAGGCTTCCCTAACATCTAGGTAGACAACATCTACAGCCTTTCCCTCATCAACTAAGGGGGTCACCTTGTCAAAGAAGGAAACCAGGTTCAAGCAGGACCCATAAACCTGTTTCATAAACCCCTGCTGTCTGGGCCTGATCACCTGGTTGTCCTATATGTGCCATACCTTTCCTGGCACCAAGGCCAGACAGGGGCTTATAGTTCCACAGATCTTCCTTATGACCCTTCTTGTAGATGGACATCACATTTGCTAACTTCCAGTCAACTGGGACCTCCCCAGTTAGCTATAAATGATGGAAAGTGGCTTGATGGGCACTGCTGTAAGCTCCTTCAGTAGCTTCAATCTCTTGGGTAGCCCCACAGATTTGGGATCCCGTCTAGCCCCATAGATTAGTGTGTGTCTAAATGATGCAGCAGGTCACTAACCATTTCCCCTTGGATTATGAGATCTTCATTCTACTCCCCTACCTTGTCTTCCAGCTCCTGTTTTGCTGTTTCAAGGTCTCTGTTGAAAACAGCTGTATCACTGTATCATTATTTGCTTGGTTTTTAAAAGTGCTGCAATGCAGAGAGAGACATATGTGCAATAAACTGAATTTTAAATTTCCATCAGTTTTGTGGCAAGGCAGACTAATTTTACACTATTATCTTTCAATCATTATATCTTTCAATTGAATCACAGATACACCAGATGTGTTAAAACGTCTGTGGGGATATTAACTTCATACAGCATAGGAACCTTACTGCTAATTCTGTCTTAAAACCAAGTAACTAAAGAGGTATGGTTTCTGACATTGTGTGTGCATCTAAGTGTTCTGTTCTAAAAAAGATACAAAAATTGCTTTGATAAAGGGAAATACTGAATGGCCAAATCCAAAGGACATTGCAGACTTGAATTAACTTTTTATTTAATGCATTTTATTCTTGAAAATGTATCTATCTTTTACTTTGCCTTCTTAAATAACTGGAATAATGTAGGGAGCTTCTTTTCATAGCTGAAGCCTATTAGAAATTTTTATTTACTGTAAAAAAGTGTCCTATCCACTAGAAATAAGTCAAATAGGACTGAGGTTTTATAAGAAAGGATTATTTCTCTGCCTAACTTCTGAATTAAACTCCTGCTGTTACCATCACCTTCTTTACGTAACAGTGCAGGTGACTTATACAGGTATCTCATGATGTTGTCTAATAGTTGCAGAACCAATGGAGAATGTAAGGAGGATTTATTCTTTTTTATCAAACCAACCTTACTTACACGTCTCTCAAATCTGTATTAAATTGATTAGCTCATGCCGTTATTGACAACTTTAATCCTACAGTTTTTCAGCAGTCCCCTTTAATGATTTTCCTTTGACTATAAACTGACTTTTTGATCTAATTTGGCTTCTTAGTAAGTATGAAGATGTATTTATCATGTTATAGATGCACTTGAAATGAAACTTAACCTGAAAACACACACACTGTCATGTGAAAACATTGTTTCCTGAACTCCAGCTGCATTACCATGCAGTCATCTCTCAGCCTTGAAACTGTAATTATAATGTTACAAAGCTATGCATACATAGTACCAGCTGTTAACTTTGTTGTAATCAGCTGTTAACCTGAATCCTCTATTATTCCGGTAAGACATGACAGAGGGAAAAAAAAAAAGCATTTTCCTTCTCCTTGCACCTACTCTGGAGGATATTAATGGGCTATTGGATTCTTATTTCAAACTAGGCAATGATCTCTGCCCCTAGAAAACAATTAAATGGGAGGTATCACTGAATAAACAACGCCAGCTTATACCTTGGTTGTCACTAGAGCAGAACAGTTACAACATTGGCCATAATTTGGGACATAATGACTGAAACTGTGAAACACAATGTTTAGCTCTCCAGTATATCATGTAGTCATATTTATTAAGGAAACGGTCTCTAAATCTAAATGTTATTCAGACAACCAAGGCATGGATTCCTATCCTTTCTTCATGGTACCTGCTAATGAAATTACTTACTGAAGGGTGATTGGACACTGCACATTGTGTAACTTGTCTGTCTTTTCTGTGATCCATACTCTTTTGCAGCAACTTATTAATGAAAAACTGCTAATGTGGGAGAAATGGAACTAAGCTAGGTGGATTCTGATCATCCTGCTTTGCTGGATGCTATACAAGTCTTATTTGCAGCTGTCCTTTCTTCTACTGCCTTGTCCTTGAATGCTGATGGCTGAAGGTAGTTAACAGGCCCCTTGAATCACTTCATCTGCCCTTTTTACTAGTAAGAGATTGAACTAGGTAGTTCACGGGTCCTTTAAAAGTAGGCTGGCATGAAGAGGAGTCTGTAGTACTTTTTCTTCTTTCTGGCTTCTTCCTTTCAAACTGAGATTCTTTCCACTGAATTATTTAAACTGACACGAATTTATTTTTTTTTAAAGGGAGTAAAAATACTTCTGCTTATATATCATCTGCCCCATGATGCTCTTTTCTTCAAGACATTTGCTTTTGGGGACTTTCAGAGATGATGTACTGGGCTAAATGGACCTCTAGCCTGACCCACAGCAGTTTTTCTAGTATTGTTACTATAATACCAGCAGCAGAGCAAGCCTTAAAAACAGTGGGGAAAAAAAAAAAAAAAAAAAAGATTTAATATTAGACCAAGTTTTACTTTTGCTATTATTGCACAGAGATAGTTTGCAGCAAAACATTGAGTAAACTGCCTATGTAGAAAACTTAAATTAGATTTGGTTTGGGGAAAACTACACAAACTGAATTGCATGGCAAAACCATGTGAAAGTTAGTGACTGTGGTTGTGGAGATTCTCACTAGGGTTTGATCTCTGAATGACAAATTTACAAGTTCTACTTTTTGTGCAATCTTAGGTTATGCTGTACAGCTTGAAATTGAATGAAAATACAAAATTTTCTATATTTTACTCTGAAGGCTGCAAAACCTGACCTTTTCCACAATCCAAGTGGTTAAAAATTAGTAATGCTATCCAATTAACAAAAATTGCAACAGAGATTTAACAAAAACCACACATAAAATCAGTAGATTCTTGATCAGTGTGAACTATGTGTTCCTTCATTAGACTCAGCAGACTATGATCTTTTGACATTTATTGTAAAGTACTTTCTTAGTATTCATTTAATTCTTACTTAGAGAAGAAACACCAACTTGAACAGAACTTTCCCTTCCTGAAAGTGCAGTAAAACTAAATACAACCTTTTTATTCTGTGTTTCATAATGTTTTACTTTGAGTCCTTATGCCTCTGAAAATATCTTAATAATAAAAAATTCCAAAAAAAATAGAAAGCAACATTTTATGAGGCTTCCTATTGAGATTTTTTACTAAGCGTTTGTGAAAAAGAGCTTTAAATGTGTAACAGTAACATGGACCCTATGATAGGAGCTTCCTCCTCTTTTAGAGAGTTAGTGTAAGTAATGAAAAAAAAATGTTCTGTTCAATGTTTCCTAATTTAATAGGATGAAAGTTCCTAGCTCTCATTTTGAGTGTAGGGGTTTGTATAAAGGCAGAACATAATGAATGATCATAATGAACTTAATAAACTTTCCTGATACATTAGTTGCATCTCTGATCTACATTAATAAGCACTGGAAACTTTATTACTATATAATTCCCATTTCATATCGTGAAGAAATAATGTATCGAGTCCTTAGGAAAAGTCACAGAGCACGTTTACTAGAGAATGCTGCTTGGACATTGGGTAACATCTTGGTAGCTCATCTCAAACTGTAGGCAATCCAACCAGAATCAACAGGTCTTTCCAGTGACACCAGAAAGATAGTCTGAGGGCATGGAAAGAAAAACAATCTGGATCAGCTGGGAGAGATTTCAAAGAACACTCTTGATACATCTTTTTACAGACGTAGGCAGCAAACCTCTAAAACAGTTAAGCTTTGGACAAATCATTCATAAAGGTTATTTGTTTTCCAATTAGGAAAAAAACAACAAAAAAATCCCAACCAACCAACCAACCAACCTAAAATAAAATAAAATAAAATAAAATAAAATACACCCCAAAAAACCAAAAAGCAGAAAACCCCAACAAGCACCAGAAAGTTTGTACATTTAAAACCAATTTCTTTTCCTTTAGAAATTCCTTCAAAATTTTCCAAAGGAAAATGGAGGGCAACAAAGCTGGTGAAAGGGGTGGAAGGCATATCCTGTGAGAGCAGCTAAGGACTCTGGGTTTATTTAGCTTGGAGAAATGGAGGCTGAGGGGCAACATCATTGATCTCTACAGCTTCCTGAGAGAGGGAGCTCAAACAGAAAGAGACTTTGTATACTTTCACATTTCATCTACTGTGCTGTTTCTGGTCAACTCTAAGTCAACAAAAGCACCTATTGCTCACTGATATATAACTGCCTGATATGTGACTTATTTGAATCCTTTCTTCAGTCTCAGTTATTCCATTGTTTTTATACGGACTTGGTAAATCTGTTGAACCACTGAATGTTTTATTCAAAGTAGACCTCAGGTGACATTCCTCTAAAGGTATACAAACAAAGGCATTATCAAGATTATAGCAAGAGTGTTATAAAAAATGCACATAGAAAATTAGTAAGACATAACCAAAATTCAGAAGTTATGGGTAACCTTCCAGATGGCGCAGCATTTTTCCTATCCTTGCCCTTCACAGTAGAAGATACAGGGTTTGTGATCCATTATGGAATTATATACTGTACTTTATAGGCGAGTTTATAATTTCAAACTTTTGTGGGTCTCTGATATGAAAACACTTGAGGTTATGGCTAATTATTTGCAAATGTGTAAAAGTAAACTTTGTGTAATTGCTGGCTGAATTGAGTACTATATCAAGAACACTCTGTGTTTCCAATAAATATATTAGCATTGAGGCAATGTCTGTTTTTCATATGTCAGATATTTTTTCTAATAGATGTTCTACTTTAACAAATCTCTGTAGGAACACTATTCAGTTTATTTCATTGGTTCTCAGTGCTCTTTCAGATGGCAGTTGAAGTACCTTAAAGTCAAAAACTTGAAGATATTCTTCCAGCTGTGGCATCTGACAAAGCCAGAGGCAAGTTTCTCCATAAGCTCACTGGGCAGTGATGCTGACAAGTCCAGAGATGTCTTTGAGTCTGCCACATAGTCGTATTCCTGACTCGTTTCTCTTTTTGTCTTGTTATTTCATCCTTTTTTGATTCTTGTTTTACTTCGAAAACATTTCACACTCTTCTTCATTTTAGGAATAGATTCTATAATATTTTTCCTGACTTAAGAAGGGAATCCTTTTATACTCATGGCTTGCCTACACAAAGCTTTTCTTACTTTTTCCAAGCTGTAGCTTGATGTCTTCCCATCCTCGCAAGACTTTGACAACCACAAATAGTAGCTGAAGACTTACTTTTCCATAAAACATATTAGAGTCTCATGACAAAAATAAAAACCCACGTCAAACAAAAAAACATAAACAAAAGTAGTATAAACCAGTTTCTATGTAAAGACAAGGCAGAGAATATTTTCCACCTATTTTTCCTCATATATATCTACTTAAATATATATTTATAAATATCAACATATAATGAATAAATAAATATATTTAAATATACATGCAAATACATGTATACAGATAATATACACACGTACCAAAAATATTTTTATTCATCTGAGCCACTCATAAGCAATTAATATATCAGTCTGATTGCTCTGTGTCCTTTATGGTGTACCTAGTCAAAGTGTAACTCCTAGTGTATGCTTCACTGCTTGACTGTAAACAAATTAATCAAGTATGTTTCTGTTATCTTTTTACGACATTGTCTTAGCTACAGAAATGAAAGGAAAACATGCAGGAATTAGATGCTTTGTAATTAACAACCATACTTGTGTTTGGTTTCAATGTCTTATTCATCTTAAATGCAAAAATACTTATACAATATTTAACAGTTTGGAATTAGTTGACTTTGCAAGGCAAGGAAACATTGCCAAGTACTGCAGCAATACTTACCCAATGAAAGTATTGCACAACCTTCAGTATCATGTTATTTCACAGAAAAAACATAAGATAAAGCAATTTGGAATTATCTCTATGAGCTGCCAATTAAGGCTAAGTAATTTATGTTTAATAGCTTAAAAAATGAAGTAATTTAGAAAAGTCCTTGTTACTGAGATTGTGGATGATTGGTTGTATATATTAATTTACCTGTTACTTTTAATAGTACTCTGTTCATGTTTTTTTCAAAACACAGAAAAGGTGAAATCCTTATTCACTGAAGTCAGTGTCAGAAGCCCATATACTTCTAATTAGCTGCAATTTCATTGGAGTTTTCTGCTTTCCCCTTTTCCTAAAATTACTTAGTGTCTATAAAAAGTGCCTGCATCACTATTTGCTCTTTAGCCTACTAAACTTTCTGAGTCAGTGCGCTTGTCCTATTTATAATGCTTAAGCTTAAAGACACAATTAGTATTAAAATCTTTATTTTTTTCTTATGCTAGTAATTCTAATATAATTTGTGACTTGTTTTCTTATTTTGCTCATAGTTGCATATAAACTGCACAAAAAGTTCAAACTTTGCTGCAGTGTGAACACACACGTATTTTACAATATCTAATTAACCACTGCATAAAACATTGATTACATGAAAGCATTAGATAAGGAAGTCTGCTATATTTATTTATCAGGCGAAATAAAATCTTCAAAGGGGAATGCTAAGAAGACTCATTTTTATATTTTTTTCCCAAAAAAAACCTCTCTAGATGAAGTTTTTTGTTTGGGTTTTGTGTTTTTTTTTTTTATTTCAACATATTACCAGGAAAATACTTATTTTAACTGATATTAAAATAAAAGGGAGTTAATTTTCTTTTTATCTAATTTTTCATATGCATTTTGTTTGTTTGTTTGCTTTCTTTGAGTTTTATTTCTTCCTCATACAGTTGGCATAAAAATATTAGACAAATATTTTAGTTTTAGATATATGTGATTTTTAAAAACTCAATCCTACCATTGTTTTTTTCTGTATCTGTTTGATATTATTAATTCAGAGTATAAAGTCTCATGAAAAAAGTATAGGAACTGACTTTAATTGGTTTTTGTTTTTTAACATTAGCAAATGTTTGAGGACAGTCATTATGCATTCTTTTTTAACAAGGCAAACAATTATCAGGCACATACCTGGGGTGTAACATAGGATTCTCTACATCTTCTCTCTGCTCTTCTCTGTTTAAAAAACAGGTGACCCTGTTCAAGCACAGGGGTTGGTTATGACTCAAGAGAACTTGTTTACTACTATGTGTTTTGTTTAAAGGTTGAATTCCTATTCTAATCTACTGTGATCGTTGTGTCTCGTAGTGACCTCAGATGTACACTTTCAGGCAGGCTGACTGTCCCAAATCACGTACATGAATGGGCCTGTGTTGTGAGAAATAGTCCCTCCAACACCTCCTTCTACATCCAGTGTGCGTGTCCATCCTTAGAACAATCTTTCAAAGAGCTTTATTAAGTTTTAAAAAAAAATTAAAAAAAAAAACAAAACAGAAACAAACAAACAAAAGAAACCTAAACAATTTATTTATCATCTGCTTACTGGTTAACATTTCAAATAAAACCTTTCTTGTGACTATTAATAAGTTCTTAGCTGTCATTTTTACAACTATTTCTCTGAAGAGGTTGCACGAGAAAAACTTATTTAAATTCAAGAACTGGAAAGAAGTATGAACAATTGTAAAACAGTTACTTTTTTCAGGGCATAAAATATCTCCCTTTAATCTTGATAAACATTAGAAGACAACTGTTAGCTTACTAGAATTCTTATTTCTAAACTCTTCTTAAACATCCTTGTTGAAATGCTCATTAATATTCAAGTAACTTTTTCAACATGACAGGTGGTATACTTAATATTTAGTTTCTTTTCAGTGCAGTCTAAAATACTAAAATACCTGTCATCAATATATCCTAAATCATTAATTTCTTTGTAAAACACCAACAGGAGAAAGAGTTTCAGTCTGCCTTTAGAACTACTTCTGCATAGACAGGATTATACCATGCTGATATTAAGCCAAATTACTGTTTGTGCCATTTTACAAAAGAAGAATTCTTGCTAGTTGTGTTATTGTCACCCATCCACCTGTCCGAATATAACTGTTGTCACTCTCTTTCTTGTCATCCTGGCTTCCTAGGGTGACAAGTTCATACAGTCAGCATCTTTTTAAGGTCTTCAAGTAACATGTGTTTAACAGAATACAGGAAAAAAAGAAGAGTAGTGGTTTCAAGAAATATCCATCCTCCACAAACTTTGCTTACATATATATATACACACATATTACTTATGAAGAAAGTTATATTCAATAACAGCAGTGGTTCCCAGCCATACCCCAGCCGTATCTTCAGAACTAAAAATAAAAGTAAAAATATATGTTGTCTCTTTGCTTCTCACTCTTCTTCTGTTACAAGTTTTGAATTTTTATTTATTTGTCAGGAGGATCAAAGAACTGGAATGTCAGAAAAGTAAATTAGTCGACATTTCTTGAAGGGGTCTGAGTGCACAAGGGGAATAAGAGAATGAATACCATTGCAATCAGAGAAGAAAGATCAGAAAACGGTCAGGTTTTCTTCTGACAGAAAAAGAGTAAGTTGGGAGGACAATATGTGTGCTTGTGGATGAAAGATGGAAAGACAGGAAGAACAGAAGTATTACAAATTTATTTCTTCTTTCTGGCCTCTCCATGCATTGACGTTTCTTTCATTATTCCATGCTAGAATGGCATAGAAGATTCTGATTCTCTCTGGTTGGTTTGCCCTAAGTTTGATGTGAATGGTCATAGACATGTGAAACTTTTTGGCACTTAAATACAAAATTGAAGTGAAATTTGGGATGGCAAATGAAGTCCAACAGGACATAAACATGTTTTCTGAAGTACACAAGACAAAATCACCGCTTTCTGTAGAATGGTCCAATTCATATGCTCATACAGCACAACGCTAAATTAAGATCTTGAGCATCTGGATGAGTCAAATGCCTTCAGAAGGAGAACTCTAAACCATCCACCAGTTTATTGACTTCCAGTCCTTGCTTTGACCATTGGGCTATTTATATCATATAGCACAGACCACAGCTTAGAACAGCAGCTTAGAACATCTGAACAGCAAAGAAAGAGGCCTTGTAATTTGCAGGGTACAGCAAAGAATGAGAAATAAGAAGGATTCTGTCTTCTAATCTTGCTAAGCCAATGACTCACTGTGACAAGCTGGTAAATTGACATTGCTTAACCAAGCAAAAAAACTGAGCAATAAACAGCAAGAAATAGATTAAAGGTTCGGGCCTAAATTTCCTAAGTAAATAAAGGAGAGAAAAAGCAGCCATAAAATAGTTCTATATGAGATCTTATTGTACTTTCATAGAACAATTAATACCAAGTTATCCTTACTAAAATGTTGTGAAAAGAACAAATCTAAATTTTCTGGGTATTTTTGAATTTCAGCAGTCACAAATGCTATGGTAATACTAGCTTAAGTTAGAGATAGTTTAACTGTTTGAGTAGATTTATCCCAGAAAAGAACCATGTAATATAAAATCATAAGTAGCCCAGGCTTTCATTATTATTGCTTTGCACTGTGCTGGTAATTTCTTTATTTTAACAGCATTTTCTCACCACTTTTGTTCCAGGATATCATTATCAAATTTTGCCATTCTCTGTAATTAATTTAAATGACACAAAAATTTTAAAGTCATATTCATAAGCCCAGGAGAAATCCAGTGACAATAGAAACAATTTTTTGATGGCCTTCTGAGACCACTGAGTGGTCACAGCAGACGTTGTGGCAGACAGAGCTCCCTTCACCAGCGAGGGGAGAGAAAAGACTCTTCTGCAAAGGGGTCATAAACTGAAAGGCTCTGCTCAGCGATCTGCCGCTTTCCTGTCTCCAGAATGCAGTCCAAGAAACATTGTAGGAGAGATACTGTATGCGCAAATGCCTTCAGCTCTAGGCATATGCATGAAAAGAATCATGTAACTGAGAAGGGAAAGTCTTTCAGCCGCAGAACATACTTATTTCAAATAGTCAAAACACTCTCAAAGCTATGTGGAGACATTTATACATTTATTTCCATTCTAGCATAGATTCCATTTGTTTTTCTGAGAATATTTTCAGCATTTGTTTGGGTAGTACTGATTGTGCATCTGAATACTTAAAGTGCACTCTTGGATCTTAGGCAGAACATCCAGCTCAGTTGTCAAAATCTCCAACCTTCCCTGAAAATGTCATAATGCGTGCATGAGTTTTCAATATAAAAAGCTGCAGTATTTTATAATTTAATAGTTTTTTGGGTCAGAGTGCAAGCATAAAAGTAATGAAATTTTCTACTGCTACAACTAGTAGCAATTATAATAATACAAGGACTACTGATGAAACCATTTTGTTATTTGTGACATTGGGCTATAATTTCTCTTGTTCACTCTTTTTTTTTTTTTAGTCACCTACATTTATTACAGTATTGCCTCTTGAACAGTATAATTTAGCCCTTCTTTCTTGCCTCAGAATGTTGTTTACAGAAGAATGTGCACATTATTTTTTAACTTCATCTACATTTTCAAGACAAGTTAAAATGGTGGTTTGGGATGAAAAATTGAGAGCTGCTAAATTGTCTGATACACTGGCCAGGGGCAAAGCCTGTGAAAGATGTGATTATATACACACCTTCAGGTATATTACCTGAAGAATGTACTTGAGATAGAGATAGTTTAGGTGTTGGCCTAATAGGCACAGATAAAGGTGTGTGTTCTAGGTAGTACTGGAATAAAGAGGAGGCCTGATTGAAAAAATAAAAATTAAGCCAAGGTGGCATTAAAGAATGGAAGCCAGCATTTACATGTTGATTAAATGACAGTACTTCACCCTTCTTGCCCTTGGTTTTTGTTTCTTGCTATCTATCATTTAAAAGCTTTTTCCATTAAACTACAAGTGAATCTTCTTCAGTATGATGAGACTGATTATGCAGGACAGAAGTCAAGACTTAATCAGTAGCATAGAAGGCACCTATTTTTGTGGAAAGCAGGAACAAGACATGGGGCCTCCCAGCCCCTAAGGGTGCATCTCCACAGTTTGCTGAGAGCATCACCATGGCCAGACTCATTTGCTGCATAAACTTTGAGCTTCCAAGCACTACCTCATGTGAGGCTAATGTGGCTTCTCTGAAGCCTCAAGGGCCCTGAGTGTTTGAGTATGGCATTGGGCATACCTTTCTAGGCCAACTTTTACCCCTCTATTTTGTCTGTAAGATCTTTCTTTTGTTTGTTACTTAATGACTTAACCTGTTCATTGGTGGTTTTAATTTTTTCTAAATGTTATTATTTCACCATTAGTTTATACTTTTATGTAATGCCTACATATAATTAATATAGGTAGTTACGTCTTAATTAGCATAAATAATTACATAGCATCTAAATTAAAAATATTAATTTTTCTTATTTGTAATTGGTATTAGGTAATTAACAATAACTTCTATGTTGGTTAGTGTTTCTCCAGTGCATTGATCCATACAAGAAATACAACGATCGGCTTATTGTGCTGTGACTCCGTTGTCACCATCAGGATCTCTTTGGCATTGTTCAGTTTTTTGGCTTTCAGCTATTTTCACTGTTAAAGAAGTAATCTGCTCCATTAGCTGATTTTAGTGGTCCTTATTCTTTGGATCTACCTAGGCAGATTTTTATTTTTGTGACAACTTCTGTCCTTCATTAGTGGGAAGACTTCCCATTAGTTCTTCCTACTGCCAGCCTTGTTCTCAGCCTGACAAGTGGGACACTCCTGCCTTATAAGTTAGAAAAACTGGCAGGAGCTGCTGCAACCATGTCTTTATGAGGGTTCTTACAAATGTGTCTAACTTGGCAAATTCTCTCATGTGGATACAGCTTTTGTATCATACATTTTTTAAAGTCCAGTGTAACGTTAAATAGATCTCAGGTAAGTGAACTGCATTACTGCCTGCTTGACAATTTTAGTGTTGTTACTTCACAGTAATAAATTATAAGATAGCACTAGGGCTGTGTGTGATAGCAGCAAGTCTGTGGCTAAATGAGTGATGTACAGAAATTAAGTATGGCTGAAAAATACATTGCCTTCTCATACAGTTATTGGTTCTCCCTCCCTCCCTCCCTCTCTCTCTCTCTTTCTGTCTTGCCTGTCATCTTTTTCGTTTTTTGTCCCTCATCAGTTGCTGCTGACGGTTATATGCCCCCAGTCTGATTCCTAATTGTTATGAAATGAGCAAGTGGGAGGCAGCTGAAGTGATAGGTAAAGAGAGGAGACATTTCTTTTGTGTAAAGCTGACTCAGCATTTGGTGGGGAAGAGACCACGCTGTTAAAGTACTGAGTCATCAGTACACTTGCACGCTCCCTTGAGGCCTTCAGACTGCAACAGTGATTGATGGATCAGGAGTTTGACTGAAGCCTTCGTGTACTTCTCAGGTGTTAAGTCATCATAACATCCTCATCTCTCTCCAGTTCTTCCCACTGGCAGTGTTATGACTCACCAGGCAGTGCAAATCACCTCAAGTGGCAGCTCATAGGACACACAGTAAATCTAAACTGTAATTAGGTCACAAGTGGAAAACTCAGTGTGGACCCTAATGGACATTTGCCTGTGACCATAAAACATTTGCAGGATTTGGAACTGCTGGGCTAATTCTGATGAAGAGACTGGAGCTGGGGTTACAAGGCCACAGCCAGAGATAGTGCACTTGCAGTTATGCAGATAAGCCTGCACTTCATCTTTCCAAATGATGCCCAGAGGCTGCCAGAACAGTCATTCCTTCATTTTTATGAGCAGTGAATCTACATTAAAAGGAATTTAAATAAAGGCTATAGAATACGCTTAAAAGGTGTTGTTCTAATTTGGGACTTTATTATGGTGCTGTGGCATGGAGAAGTGACCCCATGCGTGATTGAGCTGAGGTGCCAACCTGCCCTAGAGCTCTGTTAATAAGGATTGGTGAGGCTGGAGGTGGCTATGTTGGCAGGAATGCTGATGAGCCTCGTTAACTGTGTGCAGCTCGCTTCCTTTGGAGAAGGGTACACAAGCTGGTGAGGGAGAGCTTGTAGTGAAACCACTCAAAGAGCTCTGCATCAAATAATTTATTTGGCTAGCTCAGTCCACCACTGTAAATAAGTCTTGCTTTCTGTGAATATACTCATTAGTCACCTATTTCTGGATACTTACATTACATGGACAAACTAGAGAGGTATTGTGCCCACACATTTCTCTGTAACTTTTTGCACAGGAATCTGTTCCTTAACAGACGCTATTTGCACCACTAAAAGGGATATAAGTCATTCTTACATTTTTGAAGATTCCTGCCGTGGATGAGCTACAATATCCAAATTTCTTGTAACAGCAATCATATCAGTCTTGCAGAAGCAGTTTGCTGCTCCTTTCCAGTCCTGTGAGCAGCCATGTTTGCCTGCATGTACTGATGTCTGTACTTGCAACAGTGAAATAAGCGTAAAGCGCATTTGGGAAGAATATATTCACATAATTAAATCTCTATCTAAGAGTCCTCATGGGCAGAAGTCAGCTGTGACAATTAGGAAAACACAGGCAGCCTGCTCTCTTTCCCAAGGGCTCCTCAGCTGCAGGTTGGAAGTGGCAGTGAGCTGGATCAGCTGCTTTTTATAGGGGTGGTCCTATCCCAGTGTCATTTTTTTCCCAACAGCCCTGCTTTTGTCTTCATTCACTCTACTGGAGCACTTCCATCCTGAGGAGGTGAGGGCTGCCTCCCAGTTAAGTAAATTACACTGGTTGACTTTAAGTCTAGGTGCTCCAAATCTAGACTTCCCCAATAGGGTAAACATCTGAAGAAATTCACAGGAGAGGAGTAGTTTGAGCATTCACACATGAAAAAATCCATTTCTATAGATTGATATTTTTAGGAGTCTTAGGCAAAGTCTGAACTGACATGAATAGTTCTGTGTAAATACTTGGTTTCTTAATATGGTGGATGAACTGAAAGAAATAGAACAAAAATATTTGGGTGTAGAATTAAATATTTCATTTATGAGTTGTTTTATGCACTTTCTTCAATGCAATTGGAACATATTTTCTTTTAAAACATTCCAAATGGAAAGCCTTTAAAGTGTTTCATTAAAACCAAGAAATAGGTCAGCACATATATGCATTGTTTCTGAAATAATTCTCCATGTACAGATTAATGCAATATGCTAACTCAAGTCTACATAATTCTTCAAAAAAGATCTTTTGATTGAAAACTCATATGTTCACCTGAATTTTTTCCACATTAACTCTGACCTTTCAATAGTTTCATGTTCCCTTTTACTCTTCTCCTATAATAGCAGGTACCAATTATGCTAAGCAGGGAGGGTTTGTGAGTGGCCTCCCTTTCATGGGCTGTGGGCTTTATATCTATTCTGGTTACATAGGTACAAGGCAGAAGTATCTTACCAAAGAGAGGCAGGCTACTAAATGTATTCCATTAGTGATGAAGACAACTATAAAAGGGATAAGGAGCTAATGCTTCAGTGCAAAAACAGTCTGAAATTGCATATTCATCAGGATTTTTGTACCAGCTCTACCTATGGCACACTAGACTAGCCTTCATAGAAACAACAGCAAACTCTTTAAACCAACATACATCCTGGCAGTTCTCCTGCTGGACATGTTTGTAAAACTGGAAGTCTCAATCCACATGCTGATTCTGTGGTACTGGTGGCATTTTTGGGGACTAATTGTCAAAATCAGCAACAGTGCAATTTCAGGCAGAGGTCTTTCACTCCGATAAAAGAGATATTAATACTTGGCCTGCAAGTATGTCTAGCCTCACTAATTTGAACAACTTTTTTTTTTGTTCCTTTTTAGTCCTCTAAGGAATTTCACCTTCTATGTTAATTTTTAAGGGTTGCTTGATACCTTCCTTTCTCTTTGTTGTTCATATTTTGTTAGTAGCCACTGATGATAATAATAATAATAATGCTGTTCTCATTTTCCACCCCTTCCAGACCTTTAGGTAGATGTGGTTTTGCAAGTCCAGCCCCGAGTGTAAATATTAGTGATGATCTGTGCCAACATATTTTATCGCCTTTCCCGACTGATGATTATACTGGAGATGAAGGCTGCAGGGAAACTTATTTGCAGAGCTCTATTCTCACCTGCACTTCATTAATAGCTAAGTCATTTGCAAAAGTAATTTCCTAGTCAGTGCCCAATCACCATAAAATGTTCCACGTCTTACATATTTCCAATGAATTAAGTCTGCAGAGAAGACTACAGGAAGAGATCAATACTATAGAAAATCAGTAACTTTATTACTGAATTTTCTACAGGATCTTATTCCTATATTATTAGTTTTGATTTTGTCCACAATGATTTCCCACATCAGAAATCTGTTTTATTATAAATTTCACCATTGCCACTGTACTAACTTCAACGTATTTGGGATGAGTGATTTAGCTGGCAAGTAACTATCCTTGAGTGTTCCTAAGCCTCTCAGCTACATAGACTGTGTCCAGGTTGCCAACACCTGGTGCTGTTCAAGGTGCAGTTCTCAACAGGATGCACAGGGCATTATCCTCTTGAACACTGGTCTTTGCATCCCCCTTACCTGTTGCAGGCAAGAAAAAAAAATCTCACCACAAGAAGGACAAGCAGTTCTTCTTGTCTCCAAAATTGTAATCTGTGTCCCTGGTTCAGGAAAATTACAAAATATGTCTTGTTCTAAGAAGAGTTTCGTGTTTCCTTAGTTTTCTTCTCCAGGCAGAAAAAAAAAAGTCCCGGGAGCCATCTTTTCTACTGTTTTGGACAAGCAGGGTAATAAGACAGAATTAAAATTGATAGTTTACTTCTATGTTCCACACAATGAACTCTCCGGTAAACTGACTGTGAAGAAAACCCCAAAGTAACAGGATGGAATAAAATATTATTTAGAATTATTCACTATCATTTTAACTAAAAAATTTCCCCAAACTTCCAGATAACAAAATCTGCCTTTAAATCAAACCAATCAAACATCTTAGAAAAGATGTCACCTAAATTCTTTTAAAAACAGTTAATAGAAGCAGAAAGACAAAGTAAAGCTAAAGACTAGTAGACTAAATGCATCTATGTGTCTCAATTCACAGAGTAATTAAAGAAAACAATGTAGAAACTGCATCTTCATTCTATGTAATCATGAAGATTTTGCATCTTCTTTCTATGTAGCAAACTAAATACTACAGGCACTATTCTTTCAGACCTCCAGTGTGGATCCTTGCTTCTAAGTGTGCTCTGACACTCTGAAATCTTAGCAATGGACTCACTTTTTCTAACAAAAACAGAGTACAAGGGAGAAGACCTGTGAGGTGCATTTATCTTACAGAAGAACCATACCTTCTCATACTCTGCTTTCTCACCATGTCCTACCACTGGCATGTCAGAAAAAACTTCGCATTGACAGTGAACCATACTCCAGCATACCTTGCTCTGACTGAATCTTATAAAATGAAAACAGTAGGGCAGTTCATGTGTGTAACTATTTAACCCAGAAAGTTCTGCCTGTAATAAAAGATTCACTTGTTCCAGGATCAAGCTAAATTTTCATGAGAAAATTAAACAGCTTTACATGATAGTGATGTTATATTTTAAAATTTTTTCTTCTTGATCCCATTTTCTGACACTATTGCAAATATTGAACATTATTTACTCTTGAAGTGGTGGTATTCCCAAACAGCTCACTGAGAGAAGTAGTGGACTTAGGTAGTCTCATGACTAAGAAGGTCAGATTCAGGCTGCTAGGTTGGAGAATGCAAAAGAAATCCTATAGCAGTATTAAAAAATACTCCATTTATAGATACCCAGAGGGTGAAATTAACTAGTATCAATAATAGAAAAGCTGGAAAAAAGCAACATTTATTGCTTTTTGCTTGGAAGATTTGAATTAGAAGTACTTTTAATGAGCCAAAGGTGGATGGGTTAGTGTGCCTTATTTTAGATAATTCAGTCTGTGGTTCTGAATATAGCTAAGGCCTACCGGACAGTTTAGGAAACTATGTTTTAGAGCTATAGTTAGACATTAACCAGATTTTTTTGTTTTATTGCTTTTTATATTGTAGTAGAAACCTTAAAATTCCACTGTAGTTCGGTTGAACCTTCTTATTGGAAAGAGGTGATACGTTTTACGTTGTTCAGATATTGTGTAAGAGCAAAATAATTTAGCTTTTTTTTAATGAAAGCTATTAGATGAATATTAGAAGAGCAGGTAGGTAGGCTTTTAATCTACTTTGTTAAACTGTGAAAGATAAGCAGTCACGGAGCAAAACATAAGTAGATTTCCTAACACATAATAAAGGCAAACCCTCATTTCTTCTATTGTTTTACAATAGAATTTCTAGTAATTTGGTCAAATGCAGAGTCACAATATTACATTCATTGTAATAAAAGGCTTTTAAAGAACCCCTTTGCCCACAGAGGCTGTTAGTACTGCTATATTTGCTGTTTCAGCAGAAGAATTTTGATAAATTCATTCAGTGTCTTAATGGTGGGTATAATGTGAAACTCAGTGAGGGGGGCTAAAAGGCTGGGCTCTGTTTGCTTCTGAATTTGACTTTTTAATCAAATAACTTTTTACTGCTAGTTAATGCAGTATCTCTAACTGTAGAAAGAAGTCTTGTTCAGGATGAGCACAATCAGACTTTTCATACTAATTTATACTCTACTGTTTGTAAATTGCTCTTGAAAACACAGTATAGACATCTATTTCACTTTTAAGCACACAACACATTACTTATGCCTTTTGTATAAACTTGAGTACAGATGAATAGTCTGTTTTATTTGTTTACTGGATCCTGTATTTTGAATAAATGCATCTGTAAAATCTTCCATATGTCATCAGCATATCTGCTGAACAATGCTGTCAGGTAAGGATCTTCTAATCAACTTTATGGTATCTGTCAATGCATGTTGTTATAGATAGAGAATTCCCCTGGTTAGCTGAACCCAGGTACCCTAAAGAAGTTTAGTATTTTCTGAACTTGACTGAAACTGAACTTGAGAAATTGAAGGCACTGAGCAGTTTTCAGAACCAGGCACTCTATTTGTGAGAAGATAATGAGAACATACTGAGATATCTCAGGCAGAAACAACCTGACATCAAGACATTGGTAGACAAAAGTCAGGACATAGGACAGTGCTAACATCTGCTTCCTCTGACATATTGTAAACAGCATCAGGAAAGTCCTCAAAACTCCTGACATTGTGACAGTTGTCAAATCCCCCAGAATGTGGAGTTAGCCATACAGTACATCAAATGTCCAGGGACTGGCATCAACCACTGTCATGCTGGTAGTGTAAGCCGTCTTTGCCAGAGTGCATGACAGGAGAATAAGCTACCAGGAAGGCTGCACAGTGCTCCTGCACTCGTGCTGGAGCTGGAGGCCTGGCCTAAACAGTCAACAGAAGCTGAGAGCATGGCCAAAAGCCCAAGCCATCTGATTACTTTAGATTAAAGTGAACAGAACTTGTTTGTTCTAATTTGAATTTCTATTATAGCTGTTTATTCAACACTAATTGAGGTTTTGAGCAGACTTTTGTAATATGGACTTATGCCCGTAGGCCTTGTCTTTTATGTATAGGCTTAGTTTCAACAGGCATTATCCTTGGTGTGTCAAATTACATAAAAAGTGCCAAGCCTGGGGGCGTAATATAAAGTTTCCACATATTTATGTGGACAGATGGCTAAAAATTACATACTTTTGGGGCGTGTTAGGCAAAAAAGTTTGCCAAAATCAGACTGTATACCTTTATTTTACTTTTTGCCTAAGATTATCTAAGGCACATTATTGTGTTTCAGTCATTCCAGCCAGCCTTTGGTAATAGGCATTTCGGTGCTGCTTCACAGTGACATATAACATACATCCTTCTTGTAACACAGAGTAAAGAACAGAAATAAATTAATTTAAAAGGTAACATGACAATAGTACTACTACCAATGTACACAGAATTAAAGACCATGATAGAATAATCCCTGATGATAAAAGCATATTTGCTTCATTTAATATTGTGTTACCCCATTACAAGCAACATTATTATATTGTAGATTTGTTGACTTGATAAAGATTTGCTATATTCTTATATCATTAATACATACTCCCCAGGAACATATCACGATTTCTTCTCATCAATGTGTTGACAGAGATGCTTAAGTGTTTTTGGTGAAGCCCTATTTCTAGGATATGTGTACAGGAGATAAAGAACACTTCTAACTGAACATTGGGGAATAAATAAATGCCAACAAAGTAAAGAGTAGAAGTTAAAAGGAAATCCTTAAGAACTAAATCATTTTGAAGACCTCTGACAGGAAAATAACCCAGCAACAAAACCCAAAGACGATCATCGGAACAATTTCTTTATGTCCCCTATCTTCATCTTTTCTTGTCCTCAGAGGACTCAGGCTTGACTTCACTGTTTATCACAGAAGAGAAGCCATAATGAAATTTCCAGGCACATTGTGAAGTAATTATGATTCCAATAATATATGGATATTTTCTACTTCTTCCCTACTCTTCCCTCTATTATAGGAATTGAATTATATTAGTGATACACAGATTTTAAAAAAAAAAAAAGCATATAGGATGAAAACAATAGTTTTCCTGGCTATACCAAGAAAAGGCTGAAAAATACTTTGTACTTTATGGTTTTACCTGAAGATTTTTTTCACACTGAAGGTTAAATCTAGTGAAAGACTGTTACCTTCATGTAAGGTGCCACAGCTCCTAATTTTTAAACACCTGGTCTCCAGTTGGAATTTAAAACCCAGCATTAGATGCTTTTAAGTCTTTTCCACACAATGCAGGGAGGATTAGACACCTCACAAAGGTCACTGAAATTCTGCATTTTAGGCAATAGGAAATATTAAGTATTCTTTGTTACTCTGTTTCAGAACTTCATCATCCCAGTCTGGGCTATGGGCAAGAGCCTTCAACCACCTGAACGCAAACACTGAGGTTCTTTCCTGAGCTTAGAAGTTCATGGCAATTATGCAGAGATCACTTTTTTCTTTCAAATAAAGTCAGAGGAGAAGTCACCCAGCTGTACTGTCAGTTCCCATTTTTACTTACACATTGATTATAACACTTATCTAGAAAGCTGAAGACCTTACTGACCATTCTCTGTATTTGGTCTTTTGTATTTTTGTAGAAAACAAAACAAAATTAACAACGGGCATAAAGAAAGCAGAAATAAAGAATGTGAATCTTTGGATAGTTTTAGTTTTCTGTATTTATGAGAGAGGTTTGTTTTCTGATAGAGGTTTGGGGGTATTTTTAAGTTCAATTACAAATATAAAATGCATGAACAGTTAAAAAAGCAAAAACCAGAACTCATACTTATGATACTTCAAGATAAATTTTCTGAGTTGAAGAATGATAATATTATTTTCTATTTCATTTTGACCTCACAAATCCTTATGTCTCTTAAGCAGTTTGAATAAATAAAATGTCTTGAGGGAAACTTCGCTGATAGATATCTAGCGTACTGGCTTGATGTTTTTGGGAAAAGGGAAACTTGTCTAATATCTCTTGGATGATAGAAAAGAGTGTGACCAGATCATAAAATCACAGAATCATGGAATGGTTTGAGTTAGAAGGCACCTTTAAAGATCATCTAGTCTACCCGCCCTGCCATAGGCAGGGACATCTTTCACTAGTTCAGATTGCTCAAAGCACCATCCAACCCGACTGAACATTTTCAGTGATGGGGCATACACAGCTTCTCTAAGAAACTTTTTCCAGCTTCTCACTACCCTCATAGTAAAATATTTCTTCATTACATCTAATCTAAATCAACTTTCTTTCACTTTAAATTCATTACTCCTTGTCCTATTACTACAGACCTTGGTAAAAAGTCTCTCTCTCCACCTTTCGTATAAGCACCCTTTATATAGTGAAAGGTTGGAATAAAGTCTCCCTGGAGCCTTCTGTGCTCCAGACTGAACAACCCAAACTGTCTCAGCTGTTCTTCATAGGAGAGGTGTTCCAGCCCTCTACCACTTCTGCAGCCCTCCTCTGGATCCACTTTAATAGGTCCATGTTTTTCTTCTACTGGAAATCGCAAAGCTGGATGCAGTACTTCAGGTGGGCTCTCATAAAAGTGGAGTAGAGGGGCAGAATCACCTCCATTGACTTTCTGGCCACATTTCTTTTGATACAGCCCAGGATATGATTGGTTCTCTGGGCTGCAAGCTTAAATTGTCAGCTCATGTCCAATTTTTTGTCCATCAGTCATTTGTCCTAAGTCATTTTCCTCAGGGCAGCTCTCAAGCCATTCATACCCTGGTCTGTATTGATACTGGAGATTGCCCCAACCCAAGTGCAGGACCCTGCTCTTGGTCTTGTTGAACTTCATGAGGTTCACATGGGCTCACTCCTCAAGCCTGTCGAGGTCCCTCTGGATGGCATCCCTTCCCTCTAATGTTATCAACTGCCTCCACTAAGATTGGTGTCATCCACAAACTTGCTGAGGGTGCACTCAATCTCACTGTCTAAGGAACATGAAAACTTTAAAAAGTAATGGTCCCAGTGCAGATCCTCACGGAACACCACTTTTCTCTGGTTTCCATTTGGACATTGAGCTGTTGATTGTAACTTTTTGGACACAGCCATCCAGCCAATTCCTTATCCATTAAATTGTCCATCCATCAAATCCATATCTCTCCAAGAGAAAGTGGCAAGAATGTTGTGGGGGACTCTATCAAAATTCTTACATAATTCCAAATATGATGATGTGTAGCTCTTTCTTTGTCCACTGATGCAGTTACTCCATCGTAGAAGGCCACTAATGTTAGTTAGGCACGATTTGCCCTTGGTAAAGCCATGTTGTCTGTCTTTAATCACATTGCTGTCTTCATATACTTCAGCATAACTTCTAAGAGGATCTTCTCCATGATCTTACCAGGCACTGAGGTAAGGCTGACTCGCTGGTAGTTCTTAGGGTCCTCTTTGGTCCTCCTTTCTGGGAGAAGGAAGTGTAACTATTATACTGTGATAATGAAATATGGATAACGAGTTGGCACCAGGAGAGAGAACAAGAGGTGATATGAAAAGAGAAAGTATTGTGCTGTAGGGTAGTCAGAGATCAGTATTGGAACAGTACTTATTTAATGTTGTCATCTTTCTTGGCAGTAGTAGAGAGATACTTTTCATAAAAATGTTCCCTGATACATCAAAGATAACATGTTCTAAGGAAAAGGTTGATGGGATATCTGAAAGAAAAGGATTGAAATAAATAGCATGAAATTCACAATACATACTCCCAGGATGTTGGGTGCTAATTAACCACTTTTGCTGTACACTGAAATGTTATCACCTAGAAGCCCCAGTTACCTCTTAGAAACTGTTAAACTAATCTTCTGTTTACACATGGAGGGTGTCCAGTAGGAGTACATGATACCTACTCATCGCTCCAGGACTAGAAAGTAGGAAAGACCTAATAAATAGACACTTAAATGCTTACATTCAAAAAAGACAGACAGAGATGTATGGCTATCTGTGGGGCACAGGTCATCTGTACTACAGATGGAAACTTAATTAATATCCCCTACTTCAAATGCTAGCTCTGAGTTTAGGATAACTACTGTTATGTTCTTCCACTCCCCAGTGAGTGCTAAAAAATTAAGCAATATGCATGCCAACAATATCTCATTCTATATCAAACTATTGGTCATATTATCAATTATTTTTTGTTCTAAAGATCTTCTACCACTAGTTTGTGACATGGGAGATGGCAATCAGAACATTTTTTTTAAATCTGATATCCTAACTTTTGACAAAGATCAGCTCCAAATCTGGAGTAACATTTTACAGATTGGTTTTTATTATGCGAAAAGCTGGGTCTGTCAGTTTGAAGTCAGCCACACTGATGGGTTTTACAGTTGTTCTAGAATGTTGATGAAATTCCCAACAAGTGAAACAAATAAAACATTAAGTTGGCACTGGTAATACCTAACAAAGTAAGATTTGGAAATTCCTTTAAATATTCTTTAAGGTTCTCACCTTTCAAGATTTTAATAAGAGCCGGATCAGAGTTTGACTGCATATGAAACAGCTGTTGCTATGCAATTCTGAATTGGAAACCTTTTATCCAGGTTTTAGTTACATTTTCAATTGTTTTCTTACTCTTCAATAGATTTGATCTTCATGAAATGACAGAATGAAAGTAATAAAAATGAATTTCATCCATGCCTAGAAGCAGGTCTAAACATGAATATTGTAGGGCTGATGAGTTCTATTTACTTAAGAGTAACTTAATCTTTTCCACTTTCACATAGTAAGAAAAATTCTATTTAAGCAGTGGAAGAAATTAGAATTCAAAACACATTTATTTCTGCAGTTTAAGCACAGTCATTTTGTCTAATCATGTCTTATATGTTCGTTCTCTTTGACATTATGAATTTTGCACTGAACAGGGAAAAGATGACAAAGGTGCAAAATGTTTCAGAACAGGGATTCTCAAAGCTGTCAGTCATTGTGTGCCTTTTCAAATATTTTCCATTCAAAAACTCCAGCTTCATTGGAAACCTCTGGTGTTGAAATTTTCATTATTAAATTTTAATGATAATCTCCAGCAGTTTTGGTATACTTTTATTTTGACAAGGATGACAAATATATGTCCACTTAAATGCACTTTGTAGTTCTTTTAATGTTTTAGGGTTTTTTTTTTAGAAAGTACTATACCAATTCTAATGCACATTTTCTCAGCTTTGATTTTTATTTTAGTTGCAGGAGGCTTGCTATTTGGGATGATTTATATTTATTTTATTCTAAACTATATCTTGGATGAAGTTTGATTTTCATCAGTTAATATAAAATGCAATCAGAATATAGTACAGATTATTAACAGCGCACAAATCAAGGTCTGGCGCAGTCACTTGCATTGCAATGGAAGACAGCAATTATGACTGCTTTTATTCCTTATTTATTTATTTATTAATTATTTTGTTTGCATATAGGTGTTGGTGCTATAAAGAATTTGTGATTTACTTTTCAAGGTGGGACTAAAAGTAAGAAGAACTAACCCCAGTTAAGAGTATCCATATATACATTAAGGAATTACTTCTCAAAAGAAAACTGTTTTTCTGAGCCAGTGCCATGCCTAGCACCTAAGCAGTTAATACTCTCTGCTATATACAGTAGGATCATTTTACAATCGTTTCTGAGACTTCAGACAGGAAGAGTCACCTGCATTTCTGTCTGCAATCAGGCAACTAGTTTAATTGGGCAATGGCAGAGTCTTGCAGGATATCCTAATAAGCCTAATTGGTAGCAGGAATCTGACTCCCGGGAGAACAGAGATAGAAACCAGACAGACAAAGAGACAGGTAAAGTCTATGGAGTAAGAGAAAAAAGATGGAAGGGCTCTGTCAGGGCTCAGTATTTCTATATACACTTCTTTGTATTCTTTCTTTTCCTAGTCCTTTTCACCTCTTTGTTTACCAGCTATGTGCCCATGATGCTATTGTCTATGTCTTTCCTGCTATTTGAGTAGTCCTGTGGATCTTTTTGTGCTTATTATGGCATTGGTTCCCGAGTGATCTGAATATGCAGGGAGTCCTAGGTTGAAAGGCTGTCCAGTCTAATCACAAATCTACTTTCACAATGTTCAGAGCAATGGGGGGAACAAAATAATAAGAAATCTGATCAAACTCTGTGTTTCTGAGAGCAAGAATCTTCAGTGTAGTTTGGACCACCTCACTAAGAGTGTCCCTATCTGTAGCTGTCATGGTTCTGTCGCTGAAACTCCTGGCAACAATTGAATTTTAATGAAGGTCTGCTGTGCTTTAGAATTTAAATGAGGAGTTTGATAAAAAAGAGGAAACCTTCTGCATACCTACCTTATGTTCTCAATGCATTTGTCCTGGTAAAAATAAATAAATAAATACAGGATTGTTTCACTGCTTGTTTACTACAGAGATTTCCCTGCAAAGCTGAAAAAATAGCTCGAGTCATACAGAGCTGTTTTTATGCCTATTTCCCTCTCCTTCTGATATAACCCAGTTGCTGTATATGCAGCTCCTGTTGCTTCTCTGGCTTTCTTAGCTTCCCAGACTGGCAGGGGCTTTTTTTTCTGATAATCTGAATCAATGTCAAAGTGTTTGAGGCCAGCAGCAAGTAGCTTAATGGGGCTATCCTCATCTGACCAGGATTTTTGCAGGTGAGCTAGTTACTAGTCCCTAATGTATGACTGTTCATTTGAATGCAAGATACTGAGGACTTTAATAATGCAGTTTATCCTTTGCTTACTTTCACTTGCTTGAAACTATTTTTTTTCAGATGTAGAGCCTACCAGTATATTTTGTTCAGAGATAACCATGTACATATCAAGAGTACTGATGATAAAATGCCCAGTTTGCTAACATTTTTGGTTTAAAAAGTAAGTTTTAAAGCTCGAACTGAGCCATGCATTGGTTGTGGGGGAAAAGTAAAGGTTATGTATTTTTAGCACTTGTGTTGTGCTTTTCTCCTGTGCACTGTGTGACACTACCTAGGTGTAAGTGCTGCTTCATGCAGATGTGCTAATGGAATTCCTGCTTTTATATAACTGCCTTTTGGGGAGAGAAGGGAGCTTGAAAAGCTCTGTTCTAATTACAGATGTTTCTTCATGTTGCTAATTGTGGAGGTATATGAGTGGGGGCATATGTATGTGAGGTGAAGATATAGCTTGTAAACAGAAGATTTTGATCAACGGTAATATAAACTGAAAGTATAATGCACTGACAGCCTGACTGCAGAAACCGAAGAAACTCACATGGACTTATTAGACAGTGTTGATAACCTATTCATAGTTTATTTGGGATTTATTCACCAGTTTATTTGGGATATCTTCTCAAGCTTGCCACTCTAACACAGGTCCTGTGTTAGGACCTGTCTCAGGTCACACATTTTCAGTCCTCCTGACTGAAAATTAGTCTCAAAGCAATATACAAAAGGCAGCATTGAAAGAGCAGCATTGGAAACAGAGATGTGTCTAAAATTCATAGAAAGGGAGTGGCAGCAGCTGATACTTCTGAATATAGGTTGAAGTTGTGAAGAGATCTGTACTGTAGTATTTCTGAAATGGATTACCTGCTCTAAGGGTCACTTAAATTCATTGTATTCTGCATGCAAGAAACCCCAATTAGAAACTTGAATTCTACCCTGCCCTCCTGATATCTCATGAATTATCTCTTGTTACCTGAGTAAGCACATCATCTCAGTTCTTTGTGGTTTGGCTTACTTTTTCCTAAATGAGGAAATGAAACCATTAAAGGGGTGGGTTTAAAGAAGGTTTCACACAATATTTTGATATCTGAACAGAGATTAATTCCTCCCCCCCTCCCCTGCAATTTCCTATGCAAATAGCCTGAAGCGTAAAATGAAAGTTAAGAGTTCTAGGGAAAAAACAGGGACACCTAGCTGAAAACAATACTGTCAGTGAGATGTAGAACAGGGTGCAAGGGTGCATACTGGGGAAAAAATTGGCCACAATAATCAGCGATTGACTTCAGTACAGTGTTATAGCACTGACTAGGAATGAGATTATCTTCTTTCTCTTCTCAGCACTGACATTGATGATGAGCTGCTATATCTTCCAGGCCTTTACCTTATGTCAGTGAAATTGAACCAAGAATAATTGGAAATGGGAATAAGAAGTACACCATCATTTATTGTGCTTGATCACATTTACTTATCACCTTGGATCTGGAAGTGAAATCACTGAAGGAATAGGTGTCACATAGGTAATAATGGTATTGAAGGAAAGGTTGCTGCTTTTGTACTGCTGAACAAATTGTAATATGTGCTTTAATATACCACTATAATTCTTCTAGTGCTTATCTGTATGCCAAATACTGACTGCTCAGTGTATCTCCTAAGCTCAGGCAGGGTATGTTTTTCCCTCTTCATCTTTTGCTAACACCAAACAAATACAATAAATGAAGACACTTCCACAATCTAAACTTCCTCTCCTGTGCTGGAGAGGAAGTTCCACAGGATGGTACATCTGACACCACTAGGCAGTGGAAGAACAGATGTAAATGTCTCCAGAGCTGAGTCCCTTCCTTACACCCTTATCTCATGGCTCTGGTGAGCCTTGACTCTTGTTTTCCGTAAGCTGAGAACCTGAAGGTTTTGAAAAAAACAGATGCTTGCTTGTATAGTGGAGCTCAGAACAGATCAGGCATTTCTGACAAGCAACACTGATATACTTGTTTGCATTGCACACCTCTGTGTACGCAGATACTAACATACCAAACTCTGCTCAGTCCTATATTGGTAGCTGTTAGCACTAAGTTGATATCCATTTTCTTGAATTGTTGGTAAAAGATCTTTTTGGTCTTTGAGGTGCTTATGCAGGGAAACCAGAGATGTCATCTACTATGACCCAAAGTTAGTCCGTTTCTGTCCTCACATTCTTCTGACTTGAAGACAGTGAATTGTACGCTGCCCAAATGGCAGGCTTCCACCAGTGATCAGCTTGCACGCACAGGAGAGTAGTTAGGGGAACGTGAGAACCAACATTTGCTACACTGCTGGGGAGGCTCTTGATTGAAATCAGACATGGCGCGAATCCATGTTGCCTGCAGGGTATAGAGTTCAACGCAGACCTTTCTGATTTCTAAGCCCAATTTAATTTTTCAGAAGGAGCAATCTGGCTTATTCATTTTGGATCCCAGAAGCCAACTGGAATAGCCGTTGTGGGGTGACTGGAGAGGAGCAGGTATCATCAGGGAGTGAAACAACTTCATGTAATTACCAAGACATGTGAGCACAAGAAAATAATCCCAGCTTTTATTTGATAGAAGGGAACATCCCTTCACTGATAGCTAACCGGATCAAGAGGACCATTTTCAGACCATTTTCACAACTGCTGGAAGTCACTGGTAGATTTCCATAGGGGTTTGTGCTGGGGCATACTGTTTACAATTGATCTGAAAAGGGAAGTGGGGAGTGAGGTGACAAGGTTTGCTGATAATGCTAAATTTATTCAGAATATTAAGTAAGGAATCTGGATGAAGAACACAGGGTGTATTTTGTGAAACTGACTGACTGGTGATAAAAGGGCAAGTGAGATTCACTTTTGACAAATGCAAAGTAATGCTGGTTGGAAAAACAATCCATCTCTACATATGCAGTGAAGATCTTGAAATTAGTTATTACTATTCAGGAAAGAGATCTTGGAGTCATTATATAATCACACCCTGAAAACATCAGCTCAATGTTTAGTGTGGTCAGAAAGGTAAATAGAGTTTTGAGAATTGAGAAAAGAATTGGGAGGAAAGCAGAAAATATCATTATGCTGCTGTATAAATTCATGTTGTCCTCACATTTTGAATACTATTTGCAGTTCTGTTTATAATAATAAAATATTAGAAATGGAAAAGGGACAGAAAAGGGCAACAAGTATGATAAATAGTGTGAAATGTTTTTTGCATAAGGAAAAGTGAAACAGATTTGAATGCTCTGGACTGAATAAGAAACGGATAATGAGCACCATGGCAGTGAGTGAAGAGGAGAGTGGTTATTCGTTCTTTCTCGTGATACAGAAACAAGGCAGACCCAAATGAAATTTTGAGCAGATTTAAGTCAGAGATTAAGAAATATATATATATTCACAGCAGGTGTTATTAAACTGTGAAAGTTATTGCCATGGAATAATACATATGATGAAAGTTTAGATGAATTAAAATCAATTACTGAAATCTTTGACAGAAATATTCATGAAGTGTTGATAAACACAAAAGGTAAAAATATAGAGGGTAAAATGTCACAGGATGTCTTTTTTTTGTCTTTTTTTTTTTTTTTCCCCCTCAGTTATGTGCTCTCAGAGACAGGATACCTTGGTAGGTGGACCTTTGTCTGACCCAGTGCAGCTGTACTCATATTAAAGCTTAATCACCCAAATCTGTATCTCACAACACAGGACAGTGTAACCACTGATTAAACCTGTTTTCGGAGCAGAATTCAGCTTGAAGTAACCCAGTCTTTTAACAGAAGCTAACCACTGAGCTCAAAAAGGATAAAATTCTTTTATGATGTCCAAAGACTAAAATGGATTGTGAATCTGCAGTAAAAATCGTAGCTATGCTTTCATGTGTAAAACTTTTCCTGTTAACACTGTTCCAGCTTCTCTCTTTCTCTCTCTCTTTCTCTCTCTCTTTCTCTCTCTCTTTCTCTCTCTCTTTCTCTCTCTCTTTCTCTCTCTCTTTCTCTCTCTCTTTCTCTCTCTCTTTCTCTCTCTCTTTCTCTCTCTCTCTCTCACCAAGACAAAGAAATGTCATGCAGATATGTAGGATGACTTGGTAGTAGTTGTGTAAATACTAAATGTAAAGAAGAAATTCTTGTTTTAAGGATAAACTAATATATTTTATTGGAACAGTTCAGTGAAACTGTATGTACAGTGGTGCTATTAAAAATATAAGCAAGTGGCAAAGTTCTCACCAGAGATATTCAGACATTTTTTTCTGAGCTCAGGAACCCACAGTTAGAGGTGATTTTGCTCTGCTTATTTATTCTTAGTAGCTGTCATACCATGCGCTAGAACTGGGAAGAGGAATGAATTTCTCTTCAGTTTGGGACTAGACGACAGTTTCAAAGAAGAAAGAAAACAGAAAGTTCCCACTGTGAGTCCAAAGATGAAGAAACTGGCCGCCAGGAATAAAGCAAAGGGCTGGATCAACTGAGAGAAGTAAGTACATGATTTTCAGAAAGACTTAAGAGCCACTGAATCTGTACAATCTTTGCTGAAGGGCATTTCACATTCCAGTATCAGTTTTATCTTAAACAAAAGCTTTTATTTAGATATGTCTTTAAAAACTGAAGGGTCCTAAATTTATCTTCAAACTCTTCCATGGCAACTGAGAAGCTACTTGCATATGTAACCGTAGAGTCACCTTAGATGTCCTCTTGCACTCTGGATGGCCTCCAGCTCTCCCTCCCAGACTCAGATATATGACAACACACCCCATGTCATACCTGCTGTCTCTAGTCCCCTGAAGTTGTGCTAGATGTATGTGTTTTAGGTACCTTTATCCCATCCTTCATGCTATTTCTGTGTAATACAGAAAGTGCTCTTGGGAATATGAAGGAGCTACATGCACAGCTCTTATTTCACAGCTCTTAACTATGTTCTCAATTTTCATACATGCTAAACTTCTACCTGGATTGTCACACAGTAAGCCCGCCCACATCAATAGTGAAATAGTTTCATACATGATTCTCTGGGGACTGAAACAGCATGGCTAGGAAATCTTCACAATTGGAAGTTGGTGTTCTAACAGAGTTCCCAAGGGCTTGGAAGGTCTTGACTGTGGGGTGGTAAAGCATATTAAAGTATTTTTCTGGAGTTAGAGTGAGTTAAGTATTCTATGTTAACACAGCCAGAGGCGTAGAAAGATGTAGGAAGTTATTGAAAGATACAATTTATCCTGTCCCCACCCCCCTACCCCAATAAAGGCAATCTTCAACTCTTTTCTTTCAAGTACCCTTGGTCAATGTGCACAAACACCCTGTTGATGGATGTTTCTATAAAAAATTTTGAAAGAAAATTAGACACTTCCATAGTGTCATTAGCTTTTTTCCTTTCAGTGGTACATATGCAAACCAACAAAGCATCACAAAATACTCCAAAACTATATTTATTATTAAGATACGTCCTTCTCTACTAGGGATTACAAGTATAAATGTAACAAATACAATGAAAATTGCAACATAAAATTCCAGAATTATTCCTGAATTTTCCCATAAGGCTTACAGAGACTATTTTAAAATTACAGCAAATCAACCATACCCCAGCAGAATGTATTAACTTCAAAATTGTTGAAATTAAGATTTGTGTTGCAGAATTAGCAAAGAATAAGTCTCTGGTATTTGAGACTTTCTATTAAGGTATATCAGGTGTTGAATTTTGTTCTCCAGATGCATTTTGTCAATTTTCAATATTCTAACACTTAAAAAGGTCAACAATATTTAAGCTTAAATCTTTTAAATTAAGTTAAAATTAATGAATATATTTCATGAACTCTCCCAAGAAATATTTGTCATACTGTTAAATAGATAAATTTCAAATACAACACACTAGGCAGAAGAGACTCCATCTCTTTAAAATAAAATATAAATGAAAGTCTTTTTCATCAGCTGAGTTTATATCCCTATCTGTCTCCCAACTCTTATATAATATGTTATTAGGAGTAACAGAAATAAAAACATTCTTTAGTAGGATTAGATCTATTGTTGCAATGTAATCTAAAAGAACTATTTCCCTTCTTGGGGCTGAAGCCACTTTTTTTTTTTTAATTATGTCTTTAGACAGAATTTTATTTTCTGTACAGTTATGTTTGAAAAGATAGAGAAAAAGTCCATTTTTATGCTTCAGAAGGTTCTCTATCATTTTTCTGCAAGTGTTTTATTTGTAATTTGCTACAGAATAAATATTAAGTAAAAATATGTTTTCCCTAGGAGATTCTAAAGTTTCCCTTTTTCCAATAGCGCCTTATTCAATTGTCCAGAAGGTTTCCCCTTTGCCCCTGGTGCGGGCGTGTCTCCGTGATGTTTACATAAATTCATAGGGAATAGAGATTAAGCAGATGCAGGACAGGTTTAAATTGTTCCAGTGTCACATTGAGTAGATAAGTATCCCCTTGAAAGAAATTGAACCAGACTTGTTAGAAATGGTTTAAGTGAAATCTAGGTCTTTCATCATCGTGGTTTCATACTTCATACTTTTTTTTATATACCCCTTCATACAACAATCAGGAGTAAAATCTATATCATAAAGCAACACTATAATTTCTACCTGTGATTATTAACATTTTAATAGAATTATGCATGCTTCAGAATAGGAGAGAACAGAAATGAGTTGAGTAAAAGTTCTTAAAACTTTGAATTGCTAACTTATACGCTCAGATAAAGGGCTTTTTACTCTGAAGATCTCAGATAATGGTGTCAGATTAATAGTCCAGGGTTTGGTGGTGGTTTTTGGTTTTAGTTGTTTTGGTTTTTTTGGTATCATTTTGCAACCTGAACCCAGAAAAAACTCTCTCATCCAGACCAAGTATCTATGTAACACAAGCACACACTGTGATTGTGAGAAATGTTGAAATAAGTGGAGAGGTAATACTTGCTGTGGCATTAGCTGAATGGTAGGAACATGCATCCTATATTGATCTTGTTTCTTCTGCTTCAAGATATACTTGTGCCAGAGGGGAATCAAAATCAAATTGCTGTCAGGCTTGACGGTGTTCTGCTGCTTCATCTCTTATGAGAAAGTAGATTCTATAATAAATAACCTATACAAATATACAAAAAGATTTTCCTATTACATGTGCTTACTAACTGGATAAAGTTACAAGTCTTCATACTTAATATATTCATTCTTCATTATGTCCTTTCTTATGAGAGGGGTTTAATTATTACACTTATTAATGTTTCAGCACGAAACACTTTTTCCTCAGCTCTTACCTTGCATGTGTCATTCATAATGCTACCAGGGAAAAAAAAATTATTTTCTCCTGTCTTGATTTGTTTCAGCCAATTTCTAGTTGTTCTTATTTATCTGTCATCGAATCATGAAATAATTAAGGGTAACAGATTTCTGGAGATTGGGTCCAGTTTGCTTCTCATTGCCAGGCTAAATTCGAAGTTAGATCAGGTTGCTTGCAGCTATTCTTTTTAATTCAGCTATGCGCCTCTAAGAAAATTCTTGCTCCTTCTCTATTCTGCCTATTCCATTGAAGGTACAGGACTTCGTATTCAGTGTTGGTGAGCTTTGTGAGGTTTCTGTCAGCCTATTTGTCCAGCCTACTGAGATCCTTCTGATTCATTTGCCAACTCTTCATCCCAGTTTTAGTGGTCATGACAGACCAGTCAGCTTCTATTGAGCTGCTAGTAAGCTCACAAGGTGAGTCCCCTTGAAAACCGTTTTTGGCCACTGAAGAGGGTAAATGGCAACAGCCAGACAGGATTTATCAAGGGCAAGTTACACCAGACCAACCTGACTGCCTTGTACGATAAAATGACGAGATTTGTGGATAAAGGGAGAGTAGCAGTTGCTATCTACCTTGACTTTAGCAAGGTTTTCAGCATCCCTTGTCTCTGTGTTAGGATGTTGCAGTGTTATGCTCTAGATGGGTGGACTACCAGAGAGGTGAAAAACTGACTGCATCATTGGGTTCAAAATGTAGTAGTTAATGGTCATATTGTACCTGAAGGACACTTAGAAGCGGAGCTCCTCAAAGGGTCTCTCCTGAGACCTATCCTATTTAATATCTTTATCAGTGGTGTGGAAGAGGAGACATAATGCACCTCTATCAAGTTTTTGAGTGACACAAAACTGGAAATTGCTCAAGGGCAGAGATGCTTTTCAGAGAGCTCTAGACTGGCTAGTGTAATGGATCAACAGGAACTTGATGAAAATCAACAAGGACTAATGTGAAGCCTTGCAGTTGGGAAGGAACTCCCTACAGTAATATGGAAGGGGACTGGCTGACTGGGTGGGAGCAGCTCTGCTTGAGGTCCTGGAGAACAAAGAGCTGAACATGAGCCAGTCACGAACCCTGACAGGAAAGATGACCAAGAGCACTATGGGCTATGGGAACAGGAATTTTCAGCATGTTCAGCCTGGAGATGAGATGGCTTTGGAGACACCTAACAGTAGTGTCCCAGTATGCAAGAGGTCATTACTGGGAAACCAGAGTTTGGTTCTTTATTGAGGTACACAGCAGGAGAGAGACAATTGGTCAAAAATTAAACAGGAGATCATGGAATCATAGAATTCCAGGTTGGAAGGCGACCTCAAGGGTTGTCTGGTCCAACCTTTCCAGGCAATAGCACAGTCTAGACAAGATGGCCCAGCACCCTGTCCAGCTGAATCTTAAAATTTTCCAATGTTGGAGAATCCACTACTTACCTGGGATTATTCCAATGGCTGATCTCACTGTTAAAAAATGTCTTCTTGTATCCAATTGGAAACTCCCCAAGGGTAACTTGTACCAATCGACCCTCGACCTTTCCATGTGACTCCTTGTAAAATGAGAGTCTCCACCTTCTTTGTAACCACCCTTTAAATACTGGAACATGGTGATAAGGTCTCCTCTAAGACTTCTTTTCTCAAGGCTGAAAAAACCTAGTTCTCAGCCTTTTCTCATATGGCAGGCTTCTCAGTCCTTTGATCATCTTGGTAGCCCTTGTCTGGGCCCATCTGCATCTTTTCTGTATAACGCGGACCAAAACTGAACACAGAATTTCATGTGTGACCTGACAAGCACTGAGTGGGATAATGACTTCTTTGTCTCTGCTGGTGATGGCCTTTTAATGCAACCCACCATCCTGTTGGCTTTCTTAGCCACAGCAGCACACTGTTCACTCATATGAGTTTGTTGTCCACCAGGACTCCCAGGTCCACCGAGCTGCTCTCCAGCTGGGTAGATCCCAGTCTGTGCTGAATTCCTGGATTGTGTTCCCAGGTGCAAGACCTTACACTTGTCCTTGTTGAACTTCATAAGGTTCTTGTTAGCCCACTCTTCCAGCCTGTCGACGTCTTCCTGCAGGGTGGCTCTCCCTTCTGAAGTGTCCAGTTCCCCACTCAGGTTGATGTTATTAGCTAACTTTGTGAGGGTACACTTGATCCCATCATCCGGATCACTTATGAAGTTATTAAACAGCATTGGGCCCGATATCGATCCCTGAGGGAGCCCACTTGTGACAGGTTGCCAGTGTGGAAAGGAGCTATTTACCACCACCCTCTGGGTGTGGCCTGTCAGCCAGTTCCCCACCCACCGCACAGACTGCATGTCTAGACCGTAACGTATCAGTTTTTCTAGGAGGAGACTTTGAGGGACTACGTCAAAAACCCTGCAGAAATCCAGGTAGACCACGTCCACTGCTTACCCCTCATCAACCAAACAGGTTATTTTGGTGTAGAAGGCAATCAGGTTTGTCAAGCAAAAGATTATGGAGAGCAGCCTTGCAACAATCTCAGGCAGCTCTTCTAACACCCTCAGGTGGATATTGTCAGAGCCTATCGATTTGTAGGTGTTCCAACTGGATATTGGGAGGTGGGAAGGAAATTACTGTCAGGCATTAGAACGTGTTATCCAGAGAGGTTGTGCAATCTCTGTCTTTGGACATACTTGATACCTAACCCTGAGCAACCTGATCTAAACTCAGAGCTGATCCTGCTTTTAGCAGAGCATTGGACTAGAGATCTCCCCACATCCTTCCAATCTTGGTGATTCTGCGAATCAGTGCTGAGTCCTGGATACTAAAATCTTATATTTTAAGCTTGCACATGGCAGGAAATATCTAAAACTATGACTACTATAGTGTGTTATCTCTTCCAGTAGTATCCTTTAAATAAACCCTGTCACCAAAAAAATCCAAACCCCCCAAAAAAACAACGAAACAAAAAAAATCTTAAAAATGAGTGGAGTAACAGCAGTGCTTAGGCTGCTATTGTACTTCATGTTGCCAGTATTGTGTTACTTTTTCTTGCGTTCCTGCCTGTTTGAACTTTATATATGAACTCTGTACATTTGTAGCATACTGGGTAAACAAAGATCCTTTTTCCAGTGTCAGTGCACTTTGGCAGTTATGTTAATTATTAAAAAAAAAAAAAAAAAAAGAAAAAACAAAACCCAAACCAAAAAACCCCACAACAAACCAAACCAAAACCAAAAAAAATCAACCCGGACAGCTAAAGTCCTAATGCAGGATAACGGTGTATGCATTTGAATTAGAATAACAGGACCACAAAGGGTGCTGACAAGGTGCAATGAAGAAAAAAATGGTTTATCATGATACAAATAGTTATATGTGTATTAACTTGAAGTCCACTAAAGTTGAGCCACTGTAAAGCTCAGCTAATGGTATGAGATCGTTTGAAGGAGTTTATGAAAATCGGGCAAAGCCTCCCAACAATTTACAGCAAGCAGTGAAAAACATCTGATATAATTCATAGTTTTGTCCTTCATGTACTAAATCTTGCAGGTACACCACCATTTCTTTGCAGTCTCTGAGAAGGATTCAGAGGGTGGATATAGAGGAATGAGAACAGGGCCTGTGAAGGTTACTTAAATTTCTGATATAAGGATTGTAATCTCTGGGCTCAGATCTGATCTCCTAGATGTAGGAATCTGTAATTGAAAGGCATGATTCCAGCTTTGGATATATCCATGCATGCTTCAGCTGTGCTAGTGAATGCTGTGTCATCATAGCTGTGATGTTAAGAAAAATAGTAACAGTGGTATAAATATAATGTAAGAGTGGAGGTAATCACTGCTGCTGCACAAAATAAAAGAGGTCACCTAAACCAGATGTTGCAGCACATCTGTATGTATTTTTATGGTGCTTGCTTGTCACCATAAATTTGTTTGTGGGGTGTCCTACAAATATAATTTTTTTCACTGTTGGATCTTTGCCATCTAGTAGCAAATTTAACAGCTCTAGAGGTCAGGATCTTATTTGGGTCAGAAATTATGGATGTGGCGTCAATAATTTTTATTTATTTCATTTCCTTATTTACATACCTGTGACCTATTTTTCTGAACAGTTGTGGTAACAGCCTCCATATGGCCAAGTGATTTTTGAGTGGAAACCTCAGGTGATATATTTTTGTCTTGCTGCATGACAGAAGCACTTGCTAAACTTGCTAAACTAAAGTATATCCAGCTATTTCACTCCGCTCTTTGCCACATTGTCTCCTCTAGATCACTGTAGTTCCCTGCTGGTCAAGTCACTCAGGCAGAGTGGTTTAGGAAAAAGGATGAACTTCCTCCTGACTGTTGATATAACAGCTGTAAGTAAATGTAGCATGGAGGGTGCAGACTGGAAAAGGAAGTTCCATCTTGTTGAGTGCCAAACAATGTTATCTTAAAAAAAAGAATACTTTTCTTTAAATGACCTATGTGGTGGGCCAGGTGTTAACTTTTTATTCTTTCTGTTCAGGAAAGTAATTTTCACATGTAGAGTTACTGCTGTTCCTGCAATAAAGAGTGTGTATATATAAAGTGTGTGTATTGTGTATTTTTATTTTTTTGTGTATTATTGTGTATTTTTATCACCGCAGTGCAGAAACTATCCCAAAAGATAAGTGGCTTATGCTGAGATAAATCAGAACCACTTATGGATTGCTTCTGTAATATTGTAGTCATTGGTATGACGACATAGAAATGTGATGATCCCCTGTCATGCTGGGTAATATTGCCCCGTTGTGTAGCTGAATTTCCTCCTCTATCAGCCTAGTGATTAACTCTTGTCTTGTGGCTAGAGGTTGTTAAGGTAGTGTGTTTGTATGGCACTTAGTGGAAAAGGATCACTGACAGAGGTATAAGGGAAGATAAATGAGCCTTTGAAGATACGATGTGCTAGAAGCTGGTACTATTGATGATGATGGGGAATAAAGGGTCTTTGCAAGTTAACTGGGAAGGACAGTTCAGGAAAGACTTCTTGTTTTCTCCTTCAATTTAACCTATCGATCTACAAAAATAATGTATATGATCTTGTTTATATAGCAGTTGGTGCACTTTCTATGTATCTTCTCTGCCTCAAACACTTATAAAATCTAAACATTAAATTGAAACAGTAATGCAATCATATGAACTTACCTGTGATGACACTCCTTTTTGCTCTCATTTGTGAACTCTTTTAACTTAGGTTATTTTCTGTCTGGATTAAAAATAGTTTGGGTTTTTTTTTCTCACTGGAAGCCTATTTTTTTTAGAGAAAATTGTAGGATTTCTACATACTAAAAGTGAAATGAATGGCTTTGTTGGATTTATTTATTTATTTATTTATTTGCATGCACTGCATGTGTCAGAGTTCTGTTGCACCACCAGACTAGATGTGTTTTCCAAATTCTCCATGATATTTCACTCCGCAGTAAGTCATCTCAAAGAGTTGTGGTAGGCTGGATAATATCAGGTCTTCCTAGATCACCTCTGCTTTGAAGATAACTATTTTTAGGTTGATTGGACACACAAAGAATATTTATAGACATATGTGCACGATCAGTTTATACCTTACAAAGAGATGAGTGGCACTTATGTAGCCTGAAAAGGTGCTGGGGCTTTAGAAGGGATGGGAAAGAAAAAGAGTATATGTAATATGCTGATAAACCTCAGCACAAACACTGATGATTAAAACTTTGTATCTCACAATTAGCTGTTTGGTCGACAGAGTACATTCATTTCTCTCTGAAAAATGGTTTGTTCAAATATGACTGAAGAATACTGGCAGAAGAGCGACAGAGGTCTAACATCTGTTGAGCTGGCCCAAGACAGAGGACAACATTGCAGAGTGCTTTCTGCTAGAAAGAAAGAAAGAAAGAAGACTTTTCATAAATACTTATTTTATCAATCTTATTCACATATACACCATCTATATTATTCAATAACAGTTTCTGAAAACCTGTTTTTCATGTTTAGCCTTAAGGACAAAGGTCCTTAAAATCCTTTTTCTTTTTTTCTCCAGAACACGGTCTTCTCCTGTGTCCTGCTGTATTCCACCTTACCTCTACCTGCAACTATCTTTGCTGGCCTTTTGTTAGAAGGATTTTATGACTAACAGAGAGAAGCTGTGGGCTCTTGCCAGGTATGAACCTCTCTCTTGCCTGCAGAGCAACCTGGTGGTCAATTCTTTGTGCTTCCGACCATGGAAAGGTCCTTAGGCTCCTCAGAAGCTCTCACAGAGCTGAAAGGTTAGGTTATACATAGATCTTTTTTTGAATAATCTTTCCAAAAATTATTCTTTGTTTATCAGGGGGAAAAAAAAAGTAATTTTGTAGGAAGTCATAAACTTTTAGTTAATAAGTAAGGAAATTCAATTTAGAAATATTGTCAGTAAGGCTATGACATCCCTTAATTATCAAGTTTATGGCATTTCAGTGTTTTATGTAAGGGTGTTTGTGTTGTCTGCATTTCATTTTCCCATTGCAACTGCAGAAAATCTGAAAGTAAGCAAAAGTTAAAATGTAAATGCCATGGTCTTAGCTGTAATATTAAATGTTCCCCATGGTTTTACGATTACCCTTTACAGAATCTGTTGATGCATTTTGGCAAGCACAATATTAAAAATTTGCTTGGCAAAAATCCCCTTAGTAGAACCTGACAGACAGTAAGGTCAATAAAGTTTTAATCAACGAAGGAGAAAATACTCTTCTTCCAGATGGGTACCATAGAACAATACTTGCATGAAATATTTATGATTCTCTTTAGAATCTCAAAGTCTGGAACATAAGTAAAGGTTGGTGATTATTTCTAAAGTAAAATGTGTTGATCCTTAGAATTGTTGTGGATTAAATTGCTGTGAAATGAATGCTAGTCTTGTTACTGGAACTATGCAATTTTCCTATTCGACTAAACACCAGGTTTGTTATTGAACTTTCTTGTGTTCATAATCTACCATCACCTTTTAAGACACCATAAAAGTATATTTTGTATTTGACGATTCTTCAGGTATCCCTGTCTCTTTCAATTGTAGATTTTGTTTGGGCAATATACAACTATATATTTACAATTCATAAAGACATCATGCCATCACTAAGTTGTTTTTTTTTTTTTTTCTAACTTTTTAATTTTTTCTAACTGAAGTTTTTTGCTTTAGAATTGTTCAGTGTACACAGAGGTATAAAGTGTTGTTTGTTTCACTACATGGCCTGGACTCTGTGCTCAGGCAATTAAAAAAATCTGAAATGAAGAGAAATCTTAATATAGAGAAATTGCCTTCCTGAGTGATCCTGTTTCCTCACCCATTCTGACTCAGGCCTGTGGAGAAGGAAATCCAGGAAAACTTTGACAACATGGATGGATGAATGGCTTCCCTTACATATTCCCAACCTAGTGCAATAACTTTGCTTCCTATTATGAAATCTTAAGTGATCTGGTTACAAGAACTGGAGTATTGAAATGGATTGCCTGACACTTCTCTATTCCCAGCAGAAGTGTAAAGGAAAACCTGACCAGATCTGGCCAAATAAGACCAGTGGCCATGGCTGTACTCTGAGTTTGCATGAAAGACTAACTGAAATATCGAATTGTCTAGATATGCCAGTCACTCTTGTAAAGTGGATACCCAAGCAGGCTCTGAATACATTCAGTATTCATTTCTGCTACCATTTTAACTCTTGCTAATTAACAATTAATGCAGCCATTAATTAACACCTACAGCAAGCTTCTTAGACATCATACTGAGAGTTTGAAAGCACTGAAACATGATTTGTGGTTTTGTGTTCATTACAAACTCTGAATAATTCATCTTGTTTTCAAGAAACTGCTACGTTTTGCACAGAGATACTTAAATTGCAGGTGTACAATGAGTTGAATTATCAGCTACATTAGCATATTTTAAATCCAAAATATATTGCTTTAACTCTGTGATGTTAAAGGTGACTGAAATATTTAATTAGGTTTTTCTAGTTGCTTTCCTATTGTATTAATTCAGTGAGTTTAGGAATGACACCCGACTTTTTAAGCAAGCAGTGTGGTTGAGTATGCATAATGCAAAAAATAATATAGAATGACTGCTTTTGGATCAAATTAATATAAAAGTAATAAAAAATGTACAGAAGTTGTTAACCTTTCTGTTAACTTTAATTGGACTACTATGCTTACAGTCATAGAAAATAAATTGGTTAAATTCTCTGTTAAAATAACCTGAAATTAGTACTAGTTATGACAAAATTGCCTTTCCTTAGTAGGAGTGGATAAAATTTCTTCATCTTTTGTATGAAATTCAAAATTTATTTTAAAAATTCTTGTCAGGTGTTGAGTATTTTGTGTAAAATTCATATAATCAGTTGTGTTATCTCAAAAAACCCAACAACTTTCCCTCTAAATGTTTCTTTCTTTACCCTTATTTTAGTTTTAAAATTCAGAAAAGAGTGGGTTTGGTGGTGGTGTTTTGCTTTGCTTTTCAAAACATTGAGACCTAGACTGAATGTATTTTTAATGAGTATGTTATTATTCTGTTGTCCATTCCATAATTTTATATAAAGTGATTGGCTCTATCACTGTATCCTATTGCTCATTCAGAGCACATGCAAATACACCTGAGAATGCTTAATTGCATTTTTTCCTGTCGTCTTTAATTTTCTCACAGGCAATTTCAGGTGATAGGTTTAGGGAAAGCCAGAATATCTTAATCCTCTACCTAGCATACATATTTACTGCTGTCTACTACTGGATGGAGTCCACACAGTGTATTAGTGTTTTGCTACAAGATAATAAAGTGCTACTTAGAGCTTTGCTGGCATGAGTTTTAAAAACAGGCAGATCTTAGTTCTGACCATATCTATTGTGTCGAGGATGTTTCTACTGTATGTAGTAAAACTGTATTGTGGCCTCCAGAGTCTGATATAATTGCATATTCTGTGGCCTCAATTCTAGTACGATCTTATAAAGCAAATTTGCAGTTCAATATGTGTTACAACTCTGCGCATCCCATGTCTACTTCTTCTGTTCTTCCTAAACTTTGTTATTAGAGTAGGTTTCTTGATATGTAAATTGCTCAACCCTGGCAGTTCTGGTTGATGCCATTAAGTCTACTAGATGTCAAAGGAAGAAGCCAGCTGTGTCTGTCTCCTAACAGAGCTAGACACCTGCTCCCTCTCTTCTTGTTGAGCTTATTTCATGTTATTAAACTGTCTTATATGGCCATGGAGTCGTTCATGAATCAGTCCTCCCTATTGTAAAAGCTGTGGTTGCAGATCAAATGTAATCATGGCAATCAACTCATCCATAACCTGTAGATTTGGGTGTAGTAATGGAGATTTACAGCATGCTTAGACACCTGTAGCTTTTCTACACAGTGATATCCGTGGAAATATATAGCTTCAGTTCACTATTTTCTACGATGAATGCACACAGAGAAGAGCAGATGGGTTTCGCATCGCTCCATGAGATTTTGCCCTTGCTATCTAAGTAGTTGCATATCTCTCTGCAATTTTTACTCAGTGATAACTTAATTTATTAAAACAATGAAAATATCAAGTAACATGGGAGACTTGTCTCTGCTTGAGACTGAACCTTCACCAAAGTCAAAATCACACAGTAATAACACATCTCACAGATGCTAGATTAATACAAAACCTAATTTATTGCCCAAGTTTTTCTTCATGATTTCTTTCCCAGACACAATAGTGTTATGGGTTCAGCAGCCAATTCCACATAAATTTAATATTGCCCAGCACTTTTCCATATAAACATTGATCTGATTATTTAGGCTTTTACTTAAAAAAAAAAATCTCTAGAGCTAGATTTTCCTTGCTCATTTACTGCTCATTTACTGCTTTGAAAAAAAAATCTTAAATTGGCAAGAAATAATTCTTCTAATGTTCTTGAAATGCATCTAAAGGTAACTTTGTCATAAGCTGCTGAAAAGCTACTGTTAGCACATGAAAACAGAGCTGGTTTTGAAGCCTACTTAGGCATTTTTCAACAACACATTTTTCAATGCTAATACTTACTCTCACAAAAAAAAAAAAAAGTTTAATTTTGGTTTTAGGTGACAAATTTTGTCAACTAGGTTCGTGCTGGAACTGCTGATCAAAGTCTGAGGGGCATCCTGGCCCTAAATAACTGGTACCTTGTTGCTATACTGATATTCAGAAGGCTTGAGTTACCTGTCAAAGGTATTTATTCTTCTTTCCCTTAGGTGGTAGAACCATGTCCCCATGCTTCTTAATTCGTCTTTACCTATTACAGAAATGTTTACTCAAAACCAGAATAAGGTAATGAGTTGTTGTTAGATATTCATCATTTTGTGGCATTGCAAGTTTTTAAAAAGTCTCATGATCCTACCTAGTCAAAATATGAATTTTTATTAATGATGCATAACAGTAGTGAAGGAATACAGGTTCAGAAGTAAGTAGTCTGCACTCTACTTGTAGAAAAAATAAAAAAAAAAAATTCCAAATAAACAACCCCCCAAATCATTCCTCTGCTAACATAAATAGTGTTAGGTGTCTATTTGGAACATTATCTATTACTTTTTTTTTACTTTTTACTTTTTTTTTTATTTAACATTTAATTTAATGCTTCAAACAGTGATTTTTTTTGTTTATTCCCCACTCTTATTAGAGCTTTTTAATGCTAACTTTCTTATGTCCTTTACTTTTTCCCCACTGAGGTAATGCATACAATGAGTTGTCTGGTCTCTACAGCTTTTCAATAAGCCATACTAAGAAACTTGACTTCTCTGGTATTAAGTGAAGGAAAAGGATTTGACAGGTTTAGATACGAAATGAATACTGGCTTTCCTCTGAAAATGTGTCAAATTAAAGCAGGTGGGGTGAGGAAAACAGCTACAATATGTCAACTTTTACAGGCTTTGATTTATTTTTAATGATGCGGTGCACTTTAGGAAGCCTGAAGATGTGCTCATTCACAGCCCAGGTCTCATGGTGTGCTGTATTGTTCAGGTACTTCTTCTAAGGTGGGTGCAAGAGGGGATCATGACCGAGAACTTCTGTAAATAGCAATTACCTCTTTGGAAAGAAAATGATTAAAGTGTAGTTGAATGTCAGCAAACTATTCACTCCTCTTTCTTCCTCCCTTCTGTAACTTATTTATACTTCCTAACTACACATTCTCCCAAAGTTTTTCTATTACCAGGTCTCTTCATTTTTTATTTATTTATTATTTCTTTATTTATGATGGGTCACATAGGATAGTGTTGAAGTGGAATATCTTAGTAAATTGTCATATAACAAATTGATAATTACAGGTTCAAATGAAAAGGAAGAAGTTTGCTGAAGAAAAAAGTTAAAATACTAAATCAGCATTGTTCCAGAAAAAAACAGGATCCAAAACATGATGGATCCACAAAAAAGGATTCAAAGTGAGAACACAGATAATTCAGTTAGGAAAATAATGGAATTTTTTTATAAAATTATTGCAGCAAACCTCCTCTATCTCAATTTCATGAAATAATTTGGTACTAGAAATGTGAATTGGACAAAATCCTGACTAAAGGGCAGATAACTGTTTGCTATACCCAAAGGAGAGAAAGAAGTGAGAAAATCATTCTTCAGTATCACCACAAATAAAATGCCTCTATATCGGTATTTTGAAATATTTTCCTTAATGACCTCAATATAAAACCTAGAGGGCTATGGTCATATTTGTTGAAGATCCAAAGCTAGAAGACCTCAGTATTAAGAACAATCTGTGCCACCTTGAAAATTTCAGATATGAATAAAATAAAATTGAGCATTTCCAAGCTTAAGAATATGTGCCTGAAGTCTGAAATATTTCCATTATAAAATGACAGTATACTCATGACATGATTGAGCAATGATCAGAATATCTGCCTGGAAAGACTTCCCAGGAGCTGAGGTAAAGACATCCACAGACAGCGAGACAGAATCTCACTTGCAGTACGATTAAGTCTACTTTTTTTATTTATTTATTTTTTATTTGCAATTGTCTCTTTTTCTAAAGAGTTTTATTACTCCCTGAGAGTTAGAAAATAAAATCGGGTAACTTCTTAAATTCCTGTATCCTCATACTTGGTGGGCATAAGGAAGGACCTTGATCTAAGGAGGCAATTACGGAACTCCCTGGGGAGTAATTTTCTGGCAAGTTGCAAAGTAACCATGTACATGACTGTTAGGAGCGTATGACAGAAGGATGTCTTGGGGTGCCAAGTGAGGCCTCAGACTGTTATGGGAATGGTGAAGGAAAGGGGACATACATCAATCCATGCTATTCTAGCAAGTACCTAAAATAGTCATGTGCATGGAGGAGCCGGAAAGAAAGTAAATAAACCCATATAGGCAAAGAAAGTCACAAAATATGCACCTCTTCATTCAAAACTTTTTGGAGGAAATCTTTAGAAATGCTGACTAAATGAATTGTCCAGTGAAATGGTTACTGGACATCAGCAATACTTGTGGAGTCAGGCACTGCTGACTGTGGTCTGGAAAAGTAGCTTAAGCTCTGTAGACTAATTAAATTGCTCAGAATCTTAAAAGATGAACACATGTTAAGACAAATAGTATTAGTGAGATATAATACATACAGCCTAGCCATTCTCTAGGCAGCATTGTAAGGATTATCATATTTTGTTCAGAGTATTACAAGTCAATGTATATAAGGAGCTTAAATAAACATGGTATTGAAAATGACAGTAAAAACAGCTGTTCTCTTAGTGTTACACGAACAACTCTGGGATCATTATCCCTATTGAATCAGTTTCTGCTCTTACTTCAGTGCTGTACTCTTATGTATTCCTGACTAAAAAGACCTCATATTTAAAGATATATGTAAGAACAGTTTTGAGGCCTTGAATGGAGGATCAAGTCACCAAGGGAAGCTGCTCTGGAGCCAGACCAACCTGCAGCAGAGTGGCAGATCTTCACACACAAGGGGTTTTCATGAGTCAGGGAAACGCCAGGGCAGCAGAGAGACCTGTAAGGTGCTGGCAGCTCTCACAGAAGATGCTGACGATGCCTGGCCTTTTCCAAAGCAATGGTGACCATCCTCATGCCTATAAAAAGCATCTTGGGGAGCAGGAGCAATCAGGAGTGTGGTAACCAGAGTGGGCAAACAGGACATGGGGCATCAGCCTGGTGCGGCAGTTCACACAATTCATGTAGAAGGGTGCACAGGAAGGGCATAGTCACCCTACCAGCTCAGGAGATGAGTTCAAGTGGTTGTTGTCACCCTCTCAGAAAGAGCATAGCTGCAGTATCCACCTAGCAGAAAGCCATGTCCTCTGCACTCAGCAGAATGGATCTGGCAACCCAGACAGAGCTCCCACATAACATGCATATATCCAGGTCTTGGGCTGCAGAGCATGCCAGGTTGTTTAGCCTGGAGAAAAGGAGACTTAGGGGAGACTTTATCCCTCTCTAACAACTACCGGAAAGGAGGTTATAGTGAGGTGGATGTTGGTCTCTTTTCACAAGTATCAAGCAATAGGACAAGAGGAAGTGGCCTGAAGTTGCACCAGGGGAGGTTTGGATTGTATATTAGGCAAAATTTCTCCACTGAAAGGGTTGTGAAGTGTTGGAAAAGGCTGAGCAGGGAAGTGGCTGAGTCACCATTCCTGGAGGTACTCAAAAGGTGTATAGATTTGGTGCTTAGGGACATGATTTAGTGGTGGACTTGGAAGTGCTAGGTTGACAGTTGGACTTGATGATCTTAAAGGTCTTTTCAAACCTAAACAACTCTATAATTTATGATCTATTTAGGCAGAAGAAATGTGGTGAAATACTGTATACCTTCAGGGACAACTAACTTGTCCAAGCAGGAAAGCATCAAATTCTGTGTGTCTAAATAAAGGTCTTTTGTCCACCTTTCAGCTATGAGTTGTGATAAGGAAGAAAATACACCATTTGGGCAAGTAAGCTGTTTAACTATGCTTCAACGCAAGCTACTGTTTCAATAACCGCAGTTTGGAGTGGAGCTAATAGTTCAGCACATACTACTTGAATGTTCACTGTGGTCTGAAGAATAAAAGCTGAGTCAGTGAAAAGCTATTGATAAAAAATCCAACCCATGCTACTTCTAATGAAGTTGGGGTTTGTTGTTTTCCCTACAGGAAAAGGGCAATTTAAAATATAAAGAAGCTCTATTTTTAGATTCCAGGAAGAAGGAGATGCTACTTACCAAAATAGTGAGTCAAATAATTCATAATTGAATCAGGAAAAAAGTTGCTTTTTGAGGTATGGTGTCATCCTTCAGAACAATCCAGATATTGTAGAGTATATAGAAGCAACTTGATAATGGAAGTAAATTGCCTAAAACTACCATGCCAGGCTAAATGCTCACTCCTACTGCCAAACTAATTCTGGTACTTGCCACTCATGTAACAGTAGGAATTTCAATGCTGTTTTTCATTCCTGCTGGCAAGTTATATACTTTTCCTGTTAAGAATGAAGGGATCATACTGAAATCTCTAAATTACATTTGTTCTGGGTAACAGTGTTTGGGAGTTTATTTTCTTCTTCCTTTCTTTTTAAGTTTATTCATTATTCTTTTAAAGGGAGGATTGACTGGGTGAAATGGATCTTTTGGTGAAAGGAGAATTGTCCTTCTCTGGTGAGCAGCTGAGCAGACTGAAGAAACCTTGAGATGTGGCAAGGAGGAAATTCACATCGTGGAGCTGTGAACTCACAGCTCAACCAGAGGTACTGACAGATGGCAGCGTGAAGGAAGAAGCAGTCAGCCTAAGAGCTGATATAAAGAGCTGTCTGAGGGACAACAGGGGGTACAGAACAGTTCAGTTCAGCTCAGAAAGTAACATGGGTATGGAAAACCAAGCCTGGAAGCAAGGATCTGCCTGCAAGGGCCCAATGGGCAGGGGGAGCAGGTATAAACCTTATCTATTTCTATTCTGGCAGACTTGCTAACTTCAACTCTTCTGATTTCTTTTTTTTTTTTTTTTGTGTGTGTGTGCTTGTTTGTGTTTTTTTGGTGTTTTTTTTTTTCTAGTTTTTCCAGGTTTTCTTTTACTTTTTTTTTTTTTTTTTTTTTTAAGTTTAGAAGCATTCCAGTGTTCTTTCAGGAATGCGAAGTTAGGAAAAGGTCTAGACAGATTTACCTCAGAGTTGTAGCTGACTCAGGACCCCATTCACTAGGGTTAATGACCTTTGACTACCACAATTTGCCTGGCAGCCAGCTCTACTCAGCATGAATATCAGCCTTCGCTGAAATGTTAGTGGGCAATTAATATTTTTCCTGCAGCCCAGATGTGGAAGTGCACAGAAGCGTGATGCACCAACGGCCTTCACAGCAGGAGACTGATACTGTGATGTGAGTGATTATAAACATATTTTGATGAACTATAAGAATGAATTAGTGCCAAACTACACCAATGGCATAAAAGAAGAAACAAGAAGCATGCAAGCGACTTCCTGGCTTCCAAAACTTGCAATGTAGGGGTTTGTACATGCTGAAGCCAAGGAGTTTGGCCTGAAATAGCAGATTTGTTTATCAGATGTGGTGCCTGCAGATTCCTATGAATAAGGGTCTCTTCATATACAGTGTACGATTATATAAAAAGAGCTGTGATGCTACACTGGGCCCCAGCTTAATTTCCTGCTTTGCCATGAACTTCCTTTGCAGCTTTGAATAAGTGATATTAAGCCCATATATTGAAAGATATCTGGATACCTGCCTGCACTTGAATTCGTTAGGATCTAGTCACCCAATTTTTTATTTCAACTTTTCTTTTTTGTTAAAGGGCCTAACATTTATGTCTAGTTTTATAGAAAATGTATGGTTCTTTTTCTAGATTACTTGTGAATGTTCTGTTGTCAAATGAGTATTCAAAAGCATGTGTTCAAACAGAATAACATAGACCATCATAAAATTTTGTTGTTCCTTTTCACTTTGTACAGTCATTTGGCCAATGATTAATTGCACAGATTGAATATAGAATTAGAAGCAATTCTCACCTAAAGCTTCCTTTAGTTGTTCACAGCAAGAAAAAAATATTCAAAAATATTCAGGCTTCTAAAACCAAATATGTAGAACTGAAATTTACTGCAAATAATTTGAAAGCAGAATATTAACAAAATATTCCAAAATATTCCTTAGAAAAGAATAATGTTTTATCTGAATTACATTTCTTTCCAAAATTTTCAAGAGTTGAGTTTTGGATCTTGCATGTTTTAAAATTTATTTTCAAACTAATAAATTACAATTGACCTTTTTTTTTATTTCCAAAATTTTCTTCACTTGGTAAGGTTTGTTGTGCAATTGTATATCTATTTTTGACAAGTTCAATGCTGAACTTTTTTTCTTTGGATTTACTGTTTTGTAATAATTTAAAATTATATTGGACAATCAAGCAAACTGATTTTCAAGCATGAAAAGAAAATAAACTGAGATCTTAGAATATTTTTCATTTATTTATTTGAATAGTGACACTTTTCAACCAACTGTTTGGCTTATATTGTTAAGCTGTTTCCTTGGTACCACTGACATGACATTAAGTATCTCTTTCCAATATTAAAAAATGTGTTATCCTGGAATTGTGCCTGTACAGGTGAAAAACCTTTGCAAATCCAGAGGTGAACAGAAGCTTATTGTATTTAACCATTGAACCTCAACTACCTTGGAAAATAAAAAGGAGGTGGCAAAGGCAAAAAAGCCTATTCCTTTTGTATCCTAGTGTTTTAAACTGAAGTAGAAGTATGATCTCCCCGCCCCTCTTCCCTATTGCACTGTCACCTTTAGGTAAATAGTTAAGTGTTTTGGTTTTCTGAAGAACTTTGATTTGGTTAGGCAAATGCACGAGCAACATCTGGTTGATAGAAAACAAAAGCTTTTGAGATATATTTTTAAGAAAGAGCCTGCACTATGTTTATTAGAAATTACATTTTACTTTTAAATAGTAGCAGAGCATTTTAGAGCAAGAATTGTACTTCTTAAATTATAATTCTTTGGCTTTGAAATCTGTTAATGAGTGTGATCATAACAAACTGAAGCACTAGGGAAATACATGGGATAAATCATATTGTTAATATGGGATATTGAGTCTCAGGCTAGAGAAATTGTATTACTACTGTAATCACTAACATGTCATAGAAGTTTCTACATTTTGTAACTATTCATTACTGCTCTTGCTGGTGACAGCATGGTAATGTTTCTTGCTGATATTATCTTTAAATGTTTTCTTTTGTCTAACTGTAATAGAAACTATGATACTCAGCTGATAGGTGATTTAGTACCTGCACAATTAGGGTTAAAAGCTGAATCCAACTCTCATATCTGCACTGAAATCCAGTATGTAATAAATAATAATCTGACTGAAGTCTTTTACATTCTCTGGATATAACTAATTTAATGAAAGATAAACTATCAGCTCAAAGGTGTGTGTATATATATATGTATGTATAACTTTTCTGTTTAAGAACAAAAATCTTAAAAGAATAATGGAGCTAGTTTTGTTGGCTTGAGTAGACTGTCATTTTTATATGATCAACTTTCTTTGTCAGGTTAGGTTATTTCTTTGTTTTGAGCTGGAACTAAGACACCTTAAACAATTCCTACCTATTTTTCTCTTCTCTTTCTCTGCAAAACTTGAGCCACAGACTCTATTCAGGAATAATATTTTTTTCCGCCTTCTTGATCTTGTACCCTTCTTTCAAATCTCTTCACTCTTTTCCCCATTTTCTTCTGTGCCTGTCTGCTATTTTTAATTTTACTTCTCTTTAAAATTTTCTTGCCATTATTGCTTGACATTCTTTATGAAACAACTAATGTTAAGTTAATTTCTTGTAGAATATGTCTAATTCAATGCCGTGGATGACATTATCCCAGTAAATGTAATTCCTTATATTAGCAATTTTAAGTTAAAGAACAATGAATAGACCTAAAAACTGTAGCTAGAATTTTCCACCTTCTTGGAAATCACTGATGCAGTGTCAGCTTGAAAGTGATACTATTGTTTCATGTACAGCATTCAGAAGCTTTAAGATTTCTTGAGTAGATGTTCTCATAATTATCATGACCAAGTTAAGTAGTATTGCTAATTCTGTAGACACACTAGTTAGCTTTGAATTTGTAAAAGAAATAAATAGGCAATTTTTTTTTTTTAAATTAACCAGTGTGATCCTTCAGATCATTGTTACCTCTAGAATATTCGTGAGGTAATCACTGTGGGGTTTTTAAAAACGTTTGGTTTCATTTTTTGCTCTTTCTTCCCAATTCTGCAAAGCCAACATTGTTTTGTTCCGTGTTTGTCTGTGATGTATTGTTTGGTACAGTACTTTCTTTTGCAGACCAGCAATCCATGTGCCTGTGTCACAGGTTATTTATAGACACTGACCAGCAAGTCTCAGAAATACTGGTGCTTTATTCAGCCAATAATATGTAACACTAAACCTGCATTGTAAGCAATAACTGAAGTGTTGACATCCGTCCTTCAATTTGTCATCATTTGTCCATTGTCACTTTGAGCTTTTGGGATGACTGAAGTAACAAATGAGTTGTCTCTTCTCATGTTGATTTTGTTCCTTAGGGAAGAACTTGTCCTTTAGTCCCATTTAAAACATCTTGATCTGGTGCCAAGCTAAGGCTCAAGTACCCATTTTTGCTCTTGGCAGATTCTTTTTGCTCTTTATTTCAAAGGCTAGTCCAGATCTGTGTAACAAAATCTTGACTGATGTGTCTGTGCTGTATTTTTTGCTGAAGCCCAAATATTTTTCCCATTGAAGTTCCCTTGGACATTTTATTCTGAATGAAAGAACTTATTCCCATAGCAGAATAGAAACTAAAATAGAAACTAAAACTACAAATGGTCAGTAGAACTGTTCACCTGTAGGAAGAATGACCCCTCGCTTGCCGCTTTTGGAAAGCATAGCTCTTGGCAGAACTGAGTACCATCAAGTCTGGATGACACCCTTTGGATGTTAAAAATTGGTTGTCTAGTTCTTGCTGCATCCAGCTTAGAGGTAAGAGCTACATATCCTTCCAAGGATATCAATGTATCCTTCCAAGACCGTCGTGTTTGGAAGGTTGTGGAGACCAGGAGTGGTCTGCAGTGCCTGAAAACAGGCAAATTATTTACTCATCTTCAAAAAGAGACAAGGCAGGGAAATGCAGTCTAGAGAGATTCAGTTTGGGCCCTGGGAAAATCATTGAGTGAGTTCTTTTGAAACACATTTCTGGCCATGTGGAGGAGACTGAGAACAGTCAGCAAGTGTTTACCAAGGGTGAATCATATCTGACAAACCTGACTGTCTTCCAAATATTCTTGTATCCAAGTTACAACATTATGGTCTGAAGGCATGGACAACTGGTAAAAAGCTAGTAAGATGGTCAACCCCAAAGGGTCATGATTAATGGGTCATGCTTTACCTATAGGTCTACAGAAGAGGGGGAGGACTGCAGGGGTCTGTATTGGGACCTGTCCTTATTAATGCTTTTATCATTTAACACCTGACCTGGAGCATGTAGTGGAGCACACACTCATCAAGCGTGCAGATGATGACAAACTGGAAGGACAACTTGATATGCCACCTTGGTATGCTCCAGGATAGGATCCCATCCCAAGGGACCTAGATAGGCTAGAGGAATGAGCGTTGTGAAATTGAGCAAGGATAAATGCCAAGTGTTGCCCCTGGGTCAGATGAGCACCTGTAATGGTACAGGCTGGGGACAGAGAGACTGGGAGCAGTCCTGCAGGAAAGGTCCTAGGGTTTGGTGAGCACTGAGCTGAACTTCAGTCAGCAAAGGTTACCAACAGCTTTGGCTTGAAATGGAGCATGGCCAGCCGATAGAGACAGTGATTATCTCCCTCTGCTGACCACTCATTAGACTATATCTGCAATATAGTCTCCCCCATAGGTAGAGGCTGAGGGACAGGAGTTCTTTCAGCCTGGAGGAGGGGACACCTAACAGCACCTCCCCAGTACCTGTGGAGAAGTTAGCAAGGGATGGAGCTTGGCTCTTCACAGCTGTGTGCAATGAAAGGATGAGAGGCAACTTGAAAAAGTTGAAATATGAGAGGTTTGGGTTGCATATGAGGAACAACTTTTTCCCTACGAGGACTGCCCAACAGTGAGACAGGTTGACTAGAGAGACTGTGCAGTCTCTGTCCTTGGAGGTTTTCAAGGTCTGAGCAACCAGGTCTGACCTCTGAAATGGCTCCACTATGAGCAGGAGGCTGACCTTGATGACTTCCTTGAGGTTCCTTTCAACCTGAATTGTCTGTGATTCTGGGAATCACTTTTAATGTTATTTGTTTTTATTCTCTCTACATTCTTTAAACATTTTTTTCTATTTCTTCAATTCTTTTACTTCCACTAGCTTTGATTTTCTTTGTGCTAACATGAAATTTTGCCGTTCCTTCTCTTTGACCTTATTCTGCTCTCCAAATTTTTGATTGTTGGGTTTTGGGAGGTTTTGTGTGTGTGTTTGTGTTTTGGTTTTTGCGTTGTTTTTTTTTTTCCTTTTTTTCTCCCCATTTTCTTACTAGGCAACATGATGATATATCCTTGTTTTCATTCTTTTGTTCTTTTACCTACCTTCTGTTAGTAAACATTTTAATTTGTATGATAGATTTATACCACTCTTCCTATTCTTGGGAAAGAATGAAAACTTTTTGTTTGCATTTAGTATCTGTTTTTAGTCTCGAAGATGGATCCATCATGTGAAGCTTAGAAAAATCTTATTCAACATATATTATTCCTGTAATGTTGTATTTTTGTGATGAGTACAAAAATTACTCTAAGAACCATCATATCAAGAACAGAAAATATCAATGCTTTATTCACAAGCTCTATAAAATATTTTAATTCGTGTCATTCCTGTGCCAAAAAGTCACAGTTATACTGTGATTGCCAAAGGTGGCAAAGTATAATGGTGTGCAGCTTTTCAACGAGGTAAGGTTGTGTTCATGACATGATTTTTCTCCATGTTAAACTAGAATGCATTATTGTAATTAGATTTTTGTGACTTGTCTCTTGCACAATATAGACAAAAGATTTCCCTTGGATTTTAAACTTTAATCATCTTGTTTTGTGTGCAGTTTTTCCTCCTTTTTCTTTGCAATAAATACACATTTATAAGGAAAACATGAGAATGACGACAGTCTTGCGAAAGGTACCTCGTAGATATTCTAATGGATTTGCTAAGTAGGTTTCTCATAATCATGAAGATCAGTACTAGACATATAGATGCAAATCTGTTGTTCAGCTACAGTAATCAACTGTATTCTTATGTTGTATGGACTGTCACAACAAGGTATTTAAAATGGAGATAAATATACATATATATAACATTAATTTATTGAGATCTTGGAATGATGTGACAGCAGCATCTTTAGCTGAATCAAGTGAGACTCCCCATACTGCTCTTTTGTTCAGTTCTTTTATTCCAGCTGCCTGGTGGTCGTATGCGACCACCTCAGCAATATGTGTAATTCATTGCTACTGATGATCTTAACCACATACAAGAACCGACACCTGTTACCATTTCTAAAGACACAGTTTCCCTTGATTACTTACATATATCTTATTTATGCCTAGTGTGACCATTTCTGTGGCAGGAACCACCCAGGGGACAGTTTGGACCCTTCATCCAGGATGTCAGTCAACACGTTTAAGCATACAAATCAGATGAGACAGACCAGGAGCTGCCCTGGGGAATTTCCAGAACTTTAGAAAATTCCCATCCGGAGGGAGCCTGTAACAATCAGTCAAATACTTGATACTGAAGGTTCAACCAATCACCCTGTTTCCAGTTATCTCAAACCTGTCCCTTATTTCATAAATGCAGTTCCCAGATCACCCAGGGACCTAACGACTGAAGTGCACTCACTGGGTGTGCTAACTAGTCCAACCCTGATAACCAGCTACAAAGTTGTAACTAAAGAACAAATGTGATTTGCATAATAGCATAATTAAGCCTAATAGCTGTTGCTACATTTACTATATTAAGATAAAGAAGAGTGGGATACTGAGGATACAGTGCTACAAGGAAGAGGATTGTTTTGTTCTGTCTGCTGCTGAAGATTTTTTCCTGGTTACGTTATGGCTGCTGCAGATTTCAAAGTGAGGTGAGGGGGTGTACCTTTCCACTCCTCTCCTTTCTGATATCAGATTATACAAACAAGAAATGGTGTCCCAGCTTCTCCATCGTGCATTTACGTGCTTTGCTAAATGAGTTCTTAACAATTTGGATGTTATGGTACAATAAATGTAAGAGAGAAAATTTTTTATTGCTGCTCATTCAAACACTTAGGATCATCTTTGGAAGAACGTATATTATTTAAACTGATTCCAAAGAGATACCACATCATCACTTAAAGCCCCTACTTCTGAAAATAGATAGTAATTATCATCTTACAAAAAGCTAACTAGACAGAAAATTTACAGCATAAATAATGTTGGTTTGAGTTTGAGATCACAAATTTTCCCCGTATTTCTGATGATATATCTCTTTAGCTGTAACATACCAAATGACCGCCTGCTTTACCTGTTAATTATTGTAGTTCCATAGAAACACCCATCTGGACATATTTCTTTGTGTGTGTGTTGTGTTTTTTTTAATCTGAAATATTCTGTGGTAGTAGATACATACTAATCTTCCAAAAGTAGACCTGCTTCGATATTCTAAAATTTGTATAGGGATTAATTTAAAGCTTCACAGGTAAATATTTTACTTAGATTTTATTTTAGCTAAATAATTTTAAAATTTAATCTAATTCCCTTATATATTTAACACCAACTTAACCCCCAAACCCTTCCAACTGTAAATGGTTCTGTATCTTTAAAAATGCGACTCTGTCCCTAGAACTATTTTCTATTTTCCTTTCATGCAATATGTGCATTCTGCTTTTGATTACTTTTAGATGTTCAGCACTAAACGTGTGTTTGAAGAAAAGTTGTACAAAGCTATAAGGAAAAGAAGTCCATACTACAGTTTTGTAAATCTTTGCTCGTTCCTTTTCTTTTTGATCTACACCATCACACCAATAGCACAGATTGCACCTTCATATTCTTCATATAATGCAATGGTAAATAAAGCTAATTTCTGCTGCTTCATTTGCATTTTAAAAATTTTGTTTCCTGCTTTTTAAAAGTGAAATGTACGCAAAAAACTCATAGTATAATTATATGTTGAGAAGAGTCTGTCTGCTCCCAAATATAGTTTGTTTTTTTTTTTTTACTGTTTTATCACTAAGTCCACTGCTCAATTCAGTTATATAAAAAATAATATATATGCTGCTTTTATTGGTTTTCTGCTATAAACTCTAAGCTGCCATTGTGAAAGCTTGTGTTGGTTCACTCTCATTGCATGTAATACCTGGAAAATCTTAGGATATCTGGAACCTAGATAGTCAGTGACAAAAATTTGAGTAAGACAGGACAAAGAGGTATTGCTTGTGACTGCTCCCTCTATGGGTGCACAAAATATTTAAGCACAATTGATTCCAATTGTACCAGGATTTTTCCCCCCTTTGCCATTTTCAGAGCAATCACAATGGTTCTACTATTTCACATTTTTCTAAAAGCTATAGCACACAGTTTTAATGTTTTATATGTATACTTTGGGAATCCTGTTTAATTATTCTGGACCAAAGTTGGTTACTTTTGTAGAGACCATTTACTACTGCAGGTGGTTTTGCTGACTCAGGAAAAAGCAGTGTCAATAAATAAGGAAAATGCAGGAATACAATCTGTTAGCTCTTGTTGCATAAATGAGAATTTTAATTTTTTTTTTAATTTTCTGTGCTCACAGATTATCCAGGATGTTTGATGAAATAATTTTACCCTGGTCTTGGCCTCCAGAGGTAAGTTAAGAAATACTAAACCAACTCTTTTAGAATGGTTTTAGAGGATGGCGAGTGTTCTTGCTTTCCCATTCCCATGGTGACCATATACGGTGCACAGCAGAGAGCAAGTTCTGGCACATTGTGGATTTCAGAGACTGTTTCTGTCAGAGTATCTCCTGTCAGCCAGTTCCCCAGGACTGTACTAATATTAGTTCAAAGAAACTAGCTTTATCTTCTTGACTTAGTGGGATGATAGGAAAATGTTTGAAAAGAAGAAAGCAGCGATACAACAAAGGCAAACTGGCAGTGAGAGGGAGTCTATGAAAACAATGAGCACTCCAAACTGAAATGTAATAAACCAAATGCTCTTTTTGTGAAAAAACATACTTTCAGGCACCTGTCTTTCATGATTTATATTTTTTTTTTACAGGTAAGTAAGGGTATGTAGTCTATGCATAATTCATGAAGAAGAATATCCATGTTCATTTCTGTGTCTGACTCAAGGGGTTTGGGGACATCAGGGTACCAGATATCACGAACTAAGCATGCTGGTAATCAAAAGAAGGCTGAGAAATTTACAGGTTGAGTCAGATATAAGGCACAGTTGTATGAGGTAAATACCTCCCTTCTCTTTCTCTAAGCATAGACAAACTCCTGAGATGTCAGGGGAGATGGTATAATCAAAGGTGTATACACTTAAAATCCATGTTATTGATGGTCTTTTTTTCACCACAACAATTTTTTTTAAACAGTGTCAGAAAGAAATTATTCATTAGCAAACAAGACTCCCTGAGCTGACCACTCACTTAAAAAATATTTGAAACTAACTTAAAATGATTTTGTTAGATAAACTAACTCACTGTTATCACTGGATCCTTCCAGGATAGCACTGAGAGCTCATTTTCTGCAATGAGTAGATCCCTTTAGCTTCCTTTCCTAGAAGGGAAATAGTCTGAATTTCAGACATCTTAGAAGCAAATCTTAATACATTACCCCAGCTGGCTTGCAGGCATACAGATTTGTCCCTGATCAACTAGGTCAGGGCAGAGGAAGCTGAGAAAGGAGGACCCGTGAGGACTAGGAAAATCTGATGTGGCCTTTTTCAGCTTGCAGTTGTGAAGTGGAGCAAATCTGTGCACCAGGTTTTCCCTCAGTAGAGCAGGAGGCGTGGGATGCTTCAAGGACCTCAGTATAGATGAAAAGTCGTGAATTCAGGTAATCGCAGCCAAGTTAACAGCAGACAGATAGATGAACTAGTGCTGGGGAGTAATTGTCAATCCAAATGCTTCTCTGTTGCGTATGGTTTTTTTCTGCTTTAACACAATCTTTCAGAATTGCCATGCTGCTTACTGTTCCCTCTCACTGTCTCTGGAGATATGTTTACTTCTGAAATATCTTTATGAGAAAATTATTTCCTTGGGTCCAATAGATGGATCTCAACTTTGATATTCCATTAGCATGAGATTCCCTGTAGTGAAAGGGAGGAGGATTTTGCTTTTTTCTCTACTCCTGTTAGAATTCCTTTCTTCCCCAAAAGAATATGTCCAGCACATGGAAAACAAACAAAAAAATAATTAATGTCATAGAATATATGCTATGGAGTTGAAATACCTTTTAGTTGTTACACAAACTTCCAATTCCTAAAATAAGATAATAGTTTCATCAATATATGTTTCTATTATTTTAATAATTTTTAATAATGTTTTGATACTTTCACTTTTGATACTCTAGTTCTTACTAAATTTACTTACAATTTTTATTTATTAAAAAACACATACCACCAAACCTTACCTAAGTGCACGTAGATGGAAAAGATTCTTGAACTTCTATCTCTTTTTTTTGTATTTAATTACAGTTTGAGCGTAGAATTGGAAATGCTGCAAAGCAGCTGCTCCTATTTTACTCCTTCCATGTTTTAACCAACTTCATTTAAAAGTAAAAATGCAAAAAAACTAAACACCTGACCATCAATCTATAACTAAATTATGAATGTGCCATGAAATCAAGAATAACTTAGAATTATTGATTTGGGCATTTGATTAACATTTGAATGTGCAAGAAATCCTGGTGCTTTGTGCAGCTGATGAGACAATTCCATTTACAGTTGGAAAAGTCACGAAAGGTAGTGACTTGCCAAAATAATTGTGTCAGAGGATAAATGGCAGTCTCAAGCTTGAGCTGGTAAGGTATAATGAATTATTTAATTAAATTATGCTGTAAAAGTACTCATACTCTGGAAAACAATGCTGTAATTTTTAATCCTTTCTGTATTTTTAGATGTCCAGTGTAAAAATCATGCTTCTCCAATGGAAGAATACAATATCTTAATTTACGGTATACAAAACCTAATAATGAGTTAATAGGAACCCAGGATTGTAAACCCTGTATTTTGTCAAATAATTGCGTTATTATTGGTACACTGTATTTTCCTTGGGCTTCGTGGAGCTGAAAAACTTAATAACTGTAACAAACCTTAGCTAGACAGCTATATACTGAATGTTATTACTACTACTGTTTATACTTCAAGGAATAAGCTTTTTGTGTTCAAAGCTACTGTAATGTACTTCAGGGAATGAGTTTTGTGTGGTCAAATCTACCATAATACTATACTTTTCTGGATACATGTACTTCAAATCTCTGGAGGATCCCTTTAATTTCTGTTAACAGGGTATGGTCAAATACTTCATGCCAAACAACATTATAATGATATATTTTCATAGCAATGACACTTTTGCAGGTATTACTTCTCAGTTGACTCTTCTGTCTCTGTTGACTGAGGACCTTTGGCTACCACTGTTAATTTTCAGTAGTTTGTGATCACTAGAGAAAGAAACAAATATATCTTCAGATATCCTATTGATTTGTGCATGTGTGAAATTCTAGGAAGTAGACAGAAATACAGGAAGTCTTTAAACTCTATTGCTGAAGGAATTCTATAATTAGAAATTTAACATTCAAGAAACTACTGTGAGCAGTAAGACTGAAATATCATAGTAAGTGCACGAGGATACTAGGAAATATTTTAACACAATGTACCAAATCTTGATGGTATCCTAACCTTGATGTGAAGGGAGGGGAAAGAAAAATTCCTTCATTAAGCAAAAAGTTAATTTTTATGTGAAATGCCCTTTTCCCTTGAAAACTTTGAAAAGTTAAGAATCAAGAAAGATATTTCATTGCATAGTGTAGTCATAACAAAGCTGCTCAGATGAGCCATTTGAAATCCTGGGTTTGCATGCAAGAGATCTTTTTTTGTGTATGTCCCAAAAATCTGACTGGATTTTGACGGTGGACAACAGACATAAAACATGTCCGGATGTATGTATGTATGTATGTATGATGCTATCAGCCATCTGACATAGTACCAGCGAAAAACTGCACAGTTTTCAAGGCAGAAAGACACTCCTTTAATTAGAGTTTAATCTCATGAGAATATCTTTCTCATTATTGTAACAACAGTAGACTTTTAGTTGCATACTTCAGTGATTCTGAGAGTAGAAAACAATTCATGGCCAAGTTGGAGGTGAGCAATATGAAATCCATAAGGAGTCTATTCAATAGTATTTGAAAAATTCTGTATCTAGCTATTTCGACTTTGCCAGTTATCTTACTATCTAGATGATACTAATCCGTGTAGTAATTAGTACTAATTATCCCAAGTATTGCCAAGTTAAGAAACTCTTTATGTTATTGCAAAGAAAAATGAAACATGAGAACAAATTTGAAAAAAAAGTCCTCAAACATAGCACTTTATTTTTTTCTTCCTCCAGCTGCTTTTCTACTTCTCACATGTCCAAGTCACTAATTAGTGTGTCTCATTAATGAGAGACTTGTGCTCAGTAAATCTTCCTACATTGCGTAGGGGCTTGAGAATCAGAGAAAAGATTGCCTGTTCTTCCAAAAGATGTTAATATACTCTGTCTGCATGATAAGAAGTCCTGCTCGTAGCTAACAGAAGTTACTTCAACTTTTGAGACTGAGACAATATTTATCTTTAAGAAATGTAAATAAAAACATAGGTATGACAAATCTATAGGCAAAGCTATCTTCAAAATCTTGTAAAATAGGAAGCTAGATGGCCTATGACAAAAAGGTGGCTCTACTGCTCCATCTGGAGACAGAATTTGATTAAAAATTCTTGAATTCTTCAGCAAGGTGTTGGCCCTGCATAGTACTTTCCCCTGTGTTTAGTCATTTTTTAGAGAATAACCAACCATTTTACAAGTAGTTTGTTAAAGCTATAAATAATAGAAAAGGACAACCCTGAAAGCTAGCTGCAACTTCCTGCTTGGAGACCGGCTTAAAGTCAGCTAGGCAATTTCTCAGTTAAAAGCTTTTGGTATTTAGCACATGTAAACATGCAGGTGAGATGAAATTTTGCAAAGAGTGTGAAATGAGTCATATGTCATAACTAATATCAGTAAATAAATAAATAAAAAGAAACAACTGCAGTTTCATTTTCTTCAGTTTGTTCTTTATTCTCACCACTCATTAATAAATTTCTGATGCTAGGGCAAGCAAACCACCTATATTGTCCTTTGCAAACCACAAACAATCTTTAATTAAGTTTCTTTCTTATTATATCTTCTCTATAGCATTTTGGTTATGACCAGAAACATGGTTCAAATGATTGCTCCCTTTTCTTCTGTTGAAAGAGTGAGATTGAGGATGTTACTGTTCCAAGGACAAGAAAACTACCATTTTTGATACGTCTCCATTTTAATATCAAATTTTAGGTCACCATTCCTCACAGACCCAAGACGCTGATGCTAACACTGATGCATGCTGGTGCCACTGTGGTCTTGACATCAGTTTTTGAACAGGTCCTGAACTGCTGATACAGAGTTTTTCCCCACTCTGAAGCTGAGAAGTCACTTGATGGTTGCAGCCACTTAAGATCAAGTTTTTCAAAATAAACCAGCACAGAAAGGATGTGGGATGGAATGAATAAGACAAATTTGTAAAATCGTCTCCTTTGGCAGCATTTGTCTCAATCTCTCTGGTTTCTTATTCAGGGCTCTTCACTTAATCCTGCTATGGAAGATGAGGTCTGGCACCAGGGAGCAGATGCACTGCATTGACCTCTGCTCCCAAGCACTTCACGCACCACTCATGCCTGGGAAATGTGCCAGCATGTTACAGTTGCTTCCCAATGCTGGGAAGCCAAGGTTAGCATCTAAAGAGGACAGGAGAATGGTGAAGGCAATAGTTATCTCTGTAAAGGGGATACTCTGCAGGTCTATGAGAGGCACTGTGTACCCAGATCTTAGTCAAGATCCAGGCAAAATTCACTAGCAAAACCCCCTCTTTATCCCCTTATCTCCACTAAGGTTGTACTTCTTACTTAATATCATAAAAACAAACCAAACTAAAACAAAACAGCACCCCCATAAACCTTCTTATTTAAAACACAAGGTAAATAATGAGCAGCAGAGACTGGACAACACGGGAGAGAATTCTTTTGTCATACGTGGAGCTGGTCTTCCATTTGATTGCTAGACTGAGTCCCTGTCATCCAGGACAAGGGTGTCCGGAGTGACAGAAACTAAATCTGGATACAATATTTGGTCTTAGTATCTTGAAAATCAAAACAGGGTAGTACATAAATTCTTTCTAGGATCCTCCTATATTCTTTACAGTAGCATTCTAGAGATTTTTGATGATTCTCCTTTTTTACTCAATGGAGAGATATCTTATCTTTTTCTTTCTTATTTTTCTAGCTACATTTGTGTATTGCAAGAATTGTTCCTTGGTCTGTATCCTCAAATAGGTGTCTCAAACAGAGTATGAAAGAGAAACAGATGCAGAAATGACCTAATGTGCTACAGTCTCATAGACAGATGACTGGTTTTAAATTTGGGAAATTCAGTCTGTTATTCTTATTTCTAGCCTAGTATTTTGTCTCCTTACTTCTCTGAGTGCTTCTTCCTGTAGCATAATTGTTGTTCTGAAGGTTGGTTTTTTTTGTTCTCCATTTTATTCTGAAACAGTAATTATCACTTCACAGGAATGGTGGGGGTGATGGAGGATGGTGAGAAATGCACAATTCATTCTCAAGAGTAATTCTCACCTGCTGTAAACTACACTAAGCAGTTTCTATCAACTATTACAAAATTAAAAGTGACAGATTTTTAACTCAATAGTTTGATTTCAGGGTTATTTTTATTTTTTTTTTTTTACATTTGTACTCTAATAATACTACTCTTGCTTCATTTTACAAGATTACCTTCGTTTTATAACATTTGACTTCCCAGAACTCTAGCTAGTAAGGCTCAGGAGTTTTCTTTGCCTCCATGTTAATTTGATTTCATGTAGTCTGAGAATTTTAAAGCATACTAGTTTTGGAATTTATTTAAAGGATCAAAAGTGACTTGGTCTGTGGTCTGTAGTCTGTGCTCATAGAGATTTTCAAGAAAACTCCTCTGGATTAATGCATGCAGCAATAGTTTTCTGCTGCTGTGCAAATGAATTCCTAGGCACCCTGTACTTCAATAAACTATTGAACTAATTGAAGGATCAAATCCCTAATTAATCGTTTTTATTTTGTTAAATTTCTTTTTAAATTCTCTTTCCCAGTTATATTGTAATGGACGCTGTTGTAAACTTATATTACACAGAGTACATGGGCAAATCCCACACTATGATAATGGTTCTGTCTTAAGTCTTTGAATAAGAAGTTGCTTACCCCTCATAAGTATCAATTTTATAGTCTTAATAATCTGTAGGTAAAGAAAAGCCAGATAGACTCAAACAGCAAGCACAAAAAATTCAGTAAAATACAAATATTTTTGCCAGTGCATGTCATATTTCCCATGTGATATGCTGTTGATGTTGGGAAAACTGTCATTTCACTGGTCAATGCAGAGCTGGATGTTTGTAAGCAGGTGTTACAATTTTGGGGAAAAGGGTAACGATTTATTTTGGAGTTGCAACTATTCACTCTGTCTTTAAGTAAATTTATGAATTTATGTTTTCACCTAAGGATACTTCTTACAAAATTCTCTGTCATGACTACAGAACCATGAGGATTATATTTATTTCCTGCAAATTAACTCAAGGTGACAGGCAAATGTGCCAGGTATTCAACATGGCAAGGTATGTCAAGGACAATAAGAAGGTCTTCTTCAAACACATCAGCTATAAAAGGAAGACTAGGGAAAATGTGGGTCCGCTGCTGAATGGAGGTGGATGCCCTGGTGATGGAGGATGCAGAGAAGGCAGAGCTACTAAATGCCTCAGTCTTTCCTGTTAAAGCCAGCCCCCAAGAACCCCAGACCCTGGAGGTAGGAAAGAGAGCCTGGAGTAAGGAAGACTCTCCCTCCATCGAGGAGGATCAGGTTAGAGCTCATTTAAATAAACTTGACATCCACAAATCAATGTGCCCTGATGGGATGCACCCGTGAGTGCTGAGGCAACTAGTGGATGTTATTGCGAAGCCACTCTCTATCATGTTTGAAAGGTCATAGAGAACAGGAGAGGTGCCTGAAGACTTGAGGAAAGCTAGTGTCACGCCAGTCTTCAAATAGGGCAAGAAGGAGGATCCAGGAAACTACAGGCCAGTCAGCCTCACCTCCATCCCTGGAAAGGTGACAGAATAACTTATCCTGGATGTCATGGCTAAGCATGTGGAAGGAAAAAAAGGTTCATCGGGAGTGATCACCAAGGGGAAATCATGTTTGACCAATCTGATAGCCTTCTATGATGGACTGACTGGCTTGGTAGCTGAGGGGAGAGCTGTGGATGTTGTCTACCTTGTTTTCAGCGAGGCTTTTGACACTGTCTCCCAAAACATCCTCATAGGTAAACATCCTCATTAGGAAGTGTGGGTTAGATGAGTGGACAGTGAGGTAGATTGAATACTGGCTGAAAGACAGAGCTCAGAGGGTTGTGATCAGTGGTGCAGAGTCTAGTTGAAGGCCTGTAACTAGCTGTGTTCCCCAGGGGTCAGTACTGGGTCCAGTCTTGTTCAATGTATTCATTAATGACCTGGATGAGGGGACAGAGTGTACCCTCAGTAAGTTTGCTGATGACACAAAACTGGGAAGAGTGGCTGACACACCAGAAGGCTGTGCCACCATTCAAGACCTGGGCAGGCTAGAAAGTTGGGTGGTAAGGAACCTGATGAAATTCAACAAGGGCAAGTGTAGGGTCCTGCACCTAGGGAGGAATAATCCCATGCACCAGCACAGGTTAGGAGATGGCCTGCTGGAAAAGAGCTCTGTAGAGAGAGACCTTGGAGTCCTAGTGGACAACAAGTTGACCATGAGGCAGCAGTGTGCCCTTGTGTCCAAGAAAGCAAATGGTCTCCCAGGGTGCATTAAAAAGAGCATAGCCAGCAGGTCTAGGGAGATCATCCTCTCCCTCTACTCTATGGCCCTGGTGAGGCCATATCTGGAGTACTGTGTCCAGTTCTGCCTCCCCCAGTTCAAGAAGGACAGGGAACTGCTGGAAAGAGTCTAGCAGAAGGCTACAAAGACAGTCAAGGGAATGGAGCACCTCTCTTATGAGGAAAGGCTGAGAGACCCGAGTTTGTTTAGCCTGGAGAGGAGGAGACTGAGAGGGACTGCTTATCAACATCTAAAGGATGGGTGTCAAGAGGATGGGGTCACGCTCTTCTCAGTGGTGCCTGGTGACAGGACAAGGGGCAATGGACACAAGCTGGAACACAAGAAGTTCCATCTGAACATGCAGAAAAACTTTCAGGGTGACAGAGCACTGTAATAGGCTGCCCAGAGAGGCTGTAGAATCTCCTTCTCTGGAAATATTCAACCCCCCCCCTGCACGGGATCCTGTGCAAGCAGGTCTAGATGAACCCGCTTTGGTGGGGGGTGTGGACTAGATGATATCTGAAGGTCTCTTCCAACATCTACAATTCTGTGATTCCGTATTTTCCCATTTGGTCTATAGCCATCAATGAACAACACAGGTGTGTAACCACACACAAAGATGAGCTAGATTTTCCTTTGAAGTTTCTTCAAGGCAGCATACTGGTTATGAAAAGCCCTACACATGCATGAATTCCTTTTTTTCATGTCACAATCTTTTAGTTGTCACTGTGAATCCTTACAATGGAACTTTGTATTGTAGGGTTGAGAATCAACACATCAAAGCATTCATTAGGAATCTATATCACTGCAGGGGCTCCAAAGTAAAAGGTTTTGATTCCATTTTTGTTTAAAGTCTGTGTTATTCAATATGCACTCTTTGTTCAACACATTTTAGTTACTTAACTCCTCTAGGCTTCTGTGTTTCTCCCTGCACTTAATTACCAATGCTTGAGTTTGTTAGAGAAGAAACCTGTCTCCGTGTAAAGAATGCACCAAAACATTTATGAGCCAAATTTTCTATGCCATATCTTAGGCAATCACTGAAATAAAGTAGTCCTTTATATAGCTGGATGGATAGTTCACCTTTTTAGCTATCATTTTATTGATTTCTTTCTTAAAAAGTAATGTACAAAGCCATAACTTAATGTGTTGGAGCGATTTTGGCTGAAAAAGGAAGCAGGAGCAGTTAGAAATAAAGTGGTAATTCAATGGAGATGTTTTATACATATTTAAATCATTTTAATATGATTAGAATTTTCAGCTTTATTATAAAAAATAATATAGCTGCTTACCCTAGAAGCATTTTCTTTTTAATTATTCATACATCCTCTCTCTTTGCTCTTTTCTATTTGTGTGGGAAGTTGGGTGCTTGTTGGATTTTCTTATACTCAGAATAGCTTTCTGGGTTCCTGTAGCATATATTATGCATTAGCTGAAAATGCAGCTTCTGTGGCTAGTCATGGTCTCCTAAGAATAAATTCAACTACTCTTAAGACTCAAGAAAAGCAGTCTGGATATGAATAATCTCAAATGTTTGGGGTGCTTTGATTTTGGTTAGAACCATCTGTATTTTCAAATTCTGTGTAATGTAGTTTGGCACTGAGATAGTGAAGTTTGGTCTGTGTCAGTTTTATCATTGCTTTATGCCAAATTGCCATCTCTCAGATAGGAAGAAGCTTTTCTTAATATTCTATCCTGTTCAACTGAGGGGATAGACTGAATACTTTGGATGTTCCTTGGTTTCTTTACTGTGATAAATCACCTGTTGTGATCTAAAAACACTTGCAAGTGAAATCAGTTTCACCTCTTGTATGTGCCATGTCAGATCAAAGTATTTCACGAAAGAGGATACACATTTATAGACTTTTTAAGGATTTAAACTGATACTCATTTTTGTTTCCCATGAAGACCTGATAGTATATATTTTTCCTTTTTTTCTTTTTTTTTTTTCTCCTTTTTTTTCTCCTTTTTTGTTTTCTCCCAAATAAAACCACATCTGTGTATGTGCACCTGTGAAACTAAACTCTTTGCCAACATGTGGGACTGGAAAGTAGCACTGACTTCTTGAGGCTAGTTCCATCTATGGGTTAAATGTTTAGTACATAAAGATCCATAAAGCCCATTTCTCCATTTAGTCCAGGCATCAAAAGCCGCAAAACACCCCCAGTATTTCATTATGGGATTAAGACATAGTTCAAAAGAAGAAAAATCATCAGTTATAATAAGCCACAGGAAAAGAAGAGGTAAAGGTCATTTCATTGTTAAACCAAGAAATTCACTTGGTATGATGCTATGAGGAAACCATGTTCTTTGCTATATATAGGGGAAGATAAAGAAATCCAATCCATTGAAGATTTAAAAAAAATTCTTATTATTTTTGCCAAAATGGCTCTCATGATCACTTGAATACTGAACGAACAAGCAAGATGCACTGGCTAAGGACTAGAAAGGAAAAGCGGTAACACTGGGAGTTTCCTGTGCAATATCCTTTCTATAACTGAGACAGGTTTCCATTCCTTCAGAGAAAAGAAGCCTGCACCTGAAAAGTCAAATTATGCTTGAAGGAAAAATGGTTCTGTGGGATATGAAAATTACATTCTGGTCCATGTAAACAACAAGCAGAAGCTCTGAAGCCTGTGGTTAGTGCAATATAAATATGGCACAATAAACTAAAATCAATAAAAACAAACAAAATTTCCATTTTACAACAGCGATAATAAAGGGATATATTCCAGCGAAAACAAGGATAATAAAGAATTGGAGATTTAGACTTTGATTTTAAGATAAGGACTAAGAAATCCATAACTTTCATTCCAGGCTTAATCTTTCAGTATGCCATTGTACTTATATTTATTAAAGGACAAAAAATAAATGCTTCTGGCAGTGTAGAGGTGGTTGTACATCTGCACCTTCTTGGCTGAATGGGAAGGGATTTTTGATTTTGGAAGAAGAGAAAGGAAGGCATAGGGAAATTGCTCTGACTAAGATCTTCCAATGTTTTGGAAATAAATATAGATCAGGCTAAAATTTTACTATATTTTCTGCCAGTTATCCAGCACAGTAAAATTATAATGTTTGAATATATATGTATGTGTGCATGTGTGGGTTGAAATAATTTTTTTATGCAGCATAGTAAATAAGGGACAAGTATCAGAAAAATTAGTGGTTACAGCTTTATCTTTCATTTATAAAAATGTGATTATATAATAACTTTATATTCAAAGAACTTTTAGGAAAGAAGTTTTATTTCTGCCTTGAGCATTTCATTATTTCATAATTGTTTTTGCATATCTAGTAATTTTGATATTAGAACAACCTCATTTGAAAGCAGATTATTCTTTTTCTTCTTAAAAGCAGGTTGCTCTGTTTCAACTTCTTTAATATTTCAGCTAATTATATGGAATTGTAAATATACATCATATATGTCAATTTCCATTTTAGGAAGATCTGTTTGAGTACAGGCAGTTCATACTCAATGGTAAGCTGCTCACAAAAACTTTTGCATAGTTAAATATGTAATTGGTCATTGAAGAAGGCTGAAATAGAAGGGACCCTTGCCTAGTTTGGACCCATTATGACTTACAGCATAAGAATAATAGCATCATAGCAGCCTTTCAATATCTGAAGGGAGCCTATAGGAGAGCCAGAGAGGGACTCTTTGTCAGGAAGTGTAGTGACAGGACAAGGGGTAATGGTTTTAAATTGAAAGAGGGGAGATTCAGATTAGATACTAGAAAGAAATTCTTTCCTGTGAGGGTGGTGAGGCACTGGAACAGGTTGCCCAGGAAAGTTGTGGATGCCCCATCCCTGGAAGTGTTCAAGGCCAGGCTGGATGGGGCTTTGAGCAACCTGCTCTAGTGGGAGGTGTTCCTGCCCATGGCAGGGGTGTTGGAACTTGATAATCTTAAAGGTCCCTTCCAACCCAAACTATTCTATGATTCTAAGATCATGTTCTCATATCTGAACACAGAGCAGATGTTACCAGTATGCTCTGTAGAAACCGTGCTGCTGGGATAGGAAAGCAGTGAAAGACGCTGATGCAGATCCAAGTTACTCAGTTGCATAGAACAGAAATGAAGCCATATGAGCAGTGCTTGGCAAGTTAATAGATTGTATTAGCTTTCACAAGGATTATCCACAGTACTGGTGGGAGCCTGCCAAGATACATTTCCATCTCTGTGAACTGCATGTAGTCTCTGCCTACTATCTTAGCACTAAGAGGTATGTTAGGATTCCTGAGCATCTGGAAACAATATTTTCTATTTGAAATGTGTTCAGAAAAAAGGATGTTGAACTCAATTGACTATTTGCTCAGTCGCATACAGTTGTTGCTGTATGTTACCCCATAATGACCAAGCAAAACAATAGGGTGTCATTACCAAATCCATACCAGTCTGTTTACTAAATTTTTCAACCAACTTTTACATGTTGACTGCTGTTGATTCATCACAGTAATGTATTAATTAGTGTTCTTAAAGCAAAAGGAAAAAAAAATGTGCTGGTGACAGCAGCTGTCATGCATCAAGTGGCAAGCAATGTGATAAAAAGGTCATTGAGTGCTTTTATACGATCAGTGCATTCATGACACAAGCTAACTTGGCAACATTGATTGAATAATTTAATCTTGTCATTTTATGAAGTAGTTTCCAAAATAATAAATTGCTGCAGCTTAGTAAGTTATTGAGTACTCTTTCCTCAGGAGATATCTGGGTTTAAAACAGTCTCCTACTTCCCTATCCCTCAGCAGTGACAGACACTAGTGTGTTCATTAAAGCCTGCCACTCTGTGTAGCATGTGTATGCTTTTCACTTTACTGATTGCACACTGGAGGTTTTTGCTATAATCCTAGCTTTCAAAATCTGTGAGCATATAGCAGAAAATATTATTTTTTTATAGAGTTTATTAACACCATGTTACCCAGATGTTGTTACGGCTCTTTGTGACATTTCTTACTACTGGCAGCGTCACCTCAGCTATCAGCAAAAAAAACTGGTGTTGTATAATGATGACACTGGTGGAAATTGTTAGAGGAAAATTGCAGTGACAGCTCACCTGTGTGAAGGAACAAGGCTGCATTCTTAACAGGCAAGGATTTTCCAGCACATGCTTGAAGCATTTGTGTTCTGCTCAGTTACAGCTTCTGCCAGGTCAGTGTGTGGAGGCGTATGTGCCCAAACACCCCCGGTCTTGGTTAAAAGAGTTATCTAGGAAATAGTAACAACAGTCAGTAACAGGCCATAGGCTAACTTCTTTCTCAAGCCTTCTAAAAGTTTACTTCTTCAGGTTTGAAAGAGGGGGCAAAGATGATAAAGACTGGATTCGTTATTTTGATAATTCAGAAATCCTGGTGTATTCACTGTGAATATTGTTTGAGGAAAGATTGCAACATTTGACTCGGCATGCAGAACCGAGAGCAGACTGGAACAGAGGTTTTTAACTAAGTCTTCATCCCCTCGTATCCTCCTGCCCTCATCTGTGGGTTATGGCAGTAAGTGATTTAAGCCTGGATCTTGTGGGCAAAAGCATCCTACATGCACCGTTGTGACAACTGAGACAGAGTGCAGCCTCTTTTGCAAGGAGCTTGAAAGGACTGCCAGATTACATTGACTACCAGGTGACACAGCCCATTTTAGCTGGGGAATCTGAAGTCCTCCTTATTACCTCCCTGCCACCAACCTGTCAGAGCCCCAAATGTCAAAAGGTTTGGGGTATTCTAGTAAGAGGTTATGATAGTAATTTATTTTGCTTGACGCTATCACGGTAGCTCAGCATGCCTCATATTCTGTTTTTGGAGAAATGGTAAGAGAGAAATATGTTAGTTAGATAAACAGAAATGTCTCATATAATGGCAGTTTTCCAATTAAGGAAAAATAGATATTTAACTTATTTTAAAATTTTTCCTTGAAGCAGGAAACTTGCTGCTTAACTATCAATAAAAAATGACTACTAGAAAAAAGTGACTAAAACTGACAGTTTTTATTTTCTCATTTGAACAGTTGTTTCTAGATTCTTTATGGACTATCAGAATTCTGCTGTAAGGAGAACTTCTGGTTATTTAAACTTAAATCTGTCTAGTAACAGATGACTATAAAGAACCAAGAGGGCTATCTAAAGAACTCTGTGCAGTGAATTTTGACTGCAAGAAAGCATTAACTGTCAAGACTTGGATTTGACTAGACTGGGCTAGGGTCACTGTTAGCAGGAACCGTAATGAGCAAGTTTGCTCTAGTAGAAGCCAGAAAAATATGGAATTATATTTATGCTTGTCCAGCATCAACCATTAAGAGAAAGAAATGAACCTTATGCTCTGAAAACATGGTAAGCCTTCACCACAAATTGAAATGGATACTAAATTGAGTCTGCAGAGCTTGTTATTTGTTTAGTGCTGGAGGTGTTCATGGCACATTATGGACACGTAAGAAGACGAGGTCCTTGCCCTAAGGAGCTTGCAATCTAAGTTAGATAGCAACAGATAATAAATATAGACTCTGATAGTGAATGAGTGAAAAGGAAGGACAGGATACCAGATAAGAAAAGGGGATAGTGCCTTCAGGAGAATTCTTTCTATAGCAGATTTTTTTTGGCAGGGGGGTTCTGTGTGTGTGTGTCTTTCATATATTTCTTACCAGTTTATTAGATGATTTTGTTTACCTTTTTATTTTAGGCTTTTTAAAAGGCCCAGATCTAAGTATTAAATAAATTATATGCCAGTATGAAGTAGAGTTAAATTATTTTATTGAAATACACATATTCAAGGGCAGAAGCACAAGACAAAATTAGAAGCTTCTTAGGAGGAGAAAAAATCTTTTAATCTTATACCTAAATTCCTTTTTTCCCCCTGAAGAGACAGAAACATCAGATTATTTTTTGTTTAGGCTATTTTATAAATTCTTTGAGCTACAGAGGACCTTGTGTCTTACTTGCCATGAGATACCTCTTCCTATTCCTTTTTCAGTTATCCAGCATTCTATGTTTGCAAATTTTTAAAAGAAGAAAAGGAAAGGAAATTTAAGTTTATATGGCCTTGTGGAACAACAATTTAAATCAACATTATTCAAATTTTTTATTAAAATTTGAGGTGGGCTGTGAAGGGAAAGTTTATGAAAATAACGGCTAACACAGCTCATCAAAAGTAAGGAAGGGTGGAGAACATGCTCTGACATGGATGCTGAAAGACCAGTTCAAAAGAAGCAAAGGTTTGGTCCTGTGTCCTGCCTAGGACTTGTCCCGCGCACAGCAGGAGCTTCAGGTGTACAATTTGCTTCCCCCAAACCTGCATGTTTCTGTCACAACAGCAAAGGTAGGCTCAACCCTGGGTAGAAAAGAGGGGCTGCTGGCTGCACAAGTGCCTGCTGTCTCTGCCTGGAGGAGGGTCTTTTTCCCCTTCAGTAACTGACTAGTTATAGAGCACATAAGCATCCATCTCCTTGCTACCTCTTGTCGAGGCAATGTAGACCTCTGCAGGAGAGGAATCACCAGAATGTTTTACATGTTTCAGTGTTATTCTTGCAAGAATCTGTGATGCATTTCCACCATTAGTTGCAGTTTTGTTATCATATGCTGCAATAAGCCATTAACCATGTGGTTTTTACAATGGCTATCTGCAGGCTTGGGACTTAATAATGCTTTAACAAATGTCACAAAAGTTTCTAGACATAGAATCACAAGCTTTAGGCCAAAGACATATGGTCTGACTTTTGCAATAATGCAGACTCTAGAATTCTGTCTGACACAGAATATTACACTTAATAAAAACATCTCCCCCTTAGATCAATCACCTTCCACTCTTAATTTTAAAATCGTGATATTTCCTGCAATTTTGGTTAGTTGACTTTTTGCTTTAAATTCCAAGTCATTTCTAATCTGAATGTATCTATTTTCAACTTCAAATGCAAGCTGAATGAATCGCATAATTTTTACCAATAAGTTTGTCATATGTATTTAACAAGTGCATATCGAGACGTATATGGGAATTTGTACTACTGAAAGGATTCATAGTCATGAAAATTAGGTAAATAAGCAAAATTGATAAATTCTGTGATATTGACTAATAACAGGAGAGTATTAAAACTGACTGCAAAACCTTGTAGATAGTGTTCAGACTCCTGAATCATCTGTTTACTTGTCAAACAAAGGAAATTCAAAGCGATGTACATGAGGGTGGGAAATAATACCAACTCTTGACACATAAATACAGACCCTAAAGAGGCTCTTTTCCTCAGGAAAGAGATCTTGAAGTGACCAGAAAAGTCATCTGAAAACATTTACTCCGTCATCTGAAAACATTTACTCTGATAAGTCAAAAAGACAAAGCTAATGCTAGATCTTTAGAAGAAGATACTGAGAACAAAAAGTAATTTTTGTGCCAGTATATCTATGGTGTTCCACCTGTTGAAACTGTACCATTTCTGTCACCTTTCACAAAAGGATATAGTACATAGAGGAAAGTAGGGAAAAGAGCAATTCATATCACAGAACAGCAACCGGCTTTCTTAAAAGCAGAGGTTACAAAGCTCAGGACTCTTTATTCTGCAAAAAGGTGGTGAATATCTTTAAAAGCATGACTGTCACAGCAAACTTGGAAAAGTTACAGACACTGCTTCTCAGAGCATGTGAACTATTGGCAGCCAATAGTTTGCTCTGAAGCATTAAGTTTAAAACAAGCAAAACAGTGTCAAATTTTTCGTGAAATTCTGTGAAACTCTTTGCCACGGGATCCCATTGAGAAGTCACAACCTGGTTGATATAAAAAAAATAAGGTAAAGCAAAGCAAGCTAAGCAAAAAATTGCTGTAGCTGGAGGGAGGCACACAGGGAAACAGAATTTTTCTCCTGACATTGGGGGAGTGGGGCATTTGCTGGCACTACAAGACAGTTTGGGAGGGACCTGGCAGGATGAAGGGAAAGGAATTGGTTATGGCTATGATTGGAAACAACTCAAAATCCAATTTTACATTACCTGAAGCCACACCACCAGCTACTGAATGTTCCACCCACACTTGACTGAGAGTGATAACAATATATTTATTGTGAAAAAGTGCTTATGCTGCTCTGAATGATTTCATATATATAGATACACATGCATATATATATATATATATATTTTTTTTCCTGTGAGAGGCCCATTCATCTAGTTGTTTTGTTGTGAGTGGAAGGTGGGCCTGGATTTTCTCCGAGGAAGAGAATGCAGTAACCCAACTTTGAAAATGAAACCTCCTCAGTCTGGTGTTGCTAAATTATACAAAAGACATTTAATGATGTCTTCAGGCTGGCCACATGGACAAAGTGACACATTAGGTAAAGTTAAGCAGTTTTATATTTGGAAGGCAGACTTTCAGAAATAAAGGTCAAGGTCAGAAGTTTCTCTTTTCTTTGGGAAGAGAGCAGAAGGAGCGGATTTGGAAAATGTTGCAGAGGGATTGCCAGCAGGATTTAATATAGTGTCAAAATGAAGGGATAAGAAGAGAAGAAATGACTCATGCTTACCCTCTTATCTAACATATCCTGTAATCTCAGTGTGCTCTAAGGGGTGTGCGCTTCCTCCTGATAACTTCTCTTTCAAAGGACAAATCCTGCCATCTGATTATAGGTTAGGTCTAAAGTAATTGACTTAATTGAAGCAATCCAGAGGCAGAAATACAGAGCTGATGTTAATGGTATTCTTTCACACTTCTGATATGATTTGGGATGAGAATTGTTCCCTATAGCAAGGACCACATATGGCAATACACAAAGACTCTCTAAGGTAACATAATCCATACAAACCCAGACAATGCCAGAAGCACACTGTGCCATAACGGAAACTTTTCTCTAGCCTGCGTTTCTCTGTGTCTGCCTAGTACTCCTTTTCTGGCTTTGCTTGATGTGGTAAACACACTGACTTTGGAGTGGGGATTGTTACCGGTGTGTGAACAAACATCTACACATGGTAGCTCCTGCACATCTAAGTCAGTAGCTGCAAAAACGTGAAAACACAAGATACTATTAAACTGCCATTTTAGTGAGGAGAAATCACAGAATCATAGAATAGTTTGCATTGGAAGGGACCTTTAAAGGTCATCTAGTCCAACCTCCCTCAGTGAGCAGGGACATCTTCAACTAGATCTGGTTGCTCAGAGCAGCCAAGCTGATCTTGAATGTTTCCAGGGATGGTGCATCTACCATCTCTCTGGGCAACCTGTGCCAGTGTTTCACCAACCTTACTGTAAAAAATTTCCTCCTTCTATCTAGTATAAATCTTTCCACTTTTATTTTTGAAACTGTTACCCTTTGTCCTATTGTGACAGGCTCTTCTAAATCATAGAATCATAGAACTGTTAGAGTTGGAAGGGAACTTAGAGATCATCGAGTTCCAACCCCCCTGCTATGGGCAGGGACACCTCCACTAGAGCAGGTTGCTCAAAGCCCCATCCAGCCTGGTCTTTGTCCTTGTCTTTCCTGTAGGCCCCCTTTAAGTACTGAAAGGCCACAATAAGGTCTCCCTGGAGCCTTCTCTTCTCCGGGCTGAATAACACTAAGTCTCAACCTGTCCTCATAGCAGAGGTGCTCCATTCCTTTGATCTTTTTTTATGGCCCTCCTCTGGACCCTTTCCAGCATGTTCATGTCTTTCTTGTGCTGAGGACTCCGGAGCTGGACACAGTACTCCAGGTGCGGTCTCACCAGAGTGGATGTGTTGGTGTGTGTTTCTGTTTCCTAATGCTTCTGTCTGTCCAACACATCACGATCAGTGGCATACTGCTTATAGTGCGGATTGTCTCCTGACAGGAAGAGTCAACCTCTCTTCTTCTTCTTCCTCCCCCCAAGCTTTTTACTCTTCAGCCTTGTAAAATGTCTAAGGTATCTTGTACCACACCATGTGAGTTATGATTAAAACCAGGAGGGGAATGATGTGACTAACAAGCTTTTAATTGTGGAACCATCAAGAAGTCCTACAAGAGCTTTAGATGCGGTATAATGACGATGAGTTTGATATGTAAATTACACTCTTTCACTAAATCTTGTCCTTAATAAAGCTATGTCTGTCCCCAAAGATTTCAGTCTGTAATTTAATGAATGGTTGGCATGCTTCTTGGGGCAATACACAAGACTGGAAAATGCATTGTATTTTAATATAATATAAGGCGATATGGATATTGTAATCTGGCATTACATATTGATGACAATTATCAACCTCATTTAATTTACATAATAAAAGCATGCCAAATGGCTTTGAAATAGCAGTGCTTTCTGTGCAAAAGAGATAGTAGGCTTTTTATAAAAATAACTGCTTACAGAAGTAGATATTTTAAGGATATTTACTGATGCACTTGCACTAAACAATGTTATACATCATTCTTTTCTTACATTTATCACTTTGCTGTTGATGTATGAAAAGCGTTGTTTAATTCTGAGAGAAAAGTCAGGAAATGATTACATTAATCTACCAGTTCTGAACTTTATTATTATTCTTTGTTATTTTTGCTGTGTCTGTATCATCTGAAAAATGAAGAGAGATTGGTTCCTGAGGCTTGCCATGCTGGCAAATTTCATTGCTCTAAGTGATCTGGTATTTCTCAATCTGTGACACAGGCCAGAAGAAGAAGATTTTTACAGTGCAAAGATTAGGTACTGAATACTATGGCAGATCTTTTGGAGGTTTGTTTTGGTTTGGGTTTTTTTGGTGGTGGGGGAGGAGGTTGTTTGTTTGTTTTGGTATATATTTTGAAACATTTATACTCCTGTATAGTGCATACATTCACCTATTTGCGGAACTGCAGTGTGGAAGAAAGTAGCCCTAACTAGTCTGTTCTCTTATGAATTACGAGACCAGGCCAAGGACCTCATGGGTTTACTTCAGGTTGTAGATAAAATTGCAGAGACCTTATTGGTTTTTTTTTTATTTGGTTAAGTAATTGACATGATACTCACTAGCCTGAGCAGTAAAAGTTTGAAGCAAACTTTGCTGAGGGTGAACATTTTTCTTTTAAGCTTGTCATAGTTGCTTTTCTTAATCCTGTCACTTGGCTTCTCATCATTAACTTTACCTGTATCAATACATAGAAATAATAGTGATCTAGGTGGCATTGCTACCCCATATACCAAAGGCTTTTCATCCCATCCTTTTTGTAAATTTTCCAGATAGTCCCCTTTTCATTGTTCTTTCCCATTTAATTTTTAAAAGTAATTTTATTCTACAAAAGTGCACTTGTCTAGTAAAGCGCAGATTTTTTTCTGAGGAAAAAAAAAGGAACCACTGAGATTTTTCCTGTAAATGGACCTCATTACACCTGCTCTATGAATACTTTGGAGGCATTATTTGGTACTGTGTAATTTTTTCTGTGCAGTTAAAATTGTTAATGCTGAAATTATTATCCCTAGAAAATCACTATGGGCTAGCAGGTCCAGATTTTATTATACTATTTTTTATGCAAATCTAGGCTTAGTTTTATAGCAGGCATTATGCCCAGTGTCCACAAAACCCATTAACTATTAAAAATAAGGCTTGCAATAAACATCTTATGTTATTTCAATAAAAGCAGATTTGCAGGAAACTATATCTTGCAATATCTTTCTGCTTCTTAAGGTATGTTGTTGCTCAGCAACAGCATCTATTTGGACTATAGAATTAGATGGTAAATTAAAGGATTCAAAGGAATTAAACTGTTGTTTTCATGCCAATAAGTGAATAATACTAGACTGGTCTTTAATAGTACCCCAAAGGATGCTGTATGTAAATATCCCTTCAAAAGTTGAAAACTTAAGCACAGGAACAATGTTTGCAATATAAAATAGAAGAAAGATGATGCTGGTGATTAGGTCTATAAATCTTGCCTGACTGATACAAGACATAAAGGGTAGTGCTCCATACTATCTCATAAAACTCTTTGGAAATATTACCGTAAATAAGGGTAGCTAAGCCTGATCTTTATGTTTTTAGAAATTAATGCAGTATTAATAGCATAATAATAATTATAGAGGCCACGAAATTTTTTCATATTTTAAAAAGTAGGAACTGAACTTGAAACATAATTTTAAGAACCCTTACTGACATCTCCCGTCTTAAAAAATCTAGCAGAGTAAACTAGCTGTTATCGATAAATTAATTTACTTCAATGTTCAGAATATAGGGTATTACTAATTATCGTGCCTTTTATGCACAACAATACTGAACATACACAAGACTGAAAATATGATTCATGCCCCAGGAGGCTTGCAATCTAAGCACATTTCAGGGCTGGAGAAGTTGGATGAAAAATGAAAATAGCTTTGGCATCTATTTTTCAGTGATCTATCACTGCGTTCTGAAATAACACCGAAATTACACAATGCATGCACACCTCCCTGTCTTTCTTCACAGAAGTTAACTAAGATATTTGGACGCCTACTTGTTCAAAATTTTTTCTATACTATGAAATATCTGGTTAAGATTGGTCTCCAAGAATTGCAGAAATAAAAACTATGCCACTAATGTTTCAGTAAATTAACCTTTTTTGCATTTATGTGAAAAACATAATGTATTTCAATTAAAATCTAGGGAAGGATTATTTGTTTAAAATCTTAATTGTTTTTTGGGGTCAGAGGACAATTCTATTTAATTTTGCTGGAATTCTTATGGAGTTACTGATAGAGAGGCAGTAGATGCATGAGATTTCAGTCAGATTATCACCAGTAGAAATTTAGTAACTTTCAATAACCAATACAGCTAAGTTTTCATGTGAATATTGTCATGGACGAATTGGTGCACTTCACTCATAGAGAAAATCGGCGATACATTTTTTGATATAAAACAGGGATTTAACAATGTGTAATAGCAAATGCGACAGTGTTTTTACAAGATCTGAGATGGTAAGGCACGCTCTGTTATTTACTGCATAGAGGACAGGGTCAGACAAGCTGTCAGGGAGACCCTCCCGTTAAGTCACAAGGTTCAGAAAGGACCCCCTTGCTTTCTCAACTCCTTCTCAGAGAGGAGTCTAGGTGCGGCTGGATCCAATCCTAGTCCCAGACTTGGTCAAAAGTTCACAATCAATCCTTTACATTACTGAGCTAAGATTTCAAAGTCTAGCATGCTATTAGTTACTTACGAGGGATCTGTGGTGGCAATCTCTGAATCTCCGGAAGTAACCCTGAGGTATCCCTTCTCAAGGGGAGATCTTGTCGTGCAGCCTGCTGCCATGCAGGGGAGCTTAAAGGGCTCTTGGGCTGTTCACTATTTACGGGGCTAAGATAATTGACCTATAGTCATATTTGCATATTGACCATGGTACCAATATTGCTCAAGTTAGCCCTTGGCTATTTTGTTGAGCAGGATGCAGCCATCATGACTACATGCACCCACTGACTACTATGGCTGGTTCTCACTTGGGCTGGGTAGCAGGAGATAAAGGTCAGGTTGGTGCCTGGGGAGGCGGAGCACACCGTCACAAATATCTAAAGTAAACTTTCCATTTTCTATTAACATTTTTAGCATGCATATGAGTTTTTATTAGCTTTATTTAATGGGATGAAAGGAGCCTTAAAAACAGTATTGTCCATTATTATATTAAAAAAATGAAATGTCTAATAATCATGTCAAAAGGCAGAAGTTCCTAAAAAATAATTTTCTCTTCATTTGGATAAAATGAAGGCTATGTAGTCATATGATGAGGAAAAATTCAAACTTTAAAATTACTTCTGAAGGGTGTTTAGTAGTCAATACTTAAGATAGATGTGTTCTATTATGCAGGCTCAAATAATATGCAGTAAGGTGGTAACCAGTATTTCCTAAAGATAATCTCCATAATCTGGGTACTTCAATTCTTTCATAGCAATACAGAAGAAAATAATATTGAATGCTTAATTAGATACTAAGGAGGTTGGTGTTATGAATACCAACCATCAAGGATTTATGAAAAATATAGTCTGCCAAACTACCTTGATACTGTTTTTTCACATGGTTATTTTGCTTGGAAAAAAGTAACATCGATGTATTAGTCTTAGATTTATATGAACAATTGACCTTTTGCTACAATTTGCTTTTTTAAGGAAGCTGATTGATTCCAAATCAACCTGGCACACAATCAATGGATTAAAAGTTGGCTGACTGACAGCTCATAAAACAAAATTGTTAATGGGATATTAATACAGTGCATTGTTATTGAGGTTGTGCAGATAGAGCTTTCTGCCATAATATAAAATGTTCTTATTAGCTATGCTGAGCTGACAAAAAAGTAGAAGCTATGTAAAAGATATAGTAGTAATCAATCTGATCTGTTTATTTAGAAAGAGGACTTCAAGCAAGCAATTAGCTCTTCTAATTTCCAAGCAAAACTATGACTCAGTGAACAAAAAATGGAAGCCATTAATAGTATGAAAGGCTATTTTGAGATACAGGGGCTCTGTGGGGTTCTTGGTACTGACTTGGCTGACAAACAACATACTAGCCTGTGGCAAATATATCAAAACCTACAGATTTATAGGTATCGATGACACAGGAATTCTTGAAGAGGGATGCAGAAGGTTGCATTCCTCCTGTATTTGGAGACAACATCACAGATTTTAAGGTAAAGTGTGGAAAAACTTGAGGGGTTTGTTGTAAATACACTTGTTAAGAAGCACAATAATCATGATTTCCAAACCACACAGCCCACAGACAGTGCTGTGGAGTACATCAGTGCAGTTCTCTCACAGAAGCATCGTCAAATTGGAGCTCTTTGTGACCTTGAAACATGTGAAATGAACATTGTTTATTAAGATGTTTACTTGAATTTAAAATTTGTTATGCTGTTATTGAATGTAATTGTAATTTTTGGCTGGAATAAGTAGATCTTTAAGTGTGCACTTTTAAGAAGCATTCACAAGATGCAGCTGAAACCTTTTTTTTGTGGAAAGAAACTTACATGGAGCAATATTGGCTGAAACTCAATGGCTGTGTGAAGTAGCTGCCTTTTGAACTCCTTTGGTCTTAATGTCCACTGAAGAATATGTTCACAATGGTCTCCTTGGAGACATTTTTCCTCATTTCTTTCTTAAACTTTGCTCATTCACAATATTTTTTATCTAAGACAACAAATCTGCTATGTTTTGGCTTAATAATAACTTCCTTACTAATGAAGCCATGGGTTTTGTCTCTTCATTTTGGAATATGCATTAAAAGCCCTCTAATTTCTTATACAGTAATGCTTGTAATCAACACTTTAAGCTTGACATGATGACTATAACTACTGAACATTAGGGAGAGGATTAAATGGGGAGTGATGGCATAACAGTAATTTCTATGCATCAGGAAACAAGAAATTCTCTCAAGAGTGGCTTCACTTGTACTTTCCTTAAAGCATAAGCACGCTTACTCTACTTGCTTTACTTGCATAAGCACATGCTAAAACTCCCTTGCTACTCACCAAAACACCCTTTTTTAGACTCTACTAAAGTCTAAAAATTTTTTCTATATTTTTCTATATTATAGATGTTAATTTGCATAGAGCATGTCAGTAACACTTTGTGACACTTCTGAGAGCAATGTGGTTGTATATTCAACACTGATTTTATTTTTACTGGACCAAGGAAAAACTAATATATAGCTTGGAAAAAAGCGGCCTTTTTTTTCCCCTTGAAATACTCATAAAACAATCTTAAAGTTCTCTTGAGACATCCTCTAGACCTTAGTGAGGCAAAATGTTTGCTAAAATTTTTAATTAAAAAAAAGAAAAAGGTAATAACATTTCTCTACAGATCCAGACTGTATCTGTTCCAGTTGAACAGGTAAGAGAGAGACAATCATGCCTTAATTTGGTAAATATTATTGAAGTTTTTAACCTTTTGTTACTGCCTGTTGCTCGTGACCATCATGGAATCCATATGCTAACATCTTTTGTACTAGAGCAAAACATAAATGTATGGCTAATATATAACTTTTATTTATTTTTTTAGCATAGTTGGATTTTAGTAGATAGCAGTGCAGTCATAAGAGATAGTATTCAACAAAGGGTAGAACTACCTTACTTGCTTAATATCAACATTGTGGGTAATACTAACATATCGTGGAAGAATAGCTTTTAAACTCATTTCAAAGCAGCGTGCACCATTTCTCAAGACAGCCCATGGACCTCAGGAGGTAAATTCTGAATCCATCTGAGGCAAAAGGAAAGAATCCATAACTTATTTTGATCTTTGACCATGTGTTTTAACTATCCTCTGTTTTAAGCATCCTCTGTTTTAACCTTTTGTATAACTCTTGTGTTGGTGTAAGCAGATGAGAGACCTACCAAGGTACCATCACATTATTGATTTTTCAGTTCTACGTTGTTTCAGGAGACACAGCAGTGCTTATATGCACAGGTCCAGGTATACGCAAGCAAAGCTGCTGCTGTTCTCAACATTTTGCTATTAAGGAAGTAAATTATCCCTGTGCAACACATTCTTTGTCAAGTGTCTGTTACTTAAAATAACCTCTAGTAAACTTAACCCATCACTCTTGATTTAAGCAAGAGACACAGTACTAGGGAGTCAATATGGCATGAAAGTGACACTCCAGGTTTAAAAGGTTGATGTATTCATTCTAATGCTGTCCTACACAGACAACAGAGTAAATTAATCTCAGGTGTAACTCAGATAGGATCACACTGGAAATAAAATTCGGATTATTGTATCCAACACTCTGGCCTATTGTCTTCACTAGTCTATAGTCTTTCTTTCATAAGCTTTTAGTACAGACTGAATTTGGAAAGGTGAATTTTCTTTGGCAATGTGTTGGAGCTCTTAAATTACATTGTTTTGCAACAGTTAAAATTTTGATTAATTTAGACTCCATTTCCATGCACATGAATCTTTTGTGAAATGGTTTCTTTAAGCATCATAGTTAAGCATCCACTGAATAATTTGTATGGTCACGCATCTGTTTGCAAAGTGTTCACCTTTTTGCTGCATTTCATATATTTGTGGTATGTGATTGACAGACATCGCTGAATACTTAAGATTCTGTCCTCTGACTGAGTAGTTAGAGCATTCATTTTTTTAAATGGAAAAGTGAGTGGAAAGTGAACACTGACTATCACTGTGCATGAATGCCACATTTTACTTGCAAAGCAGGCATTTTCATGGCTACCTGCCATCCCAGATGCTTTTTCAGAAAAGCTCTTGCTGATGATTTAACTCCCTTCACTAAATATCTGTTGATGTGCCATTCTACAACAGAGGGAAACAATGAGGGTTTTCCAACACCATTTTTTTTTACCAGTGATTATGGGAATATGTTGACTTTTAGAACCAACATTATATCAAATTCTCTTCTACCTAATTGTCTGTGTACACCCATATTTATGGTATGAGGACAAATCACAGCTCTTGTAAATATTGCATGAAAATAGAAGAATCCCTCTTATTTCATAGGGGGTTGAGCATAACATGCAGACGTTAGGGTGTTCCACTATTGAGCTATCTGCTTTTTATTTCTTTCTTTTATACAACACCAAGACCAGTTCTTAAATTGCTGACCAGTATATGTAGCAAAGTTTAACATAAGTATAAACTGCTAAGTGTGTTTTGCTCAATTGGTCCTATTAACTGTGGCCCTCTAAAAGTAACCTTTTTAATCTTTAAATATTAAGCTTTTAAATACTGATCATACCATGTAGTTCTGTGGTAAACATATATCTATCTTGTCTAACGATTTAGTTTTTCTTACCATATCCCATAATTTCTCATAAAAAGGCAACCAATGAAGAGTCGGTATGGAGTAATGCCTCCTGGATCTGTCCTTACAGAGATATGGTGCCTTTATTGCCTGGACTTCCAGTAGCCCCAGCTGACAGTTTCTGAAGGGCATATCAAGTGATATCCAGCTAAAGCATCTAGACAGCCACACTGGAAGTATTCTTACATATAAATATATAGGTGTAAGCCTGAAAATCCTCAATATATAATTATATGCAAGTTAGTTTTAAACTAGTCACTGCCCATCAAAAGCTTGTCACAGCACAGCCTGGCAGGGTAGCAGCCACAGGTCCCAGACTCTCCATCAGCCACCACAGAGGGGAGCTCTGGGCTGTAGCGCTTGCACCCCACCAGGTGGTCTCTGTTACTCCAAGTATGCTGTAAAAGCCAATACTTAATCAGGATGAAGCACTCTATTAACTTGCACACTTTTAATCCATAAAGTTAATGTTTCAAGTTTTCACACTAAAAGAACGGAGGCTATACATTGAATTAAACTAGCCACTGGAAGACAGCTTCTTGTACCTTGCTTAAATCTTCTGGGAGCAGCATCTCTATGCAGCCCTTCAACTTTACTTTGAAGTAAAGGTCAAGTATACAGTTTGCTTTAAGACAGCCAGAAGACTCTGCACACACGCATGAAGCTGTGCTCATTTGTTAGAAGCATTTGTACAGTAGTTTGAAATTAAAGTAAGTGATTTGTTAAAAGTATTTACTGGTTTTAGTGCACTGTATTCAAAGGTGGTGGGTCCTTTGATGTCATGTGTAACTTCTAATGTGATTGTTTATACCATAAATGATCACAAGTAAAGAATCCAAATATGAAATTTCCTTTTCAGTGGAGCAATTTAATTTCCTAGATGTATGAGTAGCTACTTGAAAGCCAATTTTGTAGCAGAAGGTGAAAGAGCCTATAGTAAAAATCAATTAGGATCGTGGTCTAGAGGTCTTCCTTCTCCCCTCAGGTTACAGACAGTTTTTACGTTTGCTCATGAGCCATCACTAAATGACTGATCACTAAATGGAGAGATGCCATTTTCACTTTGTTAATAAATCAGCAGAAAAACTGAGAATGACTTTTCTGGAAACAGAAACAAGACCAATAATATATTAATTCTAAAATGGACTGCTCTTTTACACTTTGGATGTGACTTCATGTGGCACTTTGAACTCCATTACACTCAGTCTGTGCCTGTTTACAGAATGCAAAATGCATTGCAAAATCTTCCTTAGTACAGTACATATTAGCTTGATACTCCATTAAATCAGGATTTCCTACTTAAGTTTTCCTGTGAAGAAAGGACAAAACCTATTTCTCTGTTTCTACACGAGATAGAAGTAAACAGATTTCAATTACAGACTTTAAGTCTGGATCTGAACTTTTTCTCAGTGGGAATAAAGATTACCAATATTTAAAATGGGGGTTTCAAGCCTTAGGCTGATTGGAGTGATGTAGGGATGGGCCCCGACTAGAATACTCTTTCATGATTTAGCTATATGAAAAGAAACATGTTAAGTTTGCAAAGCGTCAACCAAATGATGATAGAGGCTCAAGTGATGCATAGAACTGTACTTTGGATTCTGCTTGATTTACTACATTGACTTACTGTATGATATATAATAATTATTTTTCTCCCTGACAGGAGTCCTTCCTAATTGATTGCACAAAATTTGCCTGATACCCACTTGGTAGGAAGCTGTAAAAATTTTACCATCATTGTTCAAAATGCAGCCAAGTGCTTTATTTCCTGTAAATTCTGTTCTGATATCAGGATAAATTAAGTTTCTTATGGTCTTTGCTATCATATTGATCATGGTTGTATCTGAGCGATCCACAAAAGTCTAATTACCCTTGCAGAAGCAGACTGTGCTGGAAAAAAGATAGATAAGAGATTAAAAATTGCTCACTAAGGTGGACAAACCCTGATTTTCGTACATGCAAACTACAGTTTGATTAGCATGGCTTCAGTTCTGACTAGAAGTGAGTAAAGCTGACTTTCTATTTCAAAGAAAACAATCATATTTGAAAAATAATTGTCATTCTAGTTTAGAATGGAATATAGATTTATTTATTAAAAAAAAAAAAAAAAAAATTGCATCAAAAGAAAACCTGTAGTAAAATATTCTGGAAAATTTTCCTGTTGGATTTTCCCAAGGCCAAAGGGACCTGCGCCAACTTGGGGAAGCTCTTTGAGTTACTTTGTCTCCACTCACCAGAGTTGGAGAGCCTGAGAGCTGTCAGAGCTCATGATGCAGCTGGAGGTTCCTGGTTTCACCAGCCTGGTTTGGGTGGTAGAGTCCTAGCCTCATAGGAGGCTCTCCTTGTCCCAGTGCTGCCCTCAGATAAGCACCACAGCACTCTCAGGAGCCAGGATCTCCCTGGTTAGCCAGGCTAGGAGCTTGCTGAAATAGTCCTCAGCTCTTGCCTTGCTCTTTCTCTTGGGCTTCCTTTCTTTGGAAAGCAAGACATTCAGGAGATGCAGAAAGGAGTTTCAGACCTGGGCCTGATCTGGAGTCTCCAACTCCTGATCCCTATGTTTTGACGGAGCTTGAGGGTTTCTTACTGGCTTTTCTTTCACTGTCTGTGGAAGTGCTCACAACGCTGAACCTAACACTGAGCATCCCTGGGTATAGGGCAGTTTTCTGGAAATTAGAGTTCTAATACAATCCATAAAATGATATGGAGGTGAAACAAGCGGAAAAAGAAAATATCAGGAATATTTGTGGTGCAATATTGACTTCCTTTACAAAATAAATTCTGTGAAAATTTAAACAGGTATCTTTATATTTTACATGTCAATATTTCCACAGGCTTCATTAAGATTATTGTCTCTTGTTGTCTAAGTAAGACATAAGAGGTAATGATACTGTATATTACTTCAAAGAATGGACCTTCTTGCTTTGATTGGAATGTCTGCTATGAAAAGGAACAGAGAAGCTGCACACTGATGTAAGGATTTCCAGTTCTGCAGGAGACAAGTACATTGGGACCACTGGAGGAATAAGCTGATGAGCATTTCTGTTAACTGCAAACTGTTTTTAAGCAGTGGTAAAATTACTGAGAAGAAATCAAGGGTAAATTTCGTGTCTGTAGAGGGAAACATCACCACTCCAGAGCTCTTATAAAATATTTAAATACCCTTAGTTTTTATCTTCAGCTTTAATTCCCCATAAAATACATTCTATCAGTACTTACCTGCCAAATATTCAGATGCCTTAGTTCTGTGTTTTATATTAAGTTTTTATTTCTGTCAATTTGTATTTTAGATTGCAAATCAAGAATCTTTCAGGACAGTTTTGATTAATTTTGGGCACAACCTGGCTTCATTTCTTTTTTATGTTTTGATGGTAATTTACCATGGCATAAAATTGCTTTACATTAAACTACACTCATGAATCAAGAGTCTTTTCCATTAACAAGATACATTTAAAGACTAAGCCCACCTACAAATCAACTATTTTGTGTCAGTTTCAGTAATTATTGTTTAGCAAGAACTGGTACAATGGCACCATGAATTATTTCAATGCATAGCTGATTTAGATAAATAAATGGAAATATTAATACAACTGTGCTAAATTACCTGGAAGAGCCATGGTTTAGAGTCCATTATTTTCCAAAGTGGAAAAAAAGAGCTTTAGTTTATGCTGCTTTAGATTGCAACTGTATTTCTTAAAAGGAACTCTATTCATTAAGAAATATTCCAGGGCTACCTTAGCTCTATAGTCGTAGAGTAAACTAATATCTAAAGATTGGGGGACCAAGAAGTCTTAATTCCTATTTATGTGGTTTTTAAAAATATATATTTATAAAATATTTGTTAAATGTATATATGTATGTATATATGTATATTTACATAAAATGTTAAAGAAACATTCCCTTTCTCATAAAGTTGTTTAGAAAGGCTGGCATATTAAAAGGAAATCAAGTAGCTTCCATGGAGATGATGACAGCTGTAAATAATGTATCTGTAACACATTTGCTCTGAACAGCTCTGTTGAGTTTATTTCAGTTGATTTCAATGTCAAAGATATTTCTGTACTGTGTTCAATGGTTGTGCATCATTTACAGTAGTTCACTATGTCACATAATTATAAATAATAAAATTACCACATTAGTCCTCCTGTAATTTCCAAATTTTGTGTCTATCTTCATCTCCATGATTTCAGCAATGCAGCCAATACAGCAAATGAAATCATCTGAAGGTATGGATGAAAATCAGAGACAAAATTTTTGGCTTTCATCAAATACCTGAAGATTGGTGGCTAGGGCACTGGAAATACTATTTTTATTCCTCTCCTTGCAAACTTTGCAGGTTTTTTCTATCCATCTCTTATGTTGTTCTAATGTACACTTAATGAATCATTTTAAATGTTATCATTCAGAGCATATATGGCAAAATTCTGACCACAGAATTTGTGTTCTACCATAAATAATAGCAAAGATACAGCTGCTTATTTTAAAAAGAAAAGGCTGTTATTAAACAGGGATATTTTAGAAGCTATGATTAAATGTGTCTTATGCCTTTCTGTAGTTTATATGGTTTCAATAGCTAATAGTCAAGTTAAGCCTGTCTATTTTCACAGTGCTAGTATTATTTTAATCATGTCAAGAATTCTCAACGGTGAGGCTTTAACTAGATCCACCTTATGTCCTCGTAATTGTCTGAGGCAAATTTTATCTTCTCTTTACAATTAGTTTTATTTTTCAGGAGTAAGGGAGAAGGTAGCCTTTTGCTCAATGCTAGTGAAGTGATCCATCCTCACACCTGCAGACTGCTATCAAAACTCTGAGAAATTAGAACAAGCCCATTTATCTCAGTAGGTGTTATCTTGCATGCCCCAAACGGTTGTTTTACATGAAGTTTCTCAATATACCTTAATATTTCAGTGTAGTCAAAGTAGAAAAGACCATGGCTACTCCTGAGTTGCTTGTAGGATATTGGGGGACCAGCTTAGGATACAGGGAGTGTGGGATCAGGCTGTCTGATCTTTGAATCTAACGTGATCTTATATTTCCCCTGTTGGATACCTTAGGAGGCTGGTAGAAAATGTCACTCTTTTAGGTGCTTGGCTCATTCTCAAGCTGTTATTTAGAAAAACAGTGAGAGAGGTATCTTTTTGCTTCACTTCTTGTGTAGTTGCTGATGTCTTCATTCTCAGAATGGAGGTCCAAGCTCTAAAATCTATAGTTTTCTACCTTGCTTTCTAGAGTTGTGTCCAAATCACCCAAACAGAGATGCCAAGACCGAGGAACACTAAGGGCATTACCATCACTGTGTGCTCAGCATGCTTTAATTTTTATTCCTTGTCATTAGACTTTGGAGCAGCCTGATATAAGACGTGTCAGTCAACACATGCAATAGCATCAGAAGCCAAAGCCAGAAGCTTTGATCAGAAGTTCAAAAGCCAGCACTGGCAGCAGACATTGATCCTGCTTTTAGGGTTCCTGCTGTCTGTGGTGCAGCCAAACCGGAAATTGTGTCACTTTCAGGCAATTAAAAAGAATAACTGAGGTTTTTATTGAATTAAATTTGAAAATAAAAGATACTGCTTCTCTTACTGTATGTGAACATGTGAATATAGACAAACTTCCTTTCAAAGGGGCATTTTCAAAAAGAAATCGAAGACATAAAAGTTTGTGAGCTCAATCTTACCTTGAAATCTTTGTGAAACTGCATACTTCTGTCTTGTGGATATACACATTTTGTTTATGAACCATTGGTGAGGCTCAAAGATCGACATCTCCACAAATCCTGTCAATGCTGAAGGATAACATTGCCATTCTGCTTTTTTTATGTCGACCTCTGATGGCTACAAGAATTTCTTGGTACGAGAAACACATTAAAGTAATGTGTATGTATATGTCTCAATTGGGCTACCCTTCCTGATCTCAAAGGATTAATTGGAGCTTTCCTACCACGAAGTAGTAGAACCATGTATCTGACAAGCAAATTAAGTCAACTGATTTCCCTGCCTAGGTAAAATCTTTTAAGCACATATTCTAAAAATTTGAGGAAACTCTCAAAAAACAAGCAATCTCTCTGCCACCTCAATGTAAAATTAGATTCCTGAAGTGTATGACAATTAGCTGTAATGAATGTTCTGCCAAAGCCTAATACAGAGCTGTGGGGTTTTTTCCCTGACAATGTTTAACTGCAGTTAAATATGCCAAATTGACATTTGCCTGCAATTACCATGGAACCGTATTGAGATCTTCACTCCCTAAAGAGAATTTGAATGACTGCAGCATCTTCTAGAATAATATGTCTTGTTTTCATTAATCTTGGTAGTGACTTTTGCTGTTGGCAACCCATGACTGGAACCCAGGTCTCATAGCATCTTCTATCTTGCTTTGGGAGCTTGCTTAACGTTTTCTGTAAAATAAATAAAAATACTAAGTCCTGAAAAGAATTTCAAGCATGAGGCATTATTAAATAATAAATTGATTTAAGGCCCTCACACAGTAGGTCCTGGTTTCATTCAAAGCTATTATTCTATGTCCTTTGCTGCAGTGTGACCTAATAAACTGTATGGGTATCTAAATATTAACTAATATAAACACTCTAACACTCTAAACCTGTTCATATTCTGACTATAACTGAACTCAAGATTGATGTCATACTTTCAAGTTATGAGAAGGATGTGGGAGAGAGGAATACAGTTAGAAATTTTTATCGTCTCTTCTGCTCAGACATGCTCAGAATTTTGATTCATGGAAATGACTTTATAATTTACTGAGAAGTCAGACTACCTCTGTGGCAAAACTTACTCAGCCTTTCTAATGCCAGAATACGTGTTTAGTTTGAAAGCATAATTAATAATGCTAGTGGAATATCACTGTCTAAGGAAACATTTAACACTGGATATGTACCAAAAAGAAAAATTGTCTTGGACTTTCCGAATAGGTGATTGTCCACAGTGCTTGTCCATAACTTTACAATTCTCTTTGAAGGGTGAAATACAGGACAACTGTTTCTAATCAAAGATATTCAGCAGAAATCTAGCAAACCTGTTAACAAACTGCAGACATAGAAATGAGCTATGTAATAGGAACATGATGCACACTTGAGTAGGCAGGGTGTCACATTTTTAGAAAGGAAGGAAAGTACAGTGGTACCTACTGCCAAGGCGTAGTCATATCACCTATGTTAGTATACACGCCAGGAATAATTTTAGGAAGCTACATCCACTCTCCAGCCACATTAATTTATTTGGACATCACTAATAATTTCCTTCCCCTCGGCTTAATACGTTGCCATAAAACAGCAAAGCTAAATTTCTCTCAATATTTGTTGACTTAAGAGAAAATCCAGGCTTTACAGAAGCAACCTGATACGTGTTATAATCAGCTTGTTTATGTACTGTGCATGATTTGGATTTCTCATTTTCTTAGTTGTAGAAGTAGTAAGTAGATCATAGTGGTTCTCTACCTCACTTCAGGAAACTGCAAATTCTGTGTTAAAGATGGTGAACTGCTCAGGAAGTGATATACAAGCTGTACAAGTAACATGGAGAGATAAAGCCCCTCATTTCTGAGCAGCACTTTCAGCACAGCCATCACACTCTGAGACATTGACTTTTTTACTAACAAGTAGTGACATGATCCCAATTTGGTTCAGTTTGGCCAGATCCTTGAAGTGGAACCATCTGCAACTTTTCCCTAAAGCAGGAGTGCCAAAAACCACTACTGGCTTTCCAATTACTAAAGCTGTGTCTTGTTACGGCAAAAAGAGTAAGGAAACTCTTGAAACAGAGAGAAGTCAGATTTGCTGGATAAGACATTAAAAGGTCTGACAAAAAAAAAAAAAAAAAAAAGATTCCCCAACTCCTGCTTTTTGTATTCTTCTAAGGTGAGATCTTTCCTCACATCTGATCTCCTCTGATCTCAGTCTAGCAATTTCCGATTACTTCCTCTCTTTCTTTCTTCTTTTTTTTCTTCTGTGCCATGCAGTTGGTTATGTTTTTGCATCCCACTATTTTTGGGAGACTGTACATCTCCTTTTGTCAGTAGGCTCCCTCTCTTGTAGTCCAGAAGGTTTCTCCCAGCTGATAGTGCTCAGGAGCAATTAGGGAAAGCTCTATCATTCCTTCATGCAGTTCTGCAGCTTCCACTGCTCTAGAACAAAAGAGTGAGCAGACAGCATTCCTTGCTGCAGATGAGCACTTTTTAACACAAAATATATACAGCCCATAGAGTCTGTCGTCTTAGAGGAATACCTTAGCTGGTGAAATCATTCACTTGGTGATGGATTTTGCCATTGAATCAGAGAATCGTAGAATGGTTTGGGTTGGAAGGGACCTTAAGGATCATCTAGTTCCAACCCTGCCCATGGCAGGGACACCTCCTACTACAGCAGGTTGCTCAAAGCCCCATCCAGCCTGGCCTTGAACACTTCCAGGGATGAGGCATCCACAGCTTCTCTGGGCAACCTGTTCCAGTGCCTCACCACCCTCACGGTAAAGAATTTATTTCTAGTATCTAATCTAAATCTCCTCTCTTCCAATTTAAAACCATTACCCCTTGTCCTTTCGCTACACATCCTGACAGAGTCCCTCTCCGAATGGCAAAATGATTGAGGACCTTGTAGATTCACACCCACTGGCAGAACCTGTTACAGACCTTTACATTATTCTACACGAGTATGTTAGTTACTAGTTCTTGGGGCAAGAGCTGCCTGGTCATTGATTGTTTATTAGTCATAATGGCCTCCTGACCACTGTGTATAGTCTGCAGAAGGAGATATAATTGAAATGGAGGAATACAGAAACAAAGGTGGTCTTTCATTTATGTGCCTTCACTGACACAGGAACAGATTTCTTTCTTTTTTTTGTTTGCAGGATGGGGGGACTGTTTTTTTGTCTGTTCTCAAAGCAGGGTTGGTTCAGTGGACCTGACCCAAAGCGTCTCAGAAGCATTACATTTTTTCTGTGCCAAGAATGAGAGCTAGGGCTGTCTCACTGCTGTCACAGAAAGGAGCGAGAAAGGTAGGGAAAAGGGACAAGACTAGGATCAAAAACTTTTGGGAGGACCCTGCAGAGCAGGCTTTATCTATTGCCTGTGGAGAAGGAAGAGGTTGCTGCCTTACATTTCTCTGCCTTTCCTTACCCACACTGTGAGGGCAGCAACGGAAGCCTTTTTTTTTTTTTTTTCCTTTTTTACACCATGATATAGGCAAAGCAGAAAAAAGAATTACAGTTTTCCTAGCAACTGCCTGATTTTGCTGTATTTAAAGCTAATCCTAAACCACTTAAATCTGAATGCAGAACAGTGGAAGGTTTAAAATGATGGTGCGCTAAGGAGCAACAGGTCCCCGAGCCACGATCAGAGCTGGCCTTTCTCAATTTACACAACTGTTTAATTCTCCCACTGTCTCCTTGCTGTAAAGAGGAGGCAGAATATGAAAAGAGGACTTTGGCCTATGCATTAGACACATCATTCATTATCAAAATCTTTGGTTACATGGGGAAAAGCAGACTGTAAGACAGCCTGGGCCCACTCCCTGCTCCACCGCTCCTGCTGACCTGGAGGCTCTGCATTTGCTCTCTATTGGAGGAGTACAACTTGGGGAAGCTACTGGGGAGTGTTGTTCTATGTGGATTTAAAAAATAATGGGATACCCTACAAATTTAAAAAAAAAACAACACAGAACATAAACATATCAACATGAAGTTTTATAATTCAGATAGCTCCTCAGCCTTTCAAATTTAAATGCAGAATGAATGAAATAAAATAACTAAAGCTAATTTATTACTTGAATTTCTTTTTGGACACAGACTAACATAACATGATTTCAGATACTGGAAAACTTATGCAGTTTGAGCTGTCTCTAGTCCACTGATTCTGGAAATAGAGATCGAATAACTGAAATGTAATTTTTTGAGTGTGCAATGTGTTGAAATGCGTGCAGTGAGTTGGGAGTCCTGGAATGTGAAATGGGTATTCACTCAAAAATCCACAAAAATGGAAAATGTAAAAATAGGAATTTTTCAAACCTTTTAAATAAACTGCAATCACAAATGAACAATAATTACACCACAGTTTTATATGTTATTTCATTGAACCTGTAATATTTCCTTTTGTAATAATGAATTTTTGATTCAAGAACAAGCATGATGGATTTTTAGGCTTTGAGGGGGGCGGAGGGGGAGAGGGGCAGGGAAAATAGGTATCAGGCTGTCCAGAGCTGCTAGCTTCCCAGCTGGCAATCTCAGCAAGGACACCAAGTACAGAATAAACCTCTCACCCCTAGATGTCTCCCCAGGTCAGATTTAAGAAATGATGGCAGAATAATGTATAAAAGTTTATATCTGACATCAGCCATTCTTACATGTCCTACAGAGAAATGTTACCATAGGCCACTTTCACATATTTGATGTAAACAATCTTTTCCCAAAGATACACAGCTTAAGCTTAACTAAATTCTCTATATTATGGCTGTGAGGGTCATCTGTGGTCACAGTATTTCAGAAAACATTGCATTTCAACCTTCTTGGGATCCTTGTCTTTCCTATCTAGCATAATTAATTGTTTTATCTGTTGAGGTTTTGCTTTCAGGGAATCATTAGAATCATTCATTTCAAGTCTAAACTTGAAGAATGTTTCAACTTCCTTTCCTGCAAAAGGGACATATAGCTTGATAGCTCATTAAAATAAAACAAAAAATGCCACTGAGAACCTTAAAATTCATATTCTCTTTCTTCTCAGTGTGTGTGAAGAATATTAAGAATCCACATTTGATCAGAAATTAAATGAGGAGAAAAATGTTTTATTCTGGAAAGGGCTCAGATGCTGTCATTGGTGTAAGAGCCTGAAGAGAATAGAAAATCTGTCACTTTACCCAATAAGCAGGTGCGGTGAGGGGCAAAATTTATGTTTATTATTAGAAAGATCAATTTTATGATGGCAACGCACAGAAGAACAAAGTTTAAGAATAGTGTCAGAATGTTAAAAACAAAACAATATCAATTAAACCAGAAATTCTATTTGATTTACTTTCCCTGTTTAATTGAGTCCAAACCCACAGCTTTCAAAAACATATCCATTAAGTTAACTCTGTAAAAAGAGTTAATCTAAAAGAAATTTTCTTTCATGTTCTGCATTCTCCACTTGCAGCAGGGTTAAATATACAGTTCTTCTTAAGTAAATGAGACCTCTCACCTAGTTTATTTATTAAATTGATTTACCTTTTTGTGTATCATTAACAGTACAGTTGGAATTTCAGGTGTAGGAAAATCTCCATACCTTACATTTCTCAAGGTTTAAAAAAAAGGGGGGAAGGGGGGGGAGGATAGAAGGGACTCCCAGTGCTTGTGAACCTTGATATTTTAGTCCAACTTTCCAATCAATAGCTTTATAGCAACTACTGCTGCCTCAAGATCCGAAAGTGAGAGTTGGCATTTAACTAATCTAATCAGTTGAGAACATTTAAATTTGTGGAGTCAGAGCTATTACACTTACTGAAAAACAGGATATAGAGTTGGAACAAGGGACGCATCCATCATCAAGAGCTGTATCTAAGGTAGGGCTTTGAATTTTAGAAATGTATTATTGCTTTACATGGTAAACTTTACTGATAAATAAAGACAACTTTATTCTATCATGAATTTTACTTACCAAGAGCTTCTTTGTAAGATGCAGGAAACATTTTTTTCGGAGAACTTTTTACTTCATTTCAGAGTTTGCCTGACAAACATGAAAGTACATCATTATTGTTGTCTTAAACACAACTGGGGTTTAGAGGCTCATAGGTAAAATGTTACTTTCCACATCTTAAGTAGTTTTCACTGATGAATTTTGATTTATACTGTGTGCAGAAAAAGGTTATCTTTTGTTTTATTTCTCCCTGTTCCCTTTCCCCTCAGGGTGGAGGGGCAATGGCCATGATGGGAAGAGAAGTAAACCAGTTGTGTTTCAGTCAATCTTCCTTCCCAATGATCCAAAGAGCTCAGAGGAAAAAACTTCCTTTAATGGTACATAAAATGAAGATACAAATCTTTTGGACTTTAATCTAGCTCGAGGAAGACCAGCATTGGGATCTCAGCATTAGTCTTGTGTTAGTATTGGACTGAAACAAACTATTTTGTGTGTTCTACAGTGCGGCTTTCTAATTCTTATTGCTTTTCTCTTTTTGGGACCTGCAAAAGTTTGTCTAGTCCATCTCTCTTTGTATATGTGTATGTGGTTGTGTAGGCTTTTAATTTGTTTGGACTTTTTTGGGTATTTTTAGGATAGTCACAAGGAAATCCTGGCAGGCACCAGGTAGTCCTGCCTGTCATTAATGCAAATTTATTCATTTTTCATTTCTGTGTTCACTCTATAATTTGCCATGTTAAAGATGTAAAAGATTTTTAGAACCTTGTTATCTAGATTTCACTATGATGTTGTACTATATCTCTCCTTTCTGCTCAACTCATGCGGAAGAGTATTAACCAAAAAAAAGTTTAAGTACTAAAATACATGAGTATTTTTTCAATAAAATTATACTCACTGTGCAGTTGCATGTAAGACATGCCCGTTTGTGAAACATTCTAATTTACTTAAGTGAAACAGGATTCATTTCTGACTGAGTAGAGTTAATATTTTTTTAAGCTACATCTAAGGAAGAGAAGGGGTATATTTTAAATGAGTTACTAAAATGTACAACAACAAAAAGTCCTTTAACAGCTTCTGAAAGATTTGTGTTTATGTATATATATTTCATGTCAAATTACAGTTAATATTTCCATGCACAAAATACGTATGTGCAAAGTCACATACTAGCTTTCAATATAGACCTTGGTTCTTCTAATTCAAAATGAAACAGTATTTGAGATGCTGGTATTGTGTTTTGTTGCTCTGAGGCAATAATTACTCTACTGTCCTTTGTGGCACAGGAAAATATTATAACCCAAGAATTAACAGACTACATGTTGATTATAATTTCCTGGTTAGTAATGCCCATGCTGGTAAGAAGAATGGAAATGTAATGAAATTCTCCTTCTCCTGTTGCAGCTTGCCAATTGGAGGTCTTATTTTCCAATTCTTAATGATAGACTTAGACTGCTTTTGCCTTCTGTGTCCTGCTGAGAACAGGACACAGTCCTTGTCTCATTTATAAGCTTTTTCATTCAGTGCTATTTTTTTTGGAGGGATTTTAGGTCAATATGTTTTTACCTGTGATCCACAAAGTTACAGCAGTCAGCAGATAGGGTCAAATGACGAAACCTGTCAGTTTAGACAGTTCTAAGGTGCAGCTAAGGGGTTTTAATTACTGGCAGAAAAGCCTTATATTCAACCAGCTAATCTCCTTCAGCGTTTTTATGTCTGTGTATTCACATGTGTGTGTATTAAACACTCTTTCCCCCTGGTCTCTTTAAGATTTTGTCTGTCATTTAAATGATCCAGTCTTTCTTCCTTCAACATGTCCTGGAAATGTTATCAGAACATATCCCATCCTGTTTAGTTTTGCCTTTTGGTTCTGCTTACCACTGCTTTGTGGGGCTATATGTCATCCAGAAAACTTAACAGGGCTTTCCAAAAAGTTTTTTGATGTTGTTATTACATTTGTCTAAAGTATAGGTGTTTTTCCTGTGAATATTAAGACATCATAGCCATCTTGCTTAGCTTAAGATAGTCATTAAAATAGTAAACAAAAATTGATTTGCATATGTAATCATGATTACTGAATGCTTCTACTACATATTCTCATTCATACACCTTTTGACTCAACCAACTCTTTATTTTCTTGGGCAAGTGAGGTGGTGTTTTGTGCTTTTCTTTTTTATTATTTAGTTTCTTTTTTTTCTTTGTTTTTTTTTTTTTTTTTATTTATTCTGTCCTAGAAGGTTCATTTGATTCTTGTAAGGAAACCTCAATGCCACTGTTAGGTATCAGGAACTAATTTTGATTAATTGATTATTCCAAATGGTTAATTTTCCATTTGAAACAGTCTGTTATTCATTAGCCTTTGATCTTAGATGTTCTCACAATTAATCCCCACACCAAATTTATCCTGTAACTTCTGGTATATGTTAAGATCCCTGCAGAGTTTAGACTGCTCTTGCATCATGGTTGCTACTGAGGGAAGACTCATGAGCCATGGGGCTGCCACAGGTGTTTTCGCTGGGTGTTTGGGGCATAGAGACTGCAGGGCGTGGCACAGCTCCCCGTCATGCAGGCTGGCTGCTCCCTGAGAGTGATAATAAATATGGGTCTCCTGATGTGTTTTGGTGTGGTTATATCAAAAGAGACCTAATAGACCCTATGAGAAATCACGGGGTATATTTTTTTTCCCCCCAGGAGAGAAATAACAAAAAGTCATGAAAGTCGGTATTTGAAGTCTTTGTATAAATATTTTCAAAGTTTAGATGGAAAGAAATTAAAAAACAAGAACAAAAAAATAGTATAATTAGCAGGAACTTGGTGATGCTGTTTTTCTCTGGTGGGTTAAAGAACACTGACAATAATTTGAAAATATATATGTATTTTGAAACCCCTAGAGGATAGTACATAACAACATTAATGAGAACTTCAGCTATACCAGAATAGGTTGATACGCTCATTAATTGCTTTGATGTGTAACTGAACTTTCACAAAGTCAAAACGGCAATGTTTTCTTCTATTTGTATTAAGATTTACAAACTGGAATGGGGAAGAAGGGTGGGCAATGAAAAAAAAGGATAAAAAATAAATGTGTTATTGCAGGAAAATACAGCTTATTTGTAGTTCTTACCAGCTGTGGTTTTGGCATGAAGTCTATTGAAAAGAATGGCCTAAGAATTATGTTGTGCCCAGAAAGTGAAAGCTGCTGTATTTTACAGCCCTTTCAGTGATAAGAACATCAGTCTGTGAGCAGATGCCCATCATGCTTTGCCTTTTGCTATAAATATTTATCACTTAAATGTTGCCTGTATAATTTAAAAGGCCAGTATAAAAGGCAGCAAATGAATGTCAACAGCTTCAGCATCAAGATGGTTAGTAAATAATATCATCCTCAATTTACAGATGTGGAAACCGAGGTGTTACAAACTTGCTCAAACCACAGACAGATTCAAGGAATCCACCAAGGCTAAAGCTGTTAATTTATATATATTTATCCAGCAAACTCAATGCATACATAAAAATACTATCAGCTTTGACAAAGTAGAGTTTTCATCTTCCTCTTGCTTCAGCTGTTGGGTTGCATTGCAGTCAGGGATGCGTTTTATGCATGGTGTCAAGGAGCTGCATCTGTCACAAAGGGAGTTGAGTGATGCATATGCTATTTGGGAATTGCTCTCCACATGACAGCTCTTTTTCTAAAGTTTAGTATCTAGAGGGTAGAATTGCTTCCAAACAGCTGTGATGGTCAGTAGGTTAGGGGTTATATTTTTTTGTTTGTATTTTTTAAGCTGACAAGCCCCAGGAGGCAGGGTAGTACATAAATGTAAAATCAGATAGCTTAGTTTCTTGGAGAATTTTAGTCCCATCTTTAAGATTAGTGCTTCTTATTTAAGTTATTTATCATAAAGAAATGATGAAAGACAGTTAGCAGTCACCCTTCCTTCTTTCAGCTTTTTTTATTTTGCCTTACTACTTTAAGTATCATTTCAAAATGATGTATAATAAAAAGGCTAGTATGGTTGATAGATGAATTTTTTAGCAAGTGAAAAATAATGCAATTTCTTTTTACTTTAAAACTTTCAGGAAAATATTTAAATAATTCAATTTATTTAATTGAGAGCTAAATAATTAATATGTTCTTGTTGTTCACCTTTACATGCGTTTCTATTACTGCAGCAATTTACAGCATGGAAATTCTACTCCGATCTTTAATTTTTTTTTCTTCTCTCTTTATCTGGTTGGATTCTTTTTTATTGAAAGACAATGCCTTCAATAATAAATTGTGAAAACTTTAATGAAGAGGAAAGCTAGTTATATATTTAAATATATAAATCTCACTCATCTGACATCCATTGTGTCATTTTATTTGTGACATCAGGTTTGCCTGTTTGGAATTTCATATTTCCAAACAGAAGATAGTGTAAGAGTTCTAATTCAAAACATCAATCACAGAAAATGAACATAGCCTAATGTCACTGCTGAATCAGGCCATCAATTTATTGCTTTGTAAAAGCAATCAGCAAGCTATCAAGCAATAAAGTGTATGAGATAAGTGCTTCTTTCAAGACAGCGCAGCCATTGACAATGATATACTGATGGAGAACAGCAACTATTTTCCAGCATAGTATGCCTATTACTTGTTAAAAGCTCTGAACTGTTCAATAGATGTAAAATATGTTTCTTCTTATTATGGGCCGATCTAGTATGTTTAATAGCCTTATATGCTACTTAGATTTGCTGTCTTGTTTAATGAGGTTATATTTGCACTCTGTGGTTCTTTTGTTTTAGTTGAGGAAACTATGACTTCAGTTTTTCACTTGATTTTCCGAGGAACAACGAATACCTGGACAATGTTTGTGTCATTTGCTTATTATGGAAAGTGGTACAGAGCAAATTGTAGAGCCATTCAAATCCTGTCACAGTACCACAAGAACAAATATTTTACACTGTGCTAACAAGATGCAATTGAGTTTTTCATATCTAAAATGCATGCCTCCAGTTGTGATTTTTTTTTCTTCTTTACTCCCATCTCCTGTCTGCTTGTGATAAAAGAGGGAGCTAGAAAAAGTGTAGGGTAGCATATAGTCGGGTCACCTGATCTGTGCTGATGAGGTGCATATGTTATATTGGTATACGGAACCCTGCAACTGTTATCTGCTCTAGGCAGCAGGTCTAGAACTAACAATCTCATTTGTGTCATTGATGCTGGGGAAAGATGATGTGGCCTCAGGGACAATGAACTGTTAGAAATAAAGCACTAAAAAAGTCTTCACTACTCTTGATAGGTCCCAAAGGACTGTTGTGGTAGTTGTTACCACACAGTTAAATTTACTAGCCTGCTATCAGAAAGTCTGATGAGATTTCCCGCAGAATTTCTAATCACTTAACATTTCCCATTGCATTAAGATCAGCTGTCAGGGGTCTCCTTTCTTAATGACTAATAAAAACCTCCATTGTTTCCACATTTCCTTTACCTTTTAAACTCCAGTATATCCCTAGGACAGTTTTCTGTCTCAGGGAATTCATAGTGCCATGTTAAGGTCTTATCTTATTTGTCTAAATGCACAATTTTAAAAATCTGAATTACTGTGGATTAACCCACTATTTTGTGCTATCTTTTGGTAGAATTTAATGTGGGGGTTTCTAGATAAAGAAAGTTTAAGTTTCTCAATTATAAATAAATGAAGGATTTTCCTGTATAGTCAATCAATATATGGGTTGTTGACTTTGAAACCAGATGTTTCAAACCTGACCTCTCCTATGACGACAGGCTGAGAGAATTGGGATTGTTCAGCCTGGAGAAGACAAAGCTCTTAAGAGACCTTATAGCAGCCTTCCAGTACTTAAAGGTGGCCTACAGGAAATGTGCAGAGGGACTCTTTATCAGGGAGTGCAGTGATAAGACAAGGAGTAGTGGTTTTAAACTGAAAGAGGGGAGATTTAGATCAGATGTTAGGAAGACATTCTTTCCTGTGAGGGTGGTGAGACACTGGAACAGGTTGCCCAGATAAATTGTGGATGCCCCATCCCTGGAAGTGTTCAAGGCCAGGCTGGATGGGGCTTTGAGCAACCTCGTCTAGTGGGAGATGTCCCTACCCAGAGAGGTTGGAACCAGAGTTCTTTAAGATCACTTCCAACCTAAACCATTCTATGATTCTGTTTTTAATTTTTTCCCAGTGTGTTCTAAAACGTATATGTTCAAATCCCATTTACAAATATGAAATAAATAAACATCACAATGTTCCTTTGAGGATAAACGGTATAGTTATTAAATTAATTTAAAAAAGAAAACTGAAGGATAAAGATGGTAACATTCTCTTATGGTAGCATTATGAAGAGTGGTAAACTAGGAATAGCGATCTCTGATCCCCACCAGTTGTGAAGAGTTCTTAAAATACACTTTTTACTATGTCATTCAAGCACTGTCTTATGGTACATAAGGTGATATGGCCAACAGCTTTTTCATACTGTTCTTTCTCTGTCTCTCAGGAAGCTCTTGAAATTTTGCATTGAAATGTGCTGTGTTCATACTCTTAATTTTCTCTTATTTAAAGAGATGTGCATAATACTATACATCTATTTTAGGGAAAGTAAGGTCAAAAATATGAATTTTGAACTTGCTGCTGAAGTGATGGTTGTCCTTGAATTCCATGTGATGTCACTCATTGTTTTTTGGCCATCTCTTGAGGAAATTTTATGCCTTGTACAATTGGCTTTATGGTTATTGTCCACTTTTCTTATCCCTCAGTGTTGAATAACCTATTTTGAATTTCTTTACCATCTTATAGAGAAACTGCTAATGAACACAGGAGGAGAAAACACTTATATTGTTACGACTCTGGGCATGATTGTCCAATAAATAAAGGTAATTAAAATGAAATTTCCTACTGTCTATTTAAAATTTCTATTAGACATGCAATTAAATAGCATTGTACTACTTGAATATCTGCTTTATAAAACTCTGATCAAGAGACTGAAAAAACAGAAACCCAAACACTAGGCAATTTTACAAGCAAAGTGTTTTGCTTTTCTTACTCATTCTAATTGCAAATACCTCTCTTTCTCCCACCATTGAGCTTTTCCTCGACAATTCTTTGTTTTAGGAAGAACTTACTCCTGAAACATTAAAATAGATGACAATTTCATAGGTGACTACAGTAACTGTGAAATCCAAAATTCAGAAAACACTTCTCATTGAATAGGCTCTTTGTTTTCACAATGTTTTCCAGACTTAAATTCCTAACTGTTAATTAGGTAACAACTTTAGGTGAGTGACAGTTAACTAAGGCTTCAAAAAGCTTTAAGTACACAGGAAAATTTGAGGTATCGAGCAGGTAAGTCTGATTTTGCTAACAGCTCAAGCATTTTTTTCAAGTTAATGCTCTATTTGCCCACAGTTTTCTGGATATAAAAGTTTTTTTACAGGAGGCTGGCTGGCTGAAGAAAATACATTAATTGCTGTGGCTTGATGTCAGTAACACTCCTGGAATGGAGGGGAAGCTCTCCAGGAAAGTCTTTAAAATATATATATTTGAAAATGTTCTTTCTAAACACCTTCATACAGATTTCAAATGTGATTCTGTGACCATAAGAGCATTTTGCATTCAAATAATTTTTAATCCATTTGCCAAAAAAAAAAAAAAAATACTTTTAAGTATTATAGGGTCAGCTAAATTCAGATGCATCTTTTCAGCTGGCTAGGTTTAAAGAAACTTTATTAAAAAACTCAAGTATGCTTTTAATATAGTAATGTTTGAAACTTCAGTAAAGAACATGCTGGTCATCCTAGGACTGGGAAGTGGATTTTGGAGAAAGCAGGGGGGAAAATTATTGCATATCTTTTTTGACTGCAATGTTATGTTTTTGAAATAATAATTTTCCAGTTTAGTCTGTTTTCAGAAGTTTTACATGACATACAAAAGTCACTCTTCTACAAGAATAACAATCCCTAAACAAAGCTATTACATATCTGTTTAGCTTCACTGACAACTTAATACTGGTTCACTTGTAAACATTTCTTCTGTAGACATATCCTGACATTGCTTGCTTTTTCATCTTTATATTAAACACAAAAATCTAATATGTAAGATGATACTACTGTCAGAATTTGGGAATTTTTGCTTTTTCCATGGAGAAGCCAATCCTTTGGAGTTTACTTGCACCCTCCATGAAATAAAAGTAGTTTGATGACCTGTTGGTTGATGTGCCAGGGGATTTTATTTATTAATTTATATCTACTTCTGCATATGTGCTTGAGGAAATTAGGTTTACAATGAAAATAAGAAAAAAAAAATGTACCTGTTGCAAAGCAAGGGTTACTGAGCACCAAAGAAGAATGGCTTCTTGCTTTTTTTTGCTTGTGTTACAGATTTAATGATCTCTTCTGGCCTTAAATGTACATGTTGATGTCTACAAAAATGCTATTAAAAACCTTGATTTCTTTAGTTTAAATATCTTAAAAATTATTTTAAAGTCCTACCGCAGAAAAATAAAGAATGACAGAAGAAAAATACAGATAGGTTTGTCCTGTGTCTAGAACTGCACTTATTAAAACCAGCAGAATATCTTCCCTCAGAGGAAAACTTAAATTAGTAAACTCTTAAAGCTTTTAAGTATGTTTTCCACTTGTTGCTCAAATGATTGATGCTTTCTAGAGAAACTATAGAAATCCACCGTCAGACATGCTATGAAGAACTACGTTAGGGAAGAATGCTTTCAGGTTACGCAATGATCCATTAAAAAGTATAAATGCTTGCAAACAAGAAATATAGAAGAGCTCGTGAAATGAAGTTTCATTTGGACTATAATTTTAGGAGTCATATAGGAAAAAAGGAAACTTGAAATTATATGGGAAATGGCACACAGATTGAGAAGGATTATTAATAAGAAAACAGAAAAAACTCCTAATTTATGAATATTCTACCTATCCCTACACAATATGTGAAAATATAATTGGTTGTCACAAATACATGCCCTTGTGCTATTCGTTATATGAATGTGTGGTGTATATGTCCGATCTATAAGTTTCTGCAAAGAATATGCCCTCAGTACACAGCTTTGACTCTTTTTATTGTTCAGGTTACAGCCATCTGTGCTTTAAACTTTGGATATTTCTGATCTGGTTCACTGTGCTCCAGTCTCCAGAATAAGCCTTTCAAAACTACGTGAGTATATGCTTCTAATTTGTATGATGCAATTGTGCACTACAGCACTATCTTCAGGCTGTTTACTTGGGAAATTTTTGATGCCTCTCTGTTTAACTTCCCAGCTTTGCAATAAAATAGTAGAAGAATTAGATTAAACAGTTCTGCCAATTTTAGCAATAGGCATCTGTTGCTCACAAATGATGAGACCTTCACTCTGTGAAATGGCTTTCCTGGAAACTGGCTTTTGCAGAAAAAAGGCACCTACTTTATTCTTCTGTAAACGTGGTCCTTTGCATGAGCGTCAGAAAGCCCATACTGATGCAATCAGAGTAATATGAGCAATCCTGCTTCAGCAGGGGAGTTGGACTAGATGATCTCTATGGTCCCTTCCGACTCTAAAAATTCAGTGAAATATGTAATATGGTCTGTAACAAACGTAGGTTAAAAATTATGGGTGATTCTACCCCTGGGCAAAACAACACAGTGAGCACTTATGACTCCTTTCAGTTGTTGGGGCTTTTTTCTCCTCCTCCTTTTTTTTTTTCTTTTTGTAATGATTCTACAACAATGAGTTATTTGTTCCTTATCAGTCTTATGAAATCTCTCTGCTGTATCCTTAATGGTCAGTTTAAGTGCATCATACTTACAATATTTCTTGATAGTCACAGAAGCCCTGCACAAAGAGGATAATTTGAGAATTTTTTTGTGTAGTAGAAAACCTAATTTGTAATTCTGCAGTCTGTTAGCCCACCCCTGCTAAGAGTGCTGAATGTATGCTTTTAGGTTAGAAAGCTAGTTAAAATCCAAATAAAGATAGGAGCAACCATACAGCCTATTAAACAAAATTTTTCTTGTAAATACCTGTTTTCTTTACCATAAGTGCCACTAAAAGCAAAGTGAGCACGGAGGAGGTTGTTCTCCATCCTGATGAAGTAATCTAGAGCACTTGAAACTCAGGAATTTATTTAAAAAGTACTTGACACCTACACTTTTCCAAGGATATGCCAGAAAAGTGGGAATATTTTGCTAAAGATTTTTCTGCTTATTATACCTTTGCCCGAAGATTGCAAGACTGTAATTTCATATCTTATATGTCCATCTTACAGCTGTTGTAGAGAGCTTAATCACCTCTTTATTTAGATAAACAGTTTTGTAACTTGGGACATTCGTACAGTTTGGAAATCTTTTTTTAAAGGCAGATTAATTTCCTGTAGTCATGGATGTTCCTTAGCAAATGCTTGATACCCTATTTACTTTGTCCTTTTTTTGAATAGAAGCCCTTCTTGAAACAAAGCAAAGCAGTTTCATTTGCTAGAAAGTGCACTGCTATTATATTTGATACCCCTGCAACTAATGCAGGAAAAAGAAATCTTTAAACAGGCATTTTCTGCTGTGAAAAAATTATTATTCTATAAATAAAATTTAAAATAAAAAATCAGAACTCTGCTCTATGTGTACCTTTAACACAACAAGAGGGAGGCTGTATGTAACATTTACATTGTTGAAAAAATACTTGATATAGATGCTCAGCAGTGTAAAATTTGTACAGTATTTGTGTATTTTTTCTCAACTTTTAACAGAGATCCATAGGATTTATTCTGCAGCAATAAAGTATACTAAATGCAGTACTTTCCGACTCTATGAACAAGTGATTTTTGTCATGTTTTGTGGAACTTGTGGGATTTAAGTAAAACCTCCTTTATGCCCTTGATTTTGGGGTTCTTTTTCAGGGTTTTTTTTTTTTACTGACTGAAATTTTTGAGATGTGTTAGTGCCCATTAGATTCTCATGCCTTACACACATTGTACTTGCATGCAGAATTTTTCAGATTTGCAGACAGATACCTCAGTTTGAAGATAATTTATATTTGCAGTAAAGTACCCTGTTGTATAAGGGATTTAGAAAAATGTAATATGATGCCACAGCTGTCACATCTCTAAACATCTTCTATGCCACATAATGAATGACTGCTACTATATTTAAAGTCAAAATAATTATGCGCCTGAGAAAATGGCCTGTGGTAAACAAACTTCTATGACATAAGGAGAAAAGCAGTCATCTAGTTAGAAAATTAAAATTTCATAATACCTAGTATGCTAGATAGTCACAATTCTGCCTTTACGACTTCACCAGAAATTCATAATCTACTTATATTAATATCTTTTTTCATAGATTTATGAGTCAGTATACTTTTCCTCTGAAGGTTCAAACAAGTTCAGGGAACAAAACAAGTTCACCTTTTCCTTAATTATTTGTACTTATAATTCATTTGTGATCAAAATGTCTGTGTCTCCTTTTTGATATGTATCTATATTTTACTAAATCATGTGTAGAGCCTAACCAGCAAGAAATTAAAATTATTGTGGTGTTTGCCTCTAGATTTGTGTTTGAGGTTTATCTTTCTTAAGAGTACCTCTGTAATAAAGCATTAGAAGTGATATTTTTGTTCTTTTTTTCCTGCCATTCCTTTCCTGAGTAAGAAACCTTCCTCAGTGTAACTGCTTTTTAATAGCTAACAACTAAGAGCCTAAGCAACCAATTATCAGAGATTAGGACTGACAGAAACAGGTAAACCAAGACTAGGAGATCTATTTGTGAGTTTGCTTTATTTGCTAGAGGTCTAATTATAATTGAAGATAGACACAGCTTTAGTAGTTACAGGGGTTTTGTAACATTTTGAAAGTAATTACTTCTTTGAAACAAATGTGCAGGAGTGAAATTTGTGCTACTGCAAGGTCTTTCTTCATTAATGTATCTACTTTATTCTACAAGGTTTTCTTATCTGTTCACAAGATTGATTTGAAGACCAACATCTGCTTAAACACTTTGCTCAAGAAAGAAGACAAGCATTCTCTTAAAGCTACTTGGAGAACTAGCTGAAGTTTTGCGAATTTAATATACAAGGGTCTTTAGAAGAAAAGGTTTCTTCCTTTTTTGTTCTTTTTTTTTTTTGACAAAATGCAGTGACAACGAATCTTTCTATAAGAAAGTCATGTCAGAGATGTGCTTTGGTGTTTACAGCAGGAATACTATCTCCTTTATAAGGGGATATTGACCTAACCCTTATAGAACTATGAGATGTAGATTTTATGTTGGTAGGCAGATCCCTTTTATAGATGTTTTTTGCTTCCTCTTAGATGTGTTGTGTGCACAATTTCTGATTCTCACAAGACCCCAAAGGTCTTTGGAGCTGCCTCTGCTCTTCTTCCACTGAGGTCTCAAGGGTTGAGGGTATAGGAATCAACAACTATATATTATGCACAGATGCACTGGCTGATTTTAAAAGACCTGAAGAGGTGTTTAGAGCCTTTATAAGAACTAATCACAATTTTAAATTTTATGTCAGAAAACTTTTCCAAGGATCTGAGACTCACTCAAACCCAGGTAAAGGGAATTGCATTCTGAGATCAAATTTGATGGTACTTGAATTAACTAAATGTGACACAACAAAACTTCACCTCTAACAGAACTTCAAAACAGGCTAGTTTTGTTACTGCCATAGCTTGCTCCTTATTCCTTGCAGATTAATTACTATTTATTTATTTATTTATTGAAGGCCACAAACATCCAGCACTGAAACACTGAATGATTAATTAACTGTCAAGAACATTCCCACATAAAGATTTCTTTTGGTGAAAGGAGGCTGTAAAGAGTTGGGGGTCGGTCTCTTCTCCTAAGTAACAGGCAACAGGACAAGAGGAAACATCTTCAAGTTGCACCGGGTGAGGTTTAGATTGGATATTAGGAAAAATTTTTACACTGAAAGGGTTATTAAGCAGGAATATTGGAACAGGCTGTCCAGGGAAGTGGTTGAGTCATCATCCCTGGTGGTATTTAAAAGACTGGTAGACATAGTGCTTAGAGATATGGTTTAGTGATGGTTTTTGTCAGTGTTAGGTTGACGGTTGGACTAGATGATCATAAAGGTCTCCCTTCCAACCTAAGCAATTCTATGATTCTATGATGACAATATGTAGGTGTTGTTATGAATGTGTACCATTTCCAGCTATAATGGTTTAACCCCAAGAGGCAGCTAAGCACCACACAGGCATTCCTTGAACAGTGGCAGCACCGACCAACTAACACCACCTGCCCCTCTCTTTCATTGCTGAGTATAGCATCATATCATATGGGATATCACTTTGGGCAGTTTGGGTCTGCTGTCCCAGCTGTGTCCCTTCCCATCTTCTTGTTCACTCCCAGCCTACTCGCTGGCACAGTGGTGTGAGGAACAGAAATGCCTTGGCTGTGTAGGAACTAAAACATCCTTGTGCCACCAACAGTTTTTGTCACAAATTCAAAACATATCCCATACAAATGACTATGAATAAATATAGGGAGTGAATGATGAATTAATACCACCTTTCATGCCTTTTAGCTTCCTACAAACTCTATACAGAATTTCAGTACATAATGACTGAAAGAGTCAAGGTTTATTCCAGAATGGAGAGTAAACAAACCTGTGAATGAACACTCTAACACCTCTCTCCTTTACCAAAAATGCCAAACATACCACAGGCTCATGCTGTGGCGGATTTTAAAAGTACTTCTAATTCTCTAAATCAGTTCTGGATTAAATCACTTTTAGATTAGGATCTCAAATATGAGTGGCAGAGCATTACTCTGATGATGGTTAGTCCCTACAATACTGATCTCCAATGTGAGGGAGAGCAGCTGGACTCCCTGACCAGGGAAAGGCACTGACATTTAGCTGTTGCGGTGGTCAGTGGCAACAGGGTTCCCATTTGACTAGATGGCATCATTCCTATTCTAAACCTACTCCCATTAATTTCCCACTCTTTCCCACTCTTAATTTCACAATTCTCATCAAATTTATCAGAATTTAAAAGGTTCACTATATCATGGCTTTTGTTCTTAGTGCTTAAATTCAAATCAACAGTGACACTAATGAAGCTTGGCTTTCTAAAAAATTATATGTCATCCATCTTCCTCCATCTCCCAGCTCCCATCAGGAAGAACACCTTTTTTCCTTCTGTCCCTTATTATTCTGCCAGGGAATATCCTCGAATCTTCTGTTGAAATAAATTCCACTATGACCACTATATGACCAATTTTGACCTCAATCTCTTGGTATCAAATATTCTAGACAGCAGATCTTCAGCTTGTATATATGTGGATAAAATTTTCCCAAAAAAATGTGAAACAAATGGGACCAAAAGACTAAGATGACTCTACTGAACAGTCTCCTAAGCTTATGAGTTTGTTGTTCAATATTACTTTAGCATTTCTGAATTTGTTTTCATGTCTTGTTTTTTATGAAATGAGCATTTTTTAATTAGAATTTTTCTTTTTTTTTTTTATTGGTGTTGTTGGAAACATTAACTAGAAGTATACTGCGTAGTAGAAATGATCATAAAAAAAAGTAACTGCAAATAACTTCAAATTCATTTCAAAACTTAACAACTTAATAACAAAGTAAAGGAGTTTGCTGAGTCATAAAAATGTAGGAAGGGTTTGTGGGGAAAGTAACCTGCCTTGGCAAACCACTGTAGGTGTTTAACAAATACGGGAAAATTCAAACTGGGAATTAAAGTCAAGTTCTATGATGCAAAAAAGGCTTCAATGTAGACACAAGAGTCTTCGAGCATGTGGTCAAGAAACACCATTCAGCTGAACATACAAATCCCCAAAGTAGCAAACTCTGCTTTTTCAGTCCAGTGACTGCTTTTTGAAAACTGTGATTGAAAAAAAAAAAAAAAAAGAAATATGGCCAAAACAATAGATTAAATGTAATGCTGTTTTAATAAATTTTTAACCTGATTATCATTACTCAAATTAAAATTTTATAAATATTTTAGAGCAAACCTTGATATGTAGTAGAATTAAAGCAGATATTTAATACATGTATTTATAAACACTAAGGTTGTCTAAGTAGCATCAAATCTTGCTTTAAGTCCATTTGATAATAAGCTTGTAGTGAATATTTACTTATTTTTAAACCACCCACTCTCTCATCACATGTAGAACCTCTCAATCTTTCTTTTTGTCATGTTTGCCTCCATCACAGGCTCTGTTAGTTTTTGTCATGAAATTAAAATGATCATGTTTGCTGAAGCAGAGTTTAGCCAGTGATATTTATCTTTAACTACTGAAACTCATTCAAAACTCCCATTACTATTAGTTTTGCAGCTTTGTGTATAGACAGAAATTCTTGTACAGAATAGAACTACACTTGGAGCCTTTCAACAGTAGACAATATTCATGTTTTTACCCTCTACCCTGCAAATAATGCCTAAGAGTAATCTCAAAGTCTGACCCTGCCTAGAGCATTTAAAATAAATTAATAAATAAATAAATAACCCAGAGGGAAAAAGGATGAGGAGAGTGTTTAAGGTTATTGTTACCTAATATCTTTGGGTAAAGAAAAAGATTTCATTTATTTTTAGATTGTTGTAGGAGAGATCTATCAAGACCCTGTAGAAACCACAGACTTGCTGTGAATGAAGGGCTAGTATTTTTCTCTTCAAAAGCCCTGAACTACCTTGCAACCTTCTGTGATAGCACAGATAAAATGTGTCATAACATAATGAAACATATAGTAATGATATAAGATTAGAGAATGATCATTAAAGTCTTTGCAGCATTGTTGCTACTGTTTGTGTCTGTGTCTTTATGATCTTCATGGTTGTTTGCTTTGTTTTGTTCTGTTTTTTAAAATGCTATATCCTTACAGCATTAGAAATGTTCATTACAGTCATAAAGACATTTATCAAACAGCCCTTATGAAATGTTACATCATTATGCTCTGACTTACATAATGGCAACTGAAAGAAATTACAAACTCTGACTAATTAACTGTCTTGTTTCAATACTAGCTTGTACTGGAAGAAAGGATATTACTTTAATTCTGTCAATGTTTGAAGTTTCAGGTAACCAAACCCATGTTCTGTTGCTCAAACCTTTGAGACCATTATCCTGACTTCAACCTGCTGTTATGAATTGCAAAAAGTCTTCTAGGAAGGGTGTTGAAATGTTATATTCTGCTCTCTTTTCTTTCTGTACTAAAAGATTGTATGTTTGTATTAGAGGCTGACCCTGGATGGATGCCAGGTACCCACCAAAGCAAGTCTATCACTCCCCCTCCTCAGCTGGACAGGGGAGAGAAAGTATAATAAAAAGCTCATGGATTGAGATAAGGACAGGGAGAGATCACTCAGCAATTACCATCATGGGCAAAACAGATTTGACTTGGGGAAATTAATTTAATTTATTACCAATCCAATCAGAGTAGAATAATGAGAAATAAAACTAAGTCTTAAAACACCTTCCCCCCACCCCGCCTTTTTCCCAGGCTCAACTTCACTCCCGCTTTTCTTTACCTCCTCCCACCAAGCAGTGCAGGGGGATGGGGAATGGAGGTTGTACTCAGTTCATTCTCCTTCCTTCTCAGCAGGACTCCCCACACTCTTCCCCTTCTCCAGTGTGGGGTCTCTCCCCCAGGACACAGTTCTCCATGAACTTCTCCAGTGAGGTCCTTCTGATGGGCTACAGTTCTTCATGAACTGCTCCAGTGTGAGTCACTTCCATGGGGTGCAGTCCTTCAGGAAGAGATTGCTCCAGCTACGGTCCCTCATGAGGTCACAAGTCCTGCCAACAAACCTGGTCCAGCATGGGGCCCTCTCTTCACCAGTCCACTCATCTTGCCAGGAGCCTGATCCAGCACAGTCTTCCCACAGGACCCCAGCCTTCTTTGGGCATCCACCTGCTCCAACGTGGGTTCCTCCATGGGCTGCAGATGGATATCTGCTACATCGCTAATCTCCATGGGCTGCAGAGGGACAGCCTGCCTCACCATGATCTTCACAGTGGGCTGCAAGGGAGTGTCTGCTCCAGCACCTGCAGCAACTCCTCCCCCTCCTTCTTCACTGACCTTGGTGTCTGCAGAGCTGTTTCACATATTTTCACCCCTCTGTCTGCAATTGTTCTTGCACAGAAACTTTTGCCCCTTCTTAAATACATTATCCCAGAGGCACTACCACTGTAGCTGGTGGGCTTGGACTTGGCCAGTGGCGGGTCCATCTTGGAGCCAACCAACACTGGTTCTATCAGACATGGGGAAAACTTCTAACAGCTTCTCACAGAAGCCACTCCTGTAGTCCCCCCCAATACCAAAACATTGCCATGCAAGCCCAATACAGTTTCCCACCATGAAGTTATTTCATGTTTCCATAAAATTCATGTTCTGTGCTTGGACATTATCAGTTGTTCACATAAGAGCTGGCAAATGCGTCACTGAACTTCTGCTGGTTATTGAACTATAAATAACTGAACAGTTTAAAGAAGCCTGTAATGCAGGTCTCTTTAAAATAAAACAAAAGACAACAGCATACATTCTTCATGCTTCTATTTTTACCTGGAGGATTTTGTTTTAGAGTGACACTCCAACAAATTGTGAACCCAGAGAAGGAGGACATCTTGCATTTGATTTTTAGAGGCCAGAGTAGTTTATTGTGATAACTGTTTGTCTTCTCCTTCCCTTTGCTCTTTAGTTGGAATTGCTCACTGTGAAAAGCATCTTAGTTCCTAGCTGCAAGAGAGCTATGTTATTTCCTGGCCTTTTAGTCAAACATCCCCCATTCAGGGGAATCAGTGCTATTAAGTACTGCTCTGGTGCTTTGACATTCATCTCTAAAATTATGCACTTTTTTGTTGGTTTGTGGTGTTTTTTTTTAACCCTCACTGATTTTGTAGTTCTTGACCTGACTGTAGACTGGGCCTCGAAAGCTAGTGTTAAAAATTATTAAGGTGTGTTAGAAATGGTAGGATAAGTAGTGCTTATTGGATGAATATTGGAGGAGGTAAGCCTGATCTGGTGGGGTATGAGCCGAAAGAAAACACGAATGTAACAGTAAATATATTTGAGGGAAAATATTCCTTCCTTCCATAGGCTGAGGTAATCTGGCATATGTGACTGGCTTTCTTCAGGGACCCATTGCAGTTTGAATTCCAGTGGTGCATGCTCTGAGATGCAGAACAACTAGTAAGTATATTTAATTTGTAACAGTATTGGATATAAACAATGCATTTCTCCTACTTGGTCTCTCTGAGGATATTAAAAATACTCCAGATGAAGTGTTTTTAAAATTCACTGCCTGTAATGCAATAGTCACAAAACTACAGAAGTAAAATGCAATAGTTCTCTGTGCTGAAAATCTACTTTCCTTGATCTTTACTTTTTAAAGAACATCTAGGAGATTTTAAAAAGAAAAAAAATCCTTATATAGGTCTTCATGTGCTATTTATAGTACTGCAGCTGCCTGTATGTTCTGCCTGTTTTTTTCAGTTAGGTCTCTTCTGATCTTCTCAGAGGGGAGAGTAGTTTAAGTGAAATTCTGATAAAGTTCTGGTGAATGCGAATTTTTTTTTTTATTATCCCTAATATTTTTTTACTGTGCATATCAAACCTGTTCCAAACACAGCTCTTATTGATGATTTCTCATAGCAATGAATGGAATGTTATGGAAATAGAAAACCTCTTGTAGAATTTACCTCTTATTCAATGTAAACACGCTCCCAACATGAATAGTTAAAACTCTTCTTTCATGCTAGAATGCTCAAAGTAGTTATGATGACTCTTTTTACTGAATTAATCAATTTAATCTGGGTATAAATATGATGATAATTTTAATGGGCATTTATTCCTTAAGAATTTATCCAAACCTAGGTCAAAACCTGAAGGCCGTAAGACTCTGTATTAATCTACCATGTCCTTAGGATTGTGCAAGTAGAAATCTACTAAACATAGTCACTCGGGAAAGCAAAATATATCTTCTTTTGTATGGTTATGTTTCTATCACTTTTAGATACTCTTTGTAACATTCTAATGCCTGAGAAAGCCACAAAACATTCTGCTTTGTCTCTCTATCCCTCATGAATGAGTGAATGAACTTGTTTTTTTCCTTTCTTTTTTTTTTTCTTAATATTTATAGCTTAGGACTTGCCTTGTATCCAAGTCACTAGATTAAGACTCCGCTACATTTGTACTCTGCTGTATGCATGTAATGGCATGAAATTATGAGCTGCCAAAATATACTATTTAAAATGTGAGTTTCAGTGAAAATTTAAAAAAAAAAAAAAAAAAAAAACAAGAGAAAAAAAAGAACAAAAACCCCAAAACCCCACCAACCCCTCCTATTCTTTACATCTTTAAGAAACTCTACTGACCACTGTTTAAATTCCAACCCACCATGTACTTCCCCTGGCAACTTCTTGTCTTACAAAGACAGCTGCAATAAAACATAGCTACAGATGTTAGAGAAGGAAGACAAGCGCAGACTTTGCAGCTTAAACACCTTTGTTTATTTCCCTCCTCCCTGTTGATGTACCCTCAAACTCTGTAAAGCCCTTGGTAAGGAAGTTGAACTTGAAATAAATGTATTATTAAACCATATGATGCTGTTGATGCTTTTTGTTTGAGTCAAGTGGACAAATGCAAGATGTTTTCTGAACTGAATCCAGAGACATGGCATTGTGGAACCTCTCATTTTCACTGCTAATATAAATAAATTGTTGCATAGTGAGCAATAGGCATCTTTAAGTCTCACATGAGCAGATAAAGGCTTTTAGTTCTCATTTTTAAACTTTACAAGTGTTTTCTATGGTCCTATGAACTTTACAATAATTTTCAGCATGCTACCTTGATTCATCATGATTCATTTATCCAGGCAATTTTGTTTGTAATGAGCCAGTGTTTATGTATTTCCTGTAAACACAGAAATCAGTTTCTCATAATATTTATGCAAAATAATCCCAGCATCCACACATCAAGACACATCAGTGAACTGCCTCTTTCTCTAGTTACAAGGCTTTCAGCTATATTTGTTGGAAACATTGTGCTGTGTTGGAAATGCATATCACCTGTTATGCAGGATTACGACGTAGCAGATATAAGAAACCACTTGTTTTCCCACTGTGGATCCTTCTTTTGGATTGGTATATTGAATTTCACACTATAGAAGAATATTGATTTCTTTTTCTTCTTTTTTTTTTTTAACTCAGGTTCTGAATCAGTGGAAAAAAATGGGTGCTCTGGTTTAAACTGTTGAAGGAACTATAAATAAAGGTGGATATTCACAGCAGGAAATCAGAGGATATTTCTTAATGAATTCTGTCCAGATCACTATTATAAGTCAACAAATCTATATGGAACACAGCTTTTTGACCTTTTTCATGAAATTGTTCTGTTTTGTCTTGAATGAGATATGTGAATATGGCTTGTATATGTGGGGCTTTTGGGGGGTTTTGTTTGTTTGATTGATTGATTAATTTTGTTTTAACTGACCATATTCATTATCAGTTGAGATCTCATTGTCTAACAGATTTAGGAAGTTACTAAACCCTGTTTTACTGGATCTGGCAGCAAGAGAAAAGCAGTTTAGAACCTAAACAGTTCCAGATACACCTGCCAGAGGAAGAGGATGGTCAGACTCCTGCTTACTGTAGATAAAATTTTAATGGAAAATAGATGCTGGAACAGAGCAGCAAGCATTGCAGGATGAACCTGTTTCCTATTCCTTTACAAGACAGTAATATACTGGAGTTGATGATTTGAAAAAAATTTCTCCTTTCTTTGCTCAGGAATATGTGAGGCCGTGTTTAGATTTTGGAGAAGGAAAAGTTTATTTAACACACAAGTTCTATGAGCTAGGAAATCCAAATTTGAATATTCTTTCTTACTGTTCAGAGAGAATATTCTTGGGATGAATTTTAGATTTCTTAGTCTAAATAAGCTTTAGCTTTCATGAGACTAGGATAAGAAAACTGATTATAGTCCGTTTAATTTTCTACTTAAAGAAGTATTTTGGATTTTATCTCTTTCAGCCTCCTGATGGAAGAGGAAAACTGGTTCACATAGGAAAAAATGTTTTAAGAATTTAATTTATTACTGTTTCATTTTAGGAAAGTTGCATAACTTGCACTATTTAACAGCCTATGAAATGAAAAATAGAGAGAAAAGGAAAATGTCCTGCTGCAGCCAAATCACTTGCAATAGTATGAGGAAGTCTTCATATGCAGACTATTTGTCTCAAGCTGCTTCTCCTCCCCATCCTGTTCTCTCTGAAGGAAAAATATGTGGAAGCTATGATTTTTTGATGTCCTCATTCTCTCCTCTTGCATTTGCAAGTAGTGACCTTGATCCTTGTTAAGCCATTAAGGACTACTGAAAAAGGGGGTTTTAAGGGATTTTGGACCTCAGCCCATATTATCTTCTTTTCAGTCCTTATTGGATTTTCACTATTTCACTTCAGCCCAGACTTCATGTCTTAATTGTACTAGTGTGTTTTGCCCTGCTCACCTGGCTACACCCATGTTGGTTTAAGTAAGCAGCTTACAAACTGTTCACTTAGACCTGTTGTAGGTTTAGGCTGACCTAAACGAAATGAGAGTGCAGCTGAGGTATGACACCAGAATCTATACTCTTCCTAGTGCTCAAAAAGTTTTCCTTCTCCTTCAAGAGACAATCTTTGTTTCTACCTTCCCTTGGGTTATTTTGTTCCGGTTTTGTGCGCTTGGAAGCATCCTTTTATTCCTGATAGGTTGTGTTTACTTCAGTACTGTTCTGTTTCTTTTTTCTCTTAGGCTTTGATTGCGTAAGATGTAAGTACTTCCTGTGATAATACAGTTCTGTAGCTGTACCTGCAATACACCAGATGGACTCCTTGTGCTGAACTGTTTGTTAGTCCTGGACTCTAGGTTGCTGGGAAAAAAGTCTCCACATTTATCATGTTTATTTTGGAATCTCACAAAAACATATTATCCATTTTCTTTGTGTATTTTTTAACCTGGATCTTGTTCTAATTTCAGCCTGAACTTCTCCAAACACAAAGCTCTAAGAATTCCTAATATCTTTCCTAATAGATTTTTTACTGTGTGAGGAAAATACAAATTTTGAGACATTGAAATGTTTTTCTCAAGAAAATAATTAATTTCAGAAAACAATTCTGAAATAACATTTTTAATTTTTATAATTTCTATGTATTGCATTTTCTACTGCAAATAACATTTTTCTTCAGAAAAAAAAATCTTAAAGTTCTTCAGATCCTATAATTAACTTTTGTGTGCGACACTAATTAGAACCTTCTACATTCAACTGTTTGCAGTTTTTGTTGTTTTGTTTTGTTTTTAAATTCTTCTGTTTTCCTTTTTTCCTAGTAGGTCTTTTATTTTCACTCCCTGTGTATGCAGGTACAAATATATTTGATTTGACTCGAATTTCTAGTTAGCCGAGAAATTCCTCACTTGCCCAAATCTGCCTAGGACTGGAAGAGATCTTGAGGCTGTAAATTCTCCTGCTAATGTAAGATGCCACATCATCAAAGTATCTGGAGGAAAAGAAAGCTATCAGTAGTCAACATGGATTCACCAAGGGGAAATCATGCCTGACTAACCTAATAGCCTTCTACAATGGCATGACTGGATGGATAGATGAAGGGAGGGTGGTGGATGGTGTCTACCTTGACTTCAGCAAGGCTTTTGACACAGTCTCCACAGCATCCTCCTAGGTAAGTTTAGGAAATGTGGCTTAGATGAATGTACAGTGAGGTGGATTGAATACTGGCTGAAAGACAGAGTTCAAAGGGTCGTGATCAGTGGCACAGAATCTAGTAATAAGTGGAGGTCCGTAACAAGTGGTGTTGCCCAGGGGTCAGTACTGGGTCCAGTCCTCTTGAATAGTTTCATCAATGACCTGGATGAAGGAACGGAATGTAACCTCAGCAAGTTTGCTGATGAGACAGAACTGGGAGGGGTGGCTGACACCCCAGAAGGCTGTGCCACCATACAGCAAGACCTGATCAGGCTGGAGAATTGGGCAGAGAGGAACCTCATGAAATTCAACAAGGGCAAGTGCAGGATGCTGCACCTGGGGAGGAATAAACCCATGCACCAGTACAGGTTGGGGTCTGAGCTGCTAGAGAGTAGCTCTGAGGAGAAAGACCTGAGAGTCCTGGTGGACAACAGGATGACCACGAACCAGCAATGTGCCCTTGTGCCCAAGAAGGCCAATGGCATCCTGGGGTGCATCAGGAAGAGTGTGACCAGCAGGTTGAGGGAGGTTATCCTGCCCCTCTGCTCTGCGCTGGTGAGGCCCCATCTGGAGTACTGTGTCCAGTTCCGGGCTCCCCAGTTCAAGAAGGACAGGCACCTGCTGGAGAGGGTACAGCAGAGGACCACAAAGATGATTAGTAGCCTGGAGCATCTCTCTTATGAGGAAACACTGAGGGACTTGGGTGTTTTTAGTATAGAGAAGGCTAAGGGGGGATCTGATCAACACCAGTTGACAACAAGGCCAGTCTTTTTTCAGTGGTGCTCAGTGGCAGGACAAGAGGAAATGGGCACAAACTTGTACATATGAAATTCCATCTAAACATAAGGAGGAACTTGTTTACTTTGAGAGTGACAGAGCACTGGAACAGGCTGTTCAGAGAAGTGATGGAGTCTCCATCTCTGGAGATGTTCAAAACCTGCCTGGACAAGTTTCTCTGTAACCTGCTCTAGGAGGACCTGCTTTGGCAGGGGAGTTGGACTAGATGGTCTCCAGAGGTTGCTTTCAAGCCCATATCATTCTGAGATTCTGTGATCATATAATAATGGAAATATACTGTGCTAAGGATGATCCCTTAAGACAAATGTTGCTATTTTTGTGGCTGCTCAAAAAGTGTTGCTGCTGGAGAATTCAGAATTAAAGTTAAAGTTGGTCAAAGTTTGCAATTCACATAAAGTTTGTAAAATATTATTCACATTTTGCTATTTTTTTAACTACCTCATCATATTTTCAAAACTCAGGAGACCAGAAATATTTTCTTCAGCCACTTGATGGTTCAGAGTATTTTAGTACATGCATTACATCATTGTCTTTTTACTGGAATTTTTCCATTATATTTAATTCCTCATGTTATTTTATATCTCTCTCTTCTGGGATGCATACCCTTTAGCTTTGTTCTCTTCTTTCAGTTATGACACCTCTATGACACTCCTCTGTCTTTGGCCGGGCTAATTCAGGTCTAGTCTGGAGATGTTCACACTTAGCATCTTGCAGTGGTTGTTTTTTTTCCCCCTTTTTCTTTGGTAGAGGTGTTTGGGGTTTTTTACATTTCTCTTTTGACCCTCATTCATAATAGTTCTCATGCCCTGTGTCCTGCTGAAACACTCAGCTCTGAGCATTACATCCTTACTGTTTGGACTATAACAGATTTGAAAACTTTAACCTGAAAGTTAACCTGAAAATTTTAGACTGAATAAGGGACAGCTATTCTATTTATTGTGCTCTCTGTAGCGCAAAGTATCTGCTCTGAAAAGGTTACAGGTGATATCACTTCTGGAACATCTAACTGACAGAAAATGCTGTTGCGTTCGTGGTGCCACAACCTCTTCAAAGGATATCTCAGGATAATTAAGACAAAACCAGTATTAGTGGAACAAAAATTTGTCGTGTAATGTAAAATGGCTACACTAGTCATCTGCATAATGATGGGATGTTTGTGTTTATATCTGACACTCATAAATCTTTCTTCAAGACAGAGAAAATGCCTGAAAATTGCATCTAAGCCTAAGCAAGACAGGATCTTACCCATATGTCTGAGAAATTACTAACTTAACAGTCAGAAAATGGTTCAGATTCCAAAAAGGTTAATATTATATTTTCACACTTTGTCAATACTTATAGCACAAGGAAAACAATGTTTCAACTAAAGATATTTTCAATTGTTTTGTTGATACTGTCTGAAGGATAGAAAAGTTTACAAGCAGTACTTCCTGAATAGAAAGCAACTCATCAAAGACTTGAAATGAGTTGACAGAAAATGTAAGCAAATGTATATTAAAAAATTTTATTCTGTTAATTTTATTCAATTTACTCTTGAGAGCTTTAATCATACAGTGCTTTTTATTGGCAGCATTTATTTAACCTTAGTATAGCTGTAAGGATTTCCTCTTCTCTAATAAAGCAAATGAAGAATGAAAATAGAGATGCTCATCTAAAGTAATCTGAGCTAGTTGTCTCAGTGTCAAAATAGCGCCACTTGAAGTTTTCTCCCTGTGCCGAGCAGAGAATCTTTTAATTAAGTTGAAAGTTTTTTTGTAACAATCAAAAGATGACTGCCTACCATTCTGGTGTCGTATTATCATTAGTATCAAGAAAGTAATTTCTAGATGAGTGTTCAAATGTTGCAGATAAAACACTTCAGTTTGCAGATTAAACTGTGTGGAACATGCCCTGCATTCAGGAAGCCGTGACACTGGTTTTAGGTGATCTTCTTCCTCTTAGAAAATATGAGTAATTAATAAATAACTATTAAAATAAACACATTTATGAAAGTCTGTGATTTCACCTATATTGCACTATCTCAGGTTATTTTTTGAAATATTAGTTGCCGTTTGTTCTGGTGCTATGACAATGTGAGATAAAAGAATATACAATTAGGTGTTCTGAAACCGTTTGGATTAGGTTTAGTTGTGTACAGTTAAAGTCAGAAGAATGGACTGCTTTGGTCCTATTGATCTCACTGATGATCTTTACATTCATCTTTGTTATTGTAATGCAGATATTTACTAGTACCTCTTTTTCTAGTTTATGAAAGAACTCTCTCTGGCTTGATCTTTCCCCCTACTTTGTATTGCTCATTGTTGAAATACTGTGTGTATTCTGGCAAAAACAGCATGCACAGTTGCAGCTCACTAGTCTTGTTATGCTGCAAGTTGTTTTAATGAAAGAAAAAAATGCTAGTATACGGCAAAATGCTGCCTATATAGCCATAGTATATTGCACTACTGAACATTTCTCACCCTCGCTTTCTGCAAGGCAGTGCGTCTGTAATGCAGTTTTTTAGCCTGCTGGTGTTAAGGAAGGTGGTGCATGGTTGATCACGGGACAGAAAGCAATTGCCACAGACTATTTAGTCTTTGTGTCAACTTCTTAAACTGATGTCAGGTAGACTCTCTGACACGCTGTGTGCTCCCTACAGTGACTGTTTGAATAGAATAGGATCTGCAGTTTTGCCACCCTGTCGTGGGTACACTTGCAAGAGTCCGTTTAAGTCAATAGGTCTATAATCATCATGAGAAAAATGAAGAGTTAAGTTTATACAGAAACCAACACGTTTTTATCAGGTACAGTAATTCACAAAACTTGTTCTTGAAAGCACCAGTCTATGTCATAGGTATGAATAATGGCAATTCTGCTACCTCCTGCTCTCTTCAGGCCCATCTGCTTTCTATCTACTATTTGTAGGCCACTGTGAAGAGAGCAATTTTTTCTTTAACGGCTATTGCTTATTCCATCAGTTTCTGTTCACATATCTCTAAAGTGACAAACATTTATTTCTCTCATGTAAACAGTTTCATAGAGAAATTTGTGGAGAACATATTGTCAAACAAGTATAAATAATGATTTGGGTTTTTTACTTGGTTTTTTTGGTTGTTCTTTTTTTCTTCAGAATTGCCCATTTAATTGCTGAAAATGAATAAAATAATCCTAAGAAATGAACTGAGCTTTGGCTGTGAAATTTAGGAAGATTTTTTGGATGAGGGAAAATGTATAGTATATATGTGTGAGGAAGGATTAATGAATTAACAAACATATTAGCTTTATTTACATCTAAAATATTAAAGAAGTACTAGAAGTTCTATTCTGACTTGATATCATGTAATGTCTTGGTTTATTAATGTAATTTAATGTGACACTGCACAACATAATTAATCACCTTCTAAGTTAAGTCAGGCAGTTGTCAAAGGAGGCAATCTTCCTTTAAAGATATATAAATGCAAAAGGATGGCTGCCACCTATAACAAACAGATTTGAATATCTTTTTTTTCTTCCTGTTTTTGGCTAATGAACACTGGTTGCTTGCAAATGAGCAATTTTTCCTGCTACTTTCATAAAGAAGCAGATAGCAAATAATTGGTCTGGAGACCAGGGCGCCTCTCTAGAGCTGTCGAAGTTTCAAAGGAACTGATTCATAGTTGTTATTAAAAAGAATAAAGCTAAATGAAAGTCTTTTGCATGATCACTCTGTTTATGTGCTATAAGAATAGAACACAGAGTCAGCGTTGATAAGTTAAATGTGAATGTAGGAAAAGCAGGCAATCTCAAAGTGAAAGGAATTACAGGAGCCCAGTGTCTCTCAGGATACTTTCCATATGTGAAAATTAATGAACCATTATCCATCCAAAGATCATTAGTTTCAATGGTAGATAAAGAGACATATTTTGTTTTATTTATGTAATTTAGAGAGCTCATGAGACAGCATTACCTACAAAGGTGATGGGACACAACTCTTGCTGTCTGTAAGACTATATGTAGTAACTTAGTGCTAGAGCCATCTTTAGCGTGTACTTAGTACAGCCTGTGCAGGCAGCATAAGCGATACTTCTGCCTTCGCTTGGAGGAGGAGGTTTTTCAAACAATAAGGATACAAATTCTCTGTTTTCACTTTACAGCAGCTTCAAGTAACTGCTGTTGTATAAGAGCAATTAAAGCCTGGCACAGTTGACTTTTTCTCAGATGTTTATGCATTTGCCTTATTATTCCTTGTATTTAATATTATACTTTTTAGTTTCATAGTTCCTGTTTTGCCAAACTTGAAGCAGGTAACTCTTTTTACAAACCTTTAAACTATCAAAGTACAGTTTTCACCTAGCCACCATTCTACCTGATAAGTAAGATGATCTATTGCAAGTTGCCTTGTAAGCTTCTTCTACCTAATTCTATTCCTTTATCTTCTCACACTCCATGGATACCCTTGTGCATCAGATATCTCAATAGAATTGTAAGATGTAGTAAGAATAGTAAGTAGCATTCAGTTAAGTATATCTGTAGAGTATTCCAGGAGTAACTTTGCCTCATTTTTTCTCTTTTCTATAGTCTCTTCTGCTAAATGAGCAAAATGAACATTTCATGACACTCTACTGATGAACTGTAAATTTAGCCCATCGTAGATGAGCCTAGCTCAACGGACCTGATTTTGTCAACCGAACTGGGTAACTTACATTGCAAGTAGTTTTCTAAAGTAAGCTGACAAAAATTACTTTAGTTAAGTTATTCTGGACTCCTGATGATGTTGGTGATGGCTGAATGGCAAGGAAGTCTTAGACAACAGGCACATAGAGGATGTTGTGGGTTAACACTGTTTGACAACTAAACACCACACAGACCGCTATTAAGTGTGCCTCACCTCTCAGCAATATGGGAAGAGAGAATACAAAGATGAAAACCAAGAAAACTGATGGGTCAAGGATAGTTTAATAAGCAAAAGAAAAAGGAAGAAGAAGAAAGAAAACAAAACATGTGATGCAAAGTCAATCCCTTACGACCTCCCACAAGAAAATAGATGCCCAGCCAGTCTCCAAGAAATGGCTACCTACCCAAATCACCTCCATCCCTGAAGTTTATTGTGGAGCATGATATTATATGGCATGGAATACCCCTGTGGTCAGTTTGGATAAGCTGTCCTGATTGTGTTCCCTCCCACCTTGCACATCCTCAATGTGCTCGCTTCAAGGGTAGAGTGGGGGGAAAAAAAAAAACAGAAAACCTTGATGATTTGTAAGCACTGTTTAGCAATAGTCAAAACAGTGGTACAACACAATTTTGGTCACAAATCCAAAACATAGCACCATATTGGGATGCTATGAAGAAAATTGTCTCTGCCCCAGCTAGACCCAGTACAGAGGTGAATACTAAATTTTATTTGCAATTGCAGTGCATACAGTAGGCTAATCCACTATGCTTAGTGAAATGTTAATTATATTGGTAGACCTGCAGAGAAACCAAAAAAGAAAATGCAATCTTTGTACAGTAACTAAATATATAGTTGACTATTATTTGCTCTATGAAATACTTTTCATTCTTGCTCATTTTGAATATACGATTTTTTTGGGGCCTGATTTTCCTCTTCCACATCCCTTTTCCATGTTTCCCTTCCTGGTCTTTGCACAATTCTTTTCCATTTCTTTCTCTGAGGTTTTTCTTATTACTTATTTCTAATTCCTCCAATGAAGTCAAGCTATTGTAATGACCCTAATAAGCTACTTTTTCTACTACAGGTCTTCTAAGTTTCAATTAGCTTTGTCTGGGTGCGTATTCATATATTTATTTCAGTCAGTGTTTCAGGGTACTTGCTTCAGCAGCTGCATTAGAAATTCTCTTGTACATTTGAAGAAATTATAAGAAAAGAAGCTTGCCTTTTAAAATATCACATATAATTTAATACTACCATTACTAAATTATTCCTGTCCTGATTTCTTCATTATGAGTACATTTTATAGGGTAATCTATAAATCGCTGTTTACCTTTATTTTCTTTCTGCTCCAGAGGTATGTATCAGAGCTTTTTATATTTAAATAAAAATACTATACTAACTTAACTGTAAATATTTTAAAAACACTGATTTTTTTATGAATTTATGGAGAAAAGGGATATGTATCAATTCGAGTATGCGTAGTAAGACTACTCTCAGATAAATTTGCATGTTGCGACTTTAAGATCTAAGATTTTATGATCTACCAGAGCTAGAATTTAGAGCTGTAATTCATTAGCAAGCTAAAATGTCAGCTGATCAATAGGATAAAGAAGACATTATTCATTCTGATACATATATTGGACCCTCAATGAGGAACTGATCAAAACTGATTAAAATTTCAGTTCATTTTAATCTGTTTAAAGTGAGAAAAAAAAAATTCCATTGATCTAGAATAGTTTTCCAAATGGGTTAGTTTCTCCATGTGAGCAAATTTTAACCACTCGGTAATAGATTGCAGTGTGAGAAGGCCAACTTTCAAACAGATGCAGCTATCTCTTCACCATGTATGTACTCAAAAAGGCATTGAGCAGAGGCATTGATGGTTTTCTTATGTTGTAGTGAGCATCTATGGGGCAGAAACATTGACTTTAAGAGCTATTGTAGTGAAACAGTAGTATGATTAAGTTCTAAGCTAAAAGGTTTTACAGTGTCTACAAACCTCATTAATGATTTCAAATATCATCTGCCTTGGATGACTGACTTGCACAGTCCATTGTGTCAGAAGGGGTCTCTGTTCCTGTGAAGCAGTCCATATTTTTTTTGAAGATGACCATGAAAGGTTGCTGTGGACAAGCAGGAATGCCTTTGGGACTAATGTTATGATGGATGTTTCAGTTCTGTTGCTACACCCAATCTGTTCAGAGTAAAAGTGGGATTTCAGCTTGCAGTATGCTTAGGTACGGAGAGGCTGTAACATATAAGGTAACTGAGGAAACACTGATTTTAGTTTTCCTCTTTTCTTCATCTTTCAAAAGTAAAGGCTGCTTTCTGTTGAAAGCTTTCAGTCAAAAAGAATAGAGAAATAAAAATAAGACTGTGTGTATGAGGAAATGGATTATGGCATGGAGTCCAGTACCAGGCCACTGTTTCCTCTGTACGTATTTTGCTTTCTGTCAGTGAGATGAATCCATTTCAATTCTAATCTGTGTGTGAAGTGCTATGGAAGATGCAGTTTATCTAATTCAGAAGATACAATTAAAAAAAAAAAAGGAAATTAAGCTTTTAAATACAAATTGTTTGTTCCCTTTCAGATGCTGACAATAGTCATTTGAGGGCAATAGGCACAGCTTGTTATTTTTTAACTTAAAGTTCCTTCCATTAGAAAATGGTAAACTATATCTAATATGCAAATAATACTTTAATCTGGGATGAGAATCCAGGATTTTTCATCTGTAACGAGTTTCTTCTCATGATTTCTCTTCAGTCCAGCAAATCTGGAATTTCTCTTTCGTTTAGCAACAGTTTCTTGAAAGTTCTCTCAAGAAAGTTACCTCTGTGGTTAGGGCAGTGCCTCCTCTCCAAAAAGAGTGTTCTAGCTGTTTGGTGCCTGTGGGATCTTCACCCCCAGTGAAGATCGCCAAATAAAAAGACCTATTTGTAGGAGGGGAAAAAAAAATAAAAATGTGATCCCTAGCAGTTAGAATGATCTCTTTGAGGAGGATAGCTGAGTGGAAAGGTTTGAGTTTCCTTTTTCTCTCTGTTTTTTCTTTTTCCTGTATACATCTCATTGGCTACATATCAAAATATGGAGGATAGATGTTTGTCAGCTGAAGCTCTACAGTCAGTGGAAGGAGACAGGTCCCCATAGAGCATAATTCATTTTCCCTAAGAATAACTAAGTGTAACAAACTGTGTTCTGGAAATGACTGATTTGCTGCACTGACTATAGAGAGATCTAGGTGAGCAGCTTAGAAGTACATATTTATGCTGTGAATGCTTACTGTTAGATGAAATGCCTCTAGCCCACAGAAAGGTTGGCACTGGGCAGTTCCCTGCCCAGGATGCTGGCTGCCACAAGCCAGGAAAAAAGACAACAAAAAAAAGGAAGACCATAAATAAAATAAAAAAAAAGAGAAAAAAGAGGAAAAAAAGAAAAAAGACAAACAAGAAAAGAGAATAAGGAAAAAAGAGAAAAAGAAAAAAGATAAAAGGAAAGGGGAACCATTTGTTTATTTTAGAGTGAAAGTTTTCCAGACATATAGCACTTCCTGAGAAATTTCAGACATCAGTAAAAAATAAGTTACGATGCTTTTCTGCTCAAGGAAAATAATTTGGAGCATAATTCACAGCCATGTAAGACAATTACTGAGATTGATTGCATACTATAGATGCCTTGCTATAGTTTTCCCTAGTCTTTCCCACTGTGCTGATTCCAAGTAAATATGCTTAGCTGAAGGATACATGCAATACAGAAAGATTCATTTCATTATTAACAGCTTCATTCCTGATTTAATTTAACCACGATAATGATATATAACTTGAACCTGCACACTAAAAATATCTGGCATGAAAGAGAGAGTGGGCTGAAAGAAAAGTCATAGTTGCGAGTGAGAAGATAAAGGAAGTAATGGCAGTGTTGGTGGATTTTATTTAATCAGTGTGAGCAGAGGGAATAGGGAGTTAGATGAGCCCTGGTTAGTGTTGACAAGAAAAGAGAAAGAGGGCAAATGGATCATCCAGGCAGCAGTCATAAAGAAAATTAGTGTGGGGCTGTGTTTTCAGAAATTAAAGTTCTTTCTGGGGTTAGCAGGGGTCCTTCCCCTGGACTGAATTTGGGCTGCAGGCAGGGCAAGAGAGATTGCTGCATCAGGAGGCCCTACTCTTTTCTTCGATACCTGCACTGTGACACCTCTACCCTGTTTTCTCTCATGCATTTGGATGTCTGGACAAGGCGGGAACAAAAGAGGTCAACAAAATGAAGTTGTGTCATAAATGAGTCCTTGACAGGAAAACTTGGGGAACTGGAGATGACCTCTGTCTTCAGAGAAACAGAGGGAACAGATATTTGGAAAAGAAAACGGGTGGAATCAATGATGGGTGGATCAAATACTTCAGAGCAAATACTATAAAATTATTTTTAAATTATGTTTTAATAAACATCTTAAAATCTTGAGACAAACAATAATGTTAATAATGGCTAGTTTCTGTCTATGTTTTTCATTAACAAGTTAGGTACTACAAAGCCATCCTTTCCTTCTAGTACAGAAGAAAAATTGGAACATTGCTGATTTCTGGGTCATATCCTCAGTTTGCTGAAATTTTGGAAGGGATTCAGAAAAACAAAATATCAAAAATGTCAGCAGGAAGAAGGCAGAGTAATTTCACAAGCATGTGCCAGAGTTGTTCAGAATCTGGAACTTCCTGCAAAGTGGCAATTCCAGCAACATGAAATAAATACTTAAGCAAGAGTAAAACCAAAAATACTGAGACCAAACAGTGGATTCTAAGCAATAGAATCTCTTGTCAAAGAACTATGTGGCCTGTTTATCCTGTTTAGACTCTGCTGACTTCTGAATTTCAGCTTTCATATAATTGCAACAGATTGCCGTGGCTAAGCTGTAGATCAGAAATAATCACAGACCTCTGAACAGATTTAGATAATGTCTGCATTCAATACAATGATGATATTTCAAGAAAAACTACCAAAACAATGTAGACAGAGATTAATTTGATCACATATATGCATTACTATTTACCCATCTTTAAAAGCTAGAACATTCAGTTTATTTCTATAGCTGTTCTGTGAATTTGAAATACTATTTATTTCTTTTTCAAGATAATGACTTCCAACATCTTCAAACCATGTGTAATGAACAATTTTCTTAATATTGTAAATGAGTCTTCAAAGTAATGGTCAGCATATATTGTGTTAACATTCTAATTTCCCTTAAAAACATTTAAGGCACCCTATTTTTAAAAGGGAGAATAATATTACATATACAGAAAGAGATCAGTCCTCCCCTACTCTTGCGCACATCTGTCTGGACGTAATAGTTTGTATGTCTAATGTTGTGTAACTGACATTTGATATGAAACAAATTATTATGCAGTAAAATGAAAAGAAAAATTGTGTCATTATTTAAATGCAGATATGTTTTAAATTATGCAATTGCTTCTGCATCACAGGACACCTGCTTTCTAATTTCATATGCAAAGTATTTAATATATTTCAATGTAAACTTACCATAAGTTTACTCTCTGAATGGATTATAAACTTCATGTATTATTTAACAAGGTCCAGTGTGAAACATTTACTAAAATATATATGTGGAAAATGTTGTCGTTCTCAGTCAAATTTGATTTGAATGATTCATGTAAATTGTAGGATAGGAACGGTGTCCTTTAAAAAAACAGTACACAGTATATTTTCAAGTGATTACTCTTAACACTGCAGTATCTTTTCTGATCTAAAGCTTCTTTGTAATAATAGATTTGCATCCTTATGAGAACTGTGCCTAGCAGAATCTGTTTTAATTTATTGTGATTTACCCCCAAAAAAACCCCAGTTGTTATCACCAAAATGATAAATTAGTCTGGAAATAAAAAATGTGGTTTTTAAATTAAATTGATCATTGCTGAACTTTAATTAGTTATAAATGTAGATTACCTCAAAATGGCAGGTTGATGGAAAGCTTTGCAGTTTGATGTTTAGACAGAGTATTTTGAAGACTGCTTCTAATCTTAATATATCATTAAACATTCACTTTGCGTATTACTGTTTTACATTAAGACCTTGATTAATCCATTGAGTTAATTCTTTATCACTGACTCCTTTCTGTCATTATTGAAAAAAATTGTTTGTTTTCACTATGTATAATTTTCTCTGAACTGAACTTAGCCTGGTAGACTGTGTAAGAAATTAGGGGTGTTATTGAAATAAAATGCTAGTATTTGGCAAATTTCTTCTGATGAATAAAGTGATAGACTTTTTACTCAACTAGATGCAGCCATGCTGAGGACAGAAAGTGTGATTACCATTTTAAATGTATAATTAAAGTAATAAACAAGTCAGACATGAATTTTGACAGCAATGGGCAGTAGGAGAAGAATGCATCTTGGGGCTTTGAAACTGTGTAGGGAAAACAGTAACTAATTGCTGATTACATAGTAAGGACCTGTACTTAACTGTATTGGGATCTCAATTACATGATACAGGGAAGCAAATGATGAGTCATTCTTTCAAAAAATGTTCATGCTCAGATTTAATAGCTATAATATTTTCTTTTTCCTCCTTTAATTCTTCTGTGCACCAAGGCAATTCTGCACTCAAACTGCCTTTCGTCCTACTCTGATCTCTAGGTGATAGCACTGATCTTTCATCAGGACCAATGGGGAGAAAATTAGGTCTCCAGGTGTTAGATTTTTGTGTAATTTTGACTATCAAGGTAATGTATTTCTTGATAACACAGTGCAGTGAGTACTTTTACCAGAGCGGTCTAATTTCTCCCTGAGAATTCTGCTAACAAATTTAAAAAGATGGAGTTTTATGATGCCCCTGACTAGTTTGGAAACTTACCTTTACAAATGCACTTTTCCTCCTTAGCTATGTAAAAATGCATAAGCTGTTAATTCAATTAGCTCATTCAAGTTTTCTTAAAAAAAAAAAAAATAAACAAACCAAACAAAAACCAACAAAACATCTGCTACTATAAATAAGAATCAGTATGCATGTTTCTTAAATTGGACTTCACACCTCCTATGATCCAGTAAGAACAATGGCATCAGGAGGAGTTAGTGTTAGATTTCCACTCTTTTTGCCGTAGGGACTCTGGCTGTTGTCTGACATCATTTCAGCTACGTTTAAAAGTTTCGTGTATTCATCAATTCATGTTACAACATATGGTACATCTGAGGTTAGGGTGGCATTGGTCAGAACACAAATTACTTACTACTGAAAACTCCTTAGCAATAGCATCTATTTTACTTATATTATGGTAAGACTGAGATGTTTGTAACAGTTGTGAATTTGCAACTGTTTAATTAGGAACATGTTATGCTACAATATTTAGCAGTCATATGATATTCTTCCAGTTTGATTATTGAATGGAAAAATATTGGGTCCTTACTAGTGAATGTTCCTATGTATGCTAGCATTAATATTAAAACTGTTCATTTTGCAGAACATAGATTGCCCTTTAGTTACATTAGAATGCATACTAGATGGGTGTTAAGTCGTCACACTGTTCAGGTAATGTTTGCAAGTATGAGATGCATATTGAGGAGTGTGTTTTAGCAGATCAGATTTACCAATCCAATTATCATTTATTTTATAAGGCTGTCTATTGTCTTCAGCTGAAATACAGGACTAAATATCAAAGAGCAATTTAAAATATTTCTTGATTTGTATAGATAGGGGCTATGAAAACCTATCTTGTCTTTGCAACTACTGTGCACAGTATCTCATTATGTGGAAGTGCTTTTTAACTTATATTGCAATTTCAAGTACAGGATATTGTTTTACAACAGGAATACCCACTAAGCATTTGAAAATGTTTATGTTAACTTTCATGTTATATTATGGTTGAAGCAAATATGTGCTCTCACCGGTAAAGTCTAATTTGTAAAGAAACAAAAGTCTCACATCTCTCTAGAAGTAAATACACAGAGTTGGTAAGAAATGTAGATGTAGATGAGCATTTCATTATTTCAAATTTTTTTTTTAAATCTTATTATTCCCTTAGTTCAGACTCAGCATTAGTAGTTACACTGCATCACTTAATCCCTTGCACATACAGCTTCATAAAAAGAAATGTAAGCAATGAAACAGAAGTAACGAAATAAATCATCAAAAAGCATGATTACTTATTCTGATAGTAATAAACAGGTTTTTTTAAAGGAAAAGAAAGTAATTCAACAAAACTGTTTCATGAAGTCCTACTTCAATTAAAAACTTAATTGTTTAAATATATTTCGGTTTCAGTTCCAGTATGCCAATTATTTAGTACTATAGAAAGCTATCAGGTATCCAGAAGAAAAACTAAAAGCAAATTTGCATCCTCACACATCTTTTATTCTTTATTTTTAATCAACAACAGAAACAAAAAGAAATCTTACATTAAAAAAATTAAAAACCAGACCATTCTAAAAGACAGACTTTTCATGTTTTCTCAAAGTATTTATGCATTTTAAACAGAGTGCAAATGTTTTCTTACATGAGTGCACAAAATTTTTTATTTTTAAAAAATATTTTCTCTTTCTTACAACTATATTGACTTATGTTTATGCAACCTTCATTATGTTTTAAGCCTTTATTTTTACCTTTAAGTGCATTTTTTTAGAATTCTTTTGTTTATCTTTAGAATTCTTTTGTTATGTTCTGGTTAATCTATTTCCATGTGGCTTCATAGTTATGTCAGGTTTTCACTACAAATTGTTTACTCAAACATACCTAAGAGACTCTAACTTCCAGGCCTTCTTTTCTCTTTTGCGAGGAAACTGGAAAGGTTGCAGGTTTATTTTCCTTTTCCTCTCCTTCTACTGCAAATAATAAGTATGTCTGAATCACTCCATGGCAGTTTGTGCTAAATTAAGCAAATACTTTTATTTCCCTGTGGGCTGTTTTTTGGACACCACATCAATTTTTGTAACTCTTAGGGTAACCCTGTGCAATCTGTCTCTTCTTCATGATCAAATTTTCTTCCAATATTCATAGTTGTAGCAGAATCCTAGAGACACATTTGATTCTTCACAGTAGTGGGTCATTTTGTAAGGAAGGCTTAGTTATCTTAGTTAGTTCTGGAGACTGTGAACCTCAAGTATAGGAAAATGTTTAAAGCTCTGAGGGGAATAAATTTTATAGCAGATTTCTTTCTTGACTTTTTCTACTCAATAGTATATCACTGATACTGCTTTTCTTTTCTTTGGAGGTACTAAACTATCTGAATTTTTGTTAACTTTTACTACCCCTTAGCCTGTAGAAGACACCCAGTACATATTAAGTAATAGAGAGAGATAGAAATAGAGTAATATTAGTGGAACTGAAATGATGACTGTATATTGTAAAAGCACTATTAGGCATACATGCACCAGGAATTTAGAGTTGCACTTCTAACAAGGTGCAAAACAGCATATACGAAGCTAACACTATATATAAGGCAACTGTCAGTAAGAGATCTTTGCAATAGATGTGAAGGTGAATGTGTTTACGATGTTTAAGATAGCAGAAATTAAATATAAAAGTTCAAAACCACAAAACCCCTTAACATATCCCTTTGTGCAAACTCTCAGTAGTACTTCAAGTAAAGAAAAAGATGTTAAATTTCAGGAAAGGTGAAGAAAATTCACTATCAATCCTTCAGAATGAAAATAGTAAAGTTGTTACTTTATTTTGCAGTGAAACTTTTAATTAAAGTACTGCAGAATACATTTAATATCTTATTATATTAGCATTCATTATCTCCGATGTTTAATTCAGACAGATTTATGTAATTGTATGGTACACTGGATTGTCTGGATTCTGTCAGATCCAGCCATAGATAAGTATTATGACAGTCCAACAACGCTGGGCTCTTTCCTGTCATTTTAGGTAATAAAGTGAAAAGATCTGCTGACTTTCTAATGAATTCACTTCTCTACTAATTGCCCCCTGAGGAGCAGAGTGTTAGCAACAAATTCTACCAAATCTTGCATAATGATTAAAAATGGAGAAACCAAGGCAGCTGAAGTAAAGGTCACTGTATAATCTCCGTTTATTGAAACAAATAGAGTTAATCGCAGTACTCCATCTCTTGCAGATATCTTGGTGTGAGTTTTCTGGGGTTTTGTTTGGTTTTTTTTCTTCTGTTCTCAAGTACAGAAACTTTCCAATATTTTTAACATTTGGCTTAATGAACTTTCTGCTTTGATAATAATGAGAGGTTCATGCCCTTTTCCTTAGATGAAAATTAACTTTTAAGCAAGGCTTAATTATACTTTTATTTATCAATGACTAGGGAAAAGTAATTTAGGGAAATGAGAAAAGCAAAAACATCGTGAGCAAAGTTATTGCAGAGGTATACGGTGATTAGATGATGCAGTCTCTTGTACCATCATAAAATTTATTGGATAAATAAAGTAATGTTATTCACATTAGAACAAGTGTGGAATAAATACAATCCTGTATATATATGGAAAACGCTTTCTGAAGAGGTCTTAGTTACACAGTGTTATTCAGATATCCAGAAACTGTTGCAGTACCATGCTGTTTCCAAGTTTCTGCATCCCTATGGTTCTGTGCTGCTGTTTCAGTCTCAGCTAACCAGAAGTGGAAATCCTGATTTGCCAGGATTTTTTTTTTTTTTTAGTAGAAAATTGATTTGGCTTTTAATCGAACTAAATCCAGCAGTTGTCAGAGTTTCACTGAGCTGAAATTTTCAGGAAACTCTTGTTTCCTGGGGAAATCTATTATTGATTTGAAAATGGGAAATAAAATCTCTTCTTTGGGGAATGAGGGGGTTTTGCTAGAACCCCCTGGTTCTAGCAGGTTTTGCTGACCTTTTGCAGCTTGGCAAGACTCCTTTCCTGTTACTGGATTCCTCTAAGCCTGTTTCAGAAGGGAAGACTTGCTGAGCAGCTTGGGAGCCTTGTATTACTTAAACCTGAGATCTTGACAGTGCGAGTAGGTCTTCTGTTTGCTAGTTTCATGCTGATTTAGTCATCTTGACCAGGCTAAACAACTGAACTTTGGAAAACATTAAACTTTGGAAAACCAAAGATACCAAACATAGGTACTAGCTGGATGAATTGGAACAGAAAGCTTGCTGGAGAAACTAAAATTTAAATTGTGCTAGCACTACTCTTAAAATGATTTTTTGGCTGCTCTGCTGTGCTTCAGTTTAAATCTGGTTTCTGAGTACCTAGATAACCTTGCAGAGATGATGACTCAGTTTTTGTATTACCCCATCACCAAACTCAGGATCATCACTGAAACTCGGGACTCTGCCTGTTTTAGCCCATAATTTCAAAAGACTACACTGCCTGCTTCTTTTAAATGCAAATGTTTCCTCTTGTGACTCACATTTCCCACTGCAGGTTTTGTCCTCTCCTTTCATCTGTTTTAAATGTCTTAGAAGTTTTGTAGGGGAAAAATACTACTCCCATCTGGAATAATGGTAGGTACTGTCTGTATGTTTGCCTAGTTTGATGTCCAGTGTGTTTCTTCAGAATAAATTCAGAACAGCTTTCTGAACAATAGAACAAACAACTTTCGGAACAGCAAATTCCCTGAATTATGAGAAATTTCTGGGAGTACTTTTCTCATAGGCATGGGCCCACTCAGGACCAGACTGCAGCTCCCCTTCCCAGTGAATGTCATCTTGGGGCTGACTGATGTTTTTCTGAACAAAATATCTTCCATACAGAATATCTGTTGATAATATTGGATTCTCTATCTGTTTCACAACAGTCAGCCATCAGTGAAATCTGTATGGATTATGAATTTTACCAGTTCCAGGAGAGCATAGGTAGCTGAGCTGTGATAGATGCTTCTGTACTGCAGAATTGCCTTTGAGGCTGCACCTGTACTTTCAAGTAAAGCAGGAGCAAGGTCTGTTCCTTAGTCCTGGGGCCACATGATATGATCTGGACATTTCAAAATATATGGCACTTGGTACAAGTCTTTATTAATCTGTTTGGAGCTATTAGTCTTATAATAATACATACAAAACTCCCTTGTTGTCATGTATATGTACATGCATACACACACATATCATCATAGACTTTCATCCCCATGTGTGCTGGGAGCAGTCTGTGGTACCTGCTATTCCAGTGGTCATGTGTTGCTTTGGTGCAAAACCACACCAGGCAGCATGCCAGCAATGGAGTGGGACAGACAGACGACAGTGCTGTCACTGGGCTTGTTTGGCTTAAAAAGTAGTGGGGACACAGACTTGCTGATAACTCTTCAAAGTCAGAACTTATTGCAGTCCAGGCTCCAGAGTTTATGATGTTAAGAATTTGGTGTTGTCTTCTTTGGAGCTTTGTGCCCCAACTTCTGGGGCTGTGGCTCTGAGGAGAAGTGCTGGGACAGTCTGGCTCAGCTCTGGCTCCAGACTGGACTTGCCAGGCAAAGGGTTTCTGCGGGGTAAATAGACGACTGGTTGCTCTGAACGTGACTAGTTGAGGTGTTTCCCTGAGAGGCAGAAACCTGTTGCTCCCAAGACCTACTTGTCTGTACCAAGTCCTGGCCAGGACTGTCAGCAGTTCAGTGATCTTCAAGCATATTAAATTAAACATTTTAAGCTCTCTGAATCAGCAAGTTCAGCTTTAATTGTATTTTGTTTAATTAAATCCTGTTAAATTAATCTTTTCTGCAATATATTGCCAGTTGTGGTACATTTTAGGTATTCATGGCTGTAGCTACAGTACTGGAGAGAAAAGTAATAGCTCACAAAGCTATGCTGGTCTAATAGAGATCTTTTGGGGATTTTTTTGCTCATTTAGAGGCAGGGGCATTTTGTGTGTTTGTGGGGATTTTGTTTGGTTTGTGTTGGATTTTTGTTTGGATTTTTTTTATTTTGCTTGAAGTTTTTTGTGTGTTTTGCACATTCCCATGTTACCCAGAGACTGGACAAGTACCACAAGACTGGCAGTCACAGCTTTTTCAGACCTGTCAATATGTAATACTACGTGTATTAGTAGTCCAGCTGAAATGAATTATTTCACTGGGACTATGCATGTATATGACTGTCTGTAGGACAATGACAGTTCTTTGCCACATTTTCAAAGGTGGAGGAGCATTTTCTCTCTTACACAATTTTGGGAAATTTCAAGGGCTTTTTTTTTTTTATGTTCCCAAAGCATTCTTAGATCTTTAACCAAAGCATCTGTGCCCACCACTTCCAAAGCAGTCTCCTGTGACAGCCTTTCTTGGCCTGCTAATGGTTGGCAAGAACCCAGCAGCTGTGTAATGAGCTGTGTGAAGGGCAGGTAGCCCCTGGAATTACAGGAGAGAATTGTGACAGAATAAAGGGAAAGATTAAACTCTTGTGACCTATGCTCATGAAGAAAAAAAATGCAGCACTTGCTTATTGTAGTCTGGAATTAATAGATTGGATCTTGACCTTAATTTTAGTGTTCTTCAATTGAAAAAAAAAAAGTGTTTTTGTTACATTTAAATAAGAGAACAATGCTATTTCCAAGTATTTAATAAATGGGAATGTTCTTGGCCAACAGAAAAAAATATTATACTCAGGCTGGCCCTGCAGTAACCCCTTTGTTGTTTGAAGTCACAATTATTCTCTTTCAAAAGGATGTAAAACTTTTATATTCAGAGTTTCAACATAGCAAAGTGACTGATGAAGTAGATAATACTAAGTAAAGCTGCATCGTGAGACAAATATACAATGCAAGAAAGATCAAACATGAATGGTCTAAGGAGGTCTGCAAGTATTATAGACAAAAAATATTCATAAATCTCCCTCTCTTTTCCTTTTCTTACACACATTTTTTTACACAGCTGTAATCACCTGTAATAATAAGTGATCTTCTAATGTTACTTATTGGGAGGGGAAAGAAATAAAAAATCCTAATACAGTTTTAATGATCAAAGTCAGTGTGTTCCCACTGGAATTGGGTGGTGCTGCATCAGTTTGTATCAACTAACAAAATACAAAATGGAAAAGAGAAACATAAACCTTATCACATTTTACTTTTAGAGGGACATTTATTTATATTGCCTTTTTAGGATATATTCTGATGAATGTTCTAGACCAGATTCTGTTGAAACACATTTGCAAATGGAAAAAAAAAGCCCTCAATGCAGTGGTAATAGATCAGCTTAGAAACATAATTAGAAACCACTTGCTAGACTTCAGTCACTCTGGTGCTAGCTATTGTATCTGTCATGTGGGTCCATTTTTACCTATATACCAGGAAGTTCTTAATTTCAATTCTCACTGTGATTCAGTTCATTTTTTTCTACCAGATCAAATCTTGACTATTGAGGTAGAAGATCTTTTGCGTAGGTGTGGTAGTAATGTGGCAGGGAAAACTGAGTCTTTAACTATTTCTCTGAGAAAGTATTGCAAGGAAAGAGAAAACAGAATGTCAAAAGAATGGCAGAATGCCTACTACTTTTATTGTGACAACCTCGGTGTGGGATAAACCTGGCTTTTGGCAATGCAGGTCATAACATTTCCAAGATTTTTGTTCATGATCACAACTTCTGTGTGTTTATCTTCCTGTTTTATATATTTTCAGCTGATATATCCAGGACTGCAGTGAAAGAGTAAGTTATGTACATACCTTTTTACGTCAGCATTCCATTATACACTACAATGCAATAAATATGCTGACTTTGAATTACTTTTTAAGTTCATGTTAAGCACATTTTGTGATTATGGAAGAAAAGAATTGCTGGATTCTTCACCAAATTCTTACAAATACCTAAGGCTTGTTTCAAATGGGTAAAAAATTTGCCCACAATCTGAATTATTATGTGATTTTTAAAATGTCAATGTCACTCACAGTCAGCAAGATCCTCCTCAACTCACTGTCTTTATGGCAATGGAGACGCTATTCCATTTCAACTCTTGAGTAATACAAATAATACAAAACAATAAACAACAGAGTATTGGTAAAGGAGGTATATGTGTAAGGCTTCCAGAAAGTTTCAAATCTATATTACTCCAAAATGAATTGTGTGAAAGACATAGTGGGCTTCATTAAAAGTTTTTGCCTGGGATGCAAGACTAGATCCACAGAATGATATGGGGGTTGTGATGTATCATGGTAACTAAACTAAACTTTAGATGTTTACTTCCTGGATTCAGCTCCCATCTGAAGTTGTTTCAAATCTATTGATTTTCATCACTGATTTTTTTTTCATGCTGCCTGAAGGACTCTTCTTGAACACAAGAAATTCTCAAATTCTGTAAGTCCTGTGCAGCTAGGCATTGATCTCATCAGACTTCTCTGGATAAATCTTGTTTGCACTGCTGGATCGTGGTCTCAGAACTTAGCTACTAGATCAGCCCCAGCAAAAGCCTTGGGGGCAAACAAAAAAAGGGGTTGGAAATATAGTTGGCTTCCTCAAATATTTTAGTCCGTTCTAATCAAATAAGATAGCATAGGATAGAATATGTATCTGCTGTGTTCCGGGTGGTTCAAATGTCAACTAGGTAAATCTTCCTTAGTCCCTCCTGGAATCTGTTCCATTCTGTTTGAAATGTATTAGGAAAGGAGTATGCTTCACAGATGGATTAAATAGACTCCAGGCCCACTGCAATTATATATTGAGTATTTATTGACATAGGCTTTGAATCCTAGGAGCACTGATTTCCAGTTGTAGGCCGTACTATCAGGATTTGCTCTCTTTTAGGATCAATTGATATTTAAATAATCAATGCTTTAAATAGTCAATGGTTTAAAAGAATAAGGCTCTCTCCAAGTCTGAGAGAACACAACAGGAGATTTGAGACTACATTTTCTCTGCAAATTAGTATTTTCCCTGTTTACTTAGGCATGGTATGTCCTGTGATGGAAGAAAAGGTGAGAGTTGAAGCCAGCTTTCTGCTACTTTTACAAACATTTTGAGCAAGCCTTATGTTTCCTTCTCTTTTTGTTCTATTTTAAAAAGAAGCCTTCACTGAAATTCAGAGGAGAAAAGGAAGAGACATTTCATTCACCCGAGAACTTGTGTATCATTCCTGTATGAATTCACTCCCCCTACTACTCACCTCCAGCCCAACATTCATTTCGAAGACTACTCTGCATACCTGGCTCCAGGCTGTGCAGGGGCGATGGATTCTTCTTTCCTTCCAGTTGAGCTGAGTGATTTCACACAAAAGAGATTCTTTGAATTGCACTGAAAAAGAGCAGCCATCTGTGCTCAGAGGAAAAGAGGCAGGTTTTTATTCTAGGAGGAGGTTTTGTACTCTGCTTTGCACACTCATGCAAACATTTTGCCTTAGGCTTCAGCAAGTACTCTAGGTGAAGACAAGCCGTAAAAATCCCATCTGCTATAATTTATCCAATCAGGAAACTAAATTTTAATGATGGACATTTAACCCTCTTCATCCATTTTGTGAGGGAATTTAGACACCTAATCTAGTTCTGTAAATTCTAATTGAAGCATGGAGCCCTTCATAGATTATTCCAAAGTCCATGGACATGATGGACTAGCTGTGGCTCTCTCAGTCACAGTTTATGAAAGTCTATGAGTGTTCCAAATGGTTCGATATCCAAGTAACATCCTCATAATGTCTGTGAATTATGAGTCTGTAAAAGCCAACCAAATAATCAAGGTGAGAAGTCAGTGTGGGTTTGAAAGCAGTATTCATGGGTCTAGTGACAAAAAGCTCTGCCCAGTAATTGTAGTGCGTCTGGGTCTTGCTCATGGTCTGCATGGGGTGTGCCATGTGAGCTGACTTAGTGATTTGTGTCATCTCTCCATCCACTCATCATGCAGAGCACAACAGAACATTTTAGGTACATTTGTAGAATTTTGCTGCTGCTCTGATCATTGAACGATTTATATAAAACTAGAAAAGACCAGTCTTTGTAAGATCAGTCACAGAATGTCAGCCACAGTTCCCAAACATCTGGTATTCATCAATTTTCTGTTTGTATACATATCCAGACATTTTTATTTTTTTTAAAAAAAGAAAGAAATTTAAAAAATTTCTTTCTAAGAAGAGCAGAAATTTTGTGTTATGGAATCTGTGCTACACATTGATCTGTTTAATAGCACGTAGTGTACAACAGTTGTCTTTTAGGGATGGACTTCCAGCAGTTTCAAAGTGTACAATGCTTCCTTTTACCTGTATGAAATTTGCCCTCCAGAAGCCTCACTTTTAGAACCTGCTGCTTTCCTGTCAGCCAAGTATCTTCTTACTGGAACCATCATGACTGGCAGCATGACCAATTTTCCTCATTGGGATGGAAGCCTACGTAGATGTAGGTTAAAGTTCAAATGGGTGAAATGTCTGCAAGGATTGTACAGATTTCTGCAACTGGAGGAAATAGCTGGCAGTCTTTCTAGAAAACTTGTCTACAGTTTATTTTACATTAATCCTGTAAATTCCCGGTTAAATTTCTTAGTATTTCTTGTATGAATATGTTTGCATTTTAAAAGGAATCGAAGCATTTCAAGATATGAGGGAATAATCGTAGAAAAAAAAGCTGCTGTTACATTTGTCCAGAAGAAACTAAACACTTCCCATTAACAAATTCAGCAAATCACTTCTAAAAACTAATTTAGCTAATGTTCTATATAAAGCATAGAGAATTTCAGTCATATAATTGATTATGATAGTAGTTTATTGCCAGATACTACATGTCCAACTTGACTTGTTTTTCATTCATGCTTATATTTCAACTAAGATGCTAAGTATTTATAAATACAAGCTGTCTCTGTTAAATACCAATAAACAATTTTCAAGTCATCCTTTTGTTCATTCTGTCACTTAATCATACTCAAGAAGCAAAATATTTTTAGACACAAGCTGTCTCTGTCATAGAAATTACTTTCATCTGATGCTCTCACTGTTGCATTCATCAGGGAATCAGAGAAGCGGAGAATACTCAGAAGAGACTTAAATAATAAAGAGCTGTGTATTGCAGCAAGAAGGCCTATTTTTTTACCCCAAGTCTCGAGTTTATCTGATCAGGACATTTCTTTTGAATTCCTTGTTATACATTTGCACAATGGAGATTTGAACCTATTACGCCACACTAACACTGAAACTCTTCACTTAGTGAATAAAGCCATTTTCTGTTTTTAAGCTATTTATTATTCCTGGAGAGGAATCCCAGCAAAGGGAGTTTAGCGTGCAATGCTACGCTCTGCTCTGCTCTTAGTGCCTGCAACTCTTGTTATTTATGCAAGATACAGGTCAGATGGATTAATATCGACCCACTCACAGTCCAGATTTGGTGGCATATTCCATCGCAGTGGGGCTTATAATAAGATCTTATTTTTCCTTTCTCTCTGTGTAGCTCTGACACTGACCTACACTCTAACTGAATAAAAGCTTCATTATGGTTATCCGTTTCTTTCTAATGATGAAAATAAAGAGTAATCATGAAGCATGACACATTACAATTTCTAATACAATTACCAATGTAATTCTGACTGGAATCTCTTTGCAGCACAAAGTTTGACACATAAATGAACCAGACTAAAAATATTCTCAAAGAAAATGTCTATTATTATATATGGTACTTACTCTGAACCTTGTGCATGTGGTTTATACCAAGTTTCATTTCTATCAGTAGCAGCATAGGGGAGAAGAAAGTAGGGTTCTGACACTATAGCATAGACTTATAAGCATGTGATAGAGTATTGTAATGCAATGTATTTGTAAGTAGCGATAAGGTAGGAGAAGAAGAAACACTTATAAAATAGCATCATAGGTGAAATCAACAGACTGGCTGAGACAAGTAAATTCAGCTACCACTAATTTATTAAAAACTCAGATGTGTTTATTTCCTGCTGCTACCTATGCTGTTGCCACATACAGCAGTGAAAAATGAAAAATAAATACTACTACACTTTATACTAACAATCCCAGAATTACAGGATGGCTGAGGCTCGAGGCAACCTCTCAAGGTCATCTGGTCCAACCTCCCTGCTCAAACAGGGCCACCTGACCAGGACCATGTCCAAACAACTTTTGAGTGTCTCCAAAGATGGAGACTTCACAACTTCTAGCAGCATAGGCTCAGCTCTCATTCTAGAAGCAAGACCCTCAAGAGTATATTGAAACAAACATGTGGCTAAGGCTGATTCTCAGAATTGCTCTCAAGGAACATTAACAATCTGGGTTTTCAGATTTGAGGCTCTTTTTTGGCATAATGGGAAAACAGGAATAGTATCCAGCCTTCAATCTATTTAGGCTAAATAACTTCCTGAACTTCCCTTCTACTTCTCAGGTACCTCATAGGTTTTGAGAGGGAGGCTGTGCTTCACATCTTTTGGTTCATCTGTTTGCCAACAGATCTCTAAGACCTTGGATGAAAATTATCTGCTCTTGGCCTCTCATTACTGCCTGTTTTGTCTGTAACTTCTCCTAGGGGAGCTTGAAGTTGAAACATATTTTCTGAAATGCTTCCTTGATTAAAGAAAAGGGTGGGTGGGGTGCTCTGATGGGAAATTCTTTACATGTTCTTCTGCAGTGAACACAGCCACAAAGTGTCTATTCAGCTTTCTGCTATGACTTTAATTTTCCTGAAGGATCCTTTTATGCCCAGATAATCTGTGGGATTTGAAGTGTCTCAGACTTTTTGCTCCTGATGTGTTTGAAGAAAGATTTATTAATTTTTATGTATTTTGCTAGTTGTACTTCAAACTCTTCTTTCACCCAGTTTTATGGAGTTTTTTAACTTTCCAGATACTACTTTTCTTCTATTTTCTTCATTTCGATCTGATCCCAGGTTTTTGAAGACTGCTTTCAAATAACTCCCCTTGCCCCTGCCTTATAACCATGCTTGCTTCTTGTCTCAGGGCTTTTATGTGTAGTATAGATTTGTTCTGTGCTTCTAATACTGCTTCCCTACGAAGTCTCCATGATGCATGTAAGGTTTTAATTCCCTTAACTGCCGTTTTAAACCTTTTTTTTATAAGAAGTTTTCAAATTCTTAAGATCACATAGCATTAACTTGTGGAGACACAGAAGTGAAGTTTCATTTTTGTTTAATGAATTCATGTGTTTTAAGTGAGAATTTTTCTTTTGATTCTCTCTTTTGATGTGATCTTGTTGGGGGTCAATGCCACGCTGCTATCATTAAATTATAGTTATGCTATGGAAGAAGGATGCTCTCAGATTTGGGGGCTTTCACTAGTGCACAGTTTCTTCCCCAGGCAGTGCATTAGACCAGTTACAGCACATTTATTAGTCAGCCAGACTGACAGTGTATCTGCAGCTGTTCTAGGTGTACAGAAGATGATGACTCTTAGTGTCTCAGTGGGCTGCCTATCTGTTTAACTTTTAAAACATAACATATGCTTTATAATGCTTTGCTTTAAAATCGGATTGTACATGGGGGATGGTATTTTTCAAAAGATTTAAAGACCTCTAGGGAAATGTTAAGAAGGAATCCAGAATACTAAGAAGGTTTCCAAATGACAAGTTTTGTTTTCAAAGTTCGGTTTCCATAACATAGCAGTGAAACTCATTAAATTACTTATTTCCAAATTTGCCTTTGGGTCAAATAATTGTTTCCAAATCTTTCTTTCTGAACCACCACTATGTGGTTAAATAGGAGGAGGTTTTTTGCTGCCTTTCTCTAATAATAAAACTGATGGTGCTTTGTTTGGTAACAACTGCTGAAGGAAGTAGAATTTTCTCCTTACATGCTATCAAGAAAAATACTTTAGGTCAATATGGTGATTTGGATGTTATAATTCCAAAATTGTTTTGGTTTTAGTCCTTATGTTTCAAAGACTTTTTTCCTGTTTTCTTCACAGACAGACATACCATTGGGGGAGCCTTAAGGCAGTTCCTGTAAAATATTAAAAAATTACAATTTAAGATGACCAAAATAAATGTAAATGCTCTCACTTTATTTTCTCTTTCTTTGCATTACATTTAAAAAAAAAAAAAAACAAAAACCAACCACCAGCAACCCACATCTGTTTACTATTTATGTGAATACAAAATAACACAAATATGGATTACAAAAGAGGGAAAAAAATCCTTATAAAATTTACATTTGTTGTATTACATTGAATGCATGCCACTTTCTATTGATAAATCAGAAGGTATATGAAGTAATACCAAGTCTTCTGTAAAAAAGAAAAAAAAAATATTAAAAGCTGCAATTTCTAACGCCATACTCTACTTTTGAAATGAAATGTTGTTTGTAAAATTTCCTATATTGATTGTACCTACCCAAAGAAAATAAATTATGCTGATAATAACCATACATTTTTTAATTGTCTTAATAGGCTACTATGTGGGGTTTTTTACTCAGATTTTTATAAAAATTGTTATGTTTTCCAGCTGCATTTGTTAATGAATTTTATGGATTACAAATTTTCTTCTAAAATTCACATAGGTATTTTACCCTGATCATCTTAGATTAAATGTGAAAGTTATTGCATGTACTTATCTGTAATGACTAACCAAATATTCTGGCACAATTTTTTTGCACTCAGAACAGAAAACTCCTTGTTAGATCAGCTGAAAAGTGGCAATAACCATAGTGACACATCCACGTATTTTGGAAGCAGTTCAGAGTTCAAAAACAGTTAATATGGTTTAGGAATAAAAAGAAAAAAAATACCACAAAAACCCCAGAAGCTACAATTTTTATAATCCTTTTATTTTTCTAAGTCCTACCAACATTACTTTGAAGTCTTTTATTACTGTAAAAATAATATGTTATTGACTGCTCCAGACTCTTGCTTTCAGTAAAATCTTCAGGAATTAATTGAAAAGTTTAAATAACTGGTGGGTGAAACTGATCCTTCTTAGTACCTTTAGGTTTTTTACCTTTCATTTTTATTTGGGACTCTTAATCTCCCTTATCTTAATAGGGCCAGGTCTTCAGAAAATGGTGATTATCCAAGCCAACTTAAAGCAGTTCACATGGACAAGCCCTGGAAATGGGGAAAAAAATGGTAGCTCATCCGGTGTAGTGTTATCTTGATACTTGACCTCAGTCATTTTAGGCTTTTTTATAGTTATATCTCTACCTCTCTATATATGTCTATGTATAAAAGAAACTAGTTTTGATAAAACCATGAACCTGTCATTAAGTTTGTGCTTTATGAGAAACTAGCTGTTTATTAATGAGTCTTGATTTTCTGTCTGTGTTTCCACAGGGTATTTCTGTTTGATGACCCATCTTGACCTTTGGTTAGGTCACTACTTAAACTGTGGTAACAGCAGCTAATGAAAGAGCTTGTCAGAGGTAATGAAACACTGTTTTCTTTCAGTAGATCTCATCATTGGCTACAAATGGCAATTTATTTATTTATTTTTCAAATGCCTAGAAGGAAAACAAGTAAGGACCTCGATACTATTCTAAATACTCAGACCTAACAGCTTCATTGCAGTTCCTTGCCTGACACAGTGCATTCGGGTTCAGTTCCTATGTTTTTATTAATTTGGTTACATGTAAGAGAATATGTTAAAGCATGTAACCAAAGTTTGCCATACTCTTCCTTCAAAATGGATGCAACGTTTCCTACCAGAATTTATCTCAATACTTACCTGAAATTTTATTTATAGTAGACTTTCTAGTAGTTCTTCTACTTGATCCTTAGATATTTTTGTAGATAGTATTTCAGTATATTTTTTTGAATGACACCAATTCTATTCTATTTAAGTTTTCTTAATTCCTCTTTACACTACAATACTGTATTATTGCCTTGTAGTGGTATGTTCAGAAGAAATATCTATAAATCCCTAAGAGCTTTTTCTTCCAAAACAATAATAAAGCGTGCAATCAGTAATACTGAATATTAATTATCAAATTTAAATTTAAATTTAGATTTCACTATATAGTGATATATGATGAAGTACCAAATGTTGGGGTTTTTTAAGACATAAATTCTAAAAAAAAAAAAGTCATAGATCTATGTATTTTTTCAAAAAAATCCAAATTTCTATGCAAACCACTGATACCTTTCTTTTCATCTCTCATGAATCTTTTGTATTCCCTGATAGGTAAGCTTCTTCTACAATTTCTAACATATTGCAGATGAACAACTGTCCGCTTTATTGCTTTGTATTACTCTGCATCAAACAGAAGTGAGTATAGTTGAATATAAAGCATTATTTTACCAATTAAATCAAATTCTTTTATAAATAGAAATCATCACATCTGAAGCACTAGACAGCTGTATGAAATGTACTTTACAACAATAAACTTGTTCTTTTCAGAAGTGCTGACAGAATAAAATAGATTCAAAACTTACCAAAAGCAGTTACAATACCTTATACGCCTTGAATAATTTAATTCTTTTTAGAAAAGATTAAACTTTAAGGTGGAAAGTTGGTTGCCAGCATACCATATTATACTTAAAAGGTATACACTAAAACTACTGTGAAAGTCTTCTGTGAACATCTGCAGAATTTTAGACAGCTTACATTTCTTCTAGCATTATGAGGATTCCTGTAACTTCTGCATCAGGTCCTTAGGGTGAACATCACTTAACTCTTGTTCTCTGTAATCTCTCAGAGCCAAATGTGTTCTATTTCAACACCTTTATAATTTTAATTTTTTTTTTTCTGATTGGTATGACTGTAACTCATAAGATAATTTTAACATTATGAAAATTTTATCATCTTAAAGCAACTGAAACTATGAGCACAGAATTAGTTTCCTTAGTTCATGAATCCTTTTCTAAAGAGCCCCAGCTCTTTGAGCCTTTCCTCATAAGGAGGTGCTCTAATCCCTTAATCATCTTGGTTGCCCTACGTTGGACTCTCTCCAGTAGTTCCCTGTCCCTCTTGAACTGGGGAGCCCAGAACTGGATGCAGTATTCCAGTTGTAGCCTCACCAGTGCAGAGTAGAGGGGGAGAATGACCTCCCTCGAGACTGCTGGCCACATTTCTCATTGTGCAGCCCAGGACTCCATTGACCCTCTTGGCGACAAGGGCACATTGCTGGCTCATGGAGAGCCTGCCATCCACCAGGACTCCCAGATCCTTTTCCTCAGTAGTACTTCCCAGAAGATCCACCCCTAACCTATATTGGTGCCTGGGGTTCTTTCTCCGCCGGTGCAGGACCTTACATTTGCCCTTGTTGAACCTCATTAGGTTCTTCTCTGCCCAGCTCTCCAGCCTGTCCAGGTCATGCTGGATGGCGGCACAGCCGTCTGGAGTGACAGCCAGCCCTCCCAGTTTGGTATCGTCAGCGAACTTGCCTGCATAAACTCAAAGGACCATTTGTCTTTTTAAAATAAGAGGTTCTCCTGCAATAAATTTAAATGTACAGTGTGAATTATTTGTATATCAGAGAGCATAACTAGATGATTTAAGGGCTCTAACCGCACTTCCCAAGTCACAGAAGGCAAGAACAGGGGCTCTGAGAATGAAGATCCGTCCTCAGTACGAGAAGACGAGGTTCAAGACCTCTTAAGGAACCTGACGGTGCGTAAGTCCATGGGACCTGATGAAATCCATCCACGGGTCCTGAGGGAGCTGGCAGATGAAGTTGCTAAGCCGCTTTCCATCATATTTGAGAAATCATGGCAATCTGGCAAAGTTCCCACTGACTGGAAAAAGGGGAACATAACTCCGATATTCAAAAAAGGAAACAAAGAAGACCTGGGGAACTACAGGCCAGTCAGTCTCACCTCTGTGCCTGGCAAGGTCATGGAGCAGATCCTCCTGAAATCTTTGCTAAGGCACACAGAAAATAAGGAGGTGATTGGAGACAGCCAACATGGCTTCACCAAGGGAAAATCGTGCCTAACATGTGCTTACTGGCACAGACTTGGTAGACAAGGGCAGAGCAACTGATGTCATCTTCCTGGACTTATGCAAAGCATTTGACAGTGTCCCGCACAACATACTGGTCTCAAAATTGGAAACTCATGGATTTGATGGGTGGACCACTTGGTGGATAAGGAACTGGCTGGATGGCCACACCCAAAGGGTTGCAGTCAACGGCTCAATGTCCAAGTGGCAGCCAGTGACGAGTGGTGTTCCTCAGGGGTCTGTACTGGGACCAATACTATTTAACATCTTTTTCGGTGACATGGACAGTGGGATAGAGTGCACCCTCAGCAAGTTTGCTGACGACACCAAGCTCGGTGGCGCAGTTGACACACTGGAGGGAAGGGATGCCATCCAGAGGGACCTGGACAGCCTGGAGAGGTGGGCTCGTGCAAATTGCATGAAGTTCAACCAAGCCAAATGCAGGGTCCTGCACCTGGGACATGGCAGCCACAGGCACAAATACAGGTTGGGAAGAGAATGGCTAGAAAGCAGCCCTGAGGAAAAGGACTTGGGAGTGCTAATGGACGAGAAGCTCAACATGAGCCAGCAGTGCGCGCTGGCAGCCCAGAGAGCCAACTGTGTCCTGGGCTGCATCAAGAGAAGCGTGGCCAGCAGGTCTCGGGAGGTGGTTCTACTCCTCTACTCTGCACTTGTGAGACCCCACCTGAAGTACTGTGTCCAGTTTCAGAGTCCTCAACACAGGAGGGACATGGACCTGTTGGAAGGGGTCCAGCAAAGGGCCACGAGGATGATCAGAGGGATGGAGCACCTCTCTTATGAAGACAGACTGAGAGAGCTGGGGCTGTTCAGCCTTGAGAAAAGAAGGCTCCGGGGGGACCTTATAACAGCCTACCAATATCTGAAGGGAGCCTACAGGAGAGCTGGAGAGCGACTCTTTGCCAGGAAGAGTAGTGACAGAACAAGGGCCAATGGTTTTAAATTGGAAGAGAAGAGATTTAGACTAGATACCAGAAAGAAATTCTTTACTGTGAGGGTGGTGAGACGCTGGAACAGGTTGCCCAGGGAAGTTGTGGATGCTCCATCCCTGGAAGTGTTTAAGGCCAGGCTGGATGGGGCTTTGAGCAACCTGCTCTAGTGGGAGGTGTCCCTGCCCATGGCAGGGGGGTTGGAACTAGATGATCTTTAAGGTCCCTTCCAACTCTAACCATTCTATGATTCTATTTTTCTCTAAAGGATTTTCTCAGTTTAATGGAAACTTATAAGCAAAAGATATAGCCTTCCATCGATAGTTTTCCAGACATCCTTTTGGCCATATGTGTACTTTGTGTTATGCCCAAAGTGCAGCATTTCAAAATTGACTGTTCACTAGAATCTATATTTTTTAAAAAACAGAACATTCACAGTAAATGCATACATGGGTGATCCAATTTTCCTTTCCATATTCCCACTTCTGGGAACTCGTGGAAGTATTGTTCTAAAAATACGCTTGTATTGACCTTTCCTTCTGCTGGAATGCTTCCTTTTGTACAGGTTCTACCCGTCAGCAAAGTTTGCATGAAAGAAGAAGTATAAGAAAAGCTTCATAGTTACATTTCCTGTAGACCTGTGATATGCTTTTATTACGGCTTCTAGGGTTGTGTGGATACTAAGGACCAACTACTGGCTTTCTGAAAATTCTATGAATGTGGAAATCAGCTTATGGCTCTTAAAGCATTTGCTTTGTCTTCTTCTAATACTTCTTACTATAAAAGAGAAATACTAGAGAACAGGGAGATACACAGCTATTCTGTGGAACTTGTTTTACCTGACACACTCTATATTAATCTACATGGTTGTTCTTTAATTATGCATACACCTAGGGTTTCCCCCTCCTCCTCGCAGTACTAGCAATGATTAACATTCTTAGTATCAAATTATGCCTTTGGCTTGTTATAGCAGTTACTAGTTATAATCACAGTAAATGTTGCTTGCAAATTAACTTGTTTCTAAAAGTCATGGTTGTAGATATTACAGCCTGACATTAATATTAAAAGGTAGAACTAATAATGTTGTTTCTGCAAGAGGCTTGACACTTCAAGGACTAATCAGTTTTAACCATCTATCAAACCAAAATTCTATTTATTATCTCTTCCCCCCCCTTCTCTTTCTCCTTTTTTTTTAAAATCTTGCTTAATTCATAATTGCTCTTTTTGTTTGAATTTTGATCACTTATTTGCATATCATTTGTCTCAATTGGAAATCCAATTTTCTAGTATCATATGTTATCATGAATTTTTCATCTCTATGCCTTTTTACACATAAAAGCAAATGACAGTGAAGATTAAATAAGTTTAAAAGTATTAATGATCTATTTAATATTGGTTCCTTAAGAAAACTTCTTGAGTAAGAAAATCCAGTACTTTAAAACTGGGGAAAGGGAAACATAAATTTAAATCTACATTAAAACCATTACAATCTCTATTTTATTACAACAATACTGTTCCATCTGGTTATTGTATCAAACTGTATAAAACAGTATCTTGCTGAAAAGATGCAGCAGTTCTTTTGTAAGCTTTTGCTTGAACATCTGTTTCTGCATGTGTGTGGGTTGTATAACTCACTTTATGCCCAAAATAATATACTATTAATTCACAACCTTGTGCATATTTAACATAAGGGTATGTTTTGATTCTAGGAAATCATACATGTGAATAAACATGTATTGTTTCTTTAATGTTGTATATAGTAATAGGGAAGTATTTAACAAAACAGAACTTGAAATATACCTCAGGTACTCTATGCCTTTGATAAAGGTGGAGGCTATATATACACCTTCGCTATCCCTAGCTTTTGAAATCTAGAGAGATTACATCTCCTCAGACGTGCTGCTGCAATGTTTCCCATTCTCATTGTTAGAAAGCTTTTCTCAATTTTGAGTTTAAGTTTTGCTTTAATGAAGGCGACTGATTACTATTTTTCTAACCCTGATGAACTCAGTAAAATAATGTAACAATGGTACTTTTCTAACAACCCCTTTAACATATCACACTGTAACCCTTCTATCCCACTCTTTTGTTCTAGATAAACCCCCTTGCTTAAACACTATTCCAATTGAGATGTTTTAAAACTAGTGTTTTCTTTCTCCTGAAACCCAAGTTGATTAAATCTTTCTTGAACTATAATCACAGTTAGCAGAACTATTATATCCTGTGGTTTTCATCTAACAGTCTTACTAACACAGCCCAGAAGAATATTTGTCTCATTTTCAGAACATCAAGCTGTTGACTCCTATCAAGCCTGCAGTCTGCTCTAGACCATGACACCCATTTCCTTCGATGTCTGCTAGATATTCCTAATTTTATATTTATTCACTTCTAAAGTGTAGTACTTTGCACTTGTTTTTATTGGATATTATCTTGTTGATCTCAGACCTTTCTTCACTCTATCAAAATGATTTTCATCCTGTCCTGAAGAGTGTTTGCAACTTTACCTATCTTTTTACCATCTGTGAATGGTCTAAGTGCTACCTTCAGTCCATTGTTCATGTTGTTAACAACAGTGTGTCAAAAGGTTGAGTTGAAGGTGCTCTTAGAATATAAATTATTGCAGCTACTTCTGTAGAAATGTTTTAACCTATTATACATCTATTTTTTAGTGACTGAATGTGAATAGTGGTTTGTTTTTAATGTTTCTGTGAAAGAATGGAGTGAAATCTTTATATGGCATTTTCACTTCTGCTACCTGTTGTCTTATAACACTACTCTGGTTACTCTATGAAAGGAATAAATTGGATTTTGTTAGATTTTTTGCCTTTTTTTTTTCTTCCCATTTTGTTTTGATTTTAAATCTACCTTACTGTTCCCTCTACACTTTGAAATGAATATTTGATGTTTGGTTCCCATTCTCTGTCTCTTTACATACTAAGAGTAACTGCTTGATAGTTCCTTGTCATTCTCCTCCCCTTCCATATTTTGAAAGATAACCACTCTACATCTGCCCCTTTCCTGGTTCTTAGTGGCTGATACTATAACTAGTATTATGATAAAGAGATTATTTTTCTCTACCATTTTGTTATCACCACAGATACAATCAATTTGCTTAACAGATGCTTTCAGAGTTCATATTTGTTCCTTGGATATTGTTATCTTACTCAAATATCCTAATTGGGGTATTTGACCTAAAGCACTTAGAGAGGAGTTGAAAGAATTTTCTTGCACTGTAAATGGAGAGTGAAGTATTCACACTGCTTTGCAGCATGCAAAGATGTAACAGTTTACCCAATATTAAACTCCCTTCTATCTAAATAAATGTCTTCTAAGAATCACCCAATAGTTAATTCTGATAGTGTCTTCCAGAACATTTTAATGAACTGCTTGAAATGTGCTAAAATTAACACCATCTAGGCGCCTTGTTGGTTTTATTCACATGGAAAAAGAATCCTGTTACACACTTTGATGCAAGCAACATTCTTTCTCTTCTTCAAAAGGGGAAAATTAAGGCATAGACTTTGCAACACCTTGTCAAAGATCACCTTAACAGACCAGACACAGTGCAAAGACGTAGAGTCTTCATAGTCTGTATTTCCTTCTGTTAAAACTGTAAACTTATATAAATCAACAGAATCAAAGTGTTATTGTATTTGGGGATCCAATTTTGCAGGTGCTGTGGGAGTCTCAATTTGGAAAACATAGTAAATCTGCAGAAATAAGAACAATTTAGTAAAAGTATGGCAGGAGGTTGGTTTCCTTTGGAAAGTATAGCGACAATATCTGGGATGTCTTTTAAAGTTTTAAAAACATACTATCTTTTTTTATGTTTAGCTCTGTGGATGTTTTTCATGATGAGCTCCAAGAAGTACTATTTGAAAGGAGTGTCTGAAACCAAAGGTAAGAGGAGAAGAAAGTGGGATTCAGAAATAATAGCTTTTGCCACACTTATTAGCATCACAGAAAACTACATATTTTTTGAACCCTGCTGACCTTAGTGGCGAATTCTGTAGTCATATGTAGTATGTAATAAGAAGCAGTGAAATAATCCTTTAAGATAAGAAGAGACTTTTACATTCATTGTAATAATGATATCTTGTCCAATCCACATATACTAAAAATGTCTATTTCTTCTTGATTGAAGATAAGGAAGTAATTTTTTTTTAAGTAAAATAGTGATAAGTTTCACAATTAATCCTCAACAATTTTTGATGGTTCAAATACTTCTCAAATTTTAGACATAGTGACTAAACCCCAGAAAATTGAAGAGTCAGACTTCAAGTTCATTAGAAAAGGCAGATCTATTCAGTGCATTACAGGAAATGGATCTCTTCTGGTTTACTGACTCTTTGTGTGTGCTCTGACAAATACAGGAAAATAACAGTTTTTAACATCTCTATCATCTAGGAATAAAATAGCTGACAGTGGTGTACCCGACTTGATTAGGTTTTGGTCCACAGTACATTGAAGATATGGGACATTTTCCTCTTAACTTGACACCATGTGATTTTTTCACAATTAGTGATAACATTCGGATTGTGGCTTTTACTGTTAGTCTCACTGTATTGTATAAAAACTTGTACAAATAATAATTATAACATGGAACATCTGTAAGTTTCTTGTGGTATTAGTTTCCTACATCAGAATATGTTATTCTCCAATTATCTTGTAAGGTTTTGTACTATATGGTAACCATATTGCTTCTGCTTTGCAACTTTTGTTCTAAGTAGAATACAGTTGTGTCTGTTAATCTTTTATAATTCTTTATATTGATAGCAATATACAAATAAAATATAGATTATCTAAATGTTGGCTAAACTTGAATCGTTAATTCTGTAGACAGAACAAACTTAAGTCAGTCTTTAATTTTGGCCAACTGCTCAAGATTAGTTTACATGCTCTTTACTCATCCTGTTGACTTCAAAATTAAGTTAAAATTGACTTAGTTCTTGAATTTACATAAGAAATTGAAATAGTTACTTCCTTTTCTATTTCTTTTTTCCATTTCAAGGTTTTATGCTGTGTTGATGGTAGATTGGAAGCTATAGTTGAATAAATCATGACTACAACAGTGAGAAATTTTAATGACTTACTGTATCATTTAATTTTTGTTGTTTAAATTAGTACTTGACAGCCTAACTTCCTAACACTATAAACTAATTTTGCAAATGCAATTATGAAATACTCCATCAATCCACAGTTGGCTTAATGTATGAACACCTGTGGTAGCAACAAGCAAGGTAGCATTTGTGAAAACATTAAAGAAAAAGTATGCTGATGTCTTTATATTCACTGTGCTAGAATGGAATAATATATCTATATTACATTGACAAAGTTTGTTCATCCTGAACTTGTTCCAGTATTTTTTTAGAATCAATGGGTTGAATCCATTTAGACTTTGATAAGTACTGTCTTAGCAAGAGTAAAAGAAAATAAATAAATTAAGGCTGTAGAGCTATGACCCTGGATATTGGGAGAGCAGACTTTAGGCTGCTCAAGGAACTAGTTAGTAAGGGTCCCTGGGAATCTAATTTTTGAGTGTAATGGGGTCCATAAATGCTGGTCATTTTTAAGAGTGCAGAGTATGAGATTCCAATGTGTTAGAAGTCAATCAAGAGGAGCAGAAGGCTGCTTTGGATGAACAGGGATCTCCTCTGGAACTCAGATGGAAAAAGAAACTGAATGGACTGTGGAAGCAAGGTCAGGCTTCATAGGAGAACTACAGTGTTGCTGTTCACCACAATGGGGAGAGAATTTGTATAGCCAAAACTCAGTTGGAGCTAAAGCTGGCCAGTGTGGTGGTGGAAAGTTTAAGTATGTTGACAGGAAAAGGAGGGATAAACAACAATTGGTCTGTTACTTGATGATCACCTCACAAATATGGATGAAGGTGCCGCAGAGACATTTAATGCTTTCTTCACTTCTGTCTTTAACAGCAATGATGGGCTCTGGGAATGCTGTATCCCTGGGTCGGAAGACCATGACTGGGAGAATATAAGTTCCTGGTTGACTTTGAATTGGTACAGTATTTGCTGAATGCACGTAAATCTGCAGGGCCCAATGGGATCCATCCCAGGGTAGGGAAAGAGTTCACTGATGTTATTGCAAGACCTACCTTAGTTATTTGTCAACAGTCTCGGGAATCTACAGAGGTCCTAGTCAGCTGGAAGATGGCAAATGTTATTCCAATTTTCAAGAAGGGCAGAAAAGAAGACCCTACTAATTATAGGGCTGATAATCTCACTTTGGTGTTTGGTAAAATTATGGAGAAGATTATTCTGAGAGTTATTGAAAAACACTTGAAAGACAATGCAGTGATTGGTTAAAGCCAACATGGGTTCATGAAGGAAAAATCATGCCCTACTAACTTGGTATCCTTTTATGACAAGGTTATCTGCCTAGTGAATGAAAGGAAGGCAGTGCATATGGTAATTTGGATTTTATCAAAACTTTTAATACTGTCTTTCACAGTATCCTTCTGAAAAAAATGTCCAGCCTATTGTCCATCACAGTATGATAAACAATTGGCTGAAGGTTTGGGCTCAAAGACTAGTAGTAATTGGGATAACATCTGGCTGATGGCCAGTCACTAGTGGTGTTCCCCAGAGCTCAATTTGACAGCCAATTCTCTTCAATTGTTTTGTTAATGACTTGGACACAGAGTTAGGTCACACTATGCATGTTTGCTGAAGATACTAAATTAGGATGAACCATTGATTCCCTTAAGAGTAGAGAGGTCTTACAGAGAGATCTTTATAGATTAGAGTGCTGAGTAATCACCAATCATCATATGAAATTTAACAAGAATAAATGCTGTACTCTACATCTGGAACAGTGTGATCCTAGATACCCAAATGTATGCATAGACTGGCAGTCAAGAGGCTGGAGTGCAGCCCTACATAAAGGGATCTGGGGGTTTTGATTGATGTTAATTTCAGTATGAGCCAACAACATGCCCTGAAGGGCCAACTGTGCCCTGAGGTGCATTAATCACAGTATATCTAACCAGTTGAAAGCAGTGATTGTCCCCCTATACGTCAGCATTGGTGCTATCTCACCTTAAGTTCTAGGTTCAGTGTTGCACTCCACAATATAAGAAGGATACAAAAATACTAGAATGTGTTCAAGGAGAGCAACGCAGATGGTGAAAAGATGAGAAAACATGAGTTATGACAAGCAGCTGAGGATACTAGGTTTGTTCAGATTAGAGAAGACTGAGAGGTGACCTCACTGCTGTTTACAGTTTCCTTATGACAGGGAAAGGAGAAGGAGGTGCTGATCTCTTCTCTCTGGTGTCCAGTAATAGGATATGAGGGGATGGCCTAAACCTGCATCAGGGGAAGTTCAGATTGGATATTAGGAAAGAATTTTTCACTGAGAGGGTGTTCAATCACTGAATCAATCTCCCCAGGGTCAGAGCTTCAAGCCTGTCAGTGTTTACAATTATTTGGACAATGCTCTTAGGTATATGGTTTAACTTTTAGGTTGTGCTGTGTGGAGTCAGGAGCTGGACTCAATGACACTTTTAGGTCCATTTCAACTCATGCCATTGTAAGATTCTATGATACAGTGCTTTACATACCTTTGTGGGTTTTTTTCCAGTGGTTTGTATTTAGAGATTTTTGGGTGCTTCAGCATTTAAACACCTCTTAGATAAGAACTCTTGATGAATAGTCCCATGCTATCTGGAAAATCAAACTGCTAAGTAACACAATCACAGAACACCTGATGTTTGAAGGCGCCTCTGGAGATCACCTTGTTCAGCCTTCTGTGTTCAAGCAGGGTCAGCTATACCAGGTTGAAAAGGGTCATATTCAGGCAGGTTCTGCCTGAATATCTCCAAGGCCAGAGACTCCACAATCTCTCTGGGTAACCTCACTCCCATGTTGAAACAACATAAAAAAGTATTTCTATAAATCTAGATGGACATATATGTGCTTTCATTTGTACTGGATATCATAGAGTCATAGAATCATAGAATTGTCAAGGCAGGAAGGGACCTCCAAAGATCATCTAGTCTGACCTCCCCGCAGTCAGCAGGGACAACCCCAAATAGACCAGGGCCTCGTCGAGCCTCACCTTGAATATCTCCAGGGATGGGGACTCAACCACCTCCCTGGGCAACCTGTTCCAGTGTTCCACGACCCTCACAGTAAATAACCTTCTCCAAATCTCCAATCTAAATTTGCTTCCTTCTAGCTTAAAGCCATTGCCCCTCGTCCTGTCACTACAGGCCTTTGTAAACAGGCTCTCCCCAGCCTTTCTGTAGGCTCCCTTCAGGTACTGGAAGGCTGCTGTTAGATCTCCCCGGAGCCTCCTCTTCTTCAGGCTGAACAACCCCAGCTCCCTCAGCCTGTCCTCGTAGCAGAGGTGCTCCACCCCCCGATCATCCTCGTGGCCCTCCTCTGGGCCCACTCCATCAGGTCCATGTCCTTCTTATATTGAAGGCTCCAGACCTGCACACAATACTCCAGGTGAGATCTCACCAGAGGAGAGTAAAGCGGAAGAATCATCTCTCTGGACCTGCTAGCAATACATCTTTTGATACAGCCCAGGATGCAATTGGCCTTCTGGTCTGCAACTGCACACTGCCTGCTCATGTCCAGCTTCTCACCCACCAGCACCCCTTTTCTCAGGGATGCTTTCTAATACCTCACCCCCTAGTCTGTACTGATGGCAAGGATTGTTCTGCCCAGGTGCAGAACCTTGCATTTGCTCTTGTTTAACCTCATGAGGTTCACCTGGGCCCACCTCTCTCGCCTGTCCAGGTCTTTCTGCATGACATATCACTGAGAAGAGTCTGGCTTCCTTGTCTTATCCATGTGCCCCCTGAACGTTCTCTTATCCAGGCTGAACAGTCCCAGCTCTCTCAGCCTTTCCTCATATGAGAGATGCTCCAACACCCTCATCATCTTTATGACCCTTCACTGGGCTTGCTCCAGTATGTCCATTACTCTTTTGTACTGCAGAGTCTAGAATTGGACACTGCATTGCAGGTGTGGCCTCACCAAAGTCTGATTAAGACCTAAAGCTGAAGGGCAATGAACAAATGACATCAATATTTGTACTACATGAGCTCAGTTTGGTTCCCACCTTCTGACATTTATCCATGAAATAGCTTCTGAGAGAATACAAGCTGCCTACCTCTGACAGCATTTTGAAATTGTTGCAAAGAAAGTACATGAACTAGCAGCTGCCTTTTGGGGGAATTAGTATTTAAACTTATTTCTGTACTGCTCTGCTTTGAGATGTATCAGTGGTTTGTGCTATATCAGTGTGCTAAGAGAAGAAACAGGGCTAAGGGAAGAGCAGGGTCATTGTTCACCCAACTCATTATATTAATCAGTCTGTCTTATAGGAAGTTAGAACTGTAAGCTACGAGATAGAGAAGATCTTTAAAAAAGTCATAGTGGAAAAAGATTAATTTTATTTTCAAGACATTATCCAGCAGTGGTTTCCATTCTCTGATTGTCTTTTTTGTTTTCTTCCCATCCCTTTTGCTTTCAGCACAGGACCGCAGGCTGTCTTGCAATTGGATATTTGTTGATATACATTTTTACCCATCAGCAATACAGATTTTAAAATCAGTGTTAACTGTCAATTTCGTTGATGATGCACAAGGCAGAATAGAGCACAGCTTGTGGTTTTACAGCTTTTTGTCAGCAGTATTGACAGCAGTAAAACCCTGAAGCAGAACCTACACAGGAAGCAGATATGTGCACTAACAAGATGTTATTTTTAGAGTTTCTTTTCCAGCTCATAGCTTTTTACTGGCCATATTTTAACTGGTCCATTGCCAGCATAAAAAAATATAATGTTTTATAGCTGTGATGAAACAACATTTGGGAACTATCTGACCCCGTAATACAATTTCCCTTCTGTCTCAATACAAGTACACCTAATTAAATATACTCCAGTCTTCTCTAGTTACAGATGTGTTTAAGCTTTGACCAGTCAATAGGCCTTACATTAAGAACAGACATTTGATTATACAGCAAAAAAGTAATAAGAGAAAGGGAAGGGTGGAAGCTTACATTCTAATGAATTTGAAACATTTTATTTTTTCTCAAATTATATTTAAAAATGAAGCCTAGTTATAGAAGAAAAAAAACCCTACAGCTCTTGAACAGACATTTTTTTTGTCTTATAAAATAGTAACTTCAGCTTTCTAAACTTTTAGCAACAATACTGACTGGGGTAATATCATGAAGATTTCATTACTGCTGATAGCAAATTTTAAGAATGAATTATGGTGGTCTTAGTTTACACATTTAATAACTAAATAGAAAAGCCTTAATGAGAAGCTCTTTTGTGAATCACTAACAAATCTAATATCCTAGAAATGTCACTTTATTGTTTATATCCATTAAGCATTTGATCATACTTTGCTTAGGCAACATGAGAATCCATGTTCTATGAACACGTCTATAACCCTGCTTTACTCCAAGAGGAGGAATACATCAGTGAGAATAGTGTTGCACATTTTAAAATCACAGCTCTAGAATTGTTTGCGTGGATGTGATTTTCTAGGATTCTTTATTCAGCATCTGAGATGTCACACTGGGAGTGCCTGTATCCAGTTCTGGGCTCTCCTGTACAAGAGAGGCATGGACATGGTGGAGGGGGTAAAACAAAGGACCACAAATACTATTAAGGGCTTCTGTCCCATGAGGAAAGGCTAAGACAGCTGGGTTTGCTTAGCCTGGAAAAGAGAAGGCTCAGGGGAAGAATGTCATGAATGTTTGTAAATACCTGAAAGGGAGGATGTGAACAGGACATAGCCAGGCTTCTTTCAGTGATGCCCAGTAACAGGATAAGACACAAGATTAGCACTAACAGAAACACAGGAGGGTCCTTCTGAACATTAGGAATCACTGCTTTACTGTAAGGGTGACTGAGCACTGGCACAGGTTGCTCAGGGAATTCATGGAGTCCCAGTCCTTGAAGATATTAAAAAAACACCTGGATACAATCCTAGGCAACTGGCTTTATGTGACTCTGAGCAGGAGGGATGGGCAAGATGAATTCCAGAGGCACCTTCCTCTGGAGGTCCTTCCTCAACCATTCTATGATTCTGAAGTTATCATCAAAGTTTGCTAATATCTTTCATTATAATCTCAATTTTTCTTCAAACTTCAAGCATCAAGTGAAATCCCTGTTGGGGTATCTGCTTCTGAGTAATGGTATCATGATTAAAATAAAAAATAAATGATAATAATAGAAAGGAACAGAGTTCAGAATCTTAGTGAACAAGGTTAAAGAAAAATGTATGGGTTTGCCCGGAGGGAGAGAAGGAGAGTGGGAAGTAGAGCAAAAAGGAGTATGGGAGAGAGGGAGAGAAGGAGGGAGAGAAAGAAGGAGTAAGGAAGGACACAATAATAATATGAAATCAGACAGAAGAAAAAACCTTTTTCTCAGATTTGTTCAACCACAGTCCCATATACCAAAGAGGTCAGTAACCTGACGGAAGCCCTAGGGGTTACGGATGTCACAGAGGAGAATGTTGCCCTGCTTGATTTGTTAGGCACACAGATGGTATCTGTCGAGAGCGCACTCCAGAACAACCTGTACAGTACGGTAGCAAGGCAAGCCACTAATCTTATATTGCTCAGTTAATCAATCATTCACCTAGAAAAGAACAGATGGCACAATTCAGAAAGAGTCAATTACAAGTGTTCAGAAGGGCTCCTCAGTATTTCTGGCCTATCCTTGCAATCTATAAAATAGACTTGTCTGTTTTATGGATTGGTTAGCTGTTCACAACCAAATTGAATTCACTGTCATGCTTATCTCTTTAGAAAGATAATTTAAAATGAATGTATTCACTAATAAATTCATTATCCATAAGCTCAGATAAGAATTAGAGTCAATAATAAACAAAGCTAAACTGAACTAAAGAATTTTAGGAGTTCCCGTAAGAAATTAATAGAATGATCAGTTCCAACAGTTCTTACAGTGATAACACAAAGATGGGCCTTAACTTGATGTTACTGCCAGAGAGACTGCAAGGTGTAGCACATTGTATTGAAGTAGTCCATCACACCTCTAACATGAAATAAAGAGACTCTGGAATTTGATATGGAACCTTAGTCCTAAATCACCCCCATCAAAGTTATTCAGGCTCCTAAAGCTCTGATTCCAGGCATGTTCAGAATCAATTCAGTTTCACAGAGTATCCTGTAACCCATCTTTCCCTCATTATCATCGGGCTTCACACATTGACTGCATGTCTTAGAAAAGTAGCCTTTCCATAAAGTAAACTCTCAGCTGTAGTAGTGTACAAAATGTGATGGCAAGAAATATTTGCCTTTAGTGGGACAAAGTGATTGTCAACTTCCCATAAATGACATTTTAAGTCAAATAAACATTGGTTGAAACTTTTGAAATTAACAGGGATCCTATTCAGTCACAAAAAGCAGAAAGTTCAAAATTAATTATGAAATCATGTTCATTCCTGTTACTCCTACTTATATGAGAGGAATAAACCAGGAATAAGGTATCCTCCAAGGATTAATAAGGTTTCAACACGCAAAGTGAAAAGGCAATCTTAGATTTTTTTGGGAGAGGCACTGAATCTGTACATCCCATGTCTTACTAATCTGTTCTATTGACCTACGAAGGAATATCAGTGCTTCCAGCTACAAGGTAGATCAAGCCTTTGCATTTAGAAATAAAGCTAAGAACTTCAGGAGAGTGTATGTTGGTGTAGATCCTGCCTGGATGTCATACTGTTATTAAACAGAGAATGTAAAATCTGTCACAGATGGTCAGACTAAATTTAAACAAATCCACTGCCTCATCTTAAATAGGGGCACAACAGCAGAAGTTTGGATTTTTTGTTTGGCTGGTTTAGTTTTGTGTTTTTGTGGGTTTTTTTTAAGGCAGAGGCAAGTAAGTTGTCATCCTTTCCTTAGACTCAGTGACCCACGATGTACCTTCAGTCCTGCACTCTTATTAAGTCAATACAATTTTTTCTCTGGACTTCAATGTATAATAGCTTGAAATCTTTACAAGCAAGGTGGAAGAGGAGATTGAATCTTGAGTGTTATACAGTGTAATCCTTCTTCAGCCCATGTTATAACAATTGCTCACATCCACACTGCACTCTTTTTGGAAAAATTACTTGCAAGGGAATACATCTAAAACTTGTGTCAAGAAGAACATAGGTATCATATGGTTTGTAAGTGGTTCATTTTTCATTGTATCTGCTCTGATAAGAAGTGTTTATTCAATATTGCTGGAACCTGAATGTACCAGTATTTGTGAGCCTAGCTATTCCAAACGCTATATGGAGACTACTAGGTTGTGCCCTCCAACTGTATATATTAAAGGCCAAAAGAAAGACAAAATATGCTAATACAAGTTGTAATTCCATAAATTGAAGTGTATTTTCTTAATCAATTAATATTTTCCTCTAGACACTGACCTCTATTTTGGAGATAGAAAAAGAAAGGCTAGAGTACAAAAGGTGTTACCATTAACCTGTAATGAAATTGCTTCAACTGTGAATTTACAGTTTGCTCAGGTATCCTTTGGCAAGTCATACCCTATTTTTTTTCCAGAAGCTAACATTGCTTCTAATAAGATCCTTAGTTTTTCACTTGCAATATTCCTGACACACAGAAGATAAGAAATATTTAAAAAAAAACCCGACCCTGTTCGCATATGGACCTATGAACTACTCACCTATGGTCCATACATTATATTATCGTTTTCATCTGAGATCTATTCTGACTAGAGTCGAATAAATAGGCAATCATCTTTGTAAGAGAGTAACAGATTTCTCATTCATTTTTAAAGACTTGAGCCATGGCCTGACTGTGTTGGAGTCTGGCTTTTGGCTTTTGGAAGACCAGTTTCTGTTACAGTGACTTCTCACCAAGGGATTTCCTAGGGATTTTTCTGAACTGGTTAGATTGAACAGCTACAGTCTTTCTAAATTTTTGAATACTTTGTGTTTCTTGAGTATATATTACAGTCCCTGTGTTTGCTGCAGTAAAGTCAATTAAATACTTCATTAAGGTAAAAGAAAAAAAAAAAAAGAGCTTATCATGAAAATATATCCGTGTAAGATTTATGCTGCAACAAGTTGCTGACAAAATCCCAATTGCCTAACACTGATATGTAATTCAGGTTTTGCCTTACTGAAATTTAGTCACCTGGTTACTTACATTCTCTTTCTTCTCCATAGAGACAAACAAAAGCCACAGAAGTCTAGAAGGGAGTTTATTCACTTTGTTTAAGATGTCTCTCTCTTCTATTAAGGATGCAAGAAATGTTAGCTCCTCCGTTTCCAGCTGTGCTAGAATTTAAAACATATTTCAGAAGAATGCATTGGCCATGTTGCCACATTTCACACCTCCTTCTCTAGGATGAGCAGCTGTATAGGCAGGAATACAAGACTATCTAAAGTGAAGGGGTTGAGGCACCATCCCTGGGGGTATTTAAAAGATGGGTTGACATAAGTGTTTAGTGACATGGTTTAGTGATGGGTTTTTTATCAGTTAGGTTAATGGTGGAACTAGGTGATCTTAAAGGTCCCTTCCAACATAGACAATTCTATGGTTCTGTGATTCTAAAACATTTCAGGAATGCACTCTAGCAATCATGCCATAGCTGCTAAATTCTTTTTCATTTCACATCTCTCTCTCTCTCTTTTTCTGTATCCTTCCCTCTTCATCTGCCCAACACAATTCTAAGATCAACTCAATTCATGGTAAGCACTTTGATACAGTTGTGAAATGCATTGTATTTCTTCTTGTATCACTTCTTGTACCAAATTGGAGTACACAGCCAGGAAAACCTGGAAAATTAACAAACTGGATTAAACATCTGGGATGTGGAGAGTGTTAGGCACATAAGTAGAGGCAAGGTTTGGGCAAACTGGATCTTACTCTATAAGAAAGCTCATGAAGACATATATATTTGCCACAGGAAGTTACATGGGAAAGATGCAGTAAATCATTCTGTTTCTTTATGGTAACTATTAATCACTGTCCCTTCTATATGAGATAAGAGACAACCTATTTACTTCACACTTACACAATCCTTCTGTGGCTCCAGTGTATGACGTTAATGCACTCTAGCAATCATACTGAAACACCTAAGTGCCTTTTCAAGTCATGCCTTTCTATCTTTCTTTTCATCTACCTTACACAACATGAAGATCAGTTCAGCTCATAGCAGACAGCTTTTATAAGGCTGCAAAAAGTATCGCATCTCTATCATGTACCATATTTTGTATTAAGCTTGGATACAGTATACATTTTAAATATTTATATAATTGTCCATACATGTCCTTTTTATGTAATCTATTATTTTACATAGAAGATATTGTGATATCTTAATCAAACTTTTTATAGATACATTTTTTTAAACAATGGGTATGCAGTAATTTCCTGTTTTATAGTCTCTCCGGTCCCTCTCTTATTTTACAACCGTATGAGTGAGAGGAGTTTCTGTTGTACTAGTCCAGACTTTTTGCATCAGTTATTAAGCTGCCCTAAAGCAGAGGACTCAGATTTCCTAGACTGCTCCCTGTTGTCTAACAGGGGTCTACAGGATGCTTTACAAGAAAATATGCTGATATTTTCCACATAAATTTGGTATTAAAGATAAACATAACTTTAATACATATTTAACAAAATCAAAAAGTGGCATTATCTCTATTTGATTCAGTGTTTCCTTTATATATATAGGTATATTTGCTTAGAATACCATTTTCACTGTTAGTTCTACTCTTTTCTGAATTAATTTTTTCAGTATTTCCTCAGAATCTACAGGTAGAGCATCAACATCTCCCATCTAGTAGATGTAGCACCAGCTTGACAGAACTGGTAATGATCAGAAATACTGTATGAAGATTTTTCTCTCTAGGCTGCATTAAGAATGGATTATATATTTTGATATTCTTAAGTCTATTATCTATTCCTACTAATGCATATCCAGAAGGACATGAACATTATTCCTGCAGGGTATCATAATAGGAGACACCTCTGCATGTTTAGTACTGCTAGACAACATATGGTTCTATGGTTTAGGTGAGGGGAAAAGTATCATTAGCACTAAGATAATTTGTGTTTTCTTTCTAGCTATTAAGTAGTGATTCTTTTTCAGCATTTCTGAGGCATAGTCACCATACTCAATACTGTATTCATATAAATCATTTGAGGATTTAATTTAAAGGTTTTGGGAGGGATGGTATAAATCTCTGTATTTCAAGCCATGTTTCAGTAAGCATATTTATAAACAGTTAGACCTTTAATTTCTTTAATGTCATTCATAAAGCAAAGTTTTAAATGAGCATGACTCTAACCAGAAATACACTTCAATAAAGAATGCTACTGAAATTCTAATCCCTTTGAGATTTAATCAAGTAACACGCATTATATTGTTATATATCATGTAGAAGCTACAATCCTGCCATTACCTTTGTTTTCTTCAGGCTTTTAGAATTGGTTTAAGAATAATTCCCTGAACTGCAGGGGTCAGGATGTTTGTTTCTACGTGAACATTTTTCTTAAACAGATACATTAATTGAAAAATTACCATGTTTTTTTCAATGAGATAGTTGAGATAGCATGACTTAGGAAATCATAGATTTTGAAAACTTGTTACTTAATAGACAATCCATGTTTACAAACATAACTGCGCCTGTTCTTGGGTCAAGCAAAATATATGCTGAAGGTCACCTTTCTAACCACTGAATTAATCTGTAACCATAGAAACAACTGAACTGACCGCTAACTGGGATATTCATCCATATAGAGAGTTCACCAATTCTGCAGAGGCCCAGCTGTTTGAGGTTCAACATTTCACATCCACAGGAAATGTGACTGTATCTCTATGTTTTTTAAGTACAAGGGGAAAGTGGATATATATATATATATCACCAAATGTTCTGAATATGTTACACTTCTTCAGCCACTGAGTTAGACACAGTTTCCTGCCTTTTCACCTTTCCTCAGTTGTTCATAAAGTATGATGCCATTTTCATTATGAGAATTTATAACATGAGTTATATTCAGGACTACTTAAGGTTGGGGTCAAAATTGAATATGAGTACTTTTTAAAGAGTTTCTATGAAAATAACCCTTTGTCTCTTTGCATTCTACTCAGTGTCTACCGAGGACATTTTAAGGTGATATGTTTGAAATCTAACATTAAAAAACAATCTGTGTTTTCCCATTTCAATAAGAAGTGGGGCTTCATGGTTCAGAAATGTCATATTTTATGGGATCAAAGCCCTCCTCAGCTGGGGAGTGATATTCAGGTTTCTTCCTTTTTGAAAAAATATCAAGTGGGGTTTTGTAGGGATTTTTGGTTGGTTGGCTTTTTTTTGGTTGGTTGGTTGGGTTTTGGGGGGGAGGTTAGATTTTTTTAAAGATAAAACTGTCCATCTATTTAGGAGACACACTTCTTAAGAAGGTTTATTTGTTGGTTTTTTTGCTTCTTTTGCCTAATGTAGACTGCTTAAGTTCTAGGGGTGTCCTACCTTTTGGATGCAGACCTGTTGCTATTACCTAAGTCTTCTAGATACAGTATATCAGGACATACTCCTTTAGACTGATCTTCAGAACAATTAATTTATAAATGTTCCCCAATTAGTGAGAGTTAGGCAGTCTGGATTGCTCTCCAAGTTTAAAAAATTATCTTTGACTGTCTATTTGACTCAGAAACTCAAACAGTGCAAAAACTGCAGAAACCCCAATATAATAAGCAGTTGCGTTTCTGGCTTCACACTGGGTTATCAAGAAAGGGCTAGAGATTGTCATGCAGTTTGCCCAGGGTCTTTTGTTTTTACAAGGTGAAAGTCACACACCTGATAAAGAAGGAAAAAATGAAGAGATCATTTGAGCATGAAGCAAAGCTCAGGAAAAAACACAAAGTCATTTCATACAGTTGCCAAAAAAGGTCATAAGGAACTGGTCCTCTGAAGCATGGACTGTCTGTGTGTGTCTGTCCTTGTAGATGTAGATAAAATGATAATTTCTTACAGTTAGATTTTTTTTTTTTAAATTCATTTGCTAAACAGTCCGGTCCAATGGGGCTGAATTCAAGTATACTAAGCTGGCTGTAGTATGTAGGAGACTGACACCTAGTTGTTCCTTGTATGTTTGTTTTTGAAGGTGGACACTTCTGCTGTTTTGGTGATGGAGGAAAAGAGTAGCACTGAAAACTGTGGTAAATCCAAAAGAAGTAACCACAAATAATTGAACACAAAATAAATACCACAGATATTTGCCCATCAGCTTGTGTCTATCGTGAACTGTTGAGATCCCAGAATTATCACAGTTACCACTATGAGACACAATAGTTACGTAAAACTTCGCTTTTGACATGAAGTATTAAAAAATTGACTAAGAGACATTAATTTTATCCATGTGGTGGATATAAACTCTCACTGAATGATGGACCTTAATTTAAGATAAGTTTATCACTATTAGAGGATAAACTCTAATATTAGAATGTATTCTTGAAGCATCTCGCTCCCTTGAGTACTTTTCAAAGGGATTTAATGAGCAACAGAGCATGAGACTGGTTTTCTGGCTCTGATTTGATGCTTCCAGCTATTCTTATTCTTGTGACTTCTTGATGCAAATTGAAGCCCCATTCAGGGCCTTGCATACCTCCATACAAGAATTTGAAACACTGATCACCCTCATTGCCTGTTACAGGATGCAGGAACTTGAGATCTCTTTTGGATTTTCTTTGGGTTTTGGTTTGGTTGTCTGTTATTTTTTATTTTGTTTGTTTCTTGAGTAGAACCAAGAGAAAAATTTGCCTGAAAAAAGTGACCTAGAAAATATTTACTCAATGTTTTTATAACTGAAGTTATTAAACAAAGACACAAACAAGCTCTCTTGGTTTTCATGCAGCTAACAGTTCTACAATGTACAGAAAGAGAGATCACAAGGTCAAAGACTAAATTCAGCTCACCAATTCTATACTGTATGACTGCAGGTAATAAAATCAATCAGGAGACTGCTAAAGCTAAAGAGAGCAAAAAAGTAAAAGCAATAAAATACATACAAGTGGGGTTGTTTTATAGGTGCCAATCGTTTCACTTGAAATAGTTGGATTATTGAGGTTATTTGAACTTTCAGAATGGGAAGCATCAAAGAGCTCATTTTGGTAAAGGAATGGAAATCTTACAGAATGAATCCACACAACTAATAAACAGACGAGCAGCCTGCTCAACCTCCCATGTCAAAGCAAAATTCCTGATTATCTTAATAACTTTGTCATCAGAGTGAGGATTTTTTAAGTTATAGGGTCACGTGAGACGCATATTAAGTGAGAAGACTAAAATTTCAGAATGGAGAGTGAGGGTTAGTTCGAGCATTACTTCCAATAAGGAGTTTACTCTTCCAACAAAGAGTAAACCCAATGAGAGAGTAAAACTCTCTGTTAAATATCATACACAGGGTGAAATCCTTCAAGCTTCATAAAATCACGCATGATCAAAAATTAGCCACCAACATCTCAATTTGTCTAAGCAATTGGAATTTCCAAGGAGGCACAGATAATCTACTGCATTTTAGGTCAGAGTTAAGGCCTCAGTGCTCCAGGAAAAGCAAGCTGTTACCTGACCATTCTTTGATATGCAGTTAACTTTACCAACATTCCTCAGCAGGTCTGAAATACTCCATATTTAATTTCTGATGACTAGCAGTATTTCAGAGCTTTATGAATGTGTCTGAAATGTCTCTACTATCATATGTACCTAGATGTACTGTGAATGATCCACATTTTGCATTCTTTCTCTTGCTAGCCCCCATGAGTATTTCAAAGTAGCTTATCTGTAGGAGTTCTCATTAAAAAAAAAAAAAAAAAAAAAAAAAAAAAGGTAACAAATGTATACTTGTATAGCCTCTGGTTATATTGGTTATATTTAATTTCTGAGTTTTTCTTCACTTAATGCATTAGTTAATAGGGAACATACTCACATAATCATAGAATATGATCTAATCACAGAATCTAATCATAGAATATTCATTATCACATTTTTCTCTCCTTGCTTAAGAGGTAATCCTAGTCTTTATCTTTACAGAATTGGTCTGGTTTTATCATACCATATTGTTACTGTAATAGTCTATCATAGTTACTAACTTTCATTCAGAGATTGTTTATGCAGGATTAGAATTTTCAATTTTCCCCTTTTTACACATATGAAATTGCAAGAATGGAGAGTAACAGGGTAGCAGTCTTCATTTGTCAATAGATTTTCTATCAGGAAATAAGGAATATAGATTGTCCCTGGTATCTAGTACATCACTTGAAGGAAAAACTCATTAAAAATCTACAGCATCATCCACAAACTCTGTAATTCATACAGACCCCAGTTCACCACAACATAATTTAGTAGCTTTAACTATGAAAATTCCTCATCTTTTCTTAGGTGCATATCTTCTCACCTTTGAAAAAAATTAGTTGGAGATTCTACAAGGAGTAATAGCCATTGATATGTATAATAATCTTCCTGCTTTGCGCACTTAACGAAACTCAGTTCCTCTAGAAAAAAATAGCATTGCTTGAACTTTCTTGAAATTTCTAGAACTTCTCTTTACTCCTCTAATATCATCTTTAAGATATTTTTCATATGTGCAACTCCTTCATCCTCTTTTGCCTGTTACTGTATCATTAAAGTCTATTCAGGGTTTTGCTTTTTTCACTCAAGTTCTTGACTTGAGAGTATGAATAAAGTTGTTTGACAGAAATAATTCTTTCTTTTGCAGATTTTGGAAAAAAAAAACCACAAACAAAAACAAAACCAAACTGAGGATCATATGATTTTTCAGTAGTGTTGATACATTTAAGGCCCCACCTACATGATCTGATGGTATAAATAATTGCATTTTTGTGGATAAAACTGTGGAAGCTGATGTTCCCACAGTTCTTTCTATCTGCCAGGGTTTGTGTGTCTGCAGCTGAGTTGCATATAGCAATTGTATGATATGATTTGAATTCATAACTGTGAAGTTAATCAGAGTAGCTTTTACCTGCTTTAACTGTAGTTTCAGTTACTTGTGCACAGAAGTAGACATATGCAGGGCTCAGACATGGGGCAGCGACAAATGCTCATGGGACAGCAATGCTTTCTGAAGCCCTTTCAAAACTATACAAATATATGGCCTAATTTTGTGAATGAGAGACAAATGACAAGGTACCTTTCAGAATGAATTTTGTGGACTATATTTACAAAGCTTTTTTCCAGGAAGTCAGGTCAATTCTGCCTGTATTCCAGGTCAATGGTCAGCCACACAGAAGTGTAAAAATGTAAAAGCGCACACTGATAAATCTGAACTTGTACTTCTGCTGAGTCAGACATGGTGCCATACAGATAAATGGCTTCCAGGTGCTTCGAAGTAGGCAGATTGATTTCACATCTTCTTGGAGCTTAAGCAGAACTCAGTTGCACCTGTCTGCAAAAATGTGTGTCTACCTTTACATACCACTGCTTTCCTCTCATATCCATTTCCTGCTGCTCAGGCTTTCCATCCCTGTTACGGAATAAACACTACTGTCATCCTTTAACTCTTTTTACAGTTTCAGCATACTTCTGGTCACTGTGCCAACTCCTTACCACTATCAATTTGTCTTTTATTATATCCATATTTTCATTGGAAAATGACCAATTCTCTGAATTATGTCTTCTCCAGCTCTGTGTTATTTTAGTATCACTTAAGGTCTTAATTGGTGCCCAATTTCTCCCAGTCCCCATTTAAGTGTGGAGAGAATAATATGCTCTGATTTTAGAGATCCTTGAAGACATTATTTCAAAAATCTAGTGAATCTCTGTTGTGCTTGTGGTAACTAATAAGTTCAAAGTTCAGATAAGTTCAGGTGGGTTTTTTTTATATAACAAAAAAAGACTTCTATCTTTTAGTCTATTTCATGGCATAAGCATACTAAAACTATTAAAAAATCCTATACTAATATTTGGTAAATATGGCAGACATAACATCCTTTTAATTTCATTGCTTTGTTCTTAATATGACTGAGTTATTTCTGCTGAAATACATGGAATTTTCTTGAAGAATAAATCTCTCACAGTTTTAAATGGTTGATGTTTAACAGGTTAAATATTGTGAAAAACTGAAGAAAACCTTTTAATATAGAAATATGCAATAAAAGATAATTCTTTTGCTACTAACATGGGCCAGATCTTCATTATTTTATTTGTTCAAATAATGTCTGTAAGTAAAAAAACTAGTAAAGTTATGGTAGAATGAGAAATTCACATTTGATGCACATGCATGTACACAAGCATGACTATTTACAGCCAAAAAAAAAAAAAAATCACATCCCAACGTTTCATATAAAACTATGAGGCAGCATGATTTAATAAGAACTCATATTTTTCATGCTTTACGTCTTTTCTAAGATATACCACCCTGAACTTTGAACTAGCCTCAAAATTCAAGCTAAAATTTCATTTGACAATTAAATGAAGGAAGCACAATGTATTAGCTTTCACCCTCCTCTCCCCCCAAAATACGAGTGATCTCATTTGTCAGGCCTGTTAATTCTTGTTTATTTCTAGCAAGATTCCCAAGGTCTCCTTGGATAAGGGCAGCAGAAAATGCCAAACCAAAATTTTTTAACATAAATCCGGCTGAATTTAAAATATAACTTCTCCTATTTGTGTCATTAGGAATAGAATTTCCTAGTGTTTCTTGCTGACCAAGGAGGTCAATGGTAAAAATATGCAAACAACAGAAAACTTTGGTATTACCTCATCAAGAGTGAAAGCCTGAACTTGATTTCAGTGACTTTCATTTGTGATTACAGCTCAACTTTCCCAATAGGATTATAGTATGTCTAATTTGAAATAAATTCATAGCCAAATGCAACCCAGTTAATCAAATAAAACCATCCCTGCCACGTAACCTTACATTCTAAAATTACTGATGAAAAGAAATGAAAAGAAATGAAAAGAAATTTTGACCTCTCATTTTTTGCTTCTTTGAACCAAGCAATTTATGGGTTGTTCACCTGAAGAAGATTGGTTTCTGATCTGTTTTATGCAAATCATACTTTACGAGTCTTGCAGTTGTTGTTCTTTTTTTTTTTTTTTTTTTTCCCAAAGTCACCAATGAAGACTTAGCAACTGATCCATCCAAGTAGTTAGTATTCAATCAATCAATATAGATTTAGTTATGCATACACTGATATTCCTAGGTGTTGTGGGTTAACCCCAGTAGACAGCTAAACACCACCTAGTCACTCACTCACTCCTCCCAACAGAGGGAATCAGAAAAGTAAAAGCAAGAAATTACCGACAGCTCAAAATTAAGGCAGTTTAACAAAAGAGGACAATCTGCATGTGCAAGCAAAGCACAACGAGTTAATTCATAATTTATCATCAGGCAGATGTTTAGTCATTTCCAGAAAAGCAGGGCTTTGTTGTTCTGACAGTTACTTGAGGAGACAGAGGAGATACCGTAACAACAAACACCCCCATTCTCCTTTTCCCAGTTTTTGTTGCTGAGCATGACGTGATATGGTATGGGATATCCCTTTGGTCATTTGGGGTCAGCTACCCCAGCTCTGTCCCCTCCCAGGCTCTTTCCCACCCCCAGCCTACTCATTGGTGGGGTAGAGTGAGTAACACAAAAGACTGTGATGCTGTATAAGCACCGTTCAACACTAGCTAAGACACTGGTGCCTCATCAACATTGTTTTGGTCACCAGTCTAAAAGACAGCACTGTGCAGGCTGCTATAAAGCAGAAAATTAACTTCATCCCAGCCAGACCCAGTACACAGTGGTTCCATACTTTGATTACACAGTTGTAGGAAATGAAACCTGTTGATAGTTCTTTGTAGCATAAATTAATTTTGTTAGCTATACAGAGATTTGGGAGATATATACTGACTCTTTTTGAGAAGAGAAATAGAATCCAAATAAACCAGTCTGTGCCATGTCCCCTGCTGTAATTGTTACTTACCTCTCCACTATTCAAAACATACCAAAACCAGAAAAAAGAAACATAACTGTTTAATTTCCAGAGTACATTGATCCAATAATCAGACTGTGTTATCACTCTCCTACTGCAGCTTGGCCTCCCTTGTTCAGTACAAAATAAAAGCAATCCTGCGTCACAAACAAGGAACAGTACTTCTTCATTCTGTTTAGACCTGTAGATGGGAGTAGTAGCTGCTGAAGTTTTCTGAACCATTTGTTAATTGCTGCTAATATTTGTGCCACAAACCCTGTCAGCCATGCAATCACCTATTTTGCACGCAGCCAGGGCAGTGGTAGGAAAACCACAGGAATACTGTGCCAAATAAAAGGTCTACAGATAAGCAGCTCACAGCCATTTGACACTCTGGGAAAGGCTTGTCCTGCTGTGTGTGGAGCTCCATATAGCCCCAGAGATGTCTTCATAGCCCCACATTTTACTGTACCCATGTATGCTGTGAGACAAAGTAATGCTGATACACGTATTAAGACTTATATACACAAGCAGGTTACAACCACCCTCACTGATCCACCAAGGATGCAAGGTAGTTTGATTTTCCTTAGGTCTCATTCACTTCCAATGAAGCTGAGTGACCTGTGGGGTAAATGGGAAATGCTGTTATTCGTTCACACAGAGTGATTTGTGAAACTGTGGGAGCTGTAGCACATATCTTAGCTCTAAGATCTCAGGCCCTCTAAAAAGGCAAGACAAAATTAGGGGGCAATTTAAGGAGTAAAACACAAGAGTATATCTGCACAGTGCAAAGCCCTAAATCTGCTGCATTTGAGCTTGTCTTATACTGACATCTTAAAAAATCTTTTCATAATTACATCTAACGTGTTCTAACATGAATACCTTCTTTGAATGTTTTATGGTGTTATGTGCTTCCGTGGTCTCTCAGGTAGTGTACTTGGTGTCAGCTCCAGGTTTAAATCTAAACAATAATGATAAATATTGCACATTTCCAGTCTGCAAAACAATAAATGTCAGCTGCACTCAGATTGTAACTCAAGACAATTAACTGGAAGACAAAAAATTGCTTTTTCTTTCCCCTGCTGCCAGAGCTGTAAACTCTTTGCCAAATTGCCTTTATAAGAATTTAACTTCCCTACTGATTAGTTTGACTCACATTAATTTAAAAAATATCTCCTCTGCAACTTGTGAGGCTATAAAAATAACCCTTTTCCTACCATGAAACCATTGTGGTTGTTATTTTATTTTAGTTTGAAGCCTTTTAAAATAAATAAATAAATAATGCTGAAATCCCTGTAGAAATAATGTTTCTACTTGATAATCTTCTCATCAAAATCTCCCTCTGGTATCTTAAGGTAGTTTTAAAGAGGAAGGTTTTTTTTCTCCCCTAAACCTGTCTTAGCTACAAAACTTCTGCTTATGAAGGAGGGAAATGTTCCACTTTACTAATTCCAAATCTCAGCTACATTTTGTGTTTCATTTTAAGACTATATAAGTCCTTTCTGACCATATAGAAGAATAGAAAATGTGTTTCCTGGCTGGTAATTTTTTTGTCTAATATTTGAATTTAGTCATTAAAAAATTCAAGCAGGCAATGGAATAATGTTTTGTGTGCATCTTTGTATAAAACTAATAGTACTTTGTATAAAACTAATTAGTACTTTGGAATAAGCAGAGGAAGGACAGTGGAAAAAATTCAAACCATAACTCCTGATAAGGGAATACAAGACAGAGTTTGACAGTATGATGAGAAAAAAATTCTTGAACTTTGTCATTCAAAAGAGGTGGCAGAGCCACAGATGTACAGAAATGGCAGTTTCAGATTGGCATGCTGAAATCTTTGGAAACTGAGGAGGGAGATTGGCTGAAATGAGTAGGCTAATTGGTTTGGACTGTAGACTCCGAGGTGGACTGGTGGCCTTGGCTGGAGCTACGCAGCCAAGCAGAAGGCAGGGGTGGAAAAAGGGGCTGAATGAGTTGGGGAAAATGTGAAGAGCTGATCGTGTCATTAGTTATCTCAGTAATGCACCATGTGATATCTTTCTGTACTGATACGCTAAACTGGGCAATCTCTCTATACTGATGACAATGTAGTGTTAGCACAGCTGTTCACATTTTTTTAGGAATATTTTACTGCTTCTAGAAGTAATACAGTAATGCATGCAAGAGCTTCTCTTTTAAGAGAATACAATTGTTTTCTAATATGAAGCTAGGGTGTATCTAGGAATAAAGTACAATACATTTTATTGTCCTTTAAAGATAATTTGACTGGTTTCATTATCCTACATTTACTACTTATCAAATCTAACTTGTAAATAGCAGTGCACTTCATCAACACCAGCAAACTTGCATAAATAACAAAGTTATGAGTCTAAAATGATAATTACCACAATCTAATGAATCACATAAATCATTTATAATGAAGGGAAATAAACAACAACTCTGAAATGAACACATTAATAACTTAGGGGGGATTTTTTTCAAAAGCAATAAGTAGTTTAATTTATATGGTATGTCCATAGACAGTACAACTGGAATTCTATCAGTGAAATAATTAGTAGTTAATCTAAAGGGATAAACATATATAGCAGAGTCCAAGTTGAAAAATTACTATTAAAATGACTATTAAACTATGAACATTACTATAAAATTATAGTAAATGACCAATATGGTTCAACGTCTTGAAGACATCATTTACCAAACTTAATGTCTCAGTCCCTTACCAATCCCCCCAAAATAGTTAAAAAAAAGAAATATTCCCAAATGGTAAATGGAAACGGGTCTGATCAAACATCATATTTTTTTAAAATTCATTCTCAACATTCAGATTGGTGGTCAGTGCATGATGGTTCAGTCACATCTCTTCTTACGAAGTTCTACAGGGTCCAATGGATGAAATGTGCAAAAAATATTTTTTTTCTTTAATTTGTGATATACCATTTTAACATCTGTGTAAATTATTCAGTAACAAAAAGGTTGGTGTCTGATGTAGCTGTCTAGCTGTCATGCCACTTTAAATATATCTTTATTATTATATTAATGACTTTTAATGTTTTCTGTGCTTTAGCTTTGTGCTATATGCTCTGAGGAGAGACAAGGTTACAAAATTAACTGTTCATAGGAGTGAGAGGTATGATAGCTTATTTTCACACTTTTCATGCCTTTAGAAATTACAGACATCTCACAGTTTTTGTTACGTGAGGACCAGATGGCTCTGCTTTGGGATAGTAAGAAATACAATCTCAAGACAGCATTCAGCTGATGTCTAGGCAGCAGCTGCAGCTGACCAAACAGGTTTGTTCTTTCTCTACTCTACACCCAGCCAAAGCCAGGAATGGTGCAAGGACAAGGGAATAAGCCACAAGCAGTACAGCTACTGAGTGCAGAAAAAATTGCTTAAAGACTTAAAGCAAACAATCAAACAAAATTCAAATCTCAAATCCACCCTACTTGTGATTTTCTCTTGTTTTGGGGGAAGAAAGGAAAGGATAGAAAAATGGTGTAGGGAAAGAAGTAATTGGATTTTCTTTCTTAATAAGAGAAAAAAAATCTTTTTTTCTGATGCAGCTGCTTATTTTTTGGTCATCTACAGTGTCTGAATTTGATAACTACAACTGGTGTTGTAATTGAAAATATATATAGTCTATATCCAAATAACATTCTGACTAGTCTTCAGCAGCCCTAGATCAGCATAAGTCTGTTAAGATAAATAGCATTTTTGAGTTTTAAACTATTTAGGGATCAGCTGAAACCACTTATATCTAATTTCTGATTGGTTGCTGAAATGAAAAAAAGATTGCACTTTTATTTCTGTGACTGACATTATAAAAGACATCAGAACCTAAATAACATAACAGCTGGAATACCGTAGAGGTATTAAAGGGATAAAAAAAAAAGGGGGGGGGGGGGGATTTTGCAGTTAAAACAAAACTAAAACCCAAGACATTTGGTTTTACTCACAATCTTACGTATTCTCTTTGTACCTCTGAGCAAGTTGTTCCCTTCCTCTCCATTTCAGTTCCTTTACTGCTGGATATTTAACAGATAGGAGTTCAGTAGGGTCTACACCTGCTTCTCACTTCCCAAGTCCATGAGCCTTGCAAACTCACCGAGCTCCTGTGGCTTCATGTTTCTTATGGTTTTCATGAAAAAGCAGCATGATTGCATCTTCCAGGGGGAACTCATAAAGTATTGGTCTGAATGAGCAGAGAAACTTCGGCTTTGAGATGGTCTAGATTCAGGTGAAAATACTTTGAGAATTTTGATTGGAAATATGGAATAAAATATTTTAACTAGGCCCCACCCACTCAAAATGCAAGTTGTTTTTCTTGACATGGAGTGCAATTTTGTTCTTCCTGTTCTCTGCAGAAATAACAACACAAAGTGTCTCTGTGGCAGACCTTACTTTGCTGGCAAGTCTACTAAAATCCCAGTGGTGAAAGAATCATGGATAACAAAATATTTTCTTGCTCTTGTCCTTGGTGCTTCCAGAATAGTCTGAAGATTTTTTGGCAATGTCTTTACAAAATGATGTCATTTTCCACTTGCTGTCTTTGAACTTCAGTTTTCTTTGTAAAAGTTTGACATCATTTACTAGAAGTAAACTCTTATTTGTACAATTTTTGGAAGAAAAATTAAAACCTCGAGCTCTGGATTTTGCTGCTAATTGCCTTATGATGTGGGATCATTACAGTCAGACTAGTTTCAACCTCCTAAATCATCTGTAATAAGCAGTATTGCACGCACAGGATTTGATCCACATCTCTCATGCATAGACACATATTACATCAGCATATTTTAGTGTGTTTGATATTTAATATTCACAAGCACCCGTAAATGTATATATATGCATTGTGATGCAACTATCATCTTCTAATTTTATTTGTTTAAAGACTCCTATTGACCTCAGTGAACTTTTGAGCCATACAAGAACAGTAAGGACTTAGATGACAGATGTTGCATGGGATTGTATGTAATTTGCAACAAAAATATTATGTATGCATAAAAAACATTGCACCAATAATCATTATAGTATCTTTTCAAGGTCTGTGGAATCAAATTTTTGTGGGCAGGGGTCAAGAATCATAGATTTGTTTACACTCCCTGTCTGCAGTTGGTTTTTTCACTTTTCTGGTAGATAGATAACTTTATTGTCACTGTCCTTAGATAACATTTATGTTGCTATGATCCCACCATTCCTTCCTATCTTTCTTTCTTTCTCCCACTCTTCCTGGCCAACAGAAAATGAGATGGGCAGTTGTCTCACTTGCTACAATACCAGTGTTCTCCACAGCAGAAGCCTGAAAATACCCTAAAAGAAAATTGCAGATCTTGGATAATTGGAAAGATTGGGAATGCTTGGTAGGGGGGGGAAAAAACAAACAATCAAGGTAGTTGTTTATTTATGAAAATGTGGGTTCCGACTTTCACGGGAGAATGTATGATAAGGAGATGCTTGCTTGATAACCTTTCCTATTTTTTCTTGACAGCAATACTGAGGCAAAAATAAGAATATAAAGAAATTGACATTGATTTAGCCCTGTGTTCCCTTAAGGAACTTAAGACTGGGAGACATAAACAGTAAAAGAGGATATCTCAAATTATCACTTGCCTTTCAAACAATGTTTCTACTTCTTTGCTCACTTTTATAACCAATTTTATCATTGTTATTATGCCTGTCTTCTCATATTTCATACGGACTGAGAAAATCACCAGTGAATTAATAAAAGTAGGAGAAAAATTTCCAAACAGGAAACAATCATGCAATTCAAATCCTAAGGCGGTGGGTTGCAGAATCACTGGTAATCATAGATTTTGTTAAAACAATTTATTCTACATAAGCTCCCAAAAGAATAGAGGAGTAACTGTCTTTCAAGTTTATATGTAGTATTGAAAATACATTAGATCGTTAACCTACACTTTTCAATTTATTATTGAAGGTTATGATCAATTTAATTGTTTCCTCCCCGGTGTAGGGGATCCCTATAGCATATAAAGAGCAATTTAGTCGTCATTGGATTTTGATCCTCTCCTTGGAAAACTTGTACATTGCTATACAGTATTTACTTCTGTGTGGCTGAATTCATATGTAGGAGGAGAGGCGAGGTCAGGTGCTGGGTTCACCACTGTAGTCAGAGACCCACATTTATATGGCAGCATGGCTTCAGCACATGCAGAGCTCTTAAGAGGCACACAGGTTGTGGTGACAAGGATAGGAGAGAGCTGTTGTGAAAGGTTGGATTGCCTCTACATTGTGGTTGTATCAAGGACCAGGATTAGAGGTTGCAGTCGCGACCCTGAGAGCATGGTGGAATAGCAATGAGAGGTGTGCTGGAGTTATTGGTCTCCCCACCATTTAATGACCATATGACTTCCATTTTAATAATTTGAAGTTAAAATTAAACAGGAAGAAATAAGCTAATTATTCTAGCTAGTAACAATTAAATACACGCATCAAGGCATGTGCCACTTAGTTCAAGAGTTCTGTTTTGGCACAGGTTGGCTTAGAAGCAGTTGAGAAGGACTAGATTGCTTGCTTGCCACTAGACAATTTTGCTAATCTTAATTAAGCAATCACTATATTAACTGCTTGTGCATAAACTTAGTGAATATTAAGTAACTTAATTTCTTAGCAAATATCTTTTCAGACCTGATCTTTCAGTCACTAGGACTTTTTTTTATTTCATTATTTTTTTTCTTCTTTATTAGGGCATGATTTGACAGATCTTTACAATAACCTCAAGTCCCATGGTGCTTACAGAATTCTGAGATACATTTTAATAGACATTTTTAAAAGTATGTCACAATTTCAGAGCCCTCCAATAAGATTACTCTGGATGCTGACAGGATATTTTTTATTTTTTGTAAATACAATCTTGATGGCAAAAAAATCTGTAAAGTGACCAAAGATTTTTTCCGGTATCAGCTGCAAGGCAGCAGAATTTTGATGATTGGCTAAGATCTGTTTGCAGTTCAGCGAGAAGCACTAGATCATTTCGCCAAGATTCACCTGGTTATAAATTGCAGCTAATTCCTGTCTTTCAGCATTTTGTGACCGTCAGGTGTAAGTGATGTGAGATGTCAATAAACTGTATGTATCACTTGCCCTTTTGCCAGATAATGCCACCAAAGTAAAACATACTGTACTAGAATGGGAAATGCTTTTCCATCCCTGTTTAGCAGTGGGCTGTTTTTTCTGGGTAGGGTGGTAGTCTTCACAAACATATTTCCTGGAAGTTTCAGCAAAGATACAATGCAGATGTCAATTGTTACCATACAGTTTGTAACTTTACCGTTCACTGGAGCATAAAAGATCAGGCAGCATGGAAATTATCATCCCTGTAGATAGGAATTGATCAGAAAATTCACAATTTGAGGCCTACAATGGGGAATTACTGTACAATGTCATTCACTTGAAACCAAGTGAGTTTTTCTAAAAATGAGCAAGAGAAGTAGTATTGGGCTTTGTGAGAACTAAATTGCATTGCATGGTAGTAGTCAGCCTGTCAGTAAATGAGATTAAAGCAATTCCTATTGTATAGATCTGTCCAGAAACATAATCTAGGAGAAAATGCTTAGATGAAAACTATAAAAACTGCAGTTAAACTGTAAATCTAATCAGCATCGATTGGCTGAAGCTTTAGGTTTTGTGTAATAAATTATTATTTTTTAATAAGTCTTATAGTAGGATTTGGAGGGAGCAAAAACACAATCATCATTGATTTTTCTTTTTAATCTAGCCTCCAAATATTTAAAGAATTATGATTCCATTCTTTTTTTTCTCTAATTATTTCCTTTCAAGACCTTCTTCAGTGTCAACATCCACACACAATAAGCTTTTATAGTCTTTACAATACCAATATTGTCAGATTTATGTTTTAATTACACTAATAACAGGCCAACACTTTTGTCATAAAGTAATTATTTTTTAGAAATACTTATCACAACATTGAAATTTTACATTAATAAGAGAAAACATAAACATCACTAACTGCATGATTTATAATCACTTGTGAAGGGGGTTTGTCTGCAAAATAACACTGAGGTTGTAGAAGGTTTTCAGTAGTGGATAAGATTTGTGCTTTATGGATTTTTAAATCATTGTTCTCAGTTTATTTACATGGATATATTACATAGACCATTCTTTATTCCAGTATTATATGTGCAAGCTGCAAATTCAGTATACAGAAATCAGAAAGCATCCAGAATTACCAATGACTATTCAGCATTAAATTGCTCATCTGCATCTGAGCCAAATAAGAGAACATATTACATGATTTTACTTTCATGTATCTTTTTCCTTTATTCATTCTGCCTGTTGCATGTGAGGATGCATGTAAGTGTTAATTAAGATTACAATAAAATATAGACTTGACTGCTGTGAAATATTGAGCTGTTTTCTTGGGTTTGGAGGAAAATACAGCATATTGGTCATCATATCATAGTTGAATATAAACATTTGACATATTTGCTCCAAAGAAGAAATGTGACTGAAAAAAAGAGATATGTGGACCTGCCAAATTGGTGAGCTAGGTTTAGCTTAAATCTTCCACTGTTGGCTGGGGAGTAGCCAGAAGTGGTGGACTAACACAGAGACAGAAATACAATGCTGCATGGTGCTATGAGGTGGGCTGAGAGAGAACTGATCATCTTGTTACGAGCCAGAAATGGGATGACAGTGTTTTATGTGCCAGAAAATCTGGACTAAGAAGGGAACAATGTCTGTCATAAATTATAGCACATTCAGGAGCAATTTGTCAAAGAAAATATCCAGGAACTGGGTTTTCCAGATGCTGAGGACATAATTGCCATATTCCTAGTCTTTACAGGCATTTTTTGGGGAACCGCCTATCTTGACCCTTCTGAAAGTCATAAAGCAGCATTTGGACCCTAGCTTTTATTGTTTTATTCCAAGCATCATTAGATCTTGGAGGCACTTTATGCAAAGTCTGTGAATAGCAGATACTCCTAGTTGGTGGCCGATATCTTGTACAGACTATTGAAAGTTAAGGGGAAATTAAAATTGTAATCGTAATTTGTGGCTGAGGAATGACCTGGCATAGAGGGCAAGAAGGCCCAACTGCAGAAGAGGTTAAACAGTCTAGACACATCTTTATGCCATGAAACAGAGACAGAAGGACTCCAGGTAAGGGACGGAAGGTTCCCTTGCTGATGAGATAAGAAACAGCTGCAGCATTGTCTTGTAAGAATCATGGAGATCAAGTTCTCAGGGGCTAGTTTTAGTAAGTAGAATTGTCTGTGGGCTGCGCACTGCCTACATTTGTATAATTGGTGTGGATGCAAGTGTGTATAGGCTTGTGCTGCATCTTTACAGACTCCTTGTGGAATCACTTATGGCAGTAAGAGTCTATCCAAAGCGTTTTTCATTAGATCTCTTTATATTTGAGTACAAATGTATTTAATTTGCCTCAAGGGGTAAAATAAAAGTTCCCCAACAAAAGCCAGTAATACAGACTTTTCATTGGCTTCAAACGTTTTAAAGGTCAGGCTTTGGTAACCAAACCAACCAAGTCTTAGGGCGTGGGAATAAGGTAGTTGACTTTACAGCAACCTGTCATATGTTTAAATACAAATAAATACATAAGACCACTACTAGGTTATGAATTATAGCTGTACGGAGCTTCGAAAAACATATTACCCTGTTATTCTTCACTGAAGAAGGTGGTTGTGATATTGTCAATGCAGTTGTTGAGAATTCAGGAGAGTTCCTCTCTACAAGGAGAGGACTAATGCTTAGCTTCAACTTGCTACCTTGCTGTAGTTACTTCAAGCTTTTCAGCTCTATTCTGCCTATACATCCCCAGACTGCCCTACAGTTGGCAATGCTAGGATAGTGTCAGGCTTCACAACTTTCTTTCTCATGAATTGTGTCACCAGAGGACTGTTCAAGAGTAGACTCCCTACTGAAATGCTATTAAGAAAAATTTAATTCAGTTTCTGTTATACCCTTCTCTCAATGTTTGTAGCTGAACATAGACGCATACTTCAAACAGCCTGTACACGAGGCCAGTTGTTGCTACAAATACACCAAAGGTATCTCTAATTATGATGCACTTATCTCCAGTTTGCTTGGGAGACAGAGAGGATGAGCCCACAAAAAAAAAAAAAGAATTTATGATTCTCTGACTCTTCTAATTTCTATCTTAGTCCTCAAATAGCCATGCTTGGCAAATTACCATTTGGAATTTTGTCAGTTGGAAAAGGCTGCACAAAGCTGCATAATGCACATAAAAGTCACATTTTTTATTCAGGAAACTATAATATTTGAGAATTTATTCAGATTCCATTTGGATTTAGATACAAATACAGAGAAATAATGAATTATATTATGAAAATAGTCTATTGATTTAAGTTTCTCTTTACATCAAACACATAACACAGTACTACTTAGTAATTTTTATTTGGCAGTCTTCTACCAGAATGTGAAACAGTGAACATGAGGAAGAGGACAGTACTGCTTCTTTACCATAACTGCATGTACTTAGAAACATACTTTCACTGGCATTACATTAGATTTGGACACAATGGTGCAAGGCTACTGCCAGAGCAGACTGAGCAACGGCATGCTCAGTTGATGAGATATACCAATTACAGAATCAATTTTTCTGTCATTATGACTCCACTGGTGAATGTTAGTTGTGCTGGTTTGGGGGTTTAAGTATCCCACAGGGTGATTAATCAAAATAAGTGATAACTGACCAATGGTTAAAAATTAATTAAAATTAAGAGTATTAATTACACTTCCTCCAAAAGTGAAAACATACTAATAGGTGGAGTAATAAGCAGTACTGAAAACATTTTTGACCTACAACTGGTCGTTGCATGCTTCTGAATATTGTCCTATTTAGACCTCTTAAAAAACACTCATTGCAATGTTATGAGGGACCATAGGGTACAATTAAAAAAAGTGGTCATGGATAGCAAGAGTGTGAAGTTATTCTGAAAATGCAGTATGTCAAAAGAAATATCAAAGAATTGGCAAGAGACAAATCCTAGTCTAAGCAGAAAAGAGTAATGAGGTAAGGGAGATATGTCTTGTAGAAGGATCATTTCTGAACTAAAGAAAAAGCAAAGAATCATTCTACTGAGATTTGACTACATCAGGGAACTGTGTGAGATATGAGATTATTAGGTACAAAGACTGTAGAAAGCACAAACAAAGGTAGGAGTAATGATAATCTCTAAAGAAATAAATGACTTATTCACCAACTAGACTGAAACCTGGCTATTGGTATTCCTCAGAGTACCATTCCAGGAAAAATAGTGTTTGCTGTTCACAATAATTTCTCAGCCAAAACTTGATTTCTCTGCTTTGCTTAAGCATTTTTCATCATTTATTTAACATCTCCCAGTCTCAGCTGCCTTTTCTTTGAATAACAAGTCAACATAATCCAAACAATAGATTGGAAACCTGAAAGCATTTTATGTACACAGTAAAATACATATTTCACTGGAATGAATGAAAGAAATTAAAACTGGCTAAATAACAAGAAAATATCCTTGATATGGATTGTAATGTCTTCTAAAGGCATACCTGCATTAAAGTAACTTACATTCATGACTATCCCAAAGGTGTGTTTGTACTAATTTAAGACTGATACTGCAGTAATATTGTGAGTCAAGACAACTCATGAACAATATTCAAAGGTCAGACCCTGTTTTCTTAAAGTTCAGAAGTAAAAAAATGAGTATGTAGCAATGTGATCTATTCCAGGTACAATGGTTAGTTATTTGTAAAGCTCAAAGCCTTACAAAGTTCAAAGAGCTCAACAGTCTTAAGTCCCAGTTACCTAACAGAGCACATGCTTTGGGCACAGTAACCAAGCCTCTCGTGGTATGGATCCACACTGTGTGAGATGGGGCTTTCTTGGGGGCTCATCTGAAACCATAGAACAGTTGCTCCTATACAGTACATCGACCACAAAAGAATGAAGTACAAGATGCTATCCTTTGGCCTGTCTTCTTCATGGTAAACACAGACCAGTATGAGCACTTTTCCTGTTCTCTCACCCCCCTCCTCCTCATTCTCCTCTGAATAACATAAAATTGAATAAGTGACAACTTGTATCAAAGCACAGAAGAATAAGAATGTAGGTATGGAGAAGCTTTTGGTGTCTTTGAAAAAATAGTGTTTCAAAAATGATAGTGAGGTGTATGTGAGGATATACACAAGCTATACACAAGCTCCAAAATGTGCCTCTTTCAAACATGTTTTTATGAGCTCATCAGTGTCTGCAGCTTGTGTAATATCTGCTATTTGTACCACTGAGCATCAGTCATTTAGACATCTAAATACAGAAGAACTTTAGGTTCGAACCTTGAATGCTGGATCAAGTATCATATTAAGATACTTGAGACTTTTTGGGCTACAGAAAAAAAAACAACGGTTAATGAAGAATCAATAATGTTTCACTATAGATTCTCCAAAATATTAATGTTTTTCACTGGTATGAAACTCAGAATTGTAAACCTTTTGTTAATAGCTAAACAGAGACCCATATATAGCTCTGGCAGAAATACAGCTGGTAGCGGTCTGTGTGTGCCACACATCATGCTTTGTAGCGTGAGAACACAAAATATCCAGTGGATCTGCTAAACTTACAGAAAAAAACAGAGTTTAAGAGACATTCACAGTATGAATATAACATCTAATGTTCATTTACTCACATTATAATGAGAAAGTTCCCAACCAGCTGGTGTGACCAAGCCTCAGGAGCATCAGTGACAGCTGAAAATTAATGGGGCTTTTGGTTGCTGGAAATAAAAAAACTAAAAAGAAAAAAAACAACCCTCCAAATTTAGTTGAATGGAACATATTGCTCAATTGCCTCTTGCACGCCAGAGAAAAATACAAAGCACTTTACATAAACATAACTGACTTGAATTTTTAAATAGAAGAGTCATAAAATAGTATATTGATTTTTCAAGACATTTATAAGGTAAAAAAAAAAAATAAAATCTTTCTTCACACGTATGCATGTACTAAAGTTCCAATTTCCATATTTTCCATACTGTTTTCTAACCATGGTAGAAATTGCAGCTATGTTAAAACAGGAGTTGCAGCCCCATCAGAATTTCATGTGACTTGTGGGTATTTTTTTGCTATGAATTCTTTTGCTTTTATTTTTGTTCAGAAGCAAACTGAAAATATACAGAGATTGTAGTTTAGTTGCTCTGACACTCAATTTAAACATAATCTTTTTCTGCTTTCATAGCTCACATATTTAATGTAACAGTCTACTTGTTGCCGTCTCCATTGCCACATCTAAGAATATATACAGAGATGCCTACTACCGCTTCTGAGTTGCTATATTTTAAAGTATTTATCAGCTACTTTAATTCTATTAAATCCCATTGGCATTCATAAGCAAAAATAAGTATCCCATATATGTGTACACCTTTCAACCATCCTGAGACCCTTCCTTCCTAAGCTATTTAGAGACACTCGATGCTGATATAGGTCTCATTTAACCTCTGGCTCACATATAAAGCTCTCACATTGGTGTGACTGCATATCATTTAGCCTAACTGGAAATAAAACCTTATGGGTTTGCTGTTGATGAAAACATAGGTGATGTCTCTGATATGACTGTTACCAACCATATATACACACTTGTTTATCTGATTGTAGCTACACTGTCTAGAGCATAAGTGCAAGAAGTAACTTTGTCCTGAGGGGCTTACAGAACTATTTGAGAAAGGCAGACCGCGCTTTTAATTAACTGTCACTGATTCCTGACAAAAGCAACACTAAAGCTTGTTTTGTTTTGTTAGTGTTCAAAAAGAGATAGAACTATTCCCTGAATCCAGGTAACCTGTGGCAACTTAGCCGAAAGACTTTTGTGCTCATTAATTACAGTTAGCTTCTCTAAAGAGTATACTGAGTTACAGAAGACCTCTTAGACAAATCTGAAAGAGAAGAGACAAGGTGTTGAAACACGTGGAGAAAGGACATCCGTGGCAAGGATAGATACAATACAAGTTAGAAGATGGTTTAAGAAGAGAAGGGGGCACAATGAATAACAGATTTTATGTAGGACAGAGATGGAGGTAGGATGATAGAAATGGGAAAGCAACAGTTGAGTTATTTGCCTTCAGAGAAGAAAAACCACCACAACATGGCTCTTTTTTTTTTTTTTCCTTGTACAAATACTTGGACTGATAGAATGACCTGTTCTATCATCGTAAAAGGCTGAGAGGTGATCACTCTCATATCCAAGTCTTTTATCTACAAAGAGAGCATATTTTAATATCCATGGTTGGGTATTAGCTGTTTCATGGCTTATGTACGTAGTCATTGCGGTATTACCACTGGATAATTTTATTCACGGGGAGTAGAATTGCTCCTTGACTTTATGAAATGTTTCCTATTGCATTTTATGTAGAAGATTTTGTATGAAACCGAAGTTGACTCTCTCATTTTTTCTTTTTATTTTTTTTGTTTTCTTTTTCTTTTTTCTTTTCTCTATTTTCTTTTTTTCTTTTTTCTTTTCTTTATATTTAATCTTATTTCTGTTTTTATCTCTTCCTTTTCATTTTCATTTATTTTTCCCTTTTCCTTTTTTCTTTCTCTTTTTTAATTATTTTTTTTTAATTATTATTCAGGAGCCTTCTGTTCCTGAAAGTAAATGATTATAGCACAGTCAAGGCACATGCATAACACATGGAAGAGCTGTACAGATTACAGCTCTGGTAAAGTATCTCAGTCCCAGTTTTCAGCATCCTTATTGTCCCTGATTGTGGTTTGCAGGGAAGGATTTCCACCTGCGTCACATTGTCTAAGCATCTCTCTTTTGAGAAAAAAAAAAGCAGCAACGAAGACATCAAAATTACTTTTAACTTCAGTGCAAGTTTAAATGTTCTGAACTGATGGTTCTGGAGGCTGACATCTTTTGTCTGTAGAACATTGCCATAATTATCTCAGTTGCCTAAGCTTCATATGTCATAGAATCATAGAATTGTCTAGGTTGGAAGGGACCTTTCAGACCAGTGAATCCAATCATCAACATAACACTGACAAAACCACTACTAAACCATGTCCATAAGTACTATTTCTACTGGTCTTTAAAAATACCTCCAGGAATGGCAATTCCACAGCTTCTCTAGGCAGTCTGTTCCAATGCTTGATAACCCTTTTGGTGTAGAAATGTTTCCTAACATCCAAGGTAAATCTCCCCTTGTGCAACTTGAGGCCATTTACTCTTGTCCTATCACTTGTTATTTGGTTGTAGAGACCATCCCCCACCTCTCTACAACCTCCTTTCAGCTAGCTGTAGAGAGCGATAAGGTCTCCTCTCGGCCTCCTCTTCTCCAGGCTAACCATGCCAGTGTATGCATAGGTGTATCATGCAATAAAAATATTGGACAAATGGGGAATAGCATTTCAATGAAACAGCTTTTGCAACACCTACAAAGCTTGTCCTTTTCAGTGAGACAGATAAAACAGCCATATATATACACACAAACACATAAACACACATAGAGTTAACAGCCATTTTTATTGTACATCTGGGTGGAGGATGTGATCTAACAGCCTCTTTGGACTTCATTAATGCCAACTTTTCCACCAGGAGCTAAATATTCTCTCTTAAAAGAAAGAAAAAGATATGAAACTCTGTATTTTCTGCAATATCAATGCCTCGATTCCTTTTTGTTCATATATAGATTGTTTTTTAAAAACAAAATTACAACAATCCAAGAGATTTTTAAAAAGATGCAGTCACCTTAGTAGGAGACAGTAAAAACATTCTATTAGTATTCTGTGTGTTCTCATCTTCTTACAGTGGTTTCAAATTCTTTCTAAAAATGAATCTGAAAATGCATTTAGTGACTCCTATTATCATAACGTGTTACCACATGTACCTTTGGTAGATTTTTTCCTGGTGGGTGGTTTAATTCAGACAATGGGTTTTGGAATGTCAAGATTAAAGTAGGTAGGGGGGTCTTGCATGGAGAGTTGACGTCTCTATTACTCTGTGACTCTCTGTCTCTAGATTGCAGTAGACAATTTTTGTCCCTTAAGAACCAATATTTTATTGCCTGTACATTATTTTCACACAAATCCTGCATTTCTACACTAATAAAGCAATTATCACAAAAATGGCAATTGCAAATATGTGCAATATAGGTAATGCAATAAGTAGGTAGAACATACCCTTCTGTATTTATGTAAAAGAATGGTCAGTCAATCACGTATCATGTCTTTAAACATTTTCAGACTCAGATGTCAGAGGTTCAGCATATGTTTTGTCTCCTTATCAAAAGATCTGAAACTCTGTGGTGGGTTGATCTTGGCTGGATGTCAGTGCTCACCAAGCTGCTCTGTCACTCCACCTCCTTAACAGGACAGAGGAGAGAAATTATGATGAAAGGCTCATGGGTCAAGATAAAGGACAGGGTGAGATTATTCACCAATTGCTGTCATGGGCAAAAACAACTTGACTCAGAGAAATTAGTTTAATATGTTCCAAATCAAAAGTCAGAGTAGGATAATGACAAATAAAAGCAAATCTAAAACACCTTCCCCCCACCCCTCCTTCTCAGACTAAACTTCACTCCAAATTTTCTCTAACTCCTGCCCCCGTGCAGCGCAGGTGGGTGGGGAATTGGGGTTGTGGTCAGTTAATCACATGTTGTCACTGCCACTCCTTCCTCCTCACACTCTTTTCCTGCTCCAGCATGGTGTCCCACCCATGGGAGACAGTCCTTCATGAACTAATGCAACGTGGGTCTCTCCCATGGGCTGCAGTTCTTCACAAACTGCTCCAGCAGGAGGTGCAGTCCTTCAGTAATGGAATGCTCTGGCATGGGTCCCCTACAGGGCCACAAGTCCTGCTGGAAGACCTGCTCCATCATGGGCTTCTCTCCATGGGATCCCAGGTCCTTCCAGGTGCCTGCTCCAGTGCTGAGTCTCCACAGGGTCACAGCCTCCTTTGGTCACATCCACCTGCCCCAGTTCAGGGTTCTCCAAAGGCTGTGGAGTGGATATCTGTTCCACAGGTTGCAATGTAATAGCCTGCTTAACCATGATCTTCACCGCAGACTGCAGGGGAATCTCTGCTCCAGCACCTGGAGCACCTCCTTGCCTTCCTTCTTTACTGATCTTGGTGTCTACATAGTTGTTTCTCTCACATATTCTCACTCCTCTCCTTTGGCTGATGTTGTGTAAAGGTTTTATTGCCTTCTTGAAGAGGTTATCAAGGTGCTACCACCATCACTGATTGGCTAGCAGTGGGTCCATCCTGGAGCTGGCTAGCATTGACTCTATTGGACACAGGGAAGCTTCTAGCAGCTTCTCACAGAAGACACCCCTGTAGCCCCCACTGCCAAACCCTTGCCATGCAAACACAAAGTTCTTGTAGTATCTTTTGAGGTGTTTTTTCAATGCCTCTGAATGTGAACTACTTTAAATTAAAAAAAAGTAATATATCAATTCTTACTCTCTAGTCAGGTTAGAGACAAAACTTGACAAAAGGTTAAGCTGTGAGGTCATACTTTCACATATTTCTTGGTCCTGTAAGAGGAAATGTGCATAGTCACAAATTAAGTAGAAAATTGCCTCAGTTTTTCATTATTTTATATTACACAGAAGTAGACTCTTGGACATAATATGCAGCTCGATTACCAGTGCAATGTAAGAACTTGTAACAATAGTCTTTTTTTTTCTTCTTTAATTTTATTAACTTAAAGAGATTTTCATTCTCCTATCTTACTTCCCTACTTTCAATTTTCTTACACTTTGATTCTTGTTTTGTTTGATTTTGGATTTGTTTTCACATTAAAGTGTTTCCAGATGAGTAATTTATGATGTGGCAGCAACAGGTGTTTATGCCAGTGATATTCCTACTTAATTCATTCTGAATAGCTAGGCAACATAAGAGTTGAAGGAAGTACCTTGCTCTGTAGATTAATGACAATACCATATTGTTATTTGGGTAATCCATATTGCTGAAGAGTAAATAAGCCGCTAACCCTTCTTGCAGTATGATGACTTTTACTCCTGTTAGCACTGATTTTGTAGAAAGCAAGATTGAACTCACTTCTTATATTCTACACACAAACATGTCTATTTATTGAAAAATTGCATGGAATATTTTGCAACATCTGACAATCTAATGTGCATGTAGTTCAAGGTCTCAATTTAAGTTGAGCTCATATTGAGCTCTAACCAGTTGGTCCCTTTATCTTGCACACAGTCATGTCCAGTCTTCCATTCAAGAATCAAAAAAAGGAAAGAAAAAAAATGCAACCCTTGCAGCTAGTCAGTTTCAGTAACAAGGCTACAAAAATATTGATAATAATGCCTTAGACCTCTTTATTACTATTTAAATTAGAATTAAAACCACCTACAGGTGAAGATAAATAAAATATATATTTTCTAACAAAATCTGCCTTCAATAAAGCAACTTTCAAACAAAGATCTAGATTAGTTTCATATAAAACAGCTTATAATGACCCAGTGATTTTTCTCTTCATTCTTCGGTACAAATGTTACTAATAGTAGTTATTAAAGTCAGCCTTAGAAATTCAGAACCTTGAAATTAATTTTGGCTCCTAAAAGCCTGTTATCCTGTATGTGACTAATTCTCAGAGCTATGGAAAATTTGCAGACCCAAATCAATTTGGAATAGTAATGTTATAACAACATTAAAAAACCCCCAGCCTTTCAATACCATAGTTAAAAAAATAGTTATTTTCGTACATCCAGCATTTCAGCTGAATAACTGTAATTATTACTGATTTCTAAAAGTATGACATCTTGAACACAGACTTTAAAAATGTCACCCATTTCAGACAGCAGTCAGCTTTAGCACCTTATTTTCAGACTGCTGTTACTTAAAGAGGAATGAGAATATCAAGATGTATTGTAGACATACTTTTATTTTAAGAGGATCAGGTTTTCACAAGGACATAGTCAAATCACATTAATTGAAAATATGTCCAGGTGAGTTATCTATCTATCTATCCATCCATCCATCTACCTAACTCATCATTTTCAAAGATACTTCTTTTTTCCACTGGAAATTTTAATATTCTCAAAGCAGTTTGGGGGAGGATGGTGAGTATAAGGTCTACTTTCATATTTTGGATTCATTAATACAGCTTACAATAAAAAATTATTTAAAAAAAAAAAAAAAGAAAAAGAAAAGGGAAAAGGAAAAGGAAAGATGCAAAAGAAAATTTATGTCCCTGAAGCAGCCAATTGACCTCTCCATCTGAAAAACATAGAATCATAGAATGGGTTGGGTTGGAAGGGACTTTAAAGATCATCTAGTTCCAATCCGCTGTCATGGGCAGGAACAATTCCCACTAGACAAGGTTGCTCAAACCCCATCCAACCTGGCCTTGAACACTTCCAGGGCTGGGGCATCCACAATTTATCTGGGCAACCTGTTCCAGTGTCTCACCACGCTCACAGTGAAGAATTTCTTCCAAATATCTAATCTAAATCTATCCTCAGTTTAAAACCAATACCCCTTGTCCTGTCACTACACTCCCTGATAGACTCCTCCTCACCTGCAGGCCCCCTTTAGGCACTGGAAGACTGATATAAGGTCTCCCTGGAGCTTTCTCTTCCCTAGGCTGAACAACCCCACATCTCTCAGTATATCTTCATAGGGGAGGTGTTCCAGCTCTCTGAACGTCTTCATATAAAGACACATAAAATAATGAAAAAAATTATTAAAATATTCTCATCCAGGCATTGTATTGAGCAGTTGTTGAAAATAAGCATGAGAAATTATTATATGGAGACCAAGTTCCAGAGGAAATGAACAGAGACTATGTAGAATTTTTGACAGAGATGTTGTCTTGGAGAGAAAAAAAATATCTTCTGGAGATAAGCTGTGCCATTTATCCAGGCCATTTATCCATCTGAATGGTGCTAGTTTTGAGGAGTTAGCTATGCAGAAGACAAAAGGATTGCCCTTGATTTTTTTCAGTCAAAACTTCACTAACAGAAGATCTCAGCAGAACAAAGCCCATATATCTCTCTGCACTTCTCTTCTTTGCTTATCTTTTATGATCTGAAGAAAATGGTTCAATCATAAGTAAAACCCCTGCTTTTCTTTTATGAAGATGAAATTGAAACTCTTCAGCCAGGTTCTACTGGAACACACTACTGCCAGGGAATTTAAATGAAATTACATCTTCATTACATCACCAAGGATGTAATGGCTGTTATGGTCTGATAATCTGATTTATCAGATCTCAGGCTACAAAGCTTATTAATGTTTTATTTTCAGTGTTGATGGAGACAGTGGTTAAAAAATTATTCTGAAATTTGAAGGAAATTCCATCAAAGTCACTGGCATTTCAATGTACTTGATTCACAAGGAAATTGTAAGAGTCCAATACTAAAATAATAAATCAACAGATACAGGCAGAATTTTGTTTTGCTCTGCTGAATTACGGCTCCTTTAGTAAATCCGAACAAGCTTATAGTGAAGTCACATTCTACATTGTTTCAGATTTCACCAAGAACCATTTGGACACAGGAAATAACTAATATAATTTTATTAATTCAATATGTACTTAAACAGATCTTGCTCAGAGGAAAGAGAAATGTGCAAGAGCAGGCTCACCCTTTATTTGGGAAGTATTACCCACTGAAAATTGGAAAGAAGGAATGATATATCACAGACTGGAATTCTATTCATAAAGCTCTTGCCTCTACAAATTTGTGTAGCTTTGTTTTGTGAACTAAAACCACATATTTTTTTTTGTTTAAACAGAAGTTAAGAATGTTTTGACCTTTCATGGCAAGTTTGAGTTGGATGCACATGTATCTTGTGGGGGTTTGAACTACTGAAAAGGAGAATTTTTAAGGGTGAAAAACACAAACTTAACCTTTAAATTGGCAGCTTCAGTGTTTATTTCAGGCTGAGAAAAATCAAAATAAGAATATTTACTTTTCCAGGCTGGAATACCTTGCCATTGCCATTCATAATATTTATGTTAATTTATTACCCCTGAATAATCCATCTGTTCTTCATATCTATGTTCTTTATATCCATCTTTTTGTTGCTGCTAAAAAAAGTGACACAAATATCTATGTTCTTTATAGCTTCTATTCATACTGTGTCAACACATCAAAACTGATATTGGGCTTTAACAAGGGGAGAGCTTAAAACAGATAGGGAGACCTTAAAGTTTATTTTCTGTTTATCTATTAGTGTTTCTCATGTATTAGAAGAAATGAGACAATCAGAGTGTTTTAATGTCATGTTTCTCAGTTGAAAAGTATCCCTCATAGTATTACTCAAATCTATTGTTTAAGGAGCTTAGATCTCCTTGTTTGTCCTCTCATTATCCCCCTGCAATTCGACATTTTATTTTTCGATACTTTTATTATTTCAAGAAAACATTTTGGAGTTAAATCCAGTTGGCGGCCGGTCACAAGTGGTGTCCCACAGGGCTCAGTACTGGGGCCAGTTCTCTTTAACATCTTTATCAATGATCTGGACAAGGGGATCGAGTGCACCCTAAGTAAGTTCGCAGACAACACCAAGCTGAGTGGGAGTGTCGACCTGCTGGAGGGTAGAAAGGTCTTGCAGAGGGATCTGGACAGGCTGTATCGATGGACCAAGACCAAGGGGATGAGGTTCAACAAGGCCAAGTGCCGGGTCCTGCACTTAGGTCACAACAACCCCATGTAGCGCTAGAGGATTGGGGCAGAGTGGCTGGAGAGCTGCCTGGCAGAAAAGGACCTGGGGGTGTTGGCCAACAGCAGGCTGAACATGAGCCAGCAGTGTGTGCAGGTGGCCAAGAAGGCCAACAGCATCCTGGCCTGTATCAGGAACAGCGTGGTGAGTAGGACCCAAGAGGTGATCGTCCCCCTGTACTCGGCACTGGTGAGGCCTCACCTCGAGTACTGTGTCCAGTTCTGGGCCCCTTACCACAAGAAAGACATTGAGGTGCTGACGCGAGTCCAGAGAAGAGCAACAAAGCTGGTGAGGGGTCTGGAGAGTAAGTCTTGTGAGGAGAGGCTGAGGGAGCTGGGGTTGTTCAGTCTAGAGAAGATGAAGGCTGAGGGGAGACCTTATCACTCTTTACAACTACCTGAAAAGAGGCTGTAGAGAGGCAGGGTTTGGTCTCTTCTCCCAAGCTACAGGTGACAGGACAAGAGGAAAGGACCTCAAGTTGTGCTAGGGGAGGTTCAGGTTGGATATTAGGAAAAATTTCTTCACGGAAAGGGTTATCAGGCATTGGAATGGGCTGCCCAGGGAAGTGGTCAAGGCACCATCCCTGGAGATATTCAAAAGACGAATTGACACAGTGCTCAGGGATATGGTTTAGTTTTGGTTGGTGGTGTGGGGGTGTGGTGGTGTGGGTTTTTTGTTTTTTTTTAATGGTTGGACTAGATGATCTTAAAGGTCCCTTCCAACCTAGGTGGTTCTCTGATTCTGTGATTCATAGAGAATATCAACTCATAATATTATTCTTCTGCTCATTAGCTGTTTCTGAAAACATTGGTTTGTACTGTGTTCTGCTTTATGTGTAAGATTTAAAATATAGTTATATACCTGAAAAAAAGATAATCCTCTAATCTGTTGTTCAGATGTACACCTAAACAGATTAGACATGTAAAATCTGCTGATCTCATTTTTATCAGCTCTTTGGGTTCTTTAGAATTCATTTAATGTTATCTAATAAAATAAAAAGCTATTAAATTTTAAGATGCACGGTGGTTAAATGGGGACAATTGATGGAAAACAGTCGAATAATTAATAAGCGTATGATATTGTATATTGATACCATGGATTTAAATGTAGATTTTTTTTTTGTCAAAAAAATGTTGTTTAAGTCCATCAAAATCTTGTATTCAAAGCAAAATAAAATAACCTGTTTCAGATTTAGAGGTTTGGAACCACTTTGATAGAAGTAATCTAAATATTTCATTTTTATTTTTTTTACATTTGAAAGCAGTATTTTAAAAAACTCCTAAACAAAATTTTCTTCTGAAAAACATTACCATAAAACCTGAAAACTGATTTTGGGTTGGTTTTCTTGGAGATGAGGGACAATGTCCTGATTTGAGGTAACATAGAACCAATTTTCTGTTTTGAAATTTTACTTTTTAGTTGCGCCTCTTCTAACTAACTAAACTCTGAAATTAACAGCATATTGTTCAGAAACTGTTCGCTTTCACAGTGATAAGACCTGACTATACCAAGGAATAGTATGCAGAGAGGCCCTTGCTTATACTTAGTGCTATAACAACGAATGTCAGGTAACTTCATTAATTGCCCCGTCGGAGGGTCAGAAGTGAAAAAGCAAAGAGGGATCACACCTGTAGGGAGGAGAGAACAGGACAAGTGACCCAAAACTGACCAACAGGGGTATTCCATCCCATCTGCATCACACTCAGTATAAAAGCTGAGGGATAAAAGGGTCGGCTCTCTTTCTTCAATGGCCAACATTCAAGGAGAATCCTGTCTGCCTTTGATCCCAATCTGTGCTCTCCTGACTTCAGATCTGGAATCCAGATCCTGTCTGTCACTGAGTCCAGTCTGTGACTTTTCCCTGTGCCTGCTGGTGACATGATTGTCACCCTGGGAGCTTGATATGGTTTTGTATATACTGTACAGTTGGGTTTTTTTCCTTTTTTAAAAATTTTCTTACTATTATTTCAGCATTTATTAAAATTTTCATTGAAGTAGTTTAGTTTAGAAAAAAACCCTCATAAATCTCTTTATCTGTTTCTCTCCTTTCTTTTTTTTAGAGGGGGGAGGGAGAAGTCATCTGTCATACTGACTGGTCAATCCAGCCAAAACCACAACAGACAAGAAAGTTTTACTGAATTCAACTAAAATTAGAGATTGTTTGCAACATCCTTGTCCTCCATTAAAGACAAAAAAAAAATTATCAAAGAAAATATTACCCAGCTGTAGGACTCACATGAATCTTTAAGCGCCAAAATACCTTTATAATATGAGCACTGCGAGCAGGTTCATGAAGGCTCCCTGTACAAACCTTGGGCTGTCATTTCTGAGATCATAGACTATCTTCAGCTGAAGCTGGAAGTCTGTTGATACAAGGTAATAAGTAGACTTTATGGGAAGTCCTGTGGACCAGTGAACAACACTTGCTTGTTGAATGTGTGTAATAAATCACCATAAGTTTTGAGGTTTCCAGAATGAATTACACAATCCTTATTGGTTTTATAATTGTTTTTATATTATGATTTGGCTAACTGCATTAGTGTTCTTCAAATACTAATGTGGAATAAGTGTTATTATTGAACTTTTGATCTAGTATATAATGAAGCTTCACTAATTCTTTAATTTTGATAATTAATAAAGCAATAACACAAATCCTCCTTCCTTGTTCCCAAAAATTTCTCATACTAAACATTCTGTTGAAAGAACAAGATTGAGAAATGACAAAGGATGTAACAAGGAAAAAAATAGCTTCCAAGTTAAAAAGGGTTTCTGAGAAGTATATGTTTTATATTTCACTTAGATTCTATTGGACAGGCTTACAGGCTCCCTAGTGATGACAACTAATAACTTTTGAATAATTATCTGGAAGGTTCAAATTAGACAACAGTTGTTTCTCTCGGCATCCAACACCTCAGCATCCATTAAGAATGTTAAAGGTGTTTAAATTTCCTATAGCTCTCATGACCTTTTCCAGCTGCCATATTTCCAACTTCTCTGTTCCTTAATACATCTTCGTTCTTTCTTTCTGTGTGACTTCCATTTTTCTTATATATTATTGTGGTTATTTTTCTTTATCTCCTTTCTCCAGCTTCTCTGTTTCATTTGTGTTAATGCAGTTCTTTGCACTTTGTTTCTTATTTAATTTATCTTATTTTTTTGCATAGTTTTAGAAATTAGTTTGATCAACAAAGGAAGTGTGATGTATTTGAGAGTAGGGAAAGAAAGACATATTTCAGTAGGCAGAAAAAACAAAGTAAGATTAACAAAGCCTTTTGTTCTGGGAAGACATCAGTTTTTCCTCTGTGGGTAGAGGTGAATAGCTTTAGACGGAAAGCTCAGAAAAGAGAAAAATAAAGAATAGATAGTCAAATGCCATTGAGAGAAAAAAAAATGCATGTAAACAAATGTATTTTCTCAATTCACAAAATTCTTGTTCTTTCTGTAGTGTAAGAAGAATTGCAGGCAATGATGTTTCTGAGAAGAAAAGAAAATCCACAGTGATATGTTTCATGTTAAGATAAATTTGAGCATAAATTCTCAAAGTGGGATTCCATTTAAGGTAATGATGGTAAATCTTAATATTATCCATTTTTCAATGCCTGAGTGCACTGTTAAGACTAACCAGTTTACTCTTGTTCTTATTTTCAGTGGAAGAAACTGACAAAGTCATTGTGTTCCTTGGAAGTTAAGGAAAGTCAACAAAACCAAGGCACTATGAATCAGATTGCACAGATTGCTTTGTCTGTCTAACCATCCATCTTATTTGAGAGGAAGGGAATATCAAATGTGGGTGCTCTAAAAATCCCATCTACCACCTAGGAGCTATACCTATCAAGAAATGATAAAATTTGAAAAGAACAGCCAAAACAAAACCAAAACAAATAAAAAAAACCCGAAGAAAACAATTTTCTATACAATCTACCTTTCTGTTTCTGGAGAGGAATGGATAATACTGTTTACTTGTAAGCAACATTTTTTAGAAAACCTGACTTACACAGAATTTATGAGATATCACGATAACAGGGGAAGGAAAAAAAAGAAATTAAAGACCTTAAAGAAATTGATTTGCAAATATTACTCAATATATGCAGATGTTGTGAAACTAAAGCTAACACAAAGCTGTCTATAATGCACAAGGGAAGGTGACTAGTCAATTGTTTTAAGTATTCTTACGGTACACTGACTAAAAAAAAAGCATCAATGCTGTTTTTATGCTGTATTATAGCTCATTTTTTAAAATAATATATGAATAAAGGTTTGGTTTATTTCTTAATTTAAAATATTTTAAAATGCATACAGCAGAAGTACCTGTCTAAAAATGATGACATATTCAAATTGTTTCTGTTTTTTCACTTCTTGGTTTCTAGTGTAAAACCATGGTCAACCTGATATCATGATAAAGGACTACATTATGCATCTTGATTTGCCTGCTTCTTTGATATGTCACAAAATATGTACTGAAAATTATGGAGTAGTAATATGCAAGCTTCTGGAAAAGTTGCTCCATTTAAAGTGTGAGTCAAGTTGGAAATGAAGTGACTCATTTGTGTGGTTGCCTTTTTTGAGGGTGAGGAAGAGAGTCATGTGGAGCACACGAAATAATTTTGTATTAAAAATTTTTGCATGGTCACTATCTCATCTTTTATCTAGGAAATAATTATGTTACATTTCTTAGCTGTATCTGAGATATGTGGATGTCTTTTAGCTTTTATTATTGCCTACAAAGACAACTTCATATCCTCCCATGGCAGCCTGTTCCATTGCTTAAGTGTCCTAACAGTCATAAAGTGTCTCTTCTCTGATATTTGACCTGTATGTTCCTTAGTATAGCTTGAACCTATAAATATTTTTTAAGGTTTCATAGACTCATAAGGTTACTTTAGCCTTTTTTTTGAGTTTAGAACATCCTCTTCTATTCAAATAAGAATAAATACTTTTCTTTTCGTCAGTATGGTCCATTATCTTATTCTTATTTCACTTCAGTTCTTTTACCATTTATTTTCTCTGATTTCTTCATGTTCACATAGAAATCTGTGCCAGATCATCACTATGATAAAGCTATACTGCTGAACTTTTACAGTTTTGCTCAAAATTTCATATATGTATACACACACAGAGAGCTGTATATATAAAAATAGATTAATTTCTTATCCACACTGCTTGTTTCTGGTTTTATGGTTGGGAGTTTTGTTTACATTAACTTTCAATATAACATTTTTGGGGCATGACTTGGGATGTTCTCTTCTAAATATACCATATTTAAATATTGTAGATCTGTCTACTTATCACAGTTTTCGTAGCTTCACAGGTTTTCAGAGAATCAGAGAATCATACAAACACGGAACGGCTTGGGTTGGAAGGGACCTTCAAAGATCATCTAGTCCAACCTTCCTGCCACACACAGGAACAACTCCCGCTAGACAAGGTTGCTCAAACCCCATCCAACCTTGTCCCATGGGCAGGGGCACCTCCTACTAGAACAGGTTGCTCAAAGCCCTGTCCATCCTGGCATCAAACGCTTCTCTGAGCAACCTGTTCCAGTGTCTCAGCACCCTCATAGTAAAGAATATCTTCCTAATATCTAATCTAAATCTCCCCTCTTTCAGTTTAAAGCCATTACCCTTTGTCCCATCACTATTTGCCCTTGTAAAAAATTCCACTCCAGCTTTCTTGTCCCTCTCTTTAGGGACTGAAAAGCTTCTATAAGGTCTCGCTGGAGCCTTCTCTTCTCCAGGCTGAACAAATCTAACTCTCTCAGCTTGTCTTCATAGGAGAGATGTTTAACTCCTCTTATCGTTTTCATTAACCTCCTCTGGACCCACTCTAACAGGTCCATGTCTTTGTTGTGCTGGGAACTCCAGAACTGGATGCAGCACTCAACTGGATGCAGCACAGAACTGGATGCAGCACTCAACTACAGAGATAAGGCCAGAATTACAATTAGATGAATCAGTCACAAATTCTGTTGTCTTAGTTCATACCTCAGTGAACCCTGGCTATCCCTTTCTTTAGAGCAGTTATTTCCAAGTCTTAGAATATTAGTACTACCTAGGTACTGAGTTGAGACTCAGGAATGGTAACTGACCTAGGGTGACCGTGATCTGTGAATACGATGCAGTATGAACCAGCAAGCAAATAATTCTAAGATGTGCTGAATGAGGCCTTTCAGTAGAAAAAGTCTTAAGTAATGTGACTATAAAAGCTCAGATGAACTTTTGTGAAGTGCTATGTTCAGCAATGTTTATATAACGTAGAACAAAGAGAGTAGAGTAATGGTGGGGTAGGATAAGCAGAATTTAAGGGCTGAAGACAGATAACTAGGATAATCAGAATTTGGTGCTTGAACTACACTGGCTTTCAAGCTTTAGTACACACACACAGAACTTTAAGTTTAGCTTTATATTTCCAAAGAAATAAAAATACTTAATTTGGTAATTTCCATTTTATCCTGAATTTTCTCTGAATTGCAGAAAACAACTTTTTGGGTGAACATAAGCCATATTCATTCTAATGAGACATTGCCAAGGTCATAATGACTAAGTTGAAAACTGTGGGAAATGCAAATCTAGAGGGTGTAATTCTAGTTTATATTTAATTTAAACTTTCTCCAAGTTTTGGAGATAAGAAATAATCAATTTCATGATGGCATTTCTGTCTTCATGCAGGTGGTTTTATTTACAATTTGGTTTATGCTGCCATTCAGGAAGTGGGGTCTTTTCTCCTTCCTTGGATGTGTTACAGTTTATACCTGCAGTCATTTTCATTGTTTATTAAATCACTCCTTTTGGGTTGAATGGTCTTCTTTATTGAAGTACATTGATAAATGTTGCAAACCATCTGATGGTCTGCCCAGCTGGAAAGCAACTTTGCAGAAAAGGACTTGGGGATCCTGGTGGATGCAAAGTTGCACATGAGCCAGAAATGTACCCTTGTGACAGGAAAGGTAAATAGTACCCTGAGGTGTATTAGAAGTGTTGCCAGCAGGTTGAGGGAGATGATCCTTCCGCTCTTCCCAGCACTTGTAATGCTGCACGGGGAGTGCTTCATCCAGCAGAGCCATAAAGATGAATAAAGGCCTGGAGCATCACTTGTATGAGGAAAGGTTGAGGGAGCTGGGACCATTCAGCCTGCAGAAGACTCAGGGGGATTGAAACAATGTGCACAAATACCTGAAAGGAGGGTGGAAAGATGGTGGAGCCAGGATCTTTTCAGTGATGTCCAGTGATAGAACAAGAACCAATGGGCACAACCTGAAACACAAAGGGTTTCATCTGTCGGGATTTTTTACTTTTAGGGTGACTGAGAACTGGAACAGGTTGCCTTGGAGGTTGTGGGATCTCCCACCTTGGAGATACTCAGAAGCCACCTGGAAATGGACATGGCAACTGGTTGTAGGTGGCCCTGGTTGAGCAGACGTATTGGACCAGATGACCTTCAGATGTCCCTTCCAACCTCAGTCATTCTGTTATACTGTGATAAACCAATTATACATGTACTTCGGAGTGATAACTCTGCTAGATTTAGAATCTGTTTATAGAGACTACTTCTGCCTTTTTGTAGCAACTACATGTAGCAATTACACAGTTGTAATACCGCTGACAGACTTGGTATTTTAAGTACTTTGTCCAAACCACTTCGTCTTTTTTGTCATTTTAAGGGACTCGATTTGTCACAGATTATCACTTTGGTTTGCTTCATTGCTTTATTCCTCTCCCTCAAATGACTATTAACAGTCTGTACAACAATTTTAACACACTGCTTATAAAGTTTATGTCTAACTGAATAAATTATTCCTGAATGAGCATTAAACTGTCCTGTGGAAATCTGAATAACCAGGTGTGTAAAAATAAGACGAGTGCTTGTAATGAGTGGCTTGATTTAAGGCTTATTCTGTGCATTTTTATTTTATAAATTAACTCTGCTTTTGATTGCAGTTTTGTGAAAAGGTATACAACTAGTGAACAACAGAACACCCATTATGAATTGCTTGAAATGATATCCCACCTTCTAAATCAATATCCTCAAAATTTTTGTGCAGTACATTGCCACATATCTTTAGATACCTTCTAATACAGATTTCCCAAAAGTGAAACACAAAAATTAAAATTGTTAGAATGCTAACAGTTAAGAACTCAAAAATTAGAGAAAATGTAACGTAATTTCATATATTTGCATACATTTTCACAATAGTGATACATTTTTAATGATCTAATTTCATAACATATTTCAGACTATATTTATTTTTAATATGTTTTAATATATTGTTATATTTAATATTTTTGTTATTATATATTCACATAATAAATATTTTTCAGTATTTACCTTTATTCTTTTCATGTCTTTCCCATGTATTACCTACTTGGCTTCATATAAATCACCACAAAATACAAAATAACTGTGGGTTTGGGTTTTTTGGTGGTTTCTGTCTTGTGTCTTTTTTAATGTCTATTTCTCATGTACTTGAACTTCAGTGTTCTTATTCCTTATCTCCAGAATATTCACATAAGGTGAAGAATTATTATCCCCATTTTCTATAACAAAAGGATTAAAGAGACTTTAAAGCTCTAATTGTTAAAAGTTTCTAATAATTTTGAATACAAAAGGTCCATAGTAGCATTACACACTACATTGTGTTCAGAGCAGAGTTTTCAGTGATCAGCATCAAAGATAAAAGTACACTGCATTTCTGTAAGTTATAGCACAGGAACCTCAAATTAAATAGTGGCCACCTGTGAAAACATTTTACATGAGTTGTCATATATCATAGAGGAATCCCATAGCAGAGAATTTATTCTTTCTGAGTGATGTTCTTCTATAAGGCGGTCCTTTCACACAGAGTCTCCAGTTTCCACAAGAAATGAAATAAAAATATTTCTTTCTGTAAAAAACTTTTTTTTCTTAATCTGTATGAGTTGTGTAGATTGACCCTCTGAAGAGGATAGATGTGTTCTCCTGAGTGATATGCACAGTCTGAAAGATCTTCCATGTTGTTTAGGGGCAGTGGGGGTGAGCAGAAGGGGGAACAAAACAGAGGAAAATTTCCTGCAATCTACTTGTCTTGCTTAAACTTATTTTTGGTTGAAAATTACAGAGAAGCAATTAGATAAGAGCACTGAAATTCCACTAATTCCAAGGGTTATCCCTCCCCTGCTTTTTACACTTCGTCAAATGCCCATACTATCAGCTAATGAAAAAGCTTATACACAGAAAAATGTCAGACATTTCCATTTTGTATGTTTTCATTCATCTGTAACCCTTTTTGGTGGCTGTGGGAAGATGATAATTTAGGTGGAGATTTAGTCCATGCTTCTCACATCTACTCAGCCTTCACTCATTTTCTTTTCCACTTGACTGACATAGTCACAGTCATGCAATGAAATAATGTAACATCATTCAAAACATGATCTCTGTATTATCATTCCAATTGATTTGCCTCTCTTGACTGGAGCAACTTGACATTTTTTACAGGTGGTTAACTTGAATTGCTTGTCGTTCCAGGCCTACCAGGTTAATAGCAGCAAGTTCTCACGCTTGGAGAGCTTTTCTTTGTCACAGCTCTCAAACCTGAAGAGCAAGTTGCTTACTGCAGCTCTCCTACTGAAGCAGTTTTTACTCTCTGATCAGAAGGCAGATGGTACCTATCTTCCCATCTGGTTTTGTCGCTGACAAATTACGGATATCTTAACTCTCGAGGACTCAGTTAGCCCATTGTTAAACATCTGACATAGTGTAAAACTGTCCAGTCAATACCTTGCTCGTGTGCTTAATAATTTCTTAGCTCTGCGTCTGTTCTTATAACAGTTCTATATTAAGTTCATAGCTATAATTTGACACTATGAATTCAATTAATTTGGAAAATATGCAGGACACATCAAGCACTTGTAAATCTGTGTTAAAATGCTGTTACTGTCCTATAAAACACCAGATGATTTTCCCTCATCCAAAAAACCTATTACAGCAACTCTCATGGTTTTAAAATTATTCTCATGACTGTCATTCTCTGACCTATAACTGTTACTCAGAATCTTACTGTATGGGTGCTATGAACTTGTGTAATGGGCTTATATTACTTGCAGCTTGGTTTAATCTCTGCAGTTATTTATGGGTTGTTAAAACTCTATTGTTCTGTCCATGTGAAAACTGTTTTGCAGAGAATGTGGGAACTGTTCACTGTCATTAATGAAGCAAGCAGGAATACAGAGAGAATAGGCAAAATAGTATAATTTCTGAGCTGCCACTGTGATAACTATTGGAGTGCCCTCATGAAACACTGTCTATTCTGTTGTCCGCTGATATATTTTCTTATGTGTCTGAACATCAGGGCAGAAGCCAGTAATTTTTGTAAGATCAGTGGAGGAAAAATCATTTGGAATCAACTGTCATAGCACATTAATGATGTTTAGTGCTGATACATTGATCAAGTGTAAAGCCAATGAACAGACTAAACTCTTCAAGAATATTGACAAACAGGAAAAGTCTTTGTTACTTCTGTTTTTCATGGTTTTCAACCTTTTTTTTAAAGTAAGGACTTCTTGTTTTATTTTGTTTCAACTGTTTAGAAAAATGTCTTGATCTTTTTGTTTAATCTGATGAGAAAAAATGCTGTAGTTCATGAAAAAAAAATTTAGGGATGATTAAACTTAAAATGTGAGATGCATTTAAAAAAAAAGTTGTTCGAAGTTTTCCCCAAAATTAGAACATCAACGGAATCAAAACTTCATGTAAAAAAAATAATACTGTTGGTTGAAATTTCATTTTTTACACAGTAAATAAAAACAAACACACAAGCCAAAAATTTGAATTGAAAAAAACCCAGTTGATTAAATCAAACTTTCAGACTTTATTTTTCCTATTTGTTTTGCACTAAATTCAGGGTAAGTTGAAAAGAAAAGAAAACAAAATAATGTTTTATTCATTTTAAGAAAGCAGAGAAATCCATCATAATTTTCATCTGCCTGTACCTGTATAAGTGAGTAATCTGGTTGTTTTGAACAACTTTTATTACTAATATTTGAGGTGAAAAATTTCTTGAAAAGTTTCTGTGATTATTTTAAGAGCAAAGGAACTCCAAAGGTGTGCATCCATCTGTTGCTCTTTAATTAAGCAGGTGACTAGTAAGATACTTGTGGCACAAGAAAACAAAAGTATCTTTTAGATTTATCTGTAAAATGACTAGGTAATTTTACTTTGGGTCTCCTCCTTAGCGTGCCAATGACAGCTATGGGAATGCTATCAGTTATTTATGTGGGAGCAAAATAAATTATGGTTGTTATTACAATTTTTTATTAAAAACAGCTTCAGAGAAGAAAGCTGTTTGAAGGATATCCCAATCAGTCGCACACACACAGTCGCTACATGATTTTCCCAGGGACTAAAATGTGACTGATTAGCCTTCTGTTTCCTGGATCATCCTGTTGTCCCTTTTTGAAGATGGGTGCAACATTTGCCTTTCTCCAGTTGTCAGTGTCCTCTCCAATCTCCACAACCTTTCAAAGATGATAAAGAGAAACCTTGTAAGGACATTGGTCATCCTTCTTGGTCTCAACCAATGGAGTTGAAAACTGCCCAGTAATCACTTATTGTTCTTGTTTCCCTTAGTGTCCCTTACAAGTCTCAATTCCAGGTGAGCTTTGACTTTCCTGGCACCATCCCTGCATGACCCAGGCAATGCTTTTAAATTCCTCTTTTATATCCTGCTTCCACCACCTGCAGACTGCTTTTTGCATTGGAGCCGAGTCATGACATTCCTGCTTAGCCAAGCTAAAAATCTCTTGACTTCCTTATATGTCTTGGAAGCAAGTGTGGAAGTACAATGACCAATAAATCAGTTATGAGGCATATAAGTAAATGATTTTAAGATAACATAAAATGTTACTCTTAGGAGCCAGAGAAAGTATATTCCAAAATTGGGAGAAATGAATAGTCCTTAGCAAAAAGCTATAACCTGTGCCTATCCCTTTCTGCCTTATACATATGAGAGAAATAGGTGCTCAGCTACAGCTCTTGTGTCTAGTGAAATGGAGGATGAAGAAAGCTATCTGGTAAAAGAGACCTGCATTGGATAAAGCTATAAAGGAGGAATGACCTACACTGACTACCATGCTGTCTAATATTTTCAGATGTTACATACAATGAAGTCATACTACCTTAAAATCATGTTCCCTGTGTCTTGCCTTTCTTTCCCTAGTTTCAGGGACAATTAATTATATAACAGGAATTAAATTCAAATTTCATGTCTTGGTTAACTGAAACTAAGAAAGTTATCATTGCCTGTTAAATTTTATAGCCCTTTTCTGTAAGAAATTGCTTTAAATGAAATGGCAATTAAATGTATGGTAAAATGTTAGGATAAAGTAGATTTATAATGGCACACAGAATAGATACTTACCAACTGATGCTACAGCCCTAAATGAAACAGAAACCTAGCCTTGCTGAAATACTTCTGAAAATCTAAATCTGAATTATTCTTGACTTTCTAAACCAAGGTAAAGAACAATCATCTGTAGAAATTTTATTGTTCTTGTTGGAAGGCTGACAGACATAGACTAAATTTTCAAAGCAAATCCTGTAATCCTATCAATTTAATGTACATGCCATTAAGGATACATTTCCTACTGCTGATACTCTGCAAGACACTACATCATGTGCTGAAAGACGATTTCATTGCAGTATTTTTAACTGTATGAAATTACTAATTTACAGTATGCAAGTTAATGAAATCTTCTTGAAAGATTAGCATAGTATGTTTTAAATTTTAAACACCCCATGCAGTTTTTTAGTAACGATGCATAAATAAAATGTGTGAAGAAAATCAAAACTTGGCTAGGAATGCCAAAGTAAATTTATTTACTATTTAGTTTGAGTAGAGCAGCTATAACTTTTTGCCACTATTTGCTAGCAAGATGGCAGCACCAGAGCATTGCTATCATGCTGTATTGACATCCCAAAAATGTGCAACACCAAACAGAGTCATATTTTTGGGCTCCCACCCTGCTCTAGTATCCTGAATCTGAAAATTTGTGTTTTGATGTGTTGGGGCAACTTTTGTCCATGTGGACCAGATAAGCCCCACTGTCTCTTTGAAAGTGATCTCTTCTTGTGCCTGTTTCCTTTCCTGTTCCTGTTTCAAAAGTGATGTACATTGTCCATAGCATATATATATTGCTGTGAAAGTAATCTCTGCAAGAGGAGGACTCGGGAGGTCCTCCATCCTCTACTGGATATGGGAGGTAACATAGTGACAAAGAATGAGGAGAAGGCTGAGGTACTGAATGCCTTCTTTGCTGCAGTCTTTAGTAGTGGAATAGGGTGTCCCTTGAGTACCCAGACTCCTGAACTAGCAGTTAGGGGCGAGGAGCAGAATAAAGCTCCCATAATCCATAGGGAGATGGTGAGGGACTTGCTCCAACACCTAGACACAAACAAGTCTATGGGACCAGACAGGATTCACCTGAGGGTACTGAGAGAGCTGCTGGAAGTGCTTGCAGAGCGACTTTCTATCATATACCAGCAGTCCTGGCAAACTGGGGAGGTCCCAGCCGACTGGCATCTAGAAAATGTGGCGGCCATCCACAAGAAGGGCCAGAAGGATGATCATGGAAACTACAGGCCTGTCAGTCTGACCTCGATGCCTGGGAAGGTGATGGAACAGATCACCCTGAGTGCCACTATGCAGTGCATGAAGGATGCTCAGGTGATGAGGCCCAGCCAGCACGGGTTCATGAGGGGCAGGTCGTGCTTGACAAACCTGATCTCTGTCTATGTCAAACTAACCCACTTAGTGGATGAAGGAAAGGCTGTGGATGTTGTTTACCTGGACTTTAGCAAGGCGTTCGGTACAGTGTTCCACAGTATCCTCCTGGAGAAACTGGCTGCCCGTGGCTTAGATGGGAATATTCTCCCCTGGGTTAAAAACTGGCTGGAGGGACAGGCCCAGAGAGTGGTGGTGGAAGGAGTTAAATCCAGTTGGTGTCCGGTCACAAGTGATGTCCCACAGGGCTCAGTACTGGGGCCAGTTCTCTTTAACATCTTTATCAATGATCTGGACAAGGGGATCAAGTGCACCCTAAGTAAGTTCGCAGACAACACCAAGCTGAGTGGGAGTGTCGACCTGCTGGAGGGTAGAAAGGTCTTGCAGAGGGATCTGGACAGGCTGTATCGATGGGCCAAGACCAAGGGGATGAGGTTCAACAAGGCCAAGTGCCGGGTCCTGAACTTAGGTCACAACAACCCCATGCAGCGCTAGAGGATTGAGGCAGAGTGGCTGGAGAGCTGCCTGGCAGAAAAGGACCTGGGGGTGTTGGCCGACAGCAGGCTGAACATGAGCCAGCAGTGTGTGCAGGTGGCCAAGAAGGCTAACAGCATCCTGGCCTGTATCAGGAACAGCGTGGTGAGTGGGACCCAAGAGGTGATCATCCCCCTGTACTCGGCACTGGTGAGGCCTCACCTCAAGTACTGTGTCCAGTTTTGGGCCCCTTACCACAAGAAAGACATTGAGGTGCTGGAGCGAGTCCAGAGAAGGGCAACGAAGCTGGTGAGGGGTCTGGAGAGTAAATCTTGTGAGGAGAGGCTGAGGGAGCTGGGGTTGTTCAGTCTAGAGAAGATGGAGGCTGAGGGGAGACCTTATCACTCTTTACAACTACCTGAAAGGAGGGTGTAGAGAGGCAGGGCTAGGTCTCTTCTCCCAAGTTACAGGTGACAGGACAAGAGGAAAGGACCTCAGGTTGTGCCAGGCGAGGTTCACGTTGGATGTCAGGAAAAATTTCTTTGTGGAAAGGGTTATCAGGCATTGGAATGGGCTGCCCAGGGAAGTGGTCGAGGCACCATCCCTGGAGATATTCAAAAGATGAATTGAAATGGTGCTCAGGAATATGGTTTAGTGTTGGTGTGTGTGTTTTGTTTGTTTTTTGTTTGTTTGTTTGTTTTTATGGTTGGACTAGATGATCTTAAAGGTCCCTTCCAACTTAGGCGATTGTGTGATTCTGTGATTCTGCAGAGCAGCATTGTGGAGACTAGGTGGCATGGAGACACTAGCAGTGTTTACAGCAAAGGACTGGAATTTTCCTGTGGTCTTCTGGCCTTCCCTGTGACTAGCAGGACAGAGCTGTTGCATGTGAGAGCAGAGAAAGCAGTATGTGAAGTCAGGGAGTGCGTGGCTACTGAAGGAAAGGCAGCCACAGACATGTGTGAATACACAACATGGTCTTAAAACCCCATCTTGCATTTCCCACCAAGCAGAACTCAAGGATCATGGCTCTGCTTTCCATTGGAACCACGCTCAAGAGGACCAGGAGAAGAGGGATGAGACAATACCATTTCTTGTTGCAGTTCCCACAGATCATGTTTGTTGCTCATCTGAATATGGCACAGGATACATGTCAATACTGTGGTAAACTGGCAGGTTTTGTCAGCTCGATGAAACTTTCAGGTGATATTATCTATTATGGATTTGCACTAGGCAGAGGGCACACTCCTTGATAGGTACAAAGAAAGAAATATATCTATGATAAATATTTATACTACAAACTATAATATGTGGCAAAACCCTGTTACATCGGAATAAATACCAAGTTCATTTGTCAGGTGGTTTTTTTTTACCATCATTTTCACTGTTAGTAGAATGCAACAACCTCACCGGTGTACTTAGAATAACATTTCTTGAGTTTCTATTGGAAGCAGCTTATTTGAGTGGAAGTCAACTCATTTATGCCCAGTGAATAGTAAGCTGCTATTTAACAATCTATGTGAGATTGCTTAATCTTTAAAAATAAGTTATCTACCTCTTAACCTTTAAAAAAATCAGTAAATTTTCCACTTTTGAGGAAACTTTTAACCATATAAAAGTGATTGTATTGTAACAAAGTGATGAATCTACTTGATGAATTTGGATTTACATGGAAACAAAACAGTTTATACAATTGTATTATATCAGTGGGTTGGTACAGGATTTGTGCTTAGAGTGATCACTGTCAACATACATGATCAAAAATATTACAGTTGGAAATAACTAAAATTTTGATAACCGTGTAGATGGAGAGGTCATTGAAGCTGGAGAAGCCCTGCTCAGGTTTAATAAAAGAGAGGCTTTTCTGCCTCCAGCAGCTCCCCTAAGGTCATTTGTGTATCTTACACTAAACATTTGCATGAATGAGGCTTAAAATAGTCAAGGAGTAAGTGTTCTTATTAAGGAGAAGGGAAGCCCACGGAAATTCCCTCGTTTGGAAACCTTTCCAAACTGGATTGATCCAAAATTCATACAGAAATAGCAAGCAAAGGTTAATTATACAGACACGATAAAGAGAACAGCAGTATAATTTTATAAGAAAAATTAAAGAACATTTATGTTATGGCAATCTATTTTTATCCTTATATACTAAGGCAACATTTTCTAAATCAGGGGTTTTAATGGGTGGCCCTATGGCAAGTACATAGCCACATGACAACCTGAACTGAACCAACCAGCTGCTCTCCTCTTGGGATAGTTACCCCAACAAATTCTTACTATGAGGAACATTACACTTATGATAAAAGAAGCATCTGGCCACCAAAGAGCAGGGGTACTTAAAGCTGCATAGCATTGTCTAGGTTTCAGTTGGGATAGAGTTAATTTTCTTCCTAGTAGCTGCTGTGGTTTGGATTTAGTATGAGAATAATGTTGATAATGCATATTGTTTTAGTTTTACTTTTAGTCGCCAAGTAATGTTTATTGTAAATCAAAGACTTTTTCCTTGAGTATAGACACATAAGCTGGGCAAAGGAACATTTTGGAGTTGGAAAATTTCCTGGTCAAATGTTCATATAAAATTGCATTGCTATCTTAATTTCCTTTTTGTTTTTAACTTCACTTTTGATCATCCTCTATACTTTGATAATATTACGCTTTTATCAAAATCATTTTGTATGTTGTCATACTCATCTTCAACACATAAACAACAGTTACAGGAAAAGGTAGACAGTTTTTAATCATCTTCAGTGTAAATGGAAATATATTAAAAAAACTTTTCCTTCTGTTCATCATTGCACAATTAGTAGACAAAATGGTAAAACAAAAGTAACACATTGTGAAACAAAGCTAACTCATGCACCCAAACTATTAGTCAGGTTTTCAAAAGGACGTAACAAGTTGATGTAATAGCAAAGAAAGTCGGAAATGTCCCATTTCTTAATTTCTATTCCTATGTTTCCTGTGTTTAACTTCTCCTTTTTCTCCTCTTGTTCAGTAGTACAATTGCACCCTGGAGAAATCTGCTTATTTACAGATTTGTTTATAGAAGTGATCATAGTAGAACATAGTAATATATGTCAATTCTCTTCATATATAATGTTTTACATGGACTACAATTCCTGTATGAACAGGAATGCTTTCCCTTGGTGCTTCCAGCTATGGTAAAGCTGAGTAAACTTAATTTTCAGTGTTTTCCATATAATCAGCTAAATCTTGGCATTATGGAACTGTATTTGTTGTGGACTAGTTCATTTTTAGTCTTATCAGACATACCTCGTTCTTAACATTCGAAGAAGGAAATGTGATGATTTATGAATTTATTTCCATTCAATTAAGAAAAAAAAGTGATAATGTTTATTTTATAAAAGAGAATTTTTTTTTGGAAAAATGTTTTGATTTCTGGATTCTAGAATTTTGAACTTTATTCTTAAAAATTACATTATGTCTGCATTTAGAGCTAATTCATTATTCTCATTTAGTGCCTTCTCTAACTTTAATGCAAAATAAAATAAAATAAATGAAAACAAAATAAAAGTAATTAAGACTGGCTCCAAGCTAGCACTAGCTAAATTGTTTAACATCAAAACGTTCCTTCTGTTTGCTATAGTAAAACTATTTCAGTGAAAGATGATCAAAAAATAGCTAAAATCAAATTGATATGGTATCAGTGTCACGTTTTACCACCAAGAAACCATTAAGTAGCATAAATATCTTCAAATAAAAATTCAAGTTAAGCTTATAAATGCCAAACAAATTTTTCAAAACTTTTATGAGAAGATCCCATTTTTTAGGAGAAAATGTTTTCAGACCAAACTGCATTAACATGTGTGTTTGTATTATTGAAACTACACACAAAGAGCCAAATAAAATGCAATCCATAAAACCATAACTATTTAAAATATTTTTTCTTTTACATGATTTAACATAATTGCTCATTTTATTCATATGTGCTTTTCAGTAAAGGATTAACTATCTAAAGTAGTGCAGTGTATAACCTCTGATATTTCTACTAACATTTATACTGAATAAATACTTAGAGATGTTAAAAAATACTTGTGACTGTTTCAAAAGTAATTATAAATGACATTTGGAGCTTTTATTCTGTATGGAAGTTTACAGGATATGACCAAGGACACAAATGAATTTAAATGAAAAGCAGAAGAACACTTTAGAAATGAGGCTTGCAGAGATAACAGCTGGAAAATGAACCATTGTTATTTGCTTTTAATAGTCTAATTTAAAGGTCAAATTCTACTTGCTTTGCTACTTTAAGTTGTATAAGTCATGGCTGTATGTTCTTTCTGCTCCAAATGTAGGCTGCTTTGCATTGGAAAAAGTTGGAATCTGATTCTCTTCTCACTTGGAGATTAAATTGCGAATAAGCAATAAAGTCCAAGAATGTACATGGACTATTCTAAAATTAGTGTAATCCACAAGACAAATGGTGCAAGGATAGTAGAAGATGCACAGTGGTTTTTGCTAGTCTTTTCTTTGTTTATCAGTGCTTTGTTTTTACAGTTTACATAGCATGATTTCAGTGTAGGCATTTAGAAAAATTTATTTTAATTAAGGTAAATTTTAGGTTTTCAATTTTTTTTGGCCTCTATCAATTCTGTTAATTTCTTTGCTGAAGAAAGCAACTGATTTTTTTTTTTTTTTTTAAAAGTGACCATTAACGCACCTTTATCAAAGAAAATAGAAATACCACAACCTAGATTAAACATTAAAAGTAATAAGCACTACTTAACTCTAGGGAATGTTTTTTTCATTATCCTGTGAAGACAAATGAAATCTACTGAAACAGAAAATAATTTTTTTCTATAAGGCTTAGTAGATCAGATCTCATCTTTGAGTGGAATGTGGAGAACATTTTGAATGTTTGTATTTTATAGATAAAATCCTGATTCTACTGTACTCTCTTGTAAGACTCAATAGATTGATTTGCGATCTTCATTTCATATAAATTGTTCTTATCACATTCATACCACCAGCTTTTCTTTAATTGTGAAGGCAATTTAGTGAATTCAAGAACTTAGTATTTTCTATTACTTCTTTTCTGCACACTTCACTCATGCCTCATCATATTGAAAGTAATTATAATTTATCAGTCCTTTTGCTCTTTCTGCATTTGAAAATTAGTTTTGAACACACATTTTGTAAAGCCAATATCAACATCAAACTGAATTTGAAATATTATGATGTTATGTGATTTTATGAAGCAAATAAATAAACAAAATCAGGCACTTCTTAAAAACTTTCTATGACAGAGTCATATTTTCATAGAAACAGTTTGTTCTTCAAGAAAAAAGAACCCACTATTTTGGCATTCAGTGATTGCTCTCTGAAAACCTATTAATTGTGTTCTGTCATCACAAGCAGAAAGGAAAAATAATATAAAAAAAAAAGTTTATTAGCCAAGAAGTGTTGTTTTCAAAGGTGGTTATAAAAAATGTTGACAATTTGTGTAAATGGTATTTGCTTTTTAAAACTATTTTAAGTTTGAAATGCCTGTTATCAAGACATTGTTTTTCCCACTGATGTCTCTCTCTGTTTTAACAAATGCAATCCACAAAGGTAGAAGATATTTGTAAAAATGCATCACTGTTATAAATGTGCTACAGGGATACAAAAAAATTAATTTTTGTGTATAGAATATTAATATCTCATAGAGGGTAAGTATTATCTAGTTTCTGGTTAGGGAATTTTGAAGATACTCATTAGAAATAATTTCAGTGATACCCACATGATGACTATCACTAGAATCACTAGAATTCTGCTAACATCTGAGTCTCAGGATCATGGGAGATGTTTTTTCAGATTCTCTTCTCAGGGCCACTTATGCTTTTAACCGTCATTCCTGCATGCACAGGAGGAGTAACTGATAGAGCAAATATGAAGTGTCTATGGAATAATTAATATGAAAATTGTCCAGAGAAATCAAGGATTATGTGTTTATTAAAATGGGAACTCAACAACTTTTCTGCAGAGATTTTCACTGAATGCTGAATATAGATAAGATCTCTTCTTGTTCATTTTAAGTTTCTATCCCATGAAGTAGTTCAATATACATTCAAAGGAAGGAAGGCTGTCAGGCAAATGGGTCAATGTCCCAACTATCTTTATTTTTTCTTTTTTTTTTAGATTTTGACACTACTGCTCACAGAGCTCACCAACCACCTCTCATCCAAAATCAAACACAGATTCCATTGCAGGTTTCTGCCCCTTGATACTGAGAAACAGAGAAGTAACTGCTTATAAGAACCAGATATGAAGTGTTTAATCCACTTTGCTTTTGCAGTACTCAAGTAGAATTTCACTTACATATTTGGTCCCTTGCAAGCAGTCACAGACATACAAATTTTGTGGATTGATTTGTCAGCAGTGCATTTCAAGATCAGGCAAAATCATTTGTCTGCAATTTATTTCAGGAGTAGGCAAAATCTTATTAAAAAGCTAGCAATGTAAATTACAGTTTACATTCTTAAAAAGTTAAAAATGTAAATTAGAACTTACATATTGACAAAGCAACCTAATGCAGACTGGTCCTTATTATCATGTCTATTATTATTCATATGCAGAAATGTTTGCCTTAAATAATTTATATAATTTTGAGAATGATATTTTTTCACCTCTATGTAATACTTGCTGGCAATGAGACATTGTAAATGCGCCAGTGTCTTTCTGATAACTTTTATCCTATGGCAGGAAGGCTACTAATCAACTGCCAGAAGGACATGCAGCATCCGTGGGAATGCACAGACATGCCTGGCTGGAATTTTTACTCGCAGAGGATGTATATGAGACTTTAAGACACAGAAGATGTCCAAAAAAACGGGAAAGATAGGAGCATAAAACCAGTCTCATGCCCTTTTTTGGTTTCTTCTGACACCACAGGAAAGAATCAGATTTAAACGCAAGGGGAGAAACAGTGGCAGGGCAGTTCCAGCCCCAGCTCTTTTCCTTGTGACAGCACAGCAGAGGCTACAATGAGATCTTTGCCATGGAGAGCTTGGTCAGGCTTTTTTCTTCACCTGGGATATACAGGGTGTGGCAAACTGTCTCTTGAATGGTAAAGAAAAAGGAGATGCAAGTTAAAATATGACATAGGTAAATCACAGTTAATGTTAAAGAGTAAACCTCTTAAACTCTCCACAACTTTCAATTAGAAGACTACCAAGACTCCTGATAGTTTCACAAGTGGTGTTTACTAAATTTCAGGCTTGTGATCTAAAACAGAAGGAGAAATCTGAAGCAAAAGAGAATCTAAACTGGAAATACAGCACACATCTATAGGGGTTACTTCTTTCTAACTGTCCCAAAGCACGAGGTGCAAACTACATAAAATCATCCTGAATGCTGGAACTTTTTGCATAACTACAGTGAGGCTGAACTTAACGTAGTTTTAACTTCAGTGAAATCGAATAGGAAATTAGATGAATATGACTTTTGGTCTACATGCAGTACCAGCCACTTATTGTATTTCACTTATTAGTGTTTTAGAAGTGAATTAAGAAACATCTGTTGAATTGTGCTGAAAGAAAAACAAATGCAATAATTTAATCTCACTTAGCCAAATAAAAATATGTAGATTTGTGCATCACATGAATGTGTTCTGATGTGCCTTGTCATTTTTTATACTAGCTTTGATTGAATAGATATTCCAAAATAAAAACCATGAGCTTTGAGAAAGTTATCTTCCAAATTTCAAATGGCATTCCTTGTATCTAATGCAGTAAAGTTCCAATGTAAACGTAAAGTACATGCATAACCTTAGAACAGAGTACCATTTAACTTCACCACAATTTAGAAACAGAAAATCATAAAACATTAGTAAATTTTTATTACAGCAGAAGTCAGTTTACACAAAAATATTTTCTGTAAATGTTATTTTTCACTTCCTTTATGGCTTGTCTTGTGTTGAAGAATATACTCAAAAAAAGTTTTACCTGAATATAGATATTTTCTTAACAAATTGAAGAAATTTAGGGTTAGACTGTATTACAGCAATACACATTTTTTCTCCAAAATTTACTGTACTGAGAACTATTTTGATACCAACTTGTGCAGCTTATAGTGGATTCACAATATTGAGTTTAAAATATCTCTCCAAACCCCTGCAATCATCTCAGAAATATAACTAACATAATTGTTAGTAGGTTTTTAAAAAAATAGCTGAAACAGATCTTCGGTATGTACTACATGCTGGATTGACTTAGGAATATTTTCATTAAATACATTTCTTTATGAAGTCCATTTTGGACTATGGAGTGATTTGTTAGGGAGACAACAGGTCAGTGCATTGTTCAGTTCAGGTCACTCCTTGGTCTCCAAGAGTTTTAAAAGTCTCTCTTAATGATCCTTATTGGAGATATGCCACTTCTTGACACTAGCATTAATGGTGCAGAGAATAGTTTAGGACTGCATCTGGAAAGTGGAGGGTATACGTTTAGTACACGATGCTGTCTTATTCAGGCAGCTGCAGAACAAACTAAACTGGGGACTCCCACATACTTGCTGAATGCCCCGAATACCAACTTGCTAAGTGGCTTAATTGTCATTCTGGGGCTGAGAGCTTTCTCCCTCTAAAAAGAAGTGACAGTCCATTATTTTAACCAACTATAGACTGGGAAAAACATGGAAATTGAGAATATTTCTGTAGGAATGCTAAACACTGTCTTTACTGCACTGTATATTTCATATATGCTATCTTTTCCACTGCTGTGGTAGGCAAGAAATCGATTTGGAAGATGCAGAAAAAGCAACTTCACACACGGGTTGCAGGCTAAGCAGGAGGCTCACATCAGCGTTTTTTAAAATGACAACATTCTCACTTGTCAATGTGTGCAGTAACAGTGAGAAATCCATCTGGCAGAAGATAACTGTGAATTTAGTAGAAAATGGATTTCATAGTATCCATGAAAATGTTAAACTCTCGTGTGTTCCCTTTAGACTTAAAATAATTTTCAATAACTAAAGGAAGTGCAGTAATATAAAATATTTGCATTTGTAGGCATCTGAAATAGTAACAATAGCATTTTACAATTTCTTCGGGGTTTTTATCCGATCTGAAAATCCCTTCACATGTTGCTGGTCCGGCATCCTAGTATCACTTCTCACTTCCAGTGGAGATATCTTGTGTCTTTGTATGCCATCATCTGGTTGCTTTATCACACCCACTTCCAGACTATTCCACCTCTCTTCAAAACTGTCAACTCTTGTGACCTGGGCATTAGTCGCACTGGTTTGACACCTGTATCGTATATATGCCCCCTGATAGTTTCTCCTCTGTGCTGAAAATATGTGTACAGTAACAAGCAACAAGACCTCTTTTCTGCTCCTGGATTTCATGCATGATACGTTGTTGGCTGATCTATCTACTGTCAAGAGCAGCAGAGAGTCTGTAGAGCTTCTCTATATTCAAAGACTCCGTCCTCCATATGGAGACCTGTACAAAAAAGGAGATGAAATATTGCAGCAGTAAGTGGTGAGTTCACTTTAACAAATAACAGTGTGTGCATTCATATCTTATCCCTATTCACAGCACAGGGTTTGCTGCCTGAGTCTCATTTTGTGGACCAGGACAGAGCTGACCAGTCCCCCAGTTACTACCACTAATGCTTTTGTAAGTAATTCTGTTCAATTTATTTTACTAATAATATTTCAATTAATGTTAATTTCCCATCGTATCAAGGCATTCAAGGCATGTGTTTACCTTTAAGCAAATGATAGATGCACTACATTCAAAGGATGACTAATCACTCTCTAAAAAGATTTAAGTACTCCTTTGAACCTGACCTTAATTTTTACGCCACAATAGCAACTGTAAGTGACTACTGTTCTCTTTACATCATCTTGGGAAAAACATTCTGCAAGAAAAGGCTTGAGGCATTTAATCATCAGACTTTTCTTCATGTTATCAGAGGGAACAAGATTGTTCTTGTATCCTTCATCTACACAGAGTTCCTGTGACATGCAGCTGCTTAGAGTCTAGCATCCCTGACACACTGTCAGTGGAGCTCTATAACCAGATGAACCAGGGCTGACTGCAGCTTATCTTAAAATTCCTTTTAAAATGTTAACACCACTATGGAGAAAAACTTCAGTTAAATTTACTGAAAAACCAATACAGTTCCATGCCTGGTAATTTAGTATTTGTACAATATGAAAAACACACCATACTTTATGTTTCAAAGCAAGAAAAAGCATAAAATCCTTTAGCCATGCACATACAGGCACACAAAGGCAGCTGCATTGACAATATTGGATGTAAGGATATTGCTTTCTGGCTATGGTGGCAGGCAAATATTGTGATTTAATTTTTGTTACAGTTCTCCAACAATTCCAGTAACAATACATGTTCCATGTGACTCAAATAACCCATCCATAACACTTGCCTACCTCTAAGGATTTATAATAGATTACGTTATAATAGATTACCTGCACTTAGGTCACAACAACCCTGTGCAGCACTACAGGCTTGTTGAAGAATGGCTGGAGAGCTGCCTGGCAGAAAAGGACCTGGGAGTGTTGGCTGACAGCAGTGTGCCCAGGTGGCCAAGAAGGCCAACAGCATCCTGGCCTGTATCAGGAACAGTGTGGTGAGTAGGACCCAAGAGGTGATCATCCCCCTGTACTCGGCACTGGTGAGGCCTCACCTCGAGTACTGTGTCCAGTTTTGGGCCTCTTACCACAAGAAAGACATTGAGGTGCTGGAGCGGGTCCAGAGAAGAGCAACAAAGCTGGTGCGGGCTCTGAAGAATAAGTCTTGTGAGGAGAGGCTGAGGGAGCTGGGGTTGTTCAGTCTAGAGAAGATGGAGGCTCAGGGGAGGCCTTATCGCTCTTTACAACTACCTGAAAAGAGGCTGTAGAGAGGCAGGGCTAGGTCTCTTCTCCCAAGCTACAGGCGACAGTACAAGAGGAAAAGGCCTCAAGTTGTGCCAGGGGTGGTTTAGTTTGGATATTAGGAAAAACTTCTTCATGGAAAGGGTTATCGAGCATTGGAACAGGCTGCGCAGGGAGGTGGTTGAAGCACCATTCCTGGAGGTGTTCAAAAGACGGGTAGATATGGTCCTTAGGAATATGCTTTAGTAATTTTTATTCCTATTTCTTATTTATTAGGTTGATGGTTGGACTATATGATCTTTTAGGTCCCTTCCAACCCAGATGATTCTATGTTTTAAAAGTAGGTTTGATTAACCTTGCATAGAACCTATGTTTCACAGTCACCCTGTTTTTTCAAGGTTACATTTGTTTGGATCTCTGTTGTGTTGACAAGGCTACACAATTGCACCAGCATGGTACAGTTTGGTAGGGAACACTCCTGTAGCCTCATTAAAAGGATTCTGAGCATTCACACCAAAGCCTGTTTGGTTTTCTTTTTTTGTTACAGCACTAGCAAAAAATTTTGCCTGAAGAATATACCATTGCTTTGTTGATTTCCCCTTACCCTCCCTCTTTGAAACTCTACCCATTTTTTTCTACCCCAATATATACTTAAATTCAGTTTTGTAAGATCCTCAGTAACTAGATACACAATTCTTTTGCAGAAACAGTAAAGCACAATTTCCAGCTATTTTTTCATACGCTGAAAACCTCTCAACCACTCTTTGAAATGAAAATAACTTTCCTTGCACCCCTAATCTTCACTTCATACATCTTGACTGCACACAGGCAAAAAGATTCTCATTGCCTACACCACCGTGCATTTGAAAGTGTTATCCAAATCTTAGTGTCACAGCCCTGTTTTAGCTGTTTGTTCAGGTGAGGTTGTCTGTGCACACACATCTGAACATGCTTGAACGAACAGAGTCCAGTTCAAGCACATGTTTAATAATAAACTGAGTTCAAGACTTTGCACCTTTACTTAAAGAAGTGTATCTTAATTTCTTCAGAGATCCACCTGAGTATTGAATATGGACTATAGTGCATGAGCATTAGAGAACTGCCACAAAAAGGGGAGTGCTACTATCAGAGTCTCCTCAGAGAAAAAAGAAGAGTTTTTGCTACACTTCCCTTTGAACAGAAGTCCCTCTGTAGCCTAATACCAAAGAGATATGGGATCAGACGGAAGAAGCACAAAGTTGTTCAAAGTTGTTGAAGTGCAACCCTGATCCCATCCTCACTGTCCGGCCAACCAGCTGGGAGAAAGGAAGTAGAAGGATTTGCACAATGACTTCCTTGCACTGCTTAAAAGAGATTGTGACAATCCATTTGTTGAAATCTTCATGGTCTATTCCAAATGAAATATCCTTAACTAATTATCAGGTATTTGACATTCTGGGGCTCCTGAATATATTCATTGTTTGACAGAAAATAAATAGATAAACTTCAAAAAGTAAATATATCATTTTCCACATTTGAAATGAGTCCCCATGCTCTTCTATCCTTTTACTTCTATTCACATTGATTCGAGTGAGAACAGAATTGGTCCCTTCATAAACATAACTGGAGACCTTGGTCTTCCTGCTGTCCATTTCTTTAATATGTGAATGACTAAAATAAGGCTACATCACCTTTTTTCCATCTCTTTCTACCTTAATACTGAGGCAGGTACCGGCAGAAGGCATTTTCATAAAATTTTATTCCTTAAATCTTAATTTTCCTGTGTTTTCCTGGTAGTCACAAATTTTTCCTGTAGAGTGAAACTGGCCCACAAAGTCAACCAGAGAGCAGTTAGTAATCTATTCAGTTGAAAGAATCCCAAGGAAAGCTGAGTGAGGGAAAAAGTATGCCTGTGTTTATCTTTGTATAGGGCTAAATACACACACATAAACAAGCACTAATGCACAGAGTGTAAATAACAGGTATGTTCTGATTTAAAGTGTCAGAATGACAACCTCTTTAAATTCTTTTAAATGCTTCATAGGAGCAGAACCTGCCCTTTTAGATATTCAGTGGCATGAAAAGTGTTAGCTGTTGGACAGATGAATAAGATTCATGTTGACAGCTGCTTATAGCTCTTTTGGCTGCTATTTATAAAGGGGGGGGATACAAATCTGTCTATGTCAGCCTGCATGTTTTGATTCCACTATTGCAGGCTATGGTGGTAACCTATTACATGTGGCAAATGCTCAATAAATTAAGTATAGTGTCATTATCAAGGGGTACCTGCTCTGTTATCAGTGCAGACTGGCTGAAGCTGCTCGGAGGCGTGTGGTTCACAGCCATTGATGTATTCTTCTGTGTTTTTTGGTTAGATCTTGACAGTTACACTGCAACTGTCAAGTTTCAGTCCATCTCCCACGGTTTCTTTCACCAACTTGGAAAGCATATGTCAAAAGTACGTCTGAAAAATGTTAATTTCTTGTAGCCTATTGTTTCCATGATTTGCAGAAAACATCCTGATAGATCTTCATGTTTAGGAAAGTGAAATTCAGTGATGGAAAGGACCTAATGATTTCTTCCTGTAAACAACTTTTTCCTGCAGTAATTTACCAAGATGCCTTTTCTTCTCTTCTCTGTTGTTAAAATTAGCCAGGCACTGTGGTTTCCAGAACTTGCTGTAGGTGAATATTCTATGCCAGGACATTTTTGCTGTTATCCAGACTGTATTTGTAATATATTTATTATTATTACTATTTGAAATGCTATCATCTTATATTATGATAAATACCTCCTCCTCCTTCTTTGTGTGTGCACCCTTTTTTACATTGCTGGCCCTGGTGAGTTTAGAGAACACTGCACACAAAACATCTTTTTTAGCTAACAGATTGGGTCAGCTGCAATAGGCATATTCTGCACTCAGGCAGCAAGAAATATCTTTCCTTCCCTATCCCCACAGACATAAAAACCCTGAACGTAACAGCAGCAAATACTGTCAGTATACAGGGTTGCCACATGAGTTTACAAACTCATATATGAAAATATCTGTATTTCTAAAGGGGAAAATCTCATTACATCCTGTTCTTTGTCAGACAAACGCAAATATTTTAAGTATGATTTTTTTTTTTCTATTTTCTTGCTCTATTACTCTAGACGTGCATTTTGCACTATGCCCATAACCACGGCATGTCAGTGCATTGGGTTTTGATATATATATCTATTATTCACCAAATGTGTGAATAGACTTACTGCTTATACAACTTTCCTTGCCAAGTGCTTCACGTGCACCTAGCTTTCATATTGGCTAGTGGTGTACTGTACTAGTGCTTCACGCGCACCTAGCTTCGTGCACGTGCCAAGTGCACGTGCCACATGCACTAGCACGTGCCAAGTGCTTCATGTGCACCTAGCTTTCATACTGGCTAGTGGTGTACTCATTTGCATAAACAAAAAAAACTAAGAGCAATCTGGACAAAAGCAATAAATGTGTAATCACAACAATGAATCACTCCGACTAGTCATTATTAAATCCCTCAGATTTGCTCTAGACAAATTCCTACAATGCTTTCATCTACATCATCTACCTGAAGTCGTTCATTTTGGCTTTACACAGTGGAATTTGCTGTTCCTTCTAGTCATGGTGTTAGAGTTTGGCAGCAGCCTGTCTTGCTCAGGAAATTTTATTAGGAATAGGAAATTCTAAAACAAGGGAGGAAAACAATTATGTATAATTTGGTGTAAATGTGCCTATTTTGAGGAGGAAAATGCTCCTTAAAAAATTAAATAAGGTTAGGTATGTAGGATTGTTGGGGTTTTTTTTATATTGTAGAAGTGTCTCTGCACTGCAGATTAGTGAAGTGATCATGTAGACTCCAAATTTGTCAGTAATTGCACCAGCTAGTAGGCCTGGAACAGGTTAAAAGACCTCAGTAGCAGGAGCTGTCTGAAACTGTTTGTCTTCACTCCGGTCTTGTACCAAAACAAGGCATTTATACTGGTTTGGAGACTCAAGCTGCACAGTGCAACCTGGACTCATTAAGCTATCTGATAAGCTCCCTGCCCTTGATACCTGCTTGCCGCAGGGCAATTAAAGTTCTGAGACCGAAAGATCAATTTACACAGAAAGTGTCCTTTGAATCAGACAAGGACCAGCACGAGGAATATTAGTTCTACTATCTCTCTTCCACATAAAATCAGTACTACAGCTATAATTTCTAATCTTTTTGTTAGTAATGCTTGAGTTGCATGCAAGCAGTATCTATCCTAACACTCGAAATAACAACACACACTTGCACATTGCCTCCTTCACACGTTAATTGACACTTCACTGCGTAGTCACCAGCTTTCCAGCCACCAGAGACCGTGGGTAGCAGCACCCATGCACCACCCTGGACTGGGGAAGGGCCCCCATGCTGGTCACATAGGGCAGCTGTCACTGACACTGCATATGTCTCTCTGGCAGACTTCAGGATTCAAGCGGAGGCCTCTCCACACCAGATCTGCTGTCTCCACGCTGTAATAAGCTCTTAGAGATACAGAAGTGAAAAACCAAACCTGCAAACACAAGCAAATGCTTAATGTGATATGGTACTTACCAGCTGGTCCATCGTCTGACCGAAATACTCCATTGAAGGGCTCTACACAATGCACAGCCATATTCTTACCTTGTTTCTGCACTGTTTTAGGCCCATAAGATTACAACTACTTAACTAAGACATAATGAGGGAGTGAACATGACAATCAGTTAATTTAATTGTATTTGTGTAGAAATCTGATGTTTATTAGTTGGTCATTCACAATTTCTCTGTAACAATCAGTGAACACCACTCCCTGAGAGCATTTCATCCAAACCTACAATAGGTATCTAATTTATAAGGCTTGCCCTTTGAGTACAGAAAGGACCTGTTAGAATGGAAACTTCCCATGTATTAAAATTTCAGAATAAAGGAAAATATTGTTTAGAAAACTAAAAAAAAAATAGTTTATGAAAACTGTAATTTGATTTCATGAGGAGAGCAAGGGAACTAATTAAATCTGAAGAGCTGCTGATGACTAGTTAAGAACTATAAACAGTGAGTTAAATAAAATCCAGTGACAGGGAGTTTGTTTACAGATAGTTTTAACCCTGTGGGAAGAAAAAAATGAGTAAGACTTCTTGTCATTTCTTTACATTATGCCACTCACAAGCAGTGGCTTCTTGCTCCTGCCTTCACTCTTCCCTCCCCCCCTCCCCAATTGAAACTTCTGTTTAGCTGTTATTGTTATACAGGTCTGTAGAATAATTTAGGCTGGAAAAGATTTTGGGGTGTCAGGTGGTCAAAAAACTTGCTTGAAGCAGGGCTAACTAAAGGGCCTTGTACAGCTGAGTTTTGAATATCCCAGGTGACGGAGGCTTCAGAGCTGTTCTGGGCACCTGTTAAATGTTTGATGACCCTCATGTGTGAAAATTTTTTTCCATATGGCAGGTTGGAATTTCCACTGCTGCACAAGGCAGCTATTGCCTCTCATCCTTTCACTGTGTAGCTTGGGAATAATGTCTCTGTTTTCTCTGTAGCTGCCCATTATCCAGTTGAAGAGAGCATTAAGTTCCTCCTCAACCTGCCCTTCTCCAAAATGCAGCAAAGGCAGCTCCCTCACCCCCTCCTTCTATGGCATTTTATCCAGCTCTGAATAACTTAGTGGCCATGCACCAAGATCTCTCCAGTTTCTCTTTCTTTTACTGGATGGTGAGAGTAGCAGCTCAGGCTCTAGATGTGGTCTCATAAGTGCCAAATAGAGGTGATTAACCCCTCCTGGGTGGACTTTTACTAATGCAGCCCCTACTGCTACCAACTAGTAAGTTAGTGGTAATTCGTTAACCTTCACTGTTGCAAGGGCAAGAAGTTGGCTTGTATTTTATTTGCTCTCTACCAGGATCCCCTTGTCCTTTCCTACCAAACTTTTGCTTAGTCAGAATGGATTGAGAGCAGGCCTGAGGAGAAGGACTTGCAGGTATTGGTGGATGAGAAACTCAACATGAGCTGGCAATGAGCTCTCAGCCATATCCTCAGCTGCACCTAAAGAAACATGTCCAGCAGGTTAAGGGAGGTATTTCTCCCCGTCTGCTCTGCTCTTGTGAGACCCTGCCTGCATTCAGCTCTGGGTACCCCAAGATAAGAAGACCTGTTGGACCTGTTGGAGTGAGTCCAGAGGAGGGCCAGGAAGATGATCAAAGGGCTGGAACACTTCTCCTACAAAGACAGGCTGATAGAGTTGGGGTTGTTGAGCCTGGAGAAGAGAAGGCTCTGGGAAGACCTTATAGTAGCCTTCCAGTATATGAAGGCGACCTACAAGAAAGCTGGAGAGGGACTTTTTGCAAGGGCATGTAGTGATAGGACAAAGGGTAATGGCTTTAAACTGAAAGAGGGAAGATTTAGATTAGATATTAGGAAGGTATTCTTTACGCTCAGGGTGGTGAGATACTGGAACAGGGTTTAGAGAGAAGTTGTGGATGCCTCATCCCTGGAAGTGTTCAAGGTCAGGTTGGATGGGGCTTTGAGCAATGTGGTCTAGTAGGAAGTATCTCCACCCATGGCAGTGGGGCTGGAACTCAAAGATATTTAAAGTCCCTTCCAACCCAAACCATTCTATGATTCTATGTTTCTGTGATCATGCTCCCACCATATTAGCATGTTCCCATGATATTATATGTTCCCAATATTATCATTTTTCCCAGTTAGATTCAATCTCTCCCTAATATCCCTCATTTTTTAGGGAAAGTCCTTTAATGATAAAAGTCAAGGCACATGTTGACGTGCAGGATGCAGACACTCCTACCTTATCTTCTACCACTAACTGAGGCAATATCTTTTTCTCTGTAAATTATATTGAAAACCAAAGCTATTATAAAATTTTATTTCTGCTAAAGGAAAGAAAGTAAAGTTTTTGATACTTGCCTTGTATAGATCAGTGGTTCTTGAGTATTTTTTAATTCAAAGAGTATTTAAACTTTCTGATAGTTAATGAATCATCATGTCAACTATTCTTCAAAGTTGTGGGAGAAAGGAGATGATAACTTTCTTAGAATTTATAAAATGTTAAGGTGGTACAAAACTGTAATTTCATGGTCATTATTAAAAGCCTTTTTAAAGTGCAATATTGATGCTAAAGCCATAAATATTTGGGCTTGCATCTTTTGTGCAAGTTTATACTATAACAAAGTTTATGAGTTTTGAGTGGACTTTCAGCTGGGCCTGAAATATACATGTAGCAATTCTTGAGCCCCAACTGATACCAATAGTTTACACAGGGTATTAATTGTTTAAAACAGAAATGTGACTTTTGAAGTAGTTTTGCAATTGCCTCGGTTTTGTGCAGATCAAAGAACATATGGTGGTCTTTTTTGTAAGAATATGTGACTGAACTCAGTGCCACCGACTGGCAAAATGAATATTTGCTAAGCTCCCAAACCCATAGAATGTGTCTGACCTGCAGGATTAGATAGTTTAAATAACATAGTTTATTTGCTCAATGACAGTCTGGCAGTAACTGCAGCTACATGGGGTTTTTTTATAGGGTCTTCCTCTTACCTTGCTAAGTTTTGACATAAGGACAGACACTATAATAATGTCTGTCTAAATAGATGCATCTCTGAATAACACTTTGGGAAAATAGATGGTTTATTTTCCCGAGATTAACTTCACAATTTTCTTGATAAAAATCTAATAGGTTTCAAAATGTCAATAGTTATCATATAGATGTTCTGCTGTCATAATGGCAACCAGTGTTATCATGTTTCATTCTGATTGACTAGGCTTGAAAAACTGGCTTATGTTCATATGAAAGGGGAATTAAAAATCCTCATCATTCACTTGTCTTTAATTAGAATTCTTTTTATCAGTGCTGACTTGGAGGCACCACTTTAGGAAAAAGAATTGATCTCACTCTCGTTATTTAGTATATTCCAAGAATAGTCAGTAGTATTAATGCTGATAATTAATACCATCAGTGTATTCTCAGTCAATTTTGTTTAAAAAATAAACCTCTGCCAGGGAGTTCTAGGGGTCTTGGTGTTGGGTTTTTTTTAAATTCAGTTGCAAATTTCTGGTCTTCTTCTATCTCCCCTCTCCCTCTTTCCAGAAATCTCATATATATTTGAGAAAGGAAATGTCATTCATCCCTCCCAATTCTTTCTCCCCAATTTCATTCACCCCTGAGAATGGCTGTTTCAGCATCTCATGTTGTGCATTGACCTAAATGGTATCTGGTATTCTGGCACTGCACAGGTGAAGGAGGCACAGTAGCTGCTGCTGCTTTATCATGCTGCTAGACATGATGAGGAACTGCAGTGGCTGGGGTGAGGAGGTTTGAGATAGTAATCAAACAACCTGTCTTGCTGGTTTTAAGCTGCTGCCACTCCTGTCTTGCTACTGAGGTGGCCTGGATTATTGTGATAGATGTAGACAAATGCTCACCCTAAGGTGTAATGCTTTAGTGGTATATCTCTTGAGCTTTCCTACACTAAGGAAAGCAATTAAATTTTGGTGAGACTCTGGGGGGAAAAGAGAGCAGAAATGGTGTTTGAAAACAGATATTTTTAAGGGAGTTGAGATTCCTGAATCTTTCTGAGGATAGGTCACAAGATTACCTACTCATCTCTTTCACAGAGACAACTTCACAGCAAGAGGATTTTGGAGGCCTTGTGTTCTTACTCCATGAGCAAATTATTCTCTCATCATGTCTGACTGCCAAATCTTGTGACAGTAATATAAATTTTACCAAGTGCAAGTCTTTAGTATTCAAAGTTATGTTATAAGCATTGCTATCTAGCAACAGTCTCTTTCTGTTGCTAAAGTGAAAGCTACTAGAGAAAAAATAAAGAGTTCAAATTTAAAATTTGAATTAAAATTTAAAATTTTGCTTACTACAAACTCTTTGGATGCTTGCTTCCTGTTTTTGGGAGTGACTGCGTGGACAGAAGACCTACAGTATATTGTTCTCAGCCCCTCTTGAGGGACAGAGATATTACTGTGTTGTAAAGCTCACTGAAGCAGAGCTGCTGGAGTTAACCAAGACCATAGCAATGGTCTTTCATACCTTCCTTCAAACCTTGAAATAAAAGCCAAACATAAAAAGCAAAGTCGATCTCATATTTATAAATTTGAAGTGTTGCATATTAAACGACTCATGTGCTCCAAATAAAAAAGCAGGACTTGACTGAAAAATACCGCCGCCACCACCACAAACCGCTCAATGAAAGTCTGTGCTTGCTGTGCAGAAATGAGCATGTGAAATACAGTAGTTAATAATAGGGAATTGGCTGCAGTAACACTAAATGAAATTATAATGAGATTTCACCTGTAATATGGGGTTTAGGACCAATTGTCCTGTATTAAGAAAATCATTGCCACACCAGAGGTAAATAAGAGAGATTAGCTGGAAATTGACAAAACACTATTATGAAAATGGAGACAAATTATTAGAGTCACTTAGCAAAGGAAAGAGGTGCATAAGAAGGAAAATTATTCAAAAATATCTAAAGCTGTGAAAGTTAGACAGATTTGTAATGACATAAGAGTAATGGGACCACATGATGGACCTGAAAAGCAAAAAATTAGGAAATTAATAAAACATACTTTTCAAAAAAAATGCAGTATTTATTGCGAGAGAAAGTGAGGAAAGTAAAGAAACTGGAAACTAGAAATTTGTAAAAATAGTAAGAATGGAACTTGTCTAGAGAGTTAATGGTAATACATGTAGTATTAATTGGTGAGGACTGCTAAATGTTCTTACTCAAATCTCCTCTTCCCTACTTTATCTCCTACTTAACACTCAGATGAAACTAAAGGCATGGACAGGCTATCTTGTGCTGTCTACTACAGGGTTCTTTAGTCTTCCTCTGAAGCATCTTTTGCTAGCCCGAATTGATACAGGAAATTAGATCTGAGTTTGAAATCTGATCAAATTTTTCCGGTCTTTTAATCCTGCCTTATATCTTTCCAATTCTAGCTAAAGTATTCAAAACCATCTGAGGATCTGTCTCTCAGAAGCATAAAGTTAAGGGAACAAAAGACAAAACAGCCCATACACAAACTTTCCAAATATGATTGATTCTTTTATAAGTCAACTAAAAGTCTTCTTATGAGTTTGCTTTTCATTGCAGAAAAAAAGATAGAATTTGAAGATTCGATTCTATAAAGCCCTCTGAAGAGCATCACAGTTCTGTGCAATAATCTATAACTGTATTTTCATTGTAGATATCTTTTATTTTATAGTAGCATTTTATGTTCCCTTGAGTCGTGAATCAAGCACCATAGGCAAGATTCATCTGCTGAAGATGAAAAGAAGCAGACAACACCCCCCTGGAGTCCATAGTTGATATTCTGCTTCAGACACAGAAATTGAGTAGTTATCCTTCCAGAATGAAGACAACTTATTTAGCACTATTATGCACAATTATTCTCTCTTTTAAAGTAAAACTGACAGACCAAAGTCTTTGTCAGTTCTTGTGAGATGCAGTTTTCTACGTGTGTGTGTTTCAAATTACTTTCTGTCTAGAAGCAGGACAATATTTAGAGTTAAATATTTATATTTTCTTAAGTAAAGATGACTTTAGTTCTCCTTCCTCCTTATTTCATCAGCTGCAGTTTAGATTAATATATTCAAAATTAGATATTTCACAAATCACTATCAGATGTATCCTCAGTCAGATGTGTTATAATTTCTAGCATTTGGTTAAAGAAAGTAATGCTTCTGCTAATAGTCCAATAAATAGGTCTATCAGCCCACAAGCATGGTTATTGGAGCTGCCTTGGGACTTTCAGCTCTCAAGCCAGCTGGAAAAAGGGCTATCATACAGAAAATATTCTGAGACTCTGGGAAAAGATATATAGAGTGCACTGTGCCTTTGTGTTCCCCTAGCAGATGCTTACAGAGTGGTAATGCAATCTCAGAGGAGTCTGTCTGCCATTTCACTTGTAGGGCGACTGCAACTATCACAGCTGCTTCAGTGAGATAAATGCAGAGGAAGGAGAGGGAACAGAATAATTTAACCCGTCAGTGATATAGCTGGAAAAATGTGTAGAAGTAGACATAGAAAATGGAGAAGCAGAAAAATGGAGAAGGTTTCTGAATGGAATAGTTGCTGTGAGAAACCAGTCTCTCTAGAAATATGCATACTAAATGATGGCGTTGTATGAAAGATGATATGTTTTCAATGCTTATTTACTCAGAAATACTTTTTTTTTTTTTCTGGATGTTTACTTACTGGTGGCTGGTGAGCCATGTTTTAGTGTGGAAAGAAATCAGCACCACCTAAAGAATTAATTTCTTTAAACACAAATCAATCGGAAAAAAAAACAACAAACCAGATATCTTAAAGGATACTTTTCAATTGATATCTTCATCTAGTTAAATGATCATTGTCTATCCTATAGAAATGTTATGTAATTTGAAATATCAGTACCTCATTGAAGTGCCTAATTAATACATTTATTCCTATAGTAAACAAGAATTCAATGCCTGTCACTGCCTAGTATGCAGAGATGTTTGGATTTAAAAAAAAAAAAAGTAAAAAAAAAAAAGTTTTGCTTCTACATCTTATCTATATGTGGTATGTTTTGAATTTGACTCTTTCTAATGGATTTTTTCTTCTCCACAATCAATGGTTAAATACTTGTTTCATTACAGCAGGTACTGCAGGAGAGAGTTCAACCACAGATTTACACAAAGCTCTTGGAAAGTCTCTAAAACAGTAACCACCCTAAAATTGTTGATTGTCCAGTTTTGATAAAGAGATATTACCAAAGAACACCATTGTCCTAAATCCTTGGAAAAAATTATTTTTTTTTTTTTAAAAGGATATTTTTATGCACCATAATTTAAGGAAAATAGAACTGGTTGATCATAGTAAGTACATTATTTTATCAACAATTGCTGGTACTGTCAAAATGGGTAGCAATCACTTTTGCCAGATGATGCAAACCTCTTTCTCTAAAAAGAAAAACCACCCTAATATGGAAAGAAAAAAAATGAAAGGTCACTTTGTTACTAGTCTCCCTTGTGTACAAGATATCAGAGTATAAACAGAGAAAGTTACTGCTCCTTTTCTCTAGGATGCAGTAGAGGTATTTTAATGTCACAGTAGCAAAAAACAACTGGTAGATGCTATCACAGTTGTACATCAGTCTACAGAAATTTTCTTTCACCGTCACAGAGATCCCCAGTGAATAGCCCTTCATTCAGGACAGTTAGGCTTTTCAAGTGTAACTGCTGCTTTTGTGACCAATGAAATCAGAACCGAATGAGGCACGTGTACAACTACAAGCACGGTGGCTACAGCTAAAGAATAGGTAATTTCTGGAGTTAAAAGACTCAAACCTACAGACTTCCAAATTAAACTAAACAACTGAATTAAAAGGCTGGGTTTTTTCTAAGATATTCAGAGTTAGTCAGTGAAAAACAAATGCATTAGCAGTAGTAAATAAACTGTATTTACATTTTAATTTCAGAATGTATGTAACAAGTATGTGGCAAAATAAAAGCTCATAAGAGCTCATCCTATAATAGTGCTGTCAGCCTAGCTGGGTTGGATTCTTGACTGAAGTAAATTGCCATCCCTTCGCTGAAGTCAACAGCTTTATGCTGATTTAAACCTGTTAGGAATTTGACCCTATGCCAGGCTAATACAAATCACTTTAAGGATTAATTTTGGTTTATAGGTGTCAGATATAATTTTTGGTTCAAGAAGATGGTCATGAGTCTGACAGATTTTGACAATAAAAGTTAATTACAGGCAACATGATGAAATAGAAGCATGAACACCTGATTTCTGCAAACTCTAGAGGCTACATGGTTGTAAATGAAGTACAGTGAGAAATCACTCAGCCAAAATGCATGAGAGAATATATCAATTATGAAACTAACAACAAAATCATGTCTATACAGTTTAGTTATCAAAACAAATTAAACACTTTTAACTAAGGTACACCTCCTAGATTACTGTCTTTCAACTTGCAATAGACCGAAAAACCATTCGATGCTCTGTACTGTTCCACCAAAACATTTGATTTTGACTAAAAAGTTAACAATGAAGGTGTTTTTTTGTTGGTGCAGAAATTCTGGTATCACTGAACTAAACAATGAGTAATTATCAGCTTCTGTGAAAGGAGATCAAAAATAGAAATGTCCTATTTTGCATTCCCTACTGTTACATCAGAGTGAAGCAGATTGTATGGAGGGTTATGTATTGTATGGACAGTTATGAAATCTTATGGTTTCATGACACTGCCTGTCCAGGGCAGTACTAAGCTAATACAAAACCACAGAAATACCTATTTGGGCTCCCTTTCCACAAATTTTATTAAAAAGGAATTATATGTTACAGTAACACAGTTTAAAACTGTCTTTATCTCACCAAAAAAAAAAAAAAAAGGAATTGTGTCAATGCTCTTTAAAGGTAAATCAACAGACATACTTATGTATGATCTATCATATTTTATTTATTTGACCACAAAGCCAATTGTCAGGATCCTGAGGGCTCTAACCAAACTTCCTTGCCCTGACCAGCCTCTCCCACAGCTTCCTGGCAGGAAGTCCCAGGGGCTTAAATAGAGCTTTAGATGTGTTGTAGGCAGCCCTGTCTTCAGCAGTCCTGACTTGCTGTCTGAACATCCCAGACTGACCCAATCTCACCTTGTGTGGTGGTCCCTAGCCCCTGGCACTACCTCCACCCTGGCTCTGCTCAGGTTCTGTGGGGTTGCCGCTGTTTGGTGGGGCAATGCTTTGCCCTGGCCATGGCCACAGCCTGGCTTCCCTTGCAGAGTAGTCCCCTGCCTCTTGCTGAGGTCTGCCCCTGACAACAAGGCAAATGAGACAGTGGTTATGCAGTAACTGTACTACACAACACCCTCTTCTAAGTTGAAAGGTCAGGTGAAAAGAGAAAAAAATAACAGCCCCAAAATTTTACACATTTTTTTTCAGTAGATCTTTAGGGACAGATCATTAAATATCGCACAAGATGGATCTGAGGTCTGGACAAGGATCTGAGGTCTATTGAGGTTACTCACCAATCCAGTGACTACATCTCTCATAATACCAGGCTGCTGTTTTGGGCAGCACTTATTCCTGATGAGTTTTTTCTCCTGTTAGGACAGAGCAGATATATTCCCCTTCAATGCATGTAAAAGATTAGTGTCCAGGACATTCAATATTCTAGTGTCTCTCTGATCAAAAGTTATAACCTAGATAGTGAAAGCTGTGCAAGAATAAAAGGGTTTCACCAAATCATTTAAGTTTTCTAAATAGTAGGTTTATGGAATGGTGTCCTTAAAGATGTTCGGCAGCTGATAACATGGATCATAAAGATAACCACATCGCACCTATTTTGTCAGAATTGTAGCTAGAAAGGATATTTCCTCCTGTGATTCAGTTGTTATCATTTATATCCCAAGGCATAAAGTTATCTCCCTCAGCTCTTATCATTTTATGCTAACTGCAGATGATTCACATTTCTGAGGATGTCATCCTTACCTGTCAAATTTATCAGATTTTTAAAGGTAAACACAAATCTGTCTTTTTTTTCTCATTGTTTTTTCTTTTGCACCATACTAACTAAAATAGAAGAGGTTTTTTTTTTGTTTTTTTTTTTTTTTTCTCTCTTTATTCAAATAGAAAGTATCTCATTGAATTAGCCTTCAAATTTCTGTGGAACTTACTTTCTTGCTTTCACTCTACATTTATTGAAAAGTAATAACTACAACAGAATATGATGGGTTTATTTTAGAACTGTGGCTGTAGAACTGGATTTCTTTGTTTATGCTTCCAGCATTGTCAATGATCTTGGAGTGTAAAGGGCCTTAAACAGAGAGTGAATATCAAGTATTTTTTACTCTAAAGTCCTTTCATATTGCTAAAGCACAGTAATATGATTCCAGTGTATGTGAAAATTAACCTCTGTGAATCAAATTGGCCATGATATAAGTAAAAGACAATTATATATCATGTCCTCATATGCCAAAAATATAGAGATCAGAACCTTTCAGCTGCAAAAATGTAGTTAATGAACAAAGTTAGCACATGGTAGTAGGTGTCTCACTCTTTCTGTGGTGTGATCACCAGAGGGGGATAATTGTGATAGCATATAGTATTGAAAATGATCCAAGAAGCTATATTTGTCTCTAAGGAAGTATTTCCCAACCTACAATAATTTTCAATTTTAAATGTATTTTTTCATGTACACACTAGAATAATCAATAGATATTTGGATGAATAATGAAGACACGTGGAAAGCGTAATATTTTATGAAGTTAAAATCACAAACAAAAAAAGAAATCTCAGAGGCATCTCACTAAATATTATTGGGGTTTTCATAAATATTCCCCATGTGATAGACTAACTTCATGTCCAAAAAAAAGTAAAAGAGCTTAAATGGAATATTAAAAAAAAAAAACATCTTCTGAAATTCAGTCACAGCATAACTAGAGTAATATCTTATAAAAGGAGAAACAGCAAAACACCAGAAAAGATTGATAGCTACAGATGAAACTGTATTCTCTAAGTTACAGTGGGAACATAAGTTATGAATGGTAGACCTACAAATGAATAAAGCAGTTATTGTAACTATAAAAACTACACTACCATTACAAGATACTCATTTTATTTATTCGTTATATATGAAGCATAATTTCAAGGATCATTTTTACTGTCTAATAATATTAAGAAGCATAAAAAAAGAAATATTGTGAGTAGAAATGTGTCATGAATGTTCATTAGCTCATACGTGTATTTCTAGAATCATGCGCCTGGAGTATATTAAGTAAATATTTTCCTGCATCTGCCTAATTTGAAGCACTAAGAATAGGCAGGCAAAGTGTGTTGAGATATTACACGTTTTGTGTAGCGCAGTCCTCAAATTATTAGATACACTCAAGAAAGAAAATAGGATAAAATTTATGGAAAAAAAAACAACTCTAACTTTATAAATAATAAAATATTTCACTTAAAATTTAAGTTATGTTGCTGCTGAAGAAAAATGATATCACTCAAATTCTATCCCAAGCTTTCAGAAAGTTTCTGTTCATGTGTCATGATCATCTATGTAAATTGTGTGACAGAAGAGCAGAAGAGCTAGTTCAGAAGTGGCCCAGCAATGGCAAAGGCAAGTGCCACACAGCCTTCATTGACATAGCGTTGACATGTCAGTTAACTTGTTTGTTGAATGCCACCTGGCACCACCTGCTGTGAAGGCTAACATGCAAGTAGTGTATATTGCTCTTGAACCTTCTTCCTCTCTTGTAGGATGCTTCCAACTTCTTCTTCACTGTGGGAAAAAAAAAAAAAAGATTGATTCTAACAATTAGCCAATTTCTACTGCTCTCACTAGGATACCAACAGGTAGGAGCATTCAGCTGTGATGGTCAACAACCCATTAAGTTCCTGTATGAAATCAAATGTTTTAATCTGTATTTTTCATTTTTGTGATGGAAAAAGAAATAATTCTTTTAGTAAGGCTCCCCACTTTTGTGAAGTTTTCTTGTTGCTCATCTTACCTCAAATACCCACTATTGCTAACGTCTTCTGGTCTCTTCTGGGTTTTATACAGTAATTAATATTTTTTATTTGCCAATTTGCTATTTGTAAAACAGCAGATATAAGTGAAATAGTGCAATCTACAAAGACCTTGCAACCTAGATACTTTTTGAGTTGAAGAGTAACAAAAACACGTGGGGCTAACACTGTGACTTAAGCGTTCAAATCTAATGCCCTATTCACTGAAACCCTTGACCTGTTTGCATATGTCTTCATACTTTCATGCATATGTTTGGTTAAATGTACAGTAATAGATCTTAAAATGTCTGATTATATGTTCTTCAGAGGGAGGACATCTCATTGAGGGTTTTCATTGTATAGGTGGGCATATTTACTGTTCTAAACGAGATTAGAGGTGCTTTATTTTACCAGATTATCCAGCATTTTATAGTGTTTGTACCTTATATGTTCACAGCTGTTCTTGTATTGACTTCTGTTGCACCCTGAAGCCTCTTTGGTAATTTTGCTAATCAGATTGCAGTTGTCTCAAATTAGGTACTCTGTGCCTGACTATGAAACTTTGGTTTATGTGCCAAGCATTTAAGGAAGCAAATCTGTTTGTCAGTAACTTTATTGTGTTATTTACAAAACAGCCATGAAACCCACTAGAAAACTGTATCCCTCCACCCATGTGTGGTGACAGGTTTATATACCAGATACCATATTTTTCACTACCTCACAGGGCAATAAGATCTCCAACCTGTTGATGACTGTTCTTTATGGCAATATGTCTTTTAAATTAAATCTGAAGAATCTGACATTATTTTTTTTCTAGCCTCAAAGCAATTGCAAACATGCAATATAAGCAAGCACATGCCCCTTGAAGCTATCGTGAACCAGCAGTGAGAAGTAGACATGAGAACTGGCTAAGAGAAAGTGCTGTGGAAGAACACTGGCATGGTTGTGAGGAGTCTTTAAAGTTTATCTTGAAAGTTAAGTATAGTCTAGTAGATGGGTTTTTGTCATTTAGCTTGAGAGTGCACATCAGTACTCAAGACCTTAGTAAAGTGACCAAAAGTAAACTCTTAAAAGAAATTCTCAGGTAGAGGTTATATAAAGTTTGACTTCAGGCTTAAAATCTGATTTTTTCTTGTATAGTGCACTGAGCATTTGCATGCATGGAGGAAGACTAAGTCTGAATTTTACTTACATTTGTTAAGTGTTTTGAGAAAACATGCTGCCAGAATAATTGGTATTCATGGGTATCGAGGGTTTAAAACAGGTGAAATGTGTGTACATGAAGTAAATTATCACCCATTTTTGAACACACCAGCATGTTTTACTCCTTTTCATTTTCTGGTTTGGTGACCTCTTGTGTGAGGCAAAAGTCAGCTTCCTGGATAGGTAATATTACAGTTAAGTTTTAATTTATAAGGACTAATTTTAAAATCTGCATGTATTTTTTTTACTTCTTTTTCCCTCTGTATTTATTTTTTTTCCTTTATTTTTTTTTTTTAAAGAACCAGTGGCACATAAAACCACATATAAAAGAACTGTGAAAGAAATCCTTGTACAATCAGCAACCACTGAGCAATATATCTCTTGAGAAGCCAGCTATTTCCTTTGTAGACATTACCATCATTCCAAACTCCAACTTCTCATTTAAATTGGGATGCAGGGATTTCTGAGGATGGGAAAATTTAGCATAATCTGTCTTCTAGTTAAGGTTCCTCCTTATTGACATGTTATTTGTTTTTTGACAGGTAGTTCAGAAACATCAGCAGAAAGAACTTTTTTATTCTCTGCAAAAACTAAATCTTTTTTTCTGTACTTTTCACTGTAATAGAGAATTTCTTTAGTACTGGATTGCTCTAAAACATTTAATAGTATTTTTTAGTGCCTAGAAGATCCTTTCTAGTTGGGTGGGATATTTCTAATACGGTAACAGGAAACAAAACTAATCAAAAGACTTCAGTGCAATCCAAGTGTCCTAGCTTTATGTAGGATTATTTTACATGAACCTTTGCTCTTGAAGTTATATCAGAAAATAACTGACAGTTCTGACAGATGAACCTGTTGGGGGTTTCTGCTTGTGACTGTCTACCTCATCTGACTGACTCACCAGCTGTCTGTTATGTCAATGAAACACTAGGTATGTAGGGAAAAAGATAATTCTTATAAAAGAATTGATTTATTTCTTAACTCTTGCACAGGTATCATTAGGATACATATTTTTATAAGAATCAATTTAGGTACAGATTTGTACTGACAGACAATTAATCCTGCAATTTACACAAATAGATATCCGTATGCTACAATTTGTGCAAATGTATATTCTTCGATTTGCCTGTAGGCACAAAAGTTGGCTGCAAAATTGTAAACTGGGTTGATATGATTTAAAATAATCTGTAGAAATTGAGTCATTACACCTAACTTAAAACGAAAGCTGAAGGAGATTAGTGTGTTCAGGTCAGGAGGTGAGGACAGCAGAGGTGGAGAAAGGAAGGACAATCTCCATTTCTAAATAGGGAGATAGATGTCAGAGAAAATTGCAAGTGTAATGGCAAGGATTTTTAATAAGTATATTAAACCAGAAGAGGTAGAAATCACACATTTTTGAAGGTGTAGATCCCATCTTTTCTATTTTCTAATTGTATAAAAACCTGGGTAGCTAAGGTGTGCAAAGTTTATGAAAGGCAGGTCATGCCTGACGAACCTGATCTCCTTCTATGACAAGATGACCCGATTATTGAATGAGTGAAAGGCTGTGGATATTGTATACCTGGACTTTCAAAAAGCATTCGATACTGTCCCCCATAGAATTCTTGTGGATAAACTGGCTGCACATGGCCTGGATGTGCATACGATCCACTGGATCAAGCACTTGTTCCTGACACCTAGGTGCTTTCTATTTTCTCCCAGATCACTTGGTTTCCTCATCATGAGAATGATGGCCCAATCACTGGTACTAGTTCCTTCTGCACCTCCATCCCATGCTTCCACTTCACCCTTTCATCAAACAATACTGTCTGAGGACTGAGCCACTGTAGTAGCACCATTATATTAAATTAAATACTGCAGTCCTTTACTTTTACCTGGTAGTTCAACTGGATGCCTTTGATAGTGCTTCAGGTTTAGAAATACAGTCATGGATGGCCAAGGCTTTTACACAAGGAATGGCATGGGATTCAATTCCCAAGACTGTATACGAAATCTGAAAGTCTTATAGTCATTAACATTAAGTAGAGACAATGGAGGCACAGGGAGTTGGTTTCAAAATAGAAAATTATGCTTTGTGGCCTATGCTAATGCACTGACCATTGCATCTTACTTCTCTCCTTAATAATCTTCAGCAAATTTATCCCTATTCAAACACACAAAAAATAAAGCTACTATTAAATACATCTACTGCTTAATTTCACAGCATTTCCATTAATTTTCTGCAGCGCAAAACAAATATGAAAGAGAGACCTTGATCTCGGTATTAGGCAGAACTCCTATGCATGGCTCTGTGGTCGTGAAGAGTTGTGTCTGCAGTAGTTATAGTGTGGTATTCCTTTTGGATAACATCAGGAGATCAGTTAATGGGGTTAGTGGGGAAAAATGCATGAAATGTCATTGCTAAGTTAAAATTATTAAAAAAAAAATTACTTAACATTCTGTACTGTGAGTACAAGGAAATAATAAGGAACGTTGTTTATAACACTAGCTATTGTGTTTTATTATAATTATTTCATGAGTGTCTTTGCCAGGGAGAAAGGTTTATTAAATAAGTAATATCATGCTGCCTATTGCTTCTTTTTATGGACATTAGTATATAGCACATATCTGCAAAAATAAAAAGCCTCTACCTAGAATATGCAGACTGAATCTGCAGCTAATCATCTCTGTATTTTGGTAGTTAAAATACTGAATTACAAATGAAATCGTAGGAAAAAAGTGATGCCTCCATTTTTATTTAACAAGATTCCTTCAGTACTCAGGAGATTCATGAGAAATTAGATGCTATCTCAAAAGCTAGGATTTGTAATAATGGCCAAGATATTATGAGGATTAGAGGAATTTGAATGAACAATCCCTTAGCTCATAAAAGAAAATGATAAAGGATAAAAGGTAGCATTAACTATTCAAGGGTCTTGGCTATGTACTCTACTGCTGCTGCACCAAATTAAAAGTCATTCACTTGATCACTTAACTAAATACAAAAAAACCCCAACAACGTGAAACCAAGAATCTTAAGGTCTCACAAGCAGGATGTTAATGAAAATGAAGCTATTAATTGTGCATTTAAATTTTTGTTATGACACTGGCCTGGATAGAGACTGTTCTGTAACAATTTCACTTCTATTTTCAGACCAGTTTAAGGTTATTATTTTTCCAATGAATGCTTATGTACCACCTCATATTGCTAGTTTGGGGGAATACATTGGTCACAAAGCAGAGTCTCACAAAGGATGTGTTAAATGTTTTGTAAAGTATAATTAAGCTATGCTGCCAAGTTTTGTACCAACTATTACTTCATCCTACTTCATCAAGAGCATTATCAGTGGCACTTCAAATTAGCTGAAGCAGGGAATGGTGGCTGAAATTCTATGCTCTGCTAATAAAAATTATAATCTATTGCAATGTACTGTACTTAATTTACATTGCATTTAACTAGAAGAGATCCAGGGACCACTTGCCTCCTTGCCTCAGAGTGATTCGGAGGGCAGCAGAACCCAGGGCTTCAAGACTTTTGCATAAAATGGAGCTGAAAGAAGATATTTAAAGGTGATAAATTTCTTCACAGAGGTCAGTGGAAAACCTCCAGTCCAGGACTTCAGCTTGGACCCCGGTGGGCTGTTACAGATATAGTTATAATTTGGTTGTACATAAATTGTTATCAGACACTTTAAAAAATCTATTTCCCATGGTCAGTCTGTAAAGATATCAGCAGAGTGATATTCCTGAGAGTTTTTCTTTTATATAGGGTAGCATGAAATTACAGAAATGTTCAAATCATAAGAAATACTTGATAGTATACTAGCATATTAGTAAAATGTCCATATTGCCTTGGCTATTTATTCCCAGACATAAACACTGGAAAAAAGTCCTATTTCATAAGCAAAAATTCTGTTGGCTTAGAAACCACTACCTGTTAAAGGGGCTCTGAACTGTGAAATATATCATGCAACTGAAAAGGCCATGTATCCCCAAAGGGTGCATAAAGTCTGGGTAAGCAACAAGACAAATCCTTAACAACAACAACAACAAAATAAAACCTTACAAAAAGGAAAGAAACCATTTTGTTTTATTTGCACAAGACTTCTTCAAAAACTTATATACACTTATATTAATAGCTATTCTTTGTTGACCTGTGTCTACTGACAGAAAGAAAAATCGAAATACCAGACACATGATCTGATATAATAAACATGTCTTGGATGAATGGATGGATGGATAGATAGATACATAGATAGAGGATGGACAAATAGATACATGTCGTTGAGGGGGGAATCATGGCGCATTACTTATACCTTCTACATGCATTACTTATGGGTTCCATTTTTTTGTGATATACTACCATCACTACTTGTCACTTCAAACAAATTTAAAATGTTTACATGTGTTTTGTTGGAGCAACATCACTCAGTAGAGCCTTGTTCTCACTGGTCAAGAAAAACATTCAAGCGTAAAGTCCAATACCCTAAAAAAAAGCAACCAACAAAAAAACAAACTGGCAACAGACAGTCTTTTGGGTGTTCTTTCTGCAAAATTTGTGTGTTCTTCAACTTCATTAACTGAACTTGGCTGAGCGGAGCCTACTGCCATGTTGTGTCTGGAGAGCCACCTGGACTACTGCCATTGTTAGTGACTGGACAGCTGTCTGGCAGAAAAGGACCTGGGGGTGTTAGTTGACTGTCCGCTGAACATGAGCCAGCAGTGTGCCCAGGAGGCCAAGAAGGCCAACAGCATCCTGGCCTGTGTCAGGAACAGTGTGGTGAGTAGGACCCGAGAAGTGATCATCCCCCTGTACTCGGCACTGGTGAGGTCCCACCTCGAGTATTGTGTCAAGTTCTGGGCCCCTTACCACAAGAAAGACATTGAGGTGCTGGAGCGAGTCCAGAGAAGGGCAACGAAGCTGGTGAGGGGTCTGGAGAATAAGTCTTGTGAGGAGAGGCTGAGGGAGCTGGGGTTGTTCAGTCTAGAGAAGAGGAGGCTGAGGAGAGATCTTATCGCTCTTTACAACTACCTGAAAGGAGGTTGTAGAAAGGGCCGGGGTCGGTCTCTTCTCCCAAGTCACAGGCGATAGGACAAGAGGAAAGGGCCTCAAGTTGCACCAGGGGAGGTTCAGATTGGAAATTAGGAAAAATTTTCACACTGAAAGGGTTATTAGGCTTCCCAGGGAAGTGGTTGAGGCACCATCCCCGGAAGTATTCAAAAGACGGGTTGACATAGTGCTTAGTGACATGGTTTAGTAATGGGTCTTTGTTATCAGAGTTAGGTTGATGGTTGGACTAGAGGATCTTTAAGGTTCCTTCCAACCTCAACAATCCTATGATTCTAAGTTTTCTGCTTTTCTATACAGTGACGAGAAAGCATTGGTGAACCAATGAAGAACGCTGGAAGAAGGGCATAATGTTAGTACTGTCTGAAAAAAAACAAGAAAAAGTGATACAGGATCACTATCTCTTTTAGCATCACTAATTATTGAAAAGACAGCTAATATGTAGGTATAACTTTGTCATGGGTTAACCCTGGTAGGAACTCAGCCCCACATAACCACTCACTCACTATCCCCCGCAGCAGAATGGGGAGGACACTTGGAAGTGCAAAAGTGAGAAAACTTGTAGCTTGACATAAAGACAGTTTAATAGGCAAAGTAAAAGCACAAACAAAGCAAAATAAGGAATTCATCAAAAGGCACATGCTTAGCCATTTCCAGGAAAGCAGGGCCTAACAGATACTTGGAAAGACAAATGCCATAACTCTGAACATTCTCCCTTCCTCCTTCTTCTCCACAGATTTTATTACTGAGCATGATGTCATACGGTATGGGATAACTGTTTGATCAGTTGGGGTCAGCTGTCCCAGCTGTGTCCCCTCCCTACTTCTTGTGCACCCCCAGCCTGAACACTGGTAGAGCAGCATGAGAAACAAAAAGGCCTTGACATTGTATAAGCGCAGCTCAGCAATAATGAAAACATCCCTGTGTTATCAACACTGTTTTGGTCACAGATACAAAACATAGCACCATATGGGCTGCAATGAAGAAAATTAACTCTATCCCATCCCAACCCAGTATATACTTGTAGAATATGTATGTACATGCAGAGAGAAGCGGTGAGAGTTACACAGGTGCTTTTTCTCCACCTTCCTTGCACTTGGTCTAGACAGAGATGGGAAGCAAGTGAACTGAAAAGGCCAAGTACATATATGAGTAAGTGACATAATATTTCTATGGAATGATGTTTCGTAGAAGAAAGTTTAGGAGGGAACACAAAACGGTACAATGAGGAATTTCCGTAATAGAAGACTAGAGTCCAGCTTATATCAACCATCGTAAACTTCAGAAGTCTGTTCAACCTGCTAGGATTTACAGCTTCAACAGATAGAACTGCATATTGTTGGCAGCAGCACCCTTATCTTCAATATATACTCACACAGAAATCTACATGTATATGCTCATCGTACAGACTCCTAAATAGATACTTACAAATTACCCAGATGGATTTACTAATGGAACATGAAATAATCAACTATTTGAAGATTTTATTGTTCAAATGTCATTTATGGTAGCTACATTTGTCAGAATCTGTTTGGTGTTATACATCTTGTACCTCATCCATGTGAAAATCAGTGTATTTAATGATTAGGGAATGTCTTTTATGTGGGATCACAGTTGGTAATATAGAAAAATACAGATAAAAATCTCAACATGGGCACAAAAAGAAGCACAAAACAGAACGCCACTGCTAGATCAGTCGCTCAAAACTGTTGGCAGCTGCATGATCTCAGACCACAACAACTGGAAGACCAGTTCATTGATTTCATGGGTAAAATACTGAAAAAGGGCAGAAAAAAAATCAATCTACTTTAACCCATTTTGTTCACAAAAGCTATGTGAAGAGTTTTAAGATGCTTTAACAAAAAAAATGGGGAGAAAAATTTCAGCTAAAGCTTAAGCTCTGTTTTGGCTGAGTAGAACTGAGTAGAAATAACATGTAATTGCACAAAGGACAGGATTTAGGGAGTTTATATGAATATAATTTTCCAACATGTGTTAATAGAATTGTACATATATATATTAAGAATATTTTCCTACATAGTCTTTTGTAGGTATGTGCATCTTAAGGAATATAAAGAGATACAGACTTCTGTTGGTAAACATTTTAAGAAAGTAAAATAGAACAAGCATGCGTAATTTATAACACATACAAATTATATACTATAACCAGTAAGAATTTCAAAGGAAATTCTAGAGCAGGATGACAGGGCAGCAGTGAAATGAGTAGAAAGAGCTAGTGAAGGCAAGCAAGGAGACAAGCAAAAATAGATTTATACAACAGACAAAGCTTGGCTTATGTCCCTGTTCATTGGGCCACTTACGTATTCTGGATTGCAACTGCAAAACCAGCATGCTTTATAGGGAAAACACCCAAACAAATTTGTTTAAAGAAAAGCATTTTGTTGATTTTCAAAGTTCCATTTACCTTCTTTATTTTACCTTTTTAAAATGTGTTTCAACTTAAAAATGCAAATCCAGTTTTGGTGAAAAGGTCACTGTGTTTTGTTTCTAAAATAAGAAAAAAGAATTTGACCTTCCAGAAATTAGGAAATAAATAAGTAAATAAGCCCCAGGTTTTTAGACAAAACATCTTTGCTGTTTCAACCCTAATTTGGGAACAATTTTGCTTCCTTAAAGCTGCATTTTTCAATAAAGCTGCATTTTTCGTTAAAGCTACATTTTTTTCAATGTATGCTTTACTTTATGGAGAAATGTCCATCTGCCTGGAGTCTATCCAAAGACTATTTCAGCTGACTACAAAGTACTTTTTGATCGGACCCTGAGTTGGGAAAGATTCTAGAATCAAGGCCTCCAAGAGGAATATTGTTTAAGGTAGAGAACAAACTGTGAAGGTAAAACATAAAAGAACAACTGAAGAAAAGGGCTGGTAGACTGGGGTAAAAATCAAATAAAGAGATAGAAGAAGCTCAAAAATGAGAGAAACTAGACTGGAGATGGGAGATTTGCATCTAATGGCAAGATGAACTATTTACTTACTTGGTTTATTTCATGTTCATACAACGTAAGTGTGGATTTAGTCATGCTCATGTGCAAGAATTTTTTTTAACAATTAACAATGCTTTTTTTTTTCAGATTTTGAAACATATTGCCTTATACTAATGATATTCTGAGTCAGACACAGGGAGTGGTGTTTGTAAAATTCTCTTCTGTATATGCTCTGCTACTCAGATACAGAAAAATACTAATACATAAAGTAAACCATGGAGTATCTTTAAAAACAATGACAAGTCTGTAAACCAGTAATACCTGAAATACTAGGATTATTCTAGGACTGATCAAAAACATATTGAAGCGTATTCTTCTGAACAGCACAGAATTTGGCTTGAGTTCCAGTATTATCAAACAGAATGAAATAAGAGAGGATGATTAATTGCAAAGATACCTCTGCAGCTGTTACAGAAAGCTATATAGAAGAGGAGAGACTCTTTGTTTAAAACAGTGCAATTAAGATTCAAGAAAAGAAAAAACACCTGGGTGACCATTACTTTATCACTAGACACAATGCATTCACATAAAGAAGCTACAAGTCATGAATTGCAAAATTAATCAGAAAGTTAAGTGAATGCAACCTTGTTTCACAAAAAGGATCATTTTCAGTTGAAGCCTGTGTTTTTACAAGAAAATCACATTATGGTAGTGTTATACCATTGTACTATGAGAACATATAGAACCTATAAATAAGAGTACGAAAAGCTAAAATGTTGAGAACAGTTTATCAGGAATGTGAAGAGTATAGAAGAATAGAGCTGCTTTGAGAACCTCTTGATTTTCAGTGTATCAAAGGTACTTTTGAATTAAACCATTTCTCTTTGGTGTATTTCACTAGTTTTCTTATCAACAACCTAAAAGATATACAGGTGAAAAGGCAATATTTGAATTAGTTTAAAGTTTGACTGTAAAGAAAATAATTTTGTTTTGATGAAATGTCATTATCTATGAAGTTACCTATTATTTCTAGCTATAAGGAAAAAAAAATACTAATATTCTCCCTCATCTTTAGTAGTTTCCAATGCTGAATCGTGCAATCATCAGAAGTAATTCAAAGCTTAAAAGTTTTGAAATTATTATTATTATTTATTTATTTATTTATGTTAATTTTCTCCTATCTCAACCAACCACTACCAAAGAAGTTGGGATAACAGTAGACCTTCCATTGCCAATTTGCTCTTAACTGTAGTAAATAAAAAGCAATATATACTTGGAATCCCATTTCCATCAAAGTGTATGACATTCTTTTGCTTTTACATTTACTTTCTTTCCCACTTTCTTTATATGTAGTTCATAGATTTCAGCCTGGCCTGGATATGCAGATTGATATATTTGGCTCTGATTCTAGATAACATTTAATCTTGACTCAAATCCCAAACCTATTTAGGAAGGACTGAGGTACTTCTTTAAGATGAAGTGTATGCTTGTGTTCCCTTCATGAATAGATATGAACTTAAATGCATTTGTGAACCAAAGTCAAAAATGCTGAGGTGTGTTTTTTTTTTTTTCCTTTGGCCTCAGTCTGAAAGATTGAAGCACAATAATTCTCAAAATGTAAATTGTATGTGTGAGTGCACACATAAGCAAATGCATATGCATACTTCTGACCTTGCAGACCTTCAAATCAGGATCTTAGATAAAAGACACTGAGATATCTTTCTATGCTTATAAATTGTTTTATTCAACAGATTCAACAGGTAACGAAAAGACTGTTTACAATGTTCCAGATTTTTTCCTAGAGTTGTTCCATAGAAAGACAAGAGATGAAACACTGATACTGTTACTTTCACAACACAGAAAGCAGGTTGTACTACTACATTCATCAAATTTGGTCTATGCTTCATGCACCTAGGGCATTTCCGAATCAATTTGCAAAACTGCTTTCCTAAACACATCTCACATAATAAGAAAGCCTGAACACATACTTGGTATTCCAGTTAGGTGAGCTTTAGCAACCAGTGAAGAGAATAGACAAAGGATTCTGCTGAATATTGTTGTTTTGCATATTTATCCAATTTTCTATTTTTATGATAACTATATTCAGAAAATATCCTCTGTCACAATGCAAATACATTTTTTCTCTACAGTACTTATCAGCTAACTATCACAGGTTTAGCCTTTAGCCTTTAGACAGATTTACGGAAACTCTAGAATTTGTATTGTTTTTTATGCCAGAGATGTGATTCAGGAGGGATATTTATTTTTTTTATATATATATTTCTGGGAGGGGAAAGATTGAGAATAAATGGAATATGACTATTATGTAATGTTAGAAAGGGTTTCTTAAAGATGTGAAATGCAATTTTATTTATTCACCTAATCTCTGGATTTGACAGGTTTCTTTAGAAACTTCTTGCTTGTTTGTTTGTTTGTTTGTCTGGGGGTCTTGGGCAGAGGTAGGGTTTGGAATAGCTCAGAAAAGACTACCACATTTTTATTTTTACTCTGAAACTTGGTTGTTGTTTTTTGCCATCACAATTTTGTCATTGTAACAATTGACATAATTTTATGTAATTATTATTCACTTGGAAAATTGGAACGAGAGACTTAAAATTTAACAGAAATTCATTTGGAGCCAGCAAAACTGCTAAGCTGTAGAGGACATTGACTCTATACCACAGGGATCCCAGGACTTCAGCTTTACATATAGTTACAATAATCCAAGATAGTGGGAACAGAATATAGGTAGTGCCCCTTTTCATTTTTATGAAACTTAGCAAACTGAAAATGAAATAACATCATTTTGTTCAACAGTGTTATCTAGTGCTATCTAGACCTATGAACCCAGCTAGGAACGCGAGCACAACATTATGGTACTGTCACTGTGAGGAAAGAAAACCTGGGCTCAGAGGTACAGATAGGAATTTGCCAGCACTGCAGAAATATTCCATTTTTTAATTGTCGTTAGATCAGCCCTGTTTCAACACTATGCAGAGGCAGTTGTTCTATCTGGAAAAACAAATTTCATGCATTTTTAAGTGATGTTGCATTAGCTGAAACTGAAATAGTTGAATATTTTTCTGCATGTTCTTAACGTACCAGTCCAATATTCATACTCTTTATAAAATGATTTTAAAATTTGCATGTTACATATTGCCATGTATGACTAAATTACAAAAGGTTAAAATATTCGTGCCAGAAATTTATGTTTTTGAACAAAAGCAATATGATTTGACAAAACTATCTTACTGCACAAGCTTATGTTGCACTATAAATCTCTGTCAACTGACATGAGGAAAACCCAACAAAAACAACCAAAGAGGATGAGTATAACCAGTGTCTTTCTGAAGATAAGTGAGGAATGATTTGAAATTCCACCTTTACAGAGTATTCTGATAATTAAACCAATCAGCTGGTTTTGGTCCTCTAAAAATAAACCTCATTTGTTTAATGCAAATTCATTTAACAAAGCATGTGCAAAGTCTAATATAGGCTGTTTCTTTTTAGAATGAAGTCATAGATCATGTAAAGATTTTTGATTAATCTAGTATGTTTTATCCATTAAATAATAATTAAAAAGGAAAAAAAAAATATCTCAGTTGTTCCTAATAGAGAGCCAAAGGAATTGGTCTTGATGCTATAGAAAAAGGAATAAATGTTTAGAACTTGTCATGACCTTTTATATAACTCTACAGTATTAGAGCCTACTGTTCAGCAGAAAAATATGCTTTTTAACTCCCAGCATAGATTTATTAGGTACTGTGAGATGTGCCCCACCATTGAAAAGCCAGAAATAGCACATTCATAATGTGACATATTCTGCAGCCTCAGAGGATCTTTCTTATTGCATCTTGGAGAGTGAAAGATTTACAAGCACAACAGAAATGGCCTTTAAAAATCCCAGGTATTAATGACAGTTTTCTGATAATAGCTTTATTGGCTTCTATTAAGAAGTTTATTACATCAGTCTAATACAATACTACTCTATTACTGCTGTAATACAATATGATGAATGAGTGTTATGTCTCCCATATTGCATTAACACCATATTAAGTTAATCAAATGCAGTCATAGCTTAGTATGATGGATGAGATGCACACTATTGTCAGCAATTATGTATAAAAAAGTCCATAATTCCTATATTTTCTCACATTTGTTCTGTTTAAGATAGTTATATATAGTTCCCCCAAACAAGCTAACACCAGTTGTTTTTTACAGTGTTTTGCATTTATCAAAGCATTGTACAAAAATATAAATGTCAAACTCTTCATTTAGAAATAGGCAACTGAGAGCTGATGGGATTTTCTTCATGTTGTTCGGCAGGTTAATTGTGAACGGAACTTGTACTTCTGAATTGCTGGGTACTGACCTAGGTATTTGTGTTGTTGGCTGAAAGAAGAATCCCACTGAAGTTACTGAGATAAAAAAATGTGACATTTCTTTTTTAAGTACTGTCCTCCTTCATGTTTTTTTTTTCCACTTCATGAGCAGGCAGCATCATATGGAGGTACTTTAACTAAGCTAGGAAGACTAATTCATACCCAGAGAAATCAGCAATGTGCTTTTCCCAGGTTGTAATGGCATTATGTAATAAAGTATAATGTAGAATTGTGCTTTGTAGGTTTATATTTTCTCTAGTATCTGAAAGTAATGAACATTTGTAAAGCTTGGCATTTGCATAAAGGACACAGAGACCATTTGTGCAGCATGATAGCGATAAACATGTGACAGTGATACACTTTAAGAGCTAAGATATTACTGGGGAACAATGTATATTCACATGAATGGAAGATTACCTTTCATGGCTTTCATCCCCTGCCACAACTTCATACCGTTTCCTCTAGTCCTGTCATTATTCACTTGGGAGAAGAGGCCAACACGCACCTGTCTAAAACCTCCTTTCAGGTAGTTGTAGAGGGCAATGAGGTGTCCCCTCAGCCTCCTCTTCTCCAAACTAAACACGCCCAGTTCCCTCAGCTTCTCCTCAAAGGACTTGGTCTCTAGACCCCTCACCAGCTTGGTGGCTCTCCTCTGGACATGCTCCAGCACTTCAATGTCCTTCCTGTAGTGAGGGGCCCAGAACTGAACACAGTACTCAAGGTGAGGCCTCACCAGTGCTGAGTACAGAGGCACGATGACTTCCCTACTACTGCTGGCCACGCTATTCCTGATACAGGCCAGGATGCTGTTGGCCTTCTTGGCCACCTGGGCACACTGCTGGCTCACGTTCAGCCTGCTGTCAGCCAACATCCCCAGGTCCTTTTCTGCTGGGCAGCTTTCCAGCAACTCTTCCCCAAGCCTGTAGCGTTACCTGGGGTTGTTGCGACCGAAATGCAGGACCCGGCATTTGGCCTTATCGAACCTCATCCCTTTGGCCTTGGCCCATTGATCCAACCTGTCCAGATCCCTCTGTATTGCCTTCTGGCCCTCAAGCAGATCAACACTCCCGCCTAGTTTGGTGTCATCTGCAAACTTAGTGAGGGTGCACAAAATGTAGATCATTATTTACATTAAAGTACAAGTTATTAATTATATTTGATACATACCATTCTTTTTTACACTGGAATTAAGAATGTGCTCAAAAAGCAGATTTCAAAATTACACACGCAGCATTTGACTCTAGAGCTTAACATGATTTTGAGAATGTATGTTTTTATCATTCTTTAACAGTTGTCTGACTAAGAAAGAAAACATATCAGCTGATCAAAAGTAGCAGACAACAAATATTGAAAAATAACAATAGAAATAAATACTTACATGTGGAAAAGACAGCAAGAATTTAAAACACGTAGACTTCATTCAGAAAAGAATATGGCATTTAGGTAACATTCAGCATCAACGTTAAACCCTTTCAAAACTGCAAAGATTTAAGACCATACTTAATTGCCTTGCTGAATCAATCCGTGGTTTCAATTATTTGATATTAAGCATTTCACTATTCAATTTGGAGTCATTAAAAAAAGTAAAAATGATTGGCTAGTTATGTATAATGAATAAATTCCCAGAAGTTATGTATATTCTAAACAAGGAAAAACTTCCAAATATACCAACTAAATGACTTATTACAGGGTATGCTTTCCACTGTTATCTGAAGGAGGAAAATTTTTCACATAATATTTTGGTATTTCCAAGAATGGAAAAAAGGAAGTTTTTTGCAAACATGTAGTATATTGGTTTTGCCATTAAAGATCAATTTTAACTGACAGATTTTTATACTTTTGAGAGTTATGCCAAATAGGACATAGCAAAGTCTAGATTTTATGCAGACCAGCAACATCAAGTTCAAAATAAGAACTCTAAGAAAATAATTTATTTTGCAAAATGTTACTTTATTAACATTATATATTCCTCCATTAAGTATTCTCCCACTGATTTTGCACAGCGAGTGTTTAACCTCATATGATTATGAGTTCTTAATTATTACAAATGATATAGAAAGTGATATAACCATGATTGTTTATTTAGTGGGAAGAACTAGTGGATAACAAATAACAAAAGACAGATTATTTTTGTCAAAAGTAGACCTTTCCTAGGTGGCAGTATGAGTTGGAGACCCAGCCCTGATCACAGCACTGCATTCGATTTCAGGGTTACTTTTCTGAAAAGTACATTGAAAGGCAGGTTAAAAACAAAATAACAGCAAAGAAATTCCTAGTAGAAGAAAACACTTTGTGTAATGCACTGCTCTCCCTTTGGAGAGGGATTCAGAGTAAGAATGCATTGAAAATGTGAAAAATGTCAGCTATTTCAGTAAATGCACTACTGACAAGCTCTTAGATATTAGATTTAAGAATATGTATAGTGAACAGGGTAGTAACGCAGAAAATGGCATTATATTTCAGGCCACACCAGTTCACTGAAGCCTGTAGACCTCCATATAGAACTATACTTAAATTCATAAGAAATTTGTGCACTTTTTAATCTCAGATTGTCAATTTTCTGTCAGTGACAAGATAAACATAGGCAAGCAAGCAGTGCAAGAAATAAATGGTCTCTGAATTTATGATGTTAGAACTTAAAGACTAACATCAGTACTATATAAACTGCCAGAAAGAGCCTGTGTTCAAACCGCTTATTGATATGCTTACCCGTGGAGTAACCTATAGTATTTTTTAGACACTTTTTAATTTTGACAGTATGTAAAAAGGGATTATGTAGTCCAGTTTGCTTTAAAAGTTATAAGTAGATTTTTTTTTAAATCAGTATTGTATGTAGAAATTAAAAAATAAAGAAAAAAAAAGGTAGAATAGAAGGATGAGAGAAGCAAGAACAACTTCAGTTACACATAGGTAGTCATTAGCTTTTTTGAAACCATAGTAAAATTGTTTCATGCCTGGATATCTTGATCTGTGTATAATTATTAACCTAATTCTGTTCAATGTAGATTCTCAGTGCATGCATTGGGAGTTAACACCTTGAATATCAGTAATTGGTGTGAGAATACTTCTCTCACCTTACACATTTTCAGGTTAGCAAGAATGGTATTGCAGGGAGCTAATAGGAACTAGACCATAGCATAATTTATTGTTATTTTTAAACCTAGTGCTAGTGTTAGTAGATTTAATAGCCTTTCTGTTTTAAATCAGAAAATAATTCAAGTCAGAACATGATTTAGATCCTCCCAATATTTCACCAAAAATCTTATTTCCCAGTTTGAAATGGTTTAACAAAATTATCTGAGCAATGGCTCTAACTGACTGTCCATGACATGTCACAGACAAGCCACGGGGAAAGTGACTTCTCTCCCTGCAGGTGACTTCCATCACTGCAGGAGATGTTCCTTCCCATGTTTGACGTCTTCGCTTAATCGAAGTGCTGGTGTTCCATTTTGTCACATGCACAGCAGCTCAGCATGGGCAATCCTCACTACTAGCACAAGAGACAAACAGCACTTCAGGAAAGGAAAGGACGGAGTTCGGTCCCTTTCCATCCACTTCCCCTATTCCTGGAACATAAAAGCTATGGAAGAAGCCCAGGGAAGGGATGGAGGCAGTTCTGGCATCAAAGCAGGGTTAGACAATATAGTACACTTGACTAATGTCAGTGCTTCAAATGTATGGTAATTTTCAGTATCATGTACCTTCAGAATCATAGTAGCACTTTGGTATAGCATAGCAAATCTGCAGGAAAAAATGAATAGATATACAATGGGAATATTTCCACTGCTGAATCAGAAGCATTCAATGTCCCAAGGATGTAGAAAACTAGTAGGTCAGAAAAGAAGCAAACCGGTGCTGGTTTGCTCATCTACTTTAGTGTCCAGTTTCAGAGGGACCTCTACTGACATAGTTAGCCTTAAAGGATGGACCTGTCATCCATTGTGTGACCTTCCAGTGAAATAATGAAGTATAAAACTGACTTAGAGGTAAATTGATATGGGTAGTAACCATCCTGTCCCCATGGATATACACTTCATAAACATGTAGCTTGCTCACTTCAGCTGTGTTAAAATTCAGAGGGTATTTCACTTGTTATCATGCAGACGTCATTGGCATTTTTCAGAGATGATGATGGGAGGGGTCATACAATGTTTTTCAAATGCAATGTGGTTCTGAAGTACATTTGTGTGCTAAGGTCTTATCATAAAAACACTTTTTAGGTCCAACACTATTGCTCAACATTTTTGGAAGGCTACTGAATAGAAAATAAGGTTTTTTTTGTTTCCTTACTCTTATTTAAGAAAAAAACCAAAAACCTTTAGGAATTTTGTTTGAACATTCCGAAGACCTTTTTTAAAATGTGAATCTGCATTGAATTGTCTATATCATTTTTTCCAAAGCTGAGTTAATTTTTCCTAGAAGCACTTGCATCTATAAGTTTTAAATTTTTTCTTTATTTGAAATAAAAACCAGGAAGGCTAAGATCTACTTTAACATTCTGTGCAGATACTTAGGAGTGTGGGAAAATATTAAAAGCAAGTTCTTCAACCTACCGCTTTCATAAGAACAGAATTCTAAAAAATTATATTACAGTGTCTGAGCTGGTTGTGTCATCCTGATTAAAATTTGTTCAAGATTAATTTGTTCTCACTAAGAAATATGCTGATTCCGAATTGAAAGAAGCTGGTTTAAAGATGAATAAGTTTTACCCCTTGCATCAGCTCTGCATCTTGCATCCTTAAGGGTTGTTCACCCTGCAGATGGGCAAGAGGCTTTGCTGCTGTTTATTTTCTCCAGAGACTTTTGTCATGATGAGGCAGCTGTAAAATCTGGTGTTTTCCAAGAGCTATACCTATAGATAGTGTGCCCTTCACTGATGTATATCCCCTGAATTTCACTGTAAGAGCTCTTCTGCTGAGACCACCCCTGTCTTTGAGTGTTGTGTGAGTTATGCTCTGAAAGGCAGTGCAGTTTCTCTCCACTTGGAATATGGCTGCAGCTGAACCTAAATAAAACTTTTGCTGTATTCATCTTTCACTGAATTACCTAGAATAATTCGATGCCTGATTGAGCCATGAAAATTTGGCCTTGGAAATGCAGGAGACGTCTTTTTCAACACTTTAGTAGAATGATTGTCTCTTCAGAATATCATCAGTTTTAATATGTACTTGTAATTATTCTCTGGCATTTAAATCCATTTGGCTCACCTTCTTTTATTCTTCTTGTGAAATTCTTTTCAATTTGTAACATAGCCTATGAGGTCTTTTCAGTGAAATCTGGTGTTATTATTTTTTGCTGAGTTAATTTATGCTGAGTTAATTGTCGGCAACAGGCATTTTAAAGACCCACCTATGACCCATGAAAAACTTCAAAAATCATTCAATTTAGAGTTACTTTAGAACACATACATTACATTTTGTGCAATTCTCTTCCTTTGTTTATTATTACGAAGAACATTTGCATGTAAACAAAGTCTATGCTCATCTGCTTCTGTTGTTTATTTCTCACCTAAAGAAATGATCTTCAATTTGAAGTCCTGTGATTATAGTAGCTTCCTTGGACATGTTTAGTATGTTACAAATGTAGGTTTATATCTTCAAGCTGAGAATAAGCAAAAAAGAACAGATGAACCCTTAAAAATCACAGATCCTGTTGAGAGGTGGATATGCCTAGCAGTGGAAAAGGACAAGAAGGAAGGCACACAGGAACTGACATAAATTTCAAAAAATAATTGTTTTCCAATATTTGCAAGCCAACAAGTTATCAAATGAAGGCATACAATATATGTGATCTGTGAGAATACTATTCTTTGATTTTATAATTAATTTCAAGTGATCCTGAAAATGTATTTGAATTGTGTGTAAAAAATATTTTCTACCTGACACTTAAAGACATTGTTTTAGGGGTGCAATGCAGCAGGCAACTGACCCTCCAAAAACACCACCTGGAACGCCTAAGAAAAACAAGACAAACGTAACCAAACGAAACCAACAGACAAAAAGCCCACAGCAAAGCTACCCCACAATATTTCAGAAGGAAAGATAAATAACATGTTTATTCAAACTGACATTTCAACAAAGAATCTTGAGTGACATTATTGAGTAAAAAAGACTAAACCATGATGTGTGGGCTTATAAAAATAATCTTACTGTTTCATAATAAAAACCAACTCACTTATTTAAAAGTATTTAAAATATATTATACACATATCTGATATGCTTTCTTCCAGTTTTGGAAGAAAGTGACATTATATGGACTATAGTATTATATAGAAGTGGTTTTTTTCCCACCATAGTGTTACTTGTTCCATTCTGATTGTTATATTGATTTTTCCTCCATTTCAAAGCCAGTCTGACTTAACCACTATTAGTAGATAAAAACATTTTTCATCCATCTAGAACACTTACATTCTACATTTTTACTGCAAAAAATTTCTTGTAGGAAAAACACAGAAACACCTTCTTACTGGTGTATACATTTAACATCTCTAGGAAAGAGAAGGTCCCTTGTTTTTCCTTTTATCCTCATAAGAGGATACATACAGAGACTTAGTTGGTTCGGGATATCCCAATGCCATTCACAGCGCCAAGAAAAAGGGCCAAGAGATCTAGTGGTATTCTTATGTTCTGTACACAAGTTGCTGGGAGACTCTTTTCCTTAGTGGTATCTTTTTCTTTTGTGTTTTGGTACAGGGCTAGAAAATGAGTTCTCTGAGCTTTCAGAAAACCTATTACTAGGTTACATGGTATAGAGCATTTTCTTGTTGTAGCCATTCTATGTTTAAATGTAAGACAACTCACATTTTGATTCATTCAAAGAAAGTACATATGAATGTCTCCACAATCTAGGCCTTATAGCCTTATCCTTATGATATTAAATAAACAGTCATCTATTTAAAATTGATATATGTTTATCAGAAAACTTTAGAAATAAACGACCTGCTGCCAAACTGGATTCCATACCCTTCTCCTGGGACAGCTAATGAGAAACACTTTTAATTCTCCTAAGTCACAACATTTCTTTTGATAATTCTAACATTTTTCTTTATTTTTATTTAGAAAAAAATATAGTATTATTGTTGTTATTTGAAGCAAGTGATGATAATAATAGTAATTACCCAGTGTTACTAAAGTCATAACTTGATTTAATGGGATTCAACTGAAATATCTTTATATCAAAGTGAGCAAAAGGTTTATGATCTAATCCTTAATGAGTCTTTTGAAGTACATTTATTGTAAAATGATTTAATTTCACAGTCTTGTACTTTAGAGAATCTAATGGAACAACTTATCAAAAGCACTACAAAGATTGTAGTCTTATCCGTGAGCTGATCTGCACTCTTAAATGTTAACAGTGAGACTGAGAATTACAGCTGTATTATGTATTTTATACATGTATAAGGAATATGAAATGTTCTTTTGGAACATTATTCCATGTAATATATTTTTATGGAAACTAGTTGCAATTTTAATTAGATTGCATCCCCTCGAGATCTGAAAGATCTAAAGAACAATGAGTAAAATTCTGGAAAAGATGTTTTAGTTTTCATTAAAATATAATGATAACCTTAATGCTTCTTGATTCTTTTCACAGTCAAACACTAACAATAACAAATTAGAAAACAGTACAGATTTTTTTTGTTCTGTGATGTCATATTAGAAACAGAAAACAGTTCTGAGTATGAGGACAGTTATTTTGTATAAAAGGTAAATACCATGCGTCATTGACAATGCAAACATTTTACACCATTCTGTTGAAAGATAATTAAACATTCTGTCCATTAAAAAAATCCAACTACCTTCTTAGAAAAGAGGAAAATTTCAACAGGTAAGAGAGTGGATGTTATACTTAAGGATAGGTGCATGATTATATACCTCTTCAAAACAGTCTCTCTACCAGGGAAGGAACAATTTTACTGTTTGGTATAGATGGAAGGTGAAACTCAGTAGACCCAGTTTGAGACATTGAAGCTTGTAGGCACTGCTGCAGTTAAACAAATAACCAAAAAAATTCCCAGTAAATAAACATTGGTATTTGTTCTCAGTGTTTCTAAGGATGAAATTTCAACTTCTGGCATCAACAGAATTCACATTCTTTAGAAATATCTACAGACTGATATACAAAGTCTTTTGCTTGTCTCTACCTTGTTTACGGGTAGTGGCATGTCAATTTTCATTTAAATGTTGCGTAACTGTTTTTCAGTCCAGGGGCTTGTATATATATCTCTTTGGTTGAGAGTGTTTCACAGGTTGGTTGAGTCTCTATGCTGAGCTTAGCAACGAACTGCCACAACTAAGTAAATAAAATTACTTCTTCCTATGTTTAGATTAGACATTAGGAAGAATTACTTTACTGAGACAGTAGTCAGGCACTGGAACAGCCTACCCAGGGAGGTGATGGAGTCACCATTCCTGGAGGTATTTAAGAAAAGTGTAGACATGTCACCTCAGGGCATGCTCTAGTGCCCAAGATTGTTGGTTTGTGTCTGTTTGTGCTTTGTTTTGCTTTTTTCTTTCTTTTTTTTTTTTTCTTTGTGGTTGGACTTGATGATCTCAGAAACCTTCCAACCATGAAGATTCTGTGATTCTGTGAAAATAATACAGTTCCAATGTAATTCTAAGCTCTGTGACAACCCAAAGACAGTTACAGATGTAATCTGGTTTATTTGTAGTTTATTAGGAACTGTATGTTACGTTCCCTTTAAAACAATGTGGTGGAGCATCAGTGAATAACATGCAAAACCTGCATGTTGGTCTATCCTTGTTGCTGGTCACCCTTTTATTTCTGTTCTATAGTTTCTGGTAACTTTGAGTTTTCTGTATTTAAAAAAACCCACTTTGTTCAGGTTGTTTTTTGTTGGTTTTTTTTTCACATCAGAACTATCTTTGGGGTTTTAAAAGTCCTGTTGGCATACGTTCACTAAAAGGAAAAGATATATCCAGGACCCTCATGAAGCCCTAAAGAACTTGGGGCACTGACGTTGTATGTTGAGACACAATTTCCTAATCTGTCTATGCTTGCAGATTGGTACAGAGGTTGCTGATTAATTTATTTATAATAACCTGGATTGACTGATAGATACAACATTTAAGATTTGCTTAGTAAGATACAAAAAGAAAAGGAACACACCGAATAACAAACAAAAAGAAAAGGAAGAAAAAAAAAAGAACAAGAAGAAAAGCATTGCCATATAAGAAAAAAATCTTCATTCTAAGGAAATAAATAATAAGAATTATAGCATTCCACCATCCAGGGAAAAGTATAGTGAAAATGAAGGTTGAAGAAATTGTGGAACATGTGGTAAAAATAGCAATACTTCAAACTGACAAATCCTTGTCTTGTATAAAATGACAACTAATTATATACCTTTAATCTAATAAAGTAAAGTTTTGTCATCATTTTCAAAATGATTTGTTTTGCATAGACTAAATTCTAGTAGAGGATAGATGCTTTTATATAGCTAGCCATTCTAGCATTCTGTTAATTCATTTTTAAGATAATGAAGATATGCCTCCAAATTTTGTAGGACTCATCCCTCAGGTTACTATGTTATTACTAACTGTAGCCACTGGATTTGGAGGTTTTACTGAGAAAACTCATTTTTACCACTTTTATTGATGACCTTGACAGTTTTATTTGTTTCAAACCAGCTTCCCACAGAAGAATATGATTTGCTGTTGACTCTAAAATCGAAGATTTGCAAACATAAGATAATGGGATGAAGAACAGAGGTAGACCTATGTATATATTGATGAATATCAGAAAAAATGACAATTACAGAGATTAATACTATTAAAAATAACAACATTATGCCATCATTTCAAAATTTTATACCAAAATTTATTATCTTCATATGACCGTATGTTTTTTTTTTCATTTTTCATGCACTTGTATGTCTTTTCAAATAAGCAAAACCACCCCAACACTTACCTGTTTTCCACTCTTTATCTGTGAGTGCCATGTATGTGTATGTGTGTGCATATACACTCTTCTGTGTCTCTTGCTTTATTGCTCAAATGCATTGAATAAAAATGTTGGTGAAAAAATAGACTGGGTTTATCTTCCATTTAAAATAGGAAGTATGGAGTTTGATATGGACGTATGAAACAATTTGCCCTATTGCAAAAACAAGGAAATATCTGCTACGGAAGCAGGGACTGGTTGTTTTGGCACACTAAAATAGTGTGTGATTCCCAGGCAGGGTATGAAAAGTCCCCTTAAACAACCAACTAAACAAAAGAAACAATTATTTAATTGAGGAGTTTCTTTTCCTTACCATCATTAGAAGTTCCAGCATTTTGTGAAGAGGAGTCTCATTGGCCCAATGATATGCTAAAGAGTGCACCCTCCTGGAGGGAGGGTAAATATGCAGGTGAGTTGTCCTATTCCATAGGAGTGTGTCCCTACATTAAGCATAGCCAGCAGGCCGAGGGAGGTGATTCTGCCTCTCTACTCTTGAGACCCCATCTGGAGTATCATGTCCAGCTTTGGAGTCCTCAGCACAAGGACATGGACCTGTTGGAGCGGGTCCACAGGAGGGCCAAAAAATGATCAGACGGCAGGAGCACCCCTCCTATGAAGACAGGCTGAGAGAGTTGGGGTTGTTCAGTCTGGAGAAGTCTCCAGGGAGACCTTATAAAAGCTGTCCAGTATCTGAAGGGGGCCTACAAGAGGGACAGGGAGGAACTCTTTTATCAGGGGGTGGAGAGATAGGATGAAGGGCAATGGTTTTAAACAGAAAGAAGGTAGCTTCAGATTAAATATTAGGAAGATATTCTTACTATGAGTGTGCTGAGACACTGGAATAGGTTTTACACAGTTGTGGTTGCTCCATCCCTGGAAGTGGTCAAGACCAAGCTGCATGGGGCTTTGAGCAACGTGGTCTAGTGGGAGGTGTCCCTGCCCATGGCAGCGGGGTTGGAACTAGATGATCTTTAATGTCGCTTCCAACCCAAACCATTCTATGATTTTATGATTCTATTATGAGTTTATGGTCATAATTTATATGTGTCATATAGGACTGTCTCAAATTAATATTACCTTTTTTTCCCTTTTGTTCTAATAAAACATAATATGGCAGAAGAACATTTACCATGTGGATATGAAAGATTACCTTTTCACGTCCATATTCAGGTTAAGATTTTGATTTTAATACTGTGGAGAAAATCATTACCCTTATATAATAAACAAAAAGTACAGTAACTACATCTCACACTTTGACAGTTAAAATTAATGTCCACACATAGCACAGGGATTTTTACTGTATAACATCAGTTAAGTTTAAAACAATCCATCTGACAATAGTTTTTCCAAGTACGTTTAATCTTCTAATAGTAAGATTACAAACAGGCTGTGGATTCTTTACTGCTTGACTACTTCAGTTTAATTGTGCTCATATTTGTGCATTTATTTATGACATTTTGTCAATGAGTGAAAAGTAATTGATAGTTTCCAAGTTAGAATATTTTGAGCTGTAAGTGATAAATCAATCTTAAATGGGAGTGAAGGAGTAACTTCCTGGGAGAATTGTGTATTTCTGATCAGATAGGTAAGGCTGCACTAAAAATGCAAACTTCCTTCTGAAACTCACTCTCTGAAAATCCACATGAACAAAAGATTTTCTTCCTTTTCATTCATAGTACAGTTGACTGCTTTCAAGTTGTTTGCTCACATTCAATTATTTCCCTCATGTAAGCTTGGGTGGGACTGCTGGGAGATGAATGAACAATGTTAATGTGGGAGCACAAGGATTTTCCTTTAGGGCATTGTTAGAATCCAATACATTCTGACAAAGCTCTTTTAGATATTCTACATGTGGAAGGTTTAATTGTTGTTACCAAATTTTTTATTTGAATGTATTTGATACTATACTGAAGTTTGATTTAATGAGGGATACAACTTTATACTTAAATCACAATTCAGGTACAAATTACACTGACTACAACATGGTAGTTGTAATTTACAGTGGAATCACAATACAAATACAATGCTCATTACCAGTCTCTGTAATATGCTCATTATCATGATACTAGGCTTCTCCAACCATCACAGAGGAGTACGTGAGTTGAAACCAGACCAATACCATTTTTCTTTATTTTTCAATGTTCTTTTGGGTTTTGTTCCGGTTTTGTACTCTGCTGAGCTGAGTCATGTATGCACACACACTCATGGCACCTCAGGACACTGAGGCAAAAATATTTTGAGTTTATCTTTTTACCCCACAAGATGTTACAGAATATTGGAACAAGATACCCAGGCTTCATATGTAAAAAGGGATCAAAGGCTTGAGCTTAGTTCTGCATTGAGTCATTAACACAGGAAAAGATTTAAGTGAGATCATATGGCACTGCCAATGAGAAAAAAATGATATTAGGGTGGTGAAAAATTTAATGCTTGAGAAAATGACAAAGATAAACCTCAAGAGATTCAAGTAATCCAAGCAAGTTATGAATTTAAGACATGTGTAGACAGATTTGCAACAGTTGGCTGCAAACATTTAACTTAGTGAGAAATCCGTCAAAATAGTGTAAATTTCAACTGAGGAGCTAAATTAGGGATTACAGTTAGATTTAAACCACCCTGTGAAATGTATTTCTATATAAACTTTTTCTACATCAAACTATTAACACATATTAATAAAATCAGTGCAAAATCTTTGTTACAACACTTCAGTTCCAGGATGTGGAAAAGAACATCATCATAAACAGTAACTCAGAAAATATATTACAAGAGGCCACAGGCAGAGGTTCACACCTAGTCAAAGGAGGCTAAATAGCTTAGGCACTGTTCTAAGTTATAAATAGCTGGATAAGAACATTCAGTTATCTGCAGGAAATTATAAGGACTGGGAGTAGATTGCTGGCTGAGAAAGTTGAAAAACATTGATTTACATGATTATGATTCATTTGCATTTGACATTTCCATTTAATTAAACATGTAAAGTAACAAGCATCACAAATAAAAATGAATGTTTAAAATGTCCAGGGAATCATCTACCTGAAAAACTCATGTAAAAGAAATTAAGAGAACTAATTTGAAATTGAATGTTTTTATCGCTTTCTGTTTAAAATACTTATTTGAAACCAAATCTGAATACCTATTCAACAAAGTAAACACAAGACTACTCAGAAGTGTTTTGCCAGATATATGACAAAGAATTATATCGGTAGAGAAGCTAATGCTCTCACCTTATTTTAGATATGAAGGAGGTTTGAATTCAATGAAAAGAACTAACAATGAAAAACTACTTTGGCATTTCAAATTATTAGATTGAATTTATATTTTGAGCACTGTTTTGAATCTCCAAAGAATACTGTCACACAATATTTACATGAATGGTATATGATGTACTGTCTTAGATGACAAAAAACTGCAAATCCATATGTTTTCTAAAAATGAATAATTTTAATGTTATTTATTTTCATAAGGACAAAGCCCCTATAAAAGAAACAGAAAAAATATTTCTAATATTATTTTTTAACTTAGTTTAATACAATAGCAGTGAGCCTATGTTGTAGAGGTTACTTATCGGGCATAGAAAATAACTAATTTCATGCACAAAATACAATGTCTATCCAATACTGTCCAAAAGTGACATATTTATACATAATGGAATCAATTTTGGGAAAAAAAAGAAAAAGTGAGGCTGTGGAAAAGGTCATGCCTCAGCAGATTTAAGATGGTGCAACCAAACTTTTTTTCAAACAAGGCTATTAAACAAGATAAATAAGAAATTTGTCATTAACATCAAAGGGGCTAAATGACACTACTTGTAGAGAAAATCATAATAAAATCCAGTTTCTAGGAGCTACATCCAGACAAAATGAAATGAAAAATGCTGAAATAATTTTAGGAAGGGCTTAATAATGCAGTCCAAGACAGACTTGTTTCATTCAAGCAGAAAACCAGATGTGCCAAAACTTCATTAAAAGAACTAGGTATATCGGGTCATCTTCTTACCAAGCAACTTCTCTAGCCACCAATTTAAACACAGTAAAACCAGAATAAATATTGGGCTTCTGAAATAAGCTAGTTGCTTTTTGGAAGATATGCTAAAATGAAATATAAGTTATTAGCTCATATATGTTTCTGTGTGTTTGATAGTATCCGAGTCATACTGAGAGAAAAAAGGTAGTCAAAAAAGTCAACTGCAATTTCAAGTTGCCTTTACAAAATGTATTCTTTTAAGAGTAAACGTGACAAAATGGGTTTAGTCTTGCTAGTCAGCAGTCAATAATGGATATTCAGGAATTTTAATAAAAAATTATTCTGGGGAATATTCTTTCCCAGAATAATCTCAACTTCAGAAATTTGTTGCTTAGGCACCTCCACATTTAGAATTCTTGAACAGATTTTTCTTCAGGTCATTTGTGCAGTTGGCCATATTTTGTAGTAGAAACTAAGCTGCATAATATAAAATCACAGTAGCAACTCGTAGTGTCTAGAGGAATATCAGTGTTGCATAAGCTACCTTTTGGGCATGAATCTTCCAATAATTTACCTTAAATGGAATTGTTGCGTTATCTTGCCTATTTACTTCTAAGCTTCTATTTGCTTCAGGTTCACAGAATCACAGAATGTTTGTATCTCCAGTAGGCAGAAATATCGTTAATATTGCTGCATAATACCATTAGAATAGCTCCTTCTAAAAATCTTGAATTGTTTGTATACAACAGTAACAAAAAAGTCCCCATTCACCTTCTGACTTTTGACACTACATCTTTCCAGGACCCTGTATTTTATGATATCAATTTAAGGGTTTCTTAATTTCCCTCCCACCTCAAGAAACTGGTTTGAAATATTGGCTATTGTCATAGTTTAGTGATCTCATTACTCACAAATTTCTAACAGCCACTATTCCCTGCATGATTAGCCTTGCTACCACAGATGACAACCTGAAGCCTAGGTTCCAGGTTTTGCAGGAAGGGTGAGGTAGCAAAGAAGACCAAAATACTGAGTTATCACTAATATTCTCAACTGCTTCAATATCTTTTTGCAACATTACAAAAGTTTTACTCAGAGTTTAATTTAGACATTTGAAGAATGTGCCTCTGTGAGACAATGCTTCCCAAAAGCAATCATTAATTTTTTGCCTTAATATTAAGCCAAATTACAATAACAGATGATTAAGGAAAAAAAAAGAAAAAAAAAAAAGACGTAAATGTAAAATACCAGATATGACAATTTGATACCTCAGCTATATATGGAAAATGTCTTACCAGCTTTTCTTTGAAAATCAATAATCTATTAAGTATGTACAGTACTCTGAACTACCCTTGTGACTTTAGATTCCTCAAAAGAGCTAAAAATTGATTTAATGCATAATTTCTTATTTGCAGCTATAGATTGCTTTTCAAATCTATACAGCTCACACTCCTTTCTTTTGCGTTTTCAATTTTACTTGCCATTTGTTCTGTTTTATTCTACTTTGTTCTACCAAGATGAATACTTTTCAATATTCCATGCATAGGTCATTATCCTTTATTGTCGTTCAGTGGGTCCTTTAGCATCTCTAGCTTAAACTCAGTAATTAAAAGAGCTCAGAAAATCCTTAGCATGAGCTTTCCACAAAGCAGAAAAGTGAATTTTTCCCCCAGTGGCTGCTGCTGAAAGGAAAAGGAAATTGAGGAAACAGGACAATTAAACTTTACACCACTACCTCATATTTTATTCAGTGTGATCAGAGAATACTTGGCTAGTTCACCACCATGGGGAAATTTTTCATGTTGATTTATAGCAGTGGTTCCTACTTTTAACTTGAAGAATTAAGATTTTAAAATATATAATGATTTTAAAGTACTTCAATGTAAAAAACTGTTTAAGTAACCAGCTCTCATTCCAGTATAACCTATGATACTATTCAAATTCATGTGGTGAAGTGGAAGGTCACTGACGACTATTTGAATGAGTAGTGACCCCCAAAACCTAAATGCTAAGTACTTCAACAGGTACTGCTATTCTAAGCTGTAACATGATTCTATAAGTCCTTTCATGTACAAGTCATGAATCATTTTCCAGTCAATCGTTCCATTCAATTAAAAAAAAAATTTCAAAACAACCTCATCCAGACTCCTAGGGAAGAAGACACTATATTCATCATCATTTTGTTTCTATTTCATTATAAGCAATAATAATGTGACAAATAATATCTCATATTTTCTATGCTCTGAATGGCACAGTGAGCATAGAGATTTTCAGATCCTTTGGATATTATATTTATCTGTTTAGATAGTAAATTTAAAAACCAGTTTCATTCTGTACTCAGCTCAGTGGGATTGCACATCTGCAAGTTAAGCATGACTCTAAGTGTTCCATGAGTGTGCACCAGATTTCATGCTATGGCGTATTTAACGGTGTAAAATGCCATAAATCACGTCACTAAATAATCCACTGAGTTTTATGCAGGATTAATAAATTTCTTCTTTATGTGACTTTTCATTTCAGCATACTAAATTCCTGGTACACTGTGAATTTGTTTTTATACATTGCTTTGCTAACTAATGTGAACTGTTGTGTAGTCCAGCTTTGCATTATAAGATGCACACAACATCTAACCCTGTAAAGCAATTTTTATATAATGAAATCTTTTTTCACATTCAAATAATTACTAAGACTTGACATTTTATTAAGCTTAGTAAAAAATCTCCCTACTGATATAACCTCTTAAGACTGTTGAGAAAGGACATGTATCAATACCACAGTATAGAGCCTAGAGGTAGAAATTATTGGGTATTGAAGAGGATTTGGCCAATTTGGCTTTGTGCAACCAAAGCAAAGGTTGAATTAATCAGAATGTTTTCTCTTTGATTAGACGTTTGATTTCAGCTCCTTCTGAACTCACTTTTTAACAATTTTTCCCAAGTTATCCTACAATAAAAATACTCAATACAGTCCAGAAGCAAGATGATATATTATAAGTAATATTACAGATATCTGGATATTCTAATTCTTAATTAGAATTTTAGAATAATTTGGAACAGTGTTCAAACAAAAATTCATTAATCTCATTTACAAATTTCATTGATTGTGAAATATTAATTGAATTTCATAATTTGTCATTGATGGGTACCAGGACAAAAACGTTTGTTTCATGTAGTTTCTAACAATCATTTTAATACCTATCTCTTTGTTTTCATGTAATCCTCTTTTGCTGGCAAATGGCAAGACAAATTCTAAATCTCAAATTACATTTTAAATTATCTGTTTTATTTTTTACACTGGAAAACATCTCCAGAGTGTCTTTTTGTTGTTTCTCTTGAGTTTGTAATTTTTCTACTTCTATTCTTACGGCATGACTCTCAAGAAAAGAAAAAAATTAAAAGAAGGAGGAACAGGCTACCATGATTCATGTAGAATAATACATAGATTATTTGTGACCTCTTGGGGAAAAAAAAAAACACAAACAAACACCAAATTTCTTTTTTGATTGATGTATTCAGATTATTGAAATATCTTGATGTCTTTACAGAGGGATGGACAGAGTCAGCCCATGAAGAACTTGTAAGGAACTGATTTTTATTTTTTTTCTTCCTTAGGAAATAAGACATTTATTTCATAGAGTTGCAAAAGTGGGGAAAAAAAACCAAAACAAACAACAACACAGAAAAATAAACCAAAGAAAATTCCAAATATACAAGCAGAATGAAATTGTCTTCTGCTGTAGAGGAGAGAGCATCAAAGGCTCCAGATTCTGTTTCTGATCTTTTAAGACTTAAGCACAAACTTTGTACTTCTCTTTCTGTATTTGCAAACCAGAACATTAACATTTACTATGGACTTCTCTAGGTTGCTTTGAGGTTTGCTTAATGCTTTTTAAATGCTCTGGTGTTCTTTGAAAAAAACTTTCCTGAACCTGCTTCATAACTGCAACTGAAAAACCATTGAAAAAAACAAAATAAAACAAAAAAAAACCCAAACCAAAAACAATTTAAGAGCATTTGAAAATATAAGGTTAAAAAATAGGTTTCTGGCCAGCCAAGTGTTTTATAGATCAGGTAAAAACTAATGTACTGTGCTAATCTAGGTCATAGTAGAAGTTAAAATTTGGAAGACACAAGGAAAACCAGAACTCTTTGGTTTAAATGTTGGTGTGAGTTCTAGCTAAGCAGTAGCGGTATTTGCACTGCAATTTTTGAAGGATCCTAAAAGACTTAATGCTCAGATCTGCTGAACTCTGGCAAGAGTTGGAAATCTACCTCTCACTATGCTATCTGGTTGCATTTGTGCTGCTTTACTCAACTTACTCCCAGGGTACTATATCTGGATATGGGCCAAATCTCAGATGACTCAGCTTCACACCATGACAAGACCCAAGGTGGACCAGTCCTCTTCCTCCCCTCCCCCATCAGCAGCCATGCCTATGTTTCAAAAAAAAAAAATAATAGTTGCTGTCATATATTTTGAATAGTTACCCATTTGGCTAAGTGGAAGTGGATCTGAGAAGTACATTATGTAATAACAGACATACCTAGGTGCAGAATCTGAAAATACCAAGATCGGATCTTATAATAGTTTTCCCCTTTCCTCATGAGAGGTATAATGAAGCTGGGATGTTTTGTGTATCCCAGTTAGGAAGAACAATTGATGCTGTGTCTAGCATCATTTACAAAATTTGTTTTGTTTTTCAAATACGCACATGGATTTTCATTTCTGGGTGCAGACTGCCTACCTTAATTAAAGACTGTAATTTGTTTCAAAACCCCTCATCTCTCATGTCCTTGTAAGAAAGTTGACCAGGATGTATGAATTGTTTTGTCATGTGTTCACTAACACATACCTCCTCTCCATTACTATCTAGATGAATGCACTCTAGCCATAGATATCAAGTTATTGAACAGTCTTACATTTAATTTAATTTTGGATGGAGTACTACATATATCTCAAACAAGAAAAAAATCATAAAGTTTCAAAAAACTTCAATTTAGTTTTAGTCCATGATAGAATTACTTATTTATTACTGTCACTTATTTGAAACACAATGATGTCTATTGAAATTGAGCTCAACTGGTATAAATATTGGTATTTGAATACAGTCTCAAATAAACATCTATTCATCAAAAGGTTTTTAATATATTGTTCCAATTTCCATTTTTTCCCCTCGCTAAAGGCCCTAATAATCTATAATAAATTATAAATCTATAATAAATTAATAATAAAATACTGTATGCCAGAATATATAATCCCATGACTACGTCTATTTGCATACACCAATCCAGTCTCTGAGGTACACAGCATGCATTATTAAACTCTGAACAAATACGTATTAATTTAATAACTGAAATTAGTTGCATCTGTTAAGGTTATGTTTTTCTATATTTCACTCTCTGTAATTTATTGTACATATAGTATGAACTGTAGAGTGAGAAACGATAAAACCAGGAAGTGTATTAAGTATATATTTCATTGCACATGAAACTAAACAATTTTTTGATTTAAGGTAACATTCCTAAATAGTTTAATGCTATGTGCTTCAAAACTTGGTATGGAAAACTGCTTGTCTTCTTATGCACTCTATTAAGCAAAAAACAGAACACAAATATTTTAAAAGTTAATTGCGTTGTCTTTTAAACTGTTCAATATAGAATAGGCACAACATAATTGTTCTGTAATTTGTGCATCTGGCAGTCTCATTCCGAACCAAATTCTGATTTTGTAAATCAGGTTTCTGCGTCAGTTTTCTTTTTACTAGTTCAGGCACAATTAATAAGTGTCCCCATACCAAATGGGAATGACCATTTTTCTGGTTAGAATTAAGTCACAGCTTAGCTGTTCAGCATCTCACTAATCATGGTGGCAGAATTTTTACATTAGATGGAGTAGCAGTATTAGGTCAAAACTGCAATACCTTCAGGCAATGAGAGTTTTAAGTAGCTAGAGCAAATGCTTCTTCCCAAGTGAGAACTACAGAGCGACTTTTCATGTAGTGCTGTCAATATAGTTCTCTGTAATTTCAAGGGAAAAAAAGGAAAAAGAAAAAGTGCAGAAGTAATTTTCAAAACTATTTCTATTACACTTGGTTTGTATTTACAGGCCAGAATGAATGACAGCAAAAAAATACTAATAAAAATAAAAAATCTCATACAGAGAGTCCTGTCTGAAATTATACTCGTATGGATAAATTTAAATTTCTGACTTCTTGGTTCTTTGCATTTCCTGAAGCGATGCTGTGAAGGATGTCACTGGGACAACAAATGTCTTGGAGGCTGTCTGAACTCAAGCACACTGATTCAGCAAGAACAGGCTGACACATTAGGATACAGTAATTTCAGAAACTAAAAACTGCTTATTTAAAATAAAATTCAACCTATTGAATTATTCAACAATAATTGATTACATTGGGTAGAGAAACTCTCACTAGCACTCACTCACATTAATGAATTAGAAATAGAAAACACTGTCAGAATAAATGTATAAATGCAGCTAAATTTTCAGTCAAAAATACTTTGCACTAAAGATCAAGGACTATGTAATTGGATGGTGCAGTGTAGTGAAGTTTAGTGAACATGGGAGATTCATCCAGTGTTGATTGTGCTTAGGAAAGTAATTCTTATGAATAAGAAAGTAATTCTTATGAATAGCCTTTCAAGTCCAGGTAGTTTTATAAGGAAAATTGATCATGGCATTTACATTCTCATCTATTGGCATTGTGGCATGAAGAAGCAAGTTGATTTGAAAGATAAGTCGTATGCAGTTTTTCTGTCATGATTATTGATTATCTTTCAACCTATAAAGACCATGTAAGGTTATGAAGCACTTAAAGATTTATTACCTTTATAGATCTTTCTTTTCTCTGGTGATGAAAGTAAACATAAATCTCTGTTTTACCAAATGATACAGTAAACATTGCTTGAATGAATTAAAAGCACATTAAACATAAAGAACTAACGAGCACTGTAATTTTTTTAAAGTTAAGCAAAGAACTGAATAAACATTTTTAATATGCTGTTCTGCTTTGAGAAGCTTTGAAAATATTTTATTTTTGCATTTTGTCAGAATGTATAGAAACACTACTTAAAAATCAATTGCATGTAGAAGCCTAAGAAAAGTATTGGATCTTTTTATGCATTGCAAGTGGGGTTGGAGATGCAGAAAGGAAAGGGAACAATAGTCAAAAAGTAATGATGAAGAAACAAACAGAAATGACCATTGCCTGAGTTGTGTTTGCTGAGCATCTAATAGTAATGTTCAGAATTTATAGACATTGGCAAAACGCTATGCCTGCAGGAATATATGAATCCTGCAAATGCGCCAAAGAACAAGGACCTATTTTGGGCAGACAGAAATTGCCATCTTTTCCCTCTATAACTCTGTATGCCTTCAAAACATCTGTGACTGTTCTGTAACCATTTGCAGTTAAATGGAGTCATATCAGCAAAACTTTTAATTTTTAAAATGGTTTAAGATACTCAAGATCATTTTGAGCAAAATGAAGCAGGTCTTGATGAGGGCTGTTGAAAGGTTGTAGGGAGTGGCAGATAGACAGTGGTGAACAGATGGGTTTACAGTGGTGACTCCAACCCCTTCAGACATATCCAGAATGCTGTGGCTGTCCACACACTCAAAAAGACATTCTTAAAAGGCAAACCTAATCACGGCCTTTTTGCTCAACAATCCTTTTTTATACTCCAGAGGGTACAATCAGCAAAATGGCATAACTTTATTCCTAATACTAATTTAATCCTCTAGGTACAACTAGAAATTGATCCAATTGGTACTCTTTTGTATATCTTGTTAGTAAGTGCACAGGTATTATTTGCAGAGGATTAAGAACTGTTATTGGATGATGTTGTTTGTAGGTACAAAGGAAATAACTGAAATGCTGCTGATCTGGACAAACAGCAAAGTTCTATTCCTCAAGACACCATTTATTTTGAAAGAGTTGGAAAGCTTGAAAATCTTATGATCACCTCTTGATCATCCTTAAGAATCTGGTTTTATTCAGTACAGAATGAATACACCTAAGATCCAATGGATAATGGTGACTCCTAACTTAGTTTTTGTGGGCGAAAATTCCAGTTCTTTTAAGAGCTTAGCATCACCCTTTGTATTGATTTCCAGGTTGAACCAGAGTACCAAGAGCTGCTAAAAAAGTTTTATTTCTTAATTCAAAAAGTTAGTTAATAAGTTTTATTTTTACAAAATGGTAACAAAATCAAACTAAGTTTTACTCTAACCGAAACAGCTTTGAAATTCCAACAAACTTTATCAATCCACAGATTCAAAATGTCATTTGAGAGTTAATACTACACAAATGATTTGAGAATTTGTCCCAGTTTGAGGGACAGATCAGATTTGACTAGACTATAAGGCCAGGTTGGATGGGCCTTTGGGCAATCTAGTCTAGTGGGAAGTGTCCCTGCCAAAGGCATGGTGTTGGAACTTGATGATCGTTAATGTCCCTTCCCACTTCTTCTATGATGCTAAGATTATCATTCATCTTTTCTAATCTGGATTTGGTCTTAACAAAACAATTAAACAACCTTTCTTCATGTAGTAAATATGAGCCGGTGATTGCCATATAGCAGCCAATGACTTTATTGTCTTCCCCCATATCTTACATGTCTATCTATCTATCCGTCAGCAGCTGCTAGAAAACTTCTCTTTAATATGGTTCTCTAATACGTACACAAAGATTGGCTTTACAAGTAATTGCAGCTGTTTGGAAGACAAGCCATAAAGACATTGGACATCTTCGTGATATTCCTAACTTATTTTCACAGATTCACGGATTTGACAGAGTCGGAAGGGACCTCTAGAGATCATCTAGTCCAACTCCCCTGCTAAGCAGGATTGCCCAGAGCACGTTACTGAGGACTGAATCAAGGCGGGTGTTGAAAATCTCCAGAGAAGGGGACTCCACAACCTCTCTCAGCAGCCTGTTCCAGTGCTCTGTCAGCCTCATCGTAAAGAAGTTCTTCCTTATATTTGAGTGGAACTTCCTATGTTCCAGCTTATGCCCATTGTCCCTCATCCTATTGCTGGAAACCACTGAAAAGAGTCCAGCTCCATCATCTTTCAACCCACCCTTTAGGAACTTGTAAACATAGATGAGGTCTCCCCTCAGTCTTCTCTTCTCGAGGCTAAAGAGCCCCAGCTCTTTGAGCCTTTCCTCGTAAGGGAGGTGCTTTAATCCCTTGATCATCTTAGTTGCCCTACGTTGGACTCTCTCCAGTAGTTCCCTGTCCCTCTTGAACTGGGGAGCCCAGAACTGGATGCAGTATTTTCCAAGATGTCATAGTTTTAGTGGAGTAGGCAGCTCAGTCTCACACAGCTGCTTGTTCACTCCCCCTGAGTGGGATAGGGGAGAGAGTCGTAAGGGTAAAAGTGAGAGAATTTGCACATTGAGATAAACACAGTTTAATAGGTAATTCAAAAGCTGCATGCACAAGCAAAGCAAAATAAGGAACTCACTGCTTACCACTGGCAGGCAGGTGTTCAGCCATCTCCAGGAAACCCGGGGCCCCTCATATGTAAGGATTGCTTCAAAGGACAAATGCCATCATTCTGAATGTTCCCCCCTTCCTTCTTCCCCACAGCTTTTATTACTGAGTTTGACCTTATATGGCATGAAATATCTATTTGGTAATCTGGGGTCAGCTCTCCTGGCTGTGTCTCCTTCCTAGTTCTTCTTCACCCCCCAACCCACTTTCTGGCAAGGCAGTGTAAGAAACAGTGTAAGAAACCTTGAGGCTGTGTAAGCACTTCTCAACAATAACTAAAACATCCTTGTGTTATCAACACTGTTTTGGTCATAAATCTAAAACATAGCCCCATATAAGCTACTATGAAGGAAAAGAATGCACCCTGTCCAGAACCAGTACACAAGAAATGTCTTTTCCTTCTCTCACTGGTACAAATATGCTCTATATGTGGATATACCTTCCTGAAATTCTAGCGTATTTAGACTAAACGTCCCATGAATGTTTTCAGTTTGATATCAAATAGGCGAAGCAATAAATAACTTCCACAGTAACTATGAATGGATTAAAATGAATGCCTAATAAAAGCAAATTATTCTGGTTTCCCCTGCAGTGACTGGAGAGACAGAGGCACTGCAAGGGTTGAGTCACCCTGTCCTTATCAGATGGCAAGAATTCCTTTGGAGATGCCTGTTCCTTTCCTTTGATGGTGAAAGGGGTCCAAGTAATAAGCTTAGAAAATTAGACAGATGAAGTTAATCTTCTCACTGTAAAACTATTGATATTTCTATTAATCTTATCATTATAGTGTGAATACATACACAGTAACCCCTTAGTACCTTAAGAAGGATCAACCCAACAAATTTCTTTCAGATCTTTTCTCAGTGAGTTTTCCTTTTTAATTTTCATCCTTTTCATTTTAAATAACGTTATTGGCTTTCTATGTGGAAGAGTGAAAAGAGTACTTCTGAAAGAGTTCTGCAAGTATCTTTGTAACAGTTGGCATCTCTGGTGTCAGATTACTTCAACAGGTATCAGAGAGCAACAAGTATTGCTAAGTAAATAATTATTAATTTAAAATATACAGAATGTAATAAACAGAGAATTACATATTGGGACTGATATGCTTGGTGGTTTTCCTTCTCTGATATGTAGTTGGTTTATGGCTGTCCTCATGTTTTATGTCTGTTTATTTTATAGACTTCATCTTAGATGTTATGATTTGAACAAGTTCGTTTCAAGTGACAAACTCCCACTCAAACTAAGCTGTCTTTGTCACATATCAATTTTCATTACTTAACATTAGAAAACCCATTTAGGATACAGTTTTTTGTGACGGAATCAATAACAACATAATACATGTATATAGCCTTGGCAATGCCCAACACATGCAGTGGGAGTGAGATTAGACATTTCAGGTGTTGGTAAAGAAATGCAGGATCTTCTCCTGCCTTATAGGCCACTGGAATTAATATCTATTAAGACAGTGTTACTCTTTCAACAACGGGAAGAGTTCAGAGTGGAAAAGCGCTCATTGTGCAATGTTGAAAAATTTGCCTTGTGCCTATTTATGTGTGAATTCTCCTGTAGGAGGTTTCATTCTGGGACTTCTGCTTTAATAAGCTGCCTATCTGGCACTCTTCACTTTACACGAGGAATATCATTACATTTCCTGTGATACATTTGTTTAATCTTCAGCAGTTCATTATTTTTCTATAAGCAACATAAGCTACGTAAAAAGGTTAAGTGTAGTAGCATAAAAAGGATTCATATCTAAAAATGCTGTCAAATATTTACATCTGACTGAAAAATCACTTAAGATATTTCTTAAACTCATTGAATTTGTGAGTTCACAAATAACTTTGCTTAATTATGGATTAGTGCATGGGAAAAAAACTAATCAATACATATATATTGACTTTTTTCAACTAACCACTCCATCAGCTACCTAGCAGTATTCAGACATCTGATCTGCTAAGTAATGTGAAGAGAAAAAAAAAATTAAAATGCCATTTTTCTCAAGACTTTTAAGTCAGTGACATTCATAACAGTGACTTTTTTGTTGTTATTGCAAGAACAACATAAATAAAATAAGTAATGTAATTATTTTTTCTGCATTGTTAGGTTATTTAAAAATTCTGTATGCATTCAATTACATCATCCTATAGACAGTAACTTTTTAATTTTATTTTTTTTGTCCCAAACATTTTGTGGCAGATTAACAATTAATCTTCTGAAGTTACATAAAACCTGTCCTAGACAGAAAACCCTTTGACTTGGCACTACGTATTCAGGTGATCTTGCCTATAAGCAAAAACAACGCACAGGCATGACAATCCATTTATTTACAAAAGGACTAGCAGGATTTATATTAACACATACTGGGTACCTTGCCTTTCCTTATCCATCATACCTTACAGAACACAGTATACAGAAAAATGTTTCAGTTCAATGCTGACTCATGTATTGAAGATAATGGACAAAAATAGTGAAAGATAAAGTATCATTTTATCTTAAGTGGATTTAATATAAAGAAACAGAGTGGTTATACTGTTATCATTTGTTATGCCCAAATTAAAGAGTTGCTTTTATATGACTACATCTGTTTGATTATTACAGCACTAAGCTGACCTTCATTAGGAGGTATATATCCCCTCATAATAAGTATACGTGAACAGAGAAACCACAAAGAAATTTAAATTTTAAAAACAAACAAACAAGCAAACAAAAGCTCCTAGAAGGTATTAGCAATCATACAGGTTTGCAAGATATACATAGTACAGTTTTACTGAGGAAAAAACATTACCATGCATATAATTATCTCTAAGTATATTTAATTGCAAGAGACAAAAAGGCTAAACCATTCTTAGATATTTTAAAATTTGCTTGTCAGATATGTTCTAATTCAAAGTACAATGTTTGTAGTCTTAAATTACTTTCCTGTAGAATCATAAAGTGAACATTCTTTACCTTTTTACCCCTATTTTTTCAGTTTCCTTTAATGTAAATTAAAATGAAAATTTCTAGATTTTTTGTTTCTCCTAAATCCTTTTCTACTTGGAAGAATAGATGGAAAATGCTGCCATGGAATTTGCTGTTGTTTCCCTACAAATTCAAGATTTTTCTGGTTAGTATGATTTAGTTGTGCATTCAAGGAAAGGTTTTTAAGAAAGCTTCTTAAGGTACATCCCCCACTTTTTAAAGTTAAAAATAAAACAAACAAACAAACAAACAATGTACTCTGACTTTTATTGCACAAAAAAAAAAACCTTTAGCTACCTGAGAGAAATTTTTATCAGTGCAGGAAAATATTTTATGCCTCTTTGCCTACCCAGATCTCTCTCTGACAGCTTATACAGGAGGATACAGCGTTTTGTTTTTCCAGCTTTAAACAGACTGAATATTCAGGCCCTGATAATGGGATGGTCATAGCACTGTTTGAGACAGATGTTCAGCCATCTCCTTTCTGGCTTCTGATCTTTCCTTTTTAGGTATCCAAAATGCCTTTTCCAGAGCTTATACTTCTGGCTGTGTAAGCCTTTTTCATATTTTGGAATATCTACATCTATATATCCGAGAAAAAAAAAAAAAAAGGCAATCTGGATCTTGTAACAGGAAGTTGTATTTAATAAATTTAGCAGAGTTCTTTGGCAGGGTGAATGAGTATGTGATAAAGCACATTCCAGTTAACCTATTTTGCTTTTTCAAGTCATATTATGAAATTTGAGCTGTCATGAAGGAAATAGAGGAAATAGAAGATATTTTATTTGATTGATAACCAAATAAGAGGTAAGTAATAAAGAAGTTAGTGCTGATGGTCTGGCTTCAATCATATGCTGTTCAACACCTATTAACTATTAGCAAACTTACTTCTTAAATGAGTCATTGTTATTTACAATAACCCAAATTGAAGCTAATGAAGGAGTTCTAGAAAGATCTCATTATATTAATTGATCAGGAGATATACAGACAGATGTTTTAGCTAAATGCTCTTTCCCTGTTCTCTTCTCTGTGCACGTGATATTTTTTTCTCCCAAATTAACTTTCATACCTTCTCTCATAATGTAATTTGGAAAGTCTGATTCTTTTCCCTGCCAAGGCTGATACTTTTTTACATTCAAATAAGGTTCATGGAAATAAAGTTCTATCCTTTTCCACCTTTCCTTTCTTCATTATCTCTTCACTTCTTTCATTGCTGAAATAATATCCCATGTCCTGTTTTGCTTTTTATGATCTCATCACAGAAGAGGGGTGAGGACAGGGAGGGGTGTGTGTGTGTGACTATTTTATTATCTATTTGTAAAGCATGACATAAATTCACAATCCTACATGCTTTGGATTTAATAAACATATGATACCATAAAATTAACAACTCATACCCTTGCCAAGGTGCTCATTTGGCAGAAAACCTAGACTCGGGTCCAGATGGGCTCTGCATTATGAAAACACTCTGTTATTCAAATTTTGATAGAAATGCCCAGGCTATGTATATTCACACCCTCTACAGGAACACTGTTTGGCTTGTGCCTCTGCTTCCAATACTATAGTTGATGAAGAAATGGCATATTGAGTTCTCTTTCTCCACCTTCTTCTGTAGCAGCAAGCCAGAAATTCTTCATCAGTTACATGTGATAGAAAAATTTGGGATGTGGAAAAATAATCTTAATATGCTGTCTGCTTAGATTTTACATACATTCATTCCTCTGAACTTTGACATAGCCGAAAGGTACTAAAGTAGGAGTGCTATCTCTTGAGGTTCCCTCTTTCCTTATTTTATATAATTAAGGCAGAGAGAGAGGTGCTCTAAGAAGGATGGTTCAAGTATTAGGTAGATTGTACTGTCCCCTAGAGAGGTCTAGTGTCTCCTAGTCACGACATTTCTAGCTCAGGTGATTGCTTAAATTTGAGTGGGTTGAAAGTGTTTGTACCTTTCTGGATGATTCCTTCATAGTATAATACTATAAACATAGCACACTGCTAAAGAGAAAATTGGGTTTTAATAATTTTATATTTCTATATTGATGTAGCTGTGCAAAAATGTAAGACAAACCAGCGGTTTTCATGTTTCAATATAGAAGTCATTTTTTTTCCTGATAACAATAAAATACACTCAAATCTTTCATACTAACTTGATTCCACTAGAAAATATAATTCTTGTATAAAGAAAATGAGAACAACTTGCAAAGCTTCACTAGTAATGAGTTTAGCTGATTTACAGAATCAGAATGGTTTACTCAGTTCCTTTGTAATTCTATCCTGACAACTCAAAGACAGACACAAAGATGAAATAAGGAATCAAACCCAAAATTGCTAAAAATGACATGTAGTGAATGTCAGGAAATAATTGAATATGTAATGTAAAAACTGGATTATATTGGGAAGATCCAGAGTTCAAAGAAATTTGCCGCCTTCATCAATACATTCTGTATGTTATCTTCATACCATGCATGTACAGTGATAAATTGAAAAACTAGGTTAAATTTTAACTTATGTATATGTACAACTGACTAACTCTTCCTTGAGTGTTTCTATCAGCATAGGAATAAGAGGAGCTAAAGTACCTTTACAGTGCTCTGTAGATGTACAACTTCACGAGAAAAAGAAGGACATATCTATAATTGCAGAAAAATGTATGGCTTTAAGATAGGTCAGCTTTAATCTCTCTGCTGCCAATGACAATAACAGTGAGAGCAGGATTGAGAAAAGCCAATGTGAGGCAGCAGTATAGCATCAGCTTGGGTCATACTATGAACCCTAGGGACTCACCTGCAGTAAAGTTGCATGCCACCACATGTTCATTCCTGCTGTTAGCCACAACAACTAAAAAATGCTACAGTATTGGAGGTACCGACTTAGAGTCGGTACATTCCCATTGTCTAATGGCAATGCCATTAGACATTCCCATTGTCTAATGGCAATGGGAATACGTGCAAGTGATTAACGAAATAATAAAAAACATTACATAGTTATTTGATATCCATTATCAATAAATAGATATCTTAATACAATTTTGTTGACTTTATTTCTAAATTATGTTAAAATACCATTAAAAACTGAAAAGCTACCAAAAAAGTAGGAAAAGTCAGCAGTTTCCACAAAAGGAAAACCCAGTAACAAAGGCAAGTGGAAGAAATTTTAAATATCACCAAATCTAAATTAAACATTTAACTACTAAAATTAGAAAAACATGATAAAACCAATAAAAAATTTGAAGTGCGATAGAAATTTAAAGAACTCATTCTAGGAAACTCTGTAAACTAAAACTTTTTCTTATGAGATTTGATTACTAAAGAGACTGTAATGCCAATATATCTATATATAAAAAATATAAAAATTTCAGATGAAATTAATATAAAATGTAATTGCATTCAAATTTATAATTTTATACTGTTTCATGTAAATATTTATCTATGTAACTAGGATTAGAACTTTTTTTTGCACAATGGAAATAAATTACCTTAAAAGTATAAACAAAGATGAACAAAAAAGAAGTTTGTCCTGAAAAAGTGGAGAACTGCAGTGTTTTGTGCACAAGGTGCTATTATTCACATTTTCATTTGCTTAAGTAGAAAAAAGAAAAAAAAAAGTGGAAAAAAGCCCTCTTTGATAAATAATGATCATTTTGAATGTCATTAGGTACTAAAAATTTCCAACTATCTAAGACTATAGTAGTAAAGAAAATGCTGTTTCCAAAAGGCTTAAAATTTTAAACACAGATAAACAGTTGAGAGAGAGCAGAAGACACAGTGATACAAACCTTTTCTGCTAGCTGGGAGTGAATATAGGATTTATTGACGTATGTTAGTAGTTATTAAGTCTGCCATTGATAGTAAAGTGTAAAGGGAAATGATAGAAAGCAAGATCATAAGTGTAGACAGAAACATAATTGAGATATTTAGAAAGGAATAATCTTAAATGTGACTAGCTGATTCAAAAATAACTCCAGTGATGTAACACTTCTACAGGGAACCACACTTTGATTGAAAGGGATTAATTCAGACCCTGCATGTATTTCGTAAACAGATTTTCATGAGAGGTAGGCAGAACATTAGTGAGTAAGTAAGAATGAATGGTTCTGATTTTATGAAAGAAGAGGAGCTGACAGGTAAGCTATGGTCTGATCAGTACAATCCTGCACTGCAACAATTTCAGGTACAGCCAAACAATTTGGGAACACAAACTTTTGAGTCCAAATGTCCTAGCCCTTTCTGGAACTGTTCTGCTCCTTGAGCAAGCTGTGGAAACAGACACATGCTGTGACAATATGGAGCACCACAAGTTCTAATAATACACCAAGCCAGGCAGATATAGGCAAAAATTATCTTAGTGCAATTTCAGTGGAAAGAAGACAGCTCTGAACTTGATTATTATTCCCTCTCAAGTGAGACACCCACTGGAAAGATGCTGCAGAGAAAACCAATAACCTCCTAAAAACTGTATGGGAAGTCAGCCTCATTGAACATGACTTAGCAAATAATAATTTTTATAGTATATTTTATATGAAGGACTGGAACAAGTTTTACCATACATACAGAGGGTGACAGAGCACTGGAACAGGTTGCCCAGGGAGGTTGTGGAGTCCTCTTCTCTGGAGATTTTCAAGACTCGCCTGGATGCAGTCCTGAGTAATGTGCTCTAGGCAATCCTCTTTTGCAGTGGAGTTGGACTGTATGATCTCTAGAGGTCCCTTCCAACCCTGACAATTCTGTGATTCCGTGATACCACACCTTGTAAGGAAACCTGGGCAAAAATATCCAGGAGTTTGGGTTCTTTCCTTTAAATATATCTACTGCAAATTAATAGTTTTCATTCCTGTTCTGGTGTGTCCAGTTGTGGCCACCTCGATACAAGAGAGGTATCGAGGTGCTGGAGCGAGTGCAGAGGAGGGCAACAAAACTGGTGAAGGGCCTGGAAAATAAATCATATGAAGAGCAGCTGAAGGAGCTGGGACTGTTTAGTATGAGGAAGAGGAGGCTGCGGGGAGACCTCATCACTCTCTACAACTACTTGAAAGGACACTGCAGCAAGGTTGGTGCTGGTCTCTTCTCACAGGTAATTAATGACAGAACGAGAGGGAATGGCTTCAAGCTCCAACAGGGTAGGTTTAGACTGAACATTAGGAAAGAATTCTTCACAGAAAGAGTGGTCGGGCATTGGAATAGGCTGCCCAGGGAGGTGGTTGAGTCACCATCCCTGGATGTGTTTAAGAGCTGTTTAGATGCGGTGCTGAGGGATATGGTGTAGGGGAGGACTTTGTAGAGTAGGGTAGATGGTTGGACTCGATGATCCCAAGGGTCTCTTCCAACATAGATGATTCTATGTGGACGATTTCAGAATTCAGATGCAATTCCTGCACTATTTGGAAAAATCCTTTTGAAGTGGTGTTCTCAAATCTGATGACAGCCTCTGCATTCATAAGAACATGTGCTAAGAGAATGAGAAGTCATTTTTGCTTTGGTTTTTCAAGGAATATAAGTTTTATATATCTTAGCTCTTAAATAAGTGCAGCACATAAGACCTCACACAATATGGGTAAGCAAGCAGTTGCTGTAATTACATTGCCAGTCTACTGAAAGATTTTATAGTATCATCTGGAGCGCACTTACTGCTGCATACAAGCTGGCTTTGTTACAAAGAATCCAACAATGACTAGTTATCATCTTGTTACTATGAATACATCAAATGTCACCTTAATTATTATAATATTTTCTAATATTGTAGCTATGAATGTCTATTTTCCCCTTTCAGTTAGTTAGCACTTTCAATTCATAGTGCATTAAAGAAAGGAAAATTACATATTTTGTCATAAGATTTGCCCTAGTATGGTCTTTTCTTTTCTCCGTTTTCTTGTCTTTGTCTTCCTTAGTGAAACAGTGAATTCTAAATGGCCATCTGTCCAAATTGTTCTCCTAATATAGGTAGAGCTGATTTATTTGCAAGGCACATCTTGGCAAGCATTCTTAGATTTCACCTAGGGTTTCAGGAAAACTGGAAGCTGTTTCATAATTCACAACCATCAAGTGAATGTACTTTACATTGCTTTGTGTTGCCTGCACAGGGTATATAAAATATTTAGATGCTACAGTGGGGTTTGGAGAGACAGTTTTGTCACATCAGTTTTGGCATCTCCTGTTACACATGGTCACAGCAAACAGTCAACACTTAATCCTCAAATCTGTATTTTCAGAAAAGAGACCTGGAGGTAGAGGAACCCCAAAAGAAGAAAGGAGTAAAGCAAAATATTATAATTTAAAAGACCACTGAAATTAAAAATGACTGATTTTTACAGAAATCTAACCAACTGAGGAAAATATGTATTTTTTTTCTTTTAATATTATGTGTACTACTTTCTGCAGTAGTAGATACAGAGTACCACAACATGTGGGAATAGAGATATGCATGGAATCAAGAATAGTTGATGCATGGTTAAATTTAGAGTGAAGACTAAGTTTTCAGTGCCTGATAGAAAAATGAGCTCCATTATTTTTAGAAAAAGAAAATTACATAAATAATTTTCCAAAGACATGGAGAGTTAGCTTGCACAGATGGTTATGACATTTATTCATGATGATTATCATGATCTATTAGCCATAACCTGGGGACAACCATACAGAGCCCAGGGCTTATAGGACATTAATGTGAAATGAAGTTTGGAGAGTCACTGAGTACTAAGGTGCGAGTCCCAGACCCAGGCTGTTGCTCCTACAGAAAAGGACATAAATTCAAAGGAATAAGAATACTCTGCAGAGCACAAGGTAAGCTGAGAGCTCAAAAAAGACATCTTGCTCCTTTGGGCAAGATGATAATAACTGATGTCTCTAGGATGGGCTACTGCTGCTGTCACTGGATGATGCTTCAAACTATTCACTCTTGCCTGCCAGCATCAGTCAGACTAGCGTATTCTTAGGGAAAGCATCTGCCCCTGGTAGTTTGCTGCCTTGGGTATTGCTTTGCCTTTTCAACCTAACCAAGAAACATGGCATGGCCCCAGGAATAATATTGTATTGCATATTAAAGTTTAATGTCTTCTGAGATGTCAGGAGGTTAAGAGGATGACACCAGGGACAAGGAATTTGCAAAGCTGAACATAAGTGGAACTTAAATGACCTCTGGAAACTGATACAACAAGGAATTCCTTGTGGCAGGAATAAATTTAATCAGAGCACACAAATTGGCAAACGTTTGTCTAATAGTGCTAGGAGAGATAACAACGGCAATGTCCTTTGATTTAGGATCTGACTGGTAGACTGAAAGTCAAATACAAATTTTGTGTTTTATTAACCTGTGCTAGATCTATTGTTCCAGAAGAATTTAGCTAAAAACTGTGTTTAATAGATCTTTTATCAGGATACTTAGTGATATATAAAACTGTGTCTGAAGCAGACTTGAAATGAGTATCAGCTTCTTTAAGCAATAATTAACCCTTCAGAAATAGGTGAATGTGGTCTCAAATTTTAACTGTAGTGATAACTAGTAATTAAAGAATTTGTTTTGTAGGTACAGTTAATAGTGAAGGCTGAAAGGATAAATAATTTTAAATTATGTTTCCTAGGAGACAAAAATAAGGTTTTTTAAGCTAAAATAGATTGAAACCCAGAGAGCCACTTACAGTTAGAAAAACCTAATTTGAGATCGATACATTAGGGTAATGTAAACTATGTAATGAAAGAATCCTGAACTTTTGTTGGATTCATTGAATGCATCTGAAGTATCTCCATACAGGAAAATGCATGTTGGCTTCTAGTTCTTGCTCCAGTCTAGTATTTCACTCTACTGTATTATTAAAAGCCCTTAGCACAATTACATTTAGAACTAGCATTTCTACCTAGCCTCTAGAATAATAGTTTATTCAGAATAATAGTTATAACAAAAAAAAAAAAGAAAGAGGAAGTAAAATGTTTAGCAGGTTTTTTTCCCTTTCAAAATGAAAATGCGTATGGAAAGAAGAGCGGGGACAGTATCCTTCACAAAAGGGTTGAAAATCGGCCTTCTTCAAATTTATTAGCACCAGAAAAGCTGTTACTGAGATATAGATAAGATATAGATATAGTTATATAATTTTTAGTTTCCAAAAGACTAATGCAGACATACATGGATCTGAGTTATGCAGTTGCATAAATATAAACAACATTTTTATATAGAAGAAAATTTCACTCGGGGGTTTAAACACTTTCTCAGTGTACACCACCTCAATATAGGTTATCAATTTGTTTCACATTCTGAGAAAGACCCAAAAATCCTTCCTCTTTAGCATCAAGAGAGGTGTGAATATTAAAGGTAAAGAGAAAAGGAAGAAAAAAAAAAAAAAAAGAAAAGAAAAAAAACCCAGGAAAAAAATAATACAGGAAAAAAAAAAATCAATTTCAATAATCCGTTAACTTGGTTTAGGGTACTAAAGGGAAAAGGCATGCCAAATCAAGATCTTTCCATGTGCACAGCTGTGAGATAGACTGTAATGTCACTTGTGACCTGGATCCTGAGCTCTGAATCTCTAATGCTGTCAGGACAACTCTGAACAGGAAGAGGAAAACTTGGAACTCGCCAAAACAGAATACAGAAAAGGCATAATTTGACTCTGCTTTTGTAGGCTCACATTTTACAAAGCTTGTGGTATGTGTCCAGAAGGATTTCAAGGCAAGTGGCCAGCATTCAGTGCATGACTATAAAGGAAGTTTTTTTAAGTCTGTACGTAGTCATCCATCCTTACAGGATGGCTATCTTAAAGCCGTTTAGCTGTGCTATCTTTACCTTTACAGGAACAGTCTTGCAGTGTCAGTGTTCCAACACATCTTCTAAACAGCTTCCTCAAAAAATCAATGGGTACACTCCACAGAATGGTGAGATGGAAATTAAATATTTGTAACACAGTGGCCTAAGCAGAAAAGAAATTTCGGGGAGCCACCATTAGTCAAGTAAACTCCTTTGGTGATGGCAAAGCAGTGAGAAGAGATCGAATCTGAATGCTAATGGCAACTACTGGTCACTCAGAAGCAGCTATAAGCAGCTGTTGTCAGAGAAGTAGCTTCAAATGTCTGCATATATGCTGAGCGTCAATAACCTACTTGTTTGCCTGAAAAAGTAACTTTTTTAGCATTACTCTTTCTAAAGAAATATCTCAGTACCAAAAACTAAGCAAGCATCATGTAGAACTTACAAAGTAATTCTTAAAAGAGAGTACAGTACAACATTTTTATATTGTTTGTGAGAATTAGTAAAAGCTACGCATACTCCGCTTGCTTATTTCATTACAGATTTTAAACAGTTTTGCATCTCCCTAACTGTAAAATAGAGTAAAATTCCAGCATTTTGTCCAATGATTTTCTGTGTTTTGTATACATGCTTATTGAAATTCAACCTGATATTCAGCTAGCAAACTGATACTAAATCCACTAACATTCCAGTGGTGATAATGGGGCTATGGTACACCTGATAAAGATCTTTGTAGTATTTTCATTAAATTCTCAGTTGGCTGATGGGCAACAAGTACTCATACTTGACACTTAAATATATTTTTTCTTTTCATTTTGCATGTCATTTAAGGAGGACGAAATGACTAAATCCAGGTTATCATTAGTCTATTTTAACAGGAAGAAGGATTCCAGCATAATATACAGATACTTTCAAACTGCTAGTAACAGGAGTCAAAGCATTCAGGAGACAGTGGTGACTGAAAATTATATTCCTAATCATATATTCCATTTTCCTTTTTCCTTTTTCTTTGTGCCATGAATTGTAAAATATCAGCACTTATTTTGAGGTCACACAAGTCAAGGCTAGCAGAGGAGTATAGGCTTCCAGCAGGGATGATGGGTCAATCAGACACCTCTAGTCTCAGCATGAAGCTTCTGCTGCAGCAAAGGTAAAACAGCCTTGTCCTGGAATTTTCCCAACAAGCTAATGGTTTTTATTGGAGTGACAGGCTATTATTTTTTTCTCTGATCTTTAACAAGAGAAAGCATAAGTAATTCTGTCTAATAGGGAACTGTTTAAGGTTCCACAATGGTAAAATGTCAGTACCATCTAAGCAAAACCACATATTACTTTTTTGTAATGAATGACATTTTTTATTAAGATTCATTTTTCTGTTTCTTGGGCACTGTGTTAATATATTATATTTGCCCTTGAAAAGTCTGTTTAGGTGCATGTAATTTATTTTCTGTTATATACAGTTTAACGAGATGAATCAGAAGATGAAAATACATGCTGGTTTCTGCATTTGGCATAGCATTAATAATAAAGTAGAGCAGGTTAATCACAACCTATGACTAGCAAATCTTTTAGCACTAGGCATTTTTCCAGAGGCATACAGACTTTTGAGTTCTCTTTAAAAATGCTGCTATAACATCCTTCCTCCTCAAAACTTTCCTTTGGTATAAAGCAGAATCACAGAATCATAGAATGGCTGAGATTGAAAGAGACCTAGAAAGCCACCTAGAGTGGCTTGCCTAGGACCACGTCCAGACAATTTCTGAATATCTCAAATAATGGATATTTGAGATTGCCCCAACCCGCCTGGGCAACATGTGCCAGTGCTCAATTGCCCTCACATTTTTCAGATTTTTCAAAGAGAACCTCCTCTGTTTCAGTTTGTGTCCGTTACCTTTCATCTTATCACTGGCTACGACTGAAAAGAGCCTGGCTCCATTCTCTTTGCAGTCTTCCTTAAGGCATTTGTGCACATTGGTAAGATCCTCACCCCTAACCTTCTCTTCTCCAGGCTAAACTCTCTCAGCTCTCTCAAGGTTTCTTCATGGGAGAAATGTTCCAGTCTCTTAATCATCTTTGTGGTCCTTCATTGGACTCTCTCAAGCATATCTGTCTCTCTTGTACTGCGAAGCCACAGAGTACTCCAGTTATGATCTCAAGAGTGCTGATTGGAGTAGAAAGGCCACATCCCTCTGCCTTCAGACAATACTTTTCCTAATGGATCCCAGGACACCATGAGCTTTTTTTACAGTAAGGGAACATTACTGGCTAATGTTCAAGTTTGTGTCCACCAGTGCCCAGAGATCTTTTTCTGCAAAGCAGTTTTCCAGCTGGTCAGCCCCCAGCATATATTGGTACATGAGCTTGTTCTTCCCCTTGTCCAGGACTTTGCACTTCCCCTTGTTGAACTGCATGAGGTTCTTGTCAGACCATTTCATCAGCCTGTTGAGGTCTCCCTGGATGGCAACACAGCCATCTGGCTTATCAGCAACTCCTCCCAGTTTTGTATCACTTGCTGAGGGTACACTCTGCCCCTTGCCTCAATTATTAATTAAGAGGTTGAACAGTATTGGACCCATTATTGACACCTGGGGTAAATGGCTAGTGACTGGCTTCCAACAAAACTTTATGTCACTGATCACCACTGGGCCCAGTTATTCAGTCAGTTTTCAACTGACCTCACTGTCTGCACTGTCTCCTCATTTTCCATTCCTGTATTGAAAAGCCTCTCTCCCTCCATTGCAACAGCCCAGGCACGGGAGCCATCCCACCAAGTCTCTGTGACCCCAACAAGGCTGTAGCCCTGCATCTGCACACAGATCTCTAACTCATCGTGTTTATTCCCTATGCTGCCTGCATTAGTACACAGGTGCTTCAGAGAAGCATGCGCTGATGTATACATAAATTGTGTATAGTGAAATTAAACAGGAATACAGTGAATGCGTAGATAACGTTGGGATAGAACTGCAACTAGATCAGAACTGTGCACCTCCCACTTCAAAATGTCTCAACAGCTATACACTTGCTCTATATGCTTGTTGTATCTATTTGTTACACGTGCTTTTTGAAACTGTAATCTCTTTGAGGAATGGAATGAGGATTCTATACATTTGCAACGTTTTTTCTCTAGGTACCACTACATTATAAATGTTTAAACACAGAAACAATGAGTACAAAATAAAAAAAAAAAAAGTTATAAATGTAATCCATAATGTAGTTTAAACCTAGTTCTATACCTTTACTTGTCACTTCCTGTCCTATTTATCACCTAAGCACTTCAGAGAGGACAAGAAATTTCCTCAGTAGTGTAAGAATGAGATCAAGCCAGGAACAAGATCAGCCATTCTGCAAATAGTGGAGCTATGGTCAACTCAGAATGGTAAAACATAATTTCAGTTGATTCACTTGTCCTGAGACTAGACCAGGATGGTAGAGGAACACGGTGACCCAAAATTACAAGCATGAAACACTACATTTGACTTTGAAAATGTGACTTCAAACTTTGAAGAAAACATTCTTTTTTTCTTTTTTTCTTTTTTTTTTTTGTGTCAAGAAAAATCTTACAGGAATGTTTGGAGAGATACTGAAAGTGCAGCTGGTCTCTAAACCATCACAAGCTCTGAATTGTTTCCAGGCTTGCTGTTTTTATACCTGCTACTTTTGTAATGTTGTTTCAAAATAAATGGCAAATGAAGTAGACCTGAACAATTCATTGACTACCTGAGAAATTCACTAAGGAACTGACTTAGCTCCTATTCCACTGAGAAGCAAGTTTCTTAACCTCAGTAATATACACCACAAATACAAATTAATTGAGTCAACAGGTGTGGAATATGCAGGCTTATTTCCTATTCCTTCCTTTTCTGGATTTTCAGTATTTTTTTACCATCACTAAAATCCTTACATGGTAGAATTCATCATTAGCCAGATTACAAAACAGTACTAAACAAGACAAAAATCTTGCCAAAGGGAAGGAATATACTCATAAAATGCCTGTCAGTGATTTGAAACGTAATGCCAATTATAACAGTCTTGTATATCAACTAAAGACATAATTGTCCGCTTGATGAGACAAAGACAGGGGGCCTGATGATGTATGTGAACATTCCAGTTCTTTTCTCCAACCTGCAGAATACAGCATTATGCTGCTGAGGATAATTCTTACACCAACCTATCAAATCCTAATTAATGAGAACAGGATTTAGCTATCAACCAGAGGTGTTATGTGTTTACAAGGATATTTTAAAACAGTATAAAAAAGCATTTATCTGAGCTTACCTTCAACCATTTACAGCTCTTGTAGAATTCCAGTTTATAATCTCCTTGTAACGACATCACTGACAGGACAGGGTCTGTGACTAGTTCACTGTAAGATTTGCTCAGTAATAATGATTCATATTACATATTTTAAGCCCCCCATGCTGATGATTTGGCTGGATAAATTCCAGTTTAGGCAAAGACCTCTGGGAAACTAATCTCTTCAGATTGTTATCTGGCAAAGGGACACCTGGTGTGGCACAAGACATCTCTCTACAGGTCATCAACTGTTTTCCTCTCAAGTGATTAAGAAATGGTAAATGATATGATGAAAGATCTTTTCATGAACACTTAGTTTATATTACATATGATTTTTATTATGTAATTTTGCTTAACTATATCTAGGATGAAATTAGACAAGGTCAGGCACTAATAATTAAATGAGTGATCAGACTTATTTAATAAATAAATTTACTCCAAATCAACAGATACTTAAAACTCTTTACAACTACTGACAATTCAGGGACATGAACAGATATATGGATTGAACGACTTTTTTCTCTTTTGGGAACTCCTTGTCTTCTAGGACATATTATGTGTGCTTTTGGATGCTGATAAAAACCTGTCTAAATCCAAAATCTTCCACAAACACAGTTGGACAGACATTTGAAAAAGGGTAAGTACAAGAGAACAGTACAGCAGTGTGACTATGTCTTTTTACAAATTTATACTGCTTTTAAGAATGTTATAAATGTATGTTGTGTATTACTCACATGTATATTTTAAATATAGTTTTTCACATGATCAACATAAAGAGACTAAAGAACTATAGTAGATTATGTTTCATACGACAATGTCTTTTTGCAGGAATATTATATAAAAGTAACTTTAAAACCAAGTGTAAGAGGAAGTCTTTCTTAAAATATGTCAATATCACATTAATTACTTGTTATTCAATACGTGTCATTCCGTATAATTTATTCTGAAACAGATTGAAAATTATATTTTAAAAGTTTTTTCTTATCCATCTGCAAGCTACAATTTTACTGCATTTTAGTGTCAGAAAACCTAGCTTCCTTCTTAAGAGAAACTAAATGCTATGACAGCTTAATGCTTCTTTTATTGAAGTCTGTAACTATGCCATAGTTCTAAGACCATTTAATGAACTATTAGTTAAAAAAACTAGCTGAATTCCTAGCTGGACTTCAAAAGCAACCACACCAAGACACAAACAACAAAAAAGCTTCAAGAGAAACAAAAAATGGATTAAAAAGAGGTATTTGAAAGTGCATACATTGGACTAGAAAATTATTTTTCTTTTTTTATTTAAAATATACTATAAAATAAAATCACAGTTTATATAATGATGCCTCCTGACTTGAGATCTCGGCCCTTGGGTATATCTTGGGTTTATCTAAACATGTAGATGTTTGTCCCGGTTTGAAGTAAAACCAAACCAATTTTGTGTTCTGGAATTTTACATTTTAGCTAGGCCTCCTCTAACTCTCAGAAATTAACGGCACATTGTGGAGCAAACTGCTCGTTCTCAGAATGATAAGACCAGTGTTTGTGCTAAATGCCAAGGAATGGTATGCAGAGAGGCCCTTGCTTATACTTATTGACATAACAACCAAGGTCAGTCAGTTTTCGTTATTTGCCCCTTAGAGGGTTGGAAATGGAAAAAACGTAAAGGGGTCACATCTGTGGGGAGGAGTGGACAGGACAGGTGATCCAAACCTGACCAACTGGGGTGTTCCATCCCATCTGCCCCATGCTCAGTATAGAAGCTGAGGGATCCAATGTTCACCTCTCTTCCTGCAATGGCCGACGTCCAAAGAGGACCCTATCTGTTCATCTGCCTTTGATCCCGATTCGTGTGTTCCTGACTCCAGAGCTGGAATCCAGTTCCCATCCATCACTGAGTCCAGTCTGGGACTTCCCCAGTGCCTGCCGGTGACGGGATTGTCATCCTGGAAGCTTGATACGGTTTTGTACATATTGTATCTATTTCACTATTTTCTTTTTTTTTAATTTTCATATTAATTCTTCATTAAAGTAGTTTAGTTCATTCTAAACTTTTTGAATCTCCTTATCTCTTCCTCTCCTCTTTTTGGGGGGAGGAGAGGGAAGGGCCATCTGTCAGTCCATTTGCGGTGATTTAGGCTGAAACCACGGCAACGTTATTTTTAAGCCTATTATCCTCACCTTCGTGATCTCTAGTGTAATTTCATACAGTGTTTTTGGGGCCTGATCATGATGTACATAAAACACTACCTCTCAAAGATCTTATTCATATTTCCCTCTTAGGAAATCTGGAGAGGAAAAAAAAAAATCCTACCCCAACCCCACCACTCTGGTAGAAAAAGGTTTTCTCTTTGGCTATGAAAGAAGACAGAGACTAAGGGTTTTCCCCAAATAGTTTTTGGGAAATTCATTGAAATTATCTTTTGAAGTTCAAAATACCTAGTAAACTCTAATAGAAGTTGGATGCACAGCTGTGAAAAGACATAGCCTGTATGTAGTTTATATTACTGTATGATTCATCTGCATTCTGACAGTGTAGGTTGCTTGAAGAACTCAAGAAGGTAAATGACGATGTTTTGGATAGAAGACAATGGTTGGCATAATAGGCTTTGAGATAAAGTCCTTCCTTCTTCATATTGCATCCTTTCTTTTCTCCTGAAAGAATATCCATTCTTGAGTAGACCACAAGCCTGAACAGCTGAATCTTCATTTAGTACTTCTTTAAATAACTTGATGTATTCATCAGTATTTTTTTCTAGAGCAGCTGGATGATGCATGGAGGCAAACGCATAGTTAACCCTGTCTTTATGAAATACTATGAAGAGCTTGTGACCTGTGAAAGGGGGCACTAATATAGGAAATGCAAGGATGGCGGTAGATAGTAGATCATCTGTCTTGTTTGCGTGATAGAGCATATGCTGACAGCCAAAACACTGAAGCAGTTAGTGATGCTTCTGCAATTTATTTGCTGGATAGCTTGCTTGAGCCATCATAAAAGCACCCATAAAACAATTATTACTGGAAATACTTGCTAACTTGATAAATAGGGAAAGAAAGTAGCCTTTTGGCAACTTCAGTTAAAGAAAGTCTGCCCGTCATCCTACTCCTTATTTATTTTCTTCAGTCATCTAGCTGTTATTTGACTGAAGTTTCTCTGTCAAGTGATGATTTTGGGTAAGAGGTAGGGTGGGAACTTGAAGGGAAGAAAGAGTTTATTAAATGTCCACATTAATTTTGTGATTTATTGCTTAAACCCTCATTAAAACAAAAACAAACAAACCAACCAACCAACCAACCAAAAACAAACCTAAAAAAAATCAGCTAATCTGCCAGCTAGAAGGTTCCACACTTTCCTTCAAGCAGCAAAACAGGAGCCTGGGGAAACAGGCAAGTTCTATAAAGTGATTTGTCAAGTGAACAATGCAGAGAGGTATTCTTTATGGTATTTTATAGGGAAAAGCTGGGATGATACAGTGGTTGTCTGGGCTGAGAAAGAGAAACTGATTTCCTTTCTCCAGGCTGTGGCAAAGGTTCTCTCCATAAGGCCTACTTATGAAAGTAATGAAAAATGTACTCTAAAATGTAATCTTGAATTTTTAAATAACACATACATGTTTATCTAAATGTGCAAACAGGCAGATGTGCATCTTTCCCACTTGAAACTCAGTTTATTTGTTATTTTTTTGTTTTATGATATACACTCATGATGATAGTTGTGTCCCATTTATACTTCCTTCTTCAGAGGATTAACTCTAAAAATTGAACATTATGATGATGGAGTAATACAGATAACCAAATAAAAGAGAATACTGTTTTCAGCCTACATTTTCAATTCCTTATTTTTGTTTATTCAGCTTTTAATTAAAAGTCCTTGTCTCAAGCTCCACCATTTGTTTTTTCCATGCTGCTTCTCCTATCACTTAACTAAGTAGTGCTATGTTAAAAGCCCTATAATTTCTCTGTAGAATTTTATAATCCTACATGTTCTCTCTAACATTTTTCTGTGGCAAAATATGTACTTTCCCTTAAAGGGAATGTAAGCACATTTCCTTAAAGGGCTCATTACAATCTGCATTTATCTTGGGTCATATAACAAAATGGCTTTGATTAACTATTCAGGGCCAGTAGTATTTATTTCAGATGACGATCCATTTCATGTTTTTTTAGTGCAACCAGGATTTTGATTATTTTCTGTATCTCCAGGAAGACCTTCTGAGTCTTGTGCATATTTTTGTGTCTATTCACACATCAGAATGTCTTTGCTGATGAGTGTGTGGGATATTTAAGTTATGGCTTATAGGGTTGCTTTTTATATTTTCTCCATCAGAAAGAGAAGCACTAGGACAGGTTTTTCCTAAATGGATGATATATGATAACAAGTATTGTGATCATTATTGAGCTTTTAGTTCATAGAATCATAGAATTGTCTAGGTTGGAAGGGACCTTTAAGATCATCCAGTAAAATCACTAAACCATGTCACTAAGCACTATGTCAACCCGTCTTTTGAATACTTCCAGGAATGGTTCCTCAACCACTTCCCTGGGCAGCCCATTCCAATGCTTAATAATGCCTTCAGTGTAAAAATTTTTCCTAATATCCAATCTGAACCTCCCCTGGCACAACATGAGGCCATTTCTTTTTGTTCTATTGCCTATGACTTGGGAGAAGAGGCTGACCCCCACTTCTCTACACCCTCCTTTCAGGTAGCTATAGAGAGTGAAAAGGTCTCCCCTCAACCTCTTTTTCTCTAGACTGAACAACCCCAGCTCCCTCAGCTGCTCCTCATAAAACTTGTGCTCCAGACCCCTCACCAGCTTCATTGCCCTTCTCTGAACACTCTAGCACCTCAATGTCTTTCCTTTAGTGAGGGCCCCAAAACTGGACATAGTACTTGAGGTGGGCCCTCACCAGTGCTGAGCACAGGGGAACGATCACTTCTCTAATCCTCCCCACTGCACTATTCCTGATACAGGCCAGGATGCTGTTGGCCTTCTTGGCCACCTGGGCACACTGCTGGCTAATACTCCAGTCAACCAAAGTCTCCAGGTTCTATTCTGCCAGGCAGCTCTCCAGCCACTCTTCCCCAAACCTGTAAGCGTTGCATGGGATTGTTGCGACCCAAGTGCAGCACCCAGTACTTGGCCTTATTGAACCTCATACCATTAGCCTCAGCCCATCAATCCAGCCTGTCCAGATCCCTCTGCAAAGCCTTCTATGTCCACCAGCTTCATATTATTTTACCTGCTTGCAGGTTAAGATATAATTTTATGGCACAGAAATTAATATAGTGTTCCATTTAGACATGCTGATCCCTTATTTGTCAAATTAATTTTTTTGTTTCCTCAAAAGAACGAGAAAAATGAGTTGTAAATATAGAGAACGCAAAGATTATATTTTAGTGATACTTGAAATAAAAACTCTAAATAGAGAGATAGAAGGATTTGTCACAGTGTTCTGTCATCTGCCTCTCAGGGTGGCAACAGAATCGTGGCAACCTGAAATATCCTATCCAGCATGTTTCCTGTATAATTCACTTTAATTGGATGTCCATATTTTGCTATTTGTGGAAATGACAAAAACATCATAATTGTTGGATTCTTTTTAAATACCATCACATGTACCTTTTTAAGAATATATGTATAACAAAAGTATTTTAACAAAAATATATTTTAAAAAAAACACCAAGAAAGAATAGGGGCACAATATCAAAGCAGCTAGCCAGCATATGTAAAAAAGGAAATATTAAAGTAAAATCTGATTGTTTTGGAATTCATGAATCACGTATGTCCTCTATACTTTTTTGGGGAGCCTCACCTTCAGTCTTTTCTGAATGCAAAGTTGCATTAACACCTGTCTTTGTAAGAACACTTTTACAAGTCTGCAAACTTTATGAGAAGCAGGAAGGGGAAGAGAGCAGGAGCCAGGGTTGGGGGTGGGGGAGAAGAGGAGAAAAAACGGGGAGAGTGCACTGCCACAGTATGTTACATGGTTCTATAAGTGCCTAAATCAACAATATATCACTTTTTTCTCTTTAAATCCAGTGGTGGAGCGGGTGGAAAGAGAAGGCTGGCAGCCTTACTTCCTTACAGGGGAACAAGACTGTCATGGTTTAACCCCAGCCAAAGAAAAAAAGTTAATCTCCCAAATTAACGTCTAAGGCTTGATCCTTTAAAGAACTGGTTCTTCATCAGCCACATTAGTTAGACAGAATTTTGTTTATTTTTTATGATTATGTTACAGATTTTTTTCATTATTTCCTTCTTTTCCTTTGTACCTAGTATAGATTTTAATTCATTGTGTGTTCACTGTGTACATCCAAAATGACAGAGCATTAAAAATTCATATCTCTCTACATTAATATTTTAGGTCTTACTCTTTGCCTTTTATATTGTAGCATTTTTATTGCATACATTTCTTTAAGAAATTAAAATTAAACATATGACATACTATTAATTAAGTGCAGATACATACACTGGAACCACATGCTTTGTCTGTATTAGCAAATAGAATGCATCCAAGCTTTCTTTTCTGGCCCTGAGGTGAGATATTTTGGAAGAAATAAGCTCTCCTGTGCTTCAAAATGGTATGGCCCCACCGAAACTGTACATTGAGAATGTACAGGCCCCAAACCTAGAGCCCAGAAAGTACTGGGACAAGGCTAGTTGGTGTGGCCAAAACTGCACCAGGAACTGTGCTAATATTTTAACAATGTGGATGATGGCAGAATGATATAAAAGCTGATGTCTCAAATCTGACACTGTTTGTTTTGTGTTTAGGAGTATATAAGTAGATACCCCTTTGGTAAAAAGATCATGCAGATACACGCCTGTGGAAATTAGGACTATGGATAGGATCATGTTCAGTGCAATGAAACTTATGAAACTTTGTGGGAATTTAAACTTTTTGAAAAAATTTATGTGTGGTTTTGATTCCACAGGATGTTGCAATTATATTTGTGAGAATCTGCACTTCTGTGTGTGTATTTATACACATCTAATCCACCAAAAAACATTATTCAGTCACAGACATAAATTCATATACATAAAAGTATAGACACATTTTAGTCTATATTTTTATAAAACCTTATCTGTTGTTTGGCAATGTTCAAGAAGTTCACTGATTTGCAGCCCTAGTTGAGATAAAAGTAATATTTGGACAAAGCAGGTATATATTTGCACTTTTCCAGTCCTCATGCTGTAGGATCCTCTTTAGGTTTATTCTGCATAGCTTACTTATCCTGAATCTTCTTCAGGAGCAGAGTGGAGAAATTGTAAGGTACAGGTTACAAACGTTGTATTTGTCAAAGTCCAGCTCTTACCCATGAAGCTGCTCACTGTATTTCAAACAGGTCCCTATTTAACACAGATAAAAATGTCTTATGAGGAAGAGAGCAAATGTCAAATGAATCTGCAGAAAGCTATCAGCTGAGGAGAGATGAACCTGATCTTTATTCTTTAAGAGTAGTCTAATTCATGGGTTTGCTTTCAATTGTTAAATTTATGTAATGGTATTTTCTCAGTAACACAGGTGCACACAAAATCAACCTGCAGGAATAATCAGAATATTGAATAATTTCAGATCTTTTTCTTTAACTGATATTTTTGATAACAACTTAACCTTACAAGCCAAAATTGAACTACCTTGTTTCAGACACTTCTCAGCTGCTATAGCTGTACAACATTTTTCCCTTGCATTTCCATAGATTAAATTAACTGGTTTAAAATTAAACTCTCATCTATGGGTTTTAGTTTATGTTCATAGGACACAAATTATGATTGTCTCCTCTGGTGTTTTGTGTAACATCTGCTTCGCTGGTTTGAGAGCCCAGTAACAGAGACCAAATAATAGATAATTTTGAGGATGACATTGCTAGGGAATTCTTTGATAAACTAGTCACCTGCTTTGAAATCAGGACAATTTTGTGTCAACTAACAGACACCTGTTACATTTTATTGATGTTGAAAAAAGCTTTCAGAAAAGTTCTGTGTATTTAGATAAACTTTTGGGTATTCTCAGAGGCTGCTGGTCATTCAGACATAATGAATAAGATTTTGTCCTGGGTCCGGCGGGGATAGGGTTAATTCTCCCCAGGACCTAGCAGGGACACAGGTATTCCATCCAATGTGAGCCATGCCCAAGGGGCAGCCTGAGCTGCCGGGGAAGGGGAGGGACAGGAAAGCCCCCGAAAGGAGGAGATCGGGGGGCGCCCCGGGTGCGGTCGGCAAGCGGCGGTACCGTAATCGCGGTTGTATATTCCTCTGTCAGTGTTATTGTTGTTGTTGTTTCTCGCTCCCTTTTGCTGTTCTGTTAAATTGCCCTTGTCTCAACCTATGAGTTTTG
>JAHREE010000339.1:1403096-1693581 GCA_033628505.1 Tringa tobata | reverse complement strand
TGGACCTGCATTCATATTTCTAATCACTTTTTGAATCTATTTATATCTTTGGTCTCCACAACATCCTGTGGCAATGCAATTTAATTATGCACTGTGTGAAAAAGCACTTCCCTTTGTTTGTTGAAAATTTTGTGGGTTATAATTTCATTTAGTGCCCCTTATTCTTGTTTTACAAAAATAGTGCCTAATTGCTCCCTAGTCTCTTTATTCATGGCTTTTATAACTTCATACATTAAGAACATATCCCTTTGGGTACTTTTTGTCTAAGCTAAGGATTCCTAATCTAATATCCTCTTCTTCAGAAGTACTTCTATCTTTGATCATTCCCCTGCCTTTCTGTCATGTTTTAGTTTTACTAAACTCTTTAGTGGATGGAGACACTAGAGTTGCAGGTGATAGTAGGCACATGGTCAGCTTTCAGTGCACTGAGCACAAAAAATGAGTTGAACTTTTGCATCTGCAATATGAATGTTTTAAAGTGTTTTACTATGGCTTTGGAGATATTCTACAAGTTTTATGTTTCAGATCCTTTGAAGCTCACTTTGACATGAATACAAGGCTTCTCAACCTAGAAATCTCTACTGCCTGCCTGAGTCTTTCTCTGAAGAATTTCCATGGTATTAGCTACTATGAAGCAAGGCAAGAAAACTGAGTGATAAATATAAGTGTATAAATATAAGTGTATTTTGATCTGATATCTGCGTTGTTTTAGGGGAGCTCCGCAGGTTATTTACTGGCAACATCTTATCTTCTTCGATAGGAAAAAGCAGAGAAATACTAAAATAGTGGGTCAGTTTTAGGGACTATGGTGACTTCAAAGTTTGCCATGTCAGTCATTGGCTTATTTTATTTAGCTAAAATTTGGACTTTGAAGTAGTGCATAAACATTTGGGAGAGTTTTAAAGAAAAAATCTGGACTTTTCTCCTTGAAGAGTTTTCTGTCTTCCTGAACTCCTGTTATGCATTCCAGCCTATGCTTCATATATTTGTTCCATTGTCCCCTCACACTGACTGAAAACATATTTTTCCCAAAAGTTAGAAGGAAATCCATATGAGTGTTATAAAGACAAATGGCAATATAAAAATTGAGGATCTCTGTGGTCTGTGAATTCACGTGTTTGTCGGCATTTGTCATTTGTGAGTGACATATGAGTAACTCCAGGTGGAACGTATTGAAGTGCCCAAAGGAACAGTTCTTTCCTAAAAAAAGAGCTGTTGGATAACAGTGCTACCTAGGATTCAAGACAGGTGCTTGAAAGAAACAGCACAAAAAATTGCTTCAGTGAAATTTTAGAGAATAGGAAATGTAAAGTTACCTGATTATTATCTGGGAGGAATATTAATAGGTTCTTGTTAATCTAGTTGCTGCCTTTGGCAATATAACTGTAAAACCAAGAGACACATAGATCTGATGAAGCCAGGATATAGAACTGCATTATCCCCTAAACTAAAGTACAAAGTTACCTCACTATTTGTGTCAGAATATTTGCATGTTTATACAGTATTGTTGGAAAAGTTGCGAATTTGTGAAATGGTTGAGATCCCTTAGAACAAAGCAACAGTATTCCTAGATCTTCTCTGATTCTCTTCTAAAGCGATTCCACTAAAAACCTGTTAAATTGATTAAAAAATGTCTCACAACTTGTGAGGCTGCCAACCATTACAGGAATTTTGAGTAATTCTTCTGAAACCTTTAGATGGATTAAAAATATCTGTTATTTAAGCTATAAGGTCCAAAGCCTCTTTTAAATTTTTCAAGTTTTTTCTTGTACATACCGTTAGAGCAGTCAGGCATAATGGGACAAGGCACTATAAGCATATTATTTACCAGATGACTCTTGCAATTTAATTATAAGAAATGACATCATATAGTCAGTGGACTTCTGCTTTGAATTATAATTCCAATTGCACTGTATTTAACTACTATCCTTGTATCACAGTCTTATTTTTAATGACTCCCTTTGTGGGAGTTCAAGTCCTTTCTTATAATAAAACTATTTCACATTTTGTCCTTGCCAATGTCAGTTTAAAAGAAATGAATACTTCCTATATGTCTTGTTAAGGGAGATGACCTGTCCAACCTCTCAATAGAAGGTTTGGATTCCCATTAAAAGTTTTCACTTCTCTCCTTTCCTTTCAGCTACTGTGTGTGCTGTATCTTTTGTAGATACTTTTTCAAAAAATGAATGACCCAGTCAAAAGTAAGGAAGATTTTGCCCCAAAACTTTAAATTTGTTACTGAGCAATAGTGCTAGATCGATATTTGCATTAGATAAGGTGAACTGGTTGGACAAAAGGAGAAGATCAAAATGAAAGATGGTAACTATCCCTAGAAAAAAAGTTAACCTATGGGTCCCAGAACTGTTAGTTGATGTGTAGAAACAGGTAGAAAAATGGTGCTTTTGGTGATATTTAATCTTTCAGGATGAGTGCTGGTATCAGTTTTTGCTGATTAAAAAGAAAGCTGAAGGCATATTTTTATTAAGCAGAATGTTTGAACTCTCTGGTAGAACTGATATTGGTTAGCAGTGCAGTTGTGGGTTAAGTGACAACAATAAAAGTATGATAATCTAATAAATATTATTTCAATTTATCAAAAGTGTCTGATCAATGAGAATTACACTCTGATTTAATAGCCAATATCACTACTAGATATTAGGTAAATATAGACTAGAAGAAATAGACACGTTGAAGATAGCTCTCACCCTGGAATATATTTCTTCTAGTCTTTACCTTTGTTAATGCAGGCAAGATGAGCAATTCATATGATATTAGTGAATGTTAATTCTTCCTCCTGTTTTCTGCTTAAGACAACTTTTTTTTTTTTCTGCAATACCTGTAGCATAAGTGATCAAAAATTTTAAAAAATTAAAAAAGCACAAAGTAATAACTCTTAAGTAATAGATGCTGGATGTGTCTACTTTAATCTAGTGGATAAAGACAGTCACCACCTTCTTTTATGAAAACAGAAGCTCTGGCCAGAGGCAGATTCCAGAGTACCATCAAATCTATGGCCTCTGAGTACAAGGAGGCAGATGACAAACTGTTGTCAGTTTGTATGTTGTCAAAATAATAGAAAACTATCATTATAAAAATAATTTTACTTTAAATTAAAAATATAATAATAGTGATGTCAAAGTAATAGAAAAGTTACTGGACAACAGTAGGAATAAACCTTCCATTACTTTTATTGTAGCATGAGAATAAATTCATATCGTTCAAGCAGGAATTACATGAGGCTGTATCTCAATCTCACAAGTAGATCTGGAAAAGATATTTTTAGACAAATGTAACATTTTTATCTTCCTAACACAGTCATTACATAATTTTGGATGGATATTCTGAGGCCTAGAGAGGTGAGAAGAACACTGCATTTTCATAAGTAGTAATGTCAGTGGTAATAGCCACTTTTATCCAGTGTGTTGTGGGATACATGTATTACTTTTCCATCAGGTGTCTGTATTTTTGATGTCTATATTTGCTGTTTCCCACATGACTCATTTTCACATCACTCTGCCTAAAGCTTCTTCCAAGAAGAATCAGATTTTGTGGTGAGCGTCCCTCAAACCCTCTTGTGAAAGTTCAGCTTTGTGTATAATGCAAAAGGGCTTGCTGAAACATAGATTAACAGAAAATCTTTTCCTGCTTTAGTAGTTAGGGTATTTTCACAGGACTTGCAAATTGCATATGCTAATCCTTCCTGCAGCCTTAGTCTGCCATATCCTGTGTGAAAGTTCTAACTGCAGAGTTACTTGATAAAACAGCATTTCCGCTTGCCCACTTTGTCTTTTATTTTCTTTCAGGTCTCTTAATTTTGCTTTTGTTTTATTTTGTTTTTCTCTTTATGGAAGGATGATTGTTAGACTGTGCAGAATAGAAGCATCAGAGTAACATTATTCAACAGGGTCCATGCCAGAAAAGCAGCTTACTAGCGTTTAAAGAAGTGTAACAGTTTATTGAAGCATGATTGTTCTCTTGTGAAGGAGAGAACAACAGATATCAGTATAATGGCTTTCCATATTTTCTTATTATATGGCTTTTAACAAAGATAATTTCAAACAATTTCACCAGGTATATAAGTAGGATTTAATGATCTGTGTATCATCCTGTGCCTGTATCATCCTTAAGAGCATTTTAAAATGGAGTTACAACACTTACTTGATTCCTTTAGGATCTTAGCTGATTTTAATATGAAATTGAATATTTTTAGTAGCCAAACAACCTCTTCGCTCAGCTTATGCTAAAAAAAAACTAAAATGAAAAAAAAGCTAAATGAAAAAAACCCAAGCAAAGCAGCAAAATGTTACCAAGGTTTGATGATACATATATCAACTTGCATCAACACCTTTTGGTTTAATTCTTTGACAATCTTCTTTATTATTAGAAAAGAAGCCCAGAGTAAGCAACTCCTTGAACAGAGTATGTGATAAAGTCTAACAAACAAGTTTAGCTTCTTATTTATATTGTATTCTTCCTTAATTATTTCCTTTTTCCCACTAGTTCTCTGGCAGATCTGCTAACTTTCTCTTAGTACTCCCCTTTCTGATACAGATCAAGAATTTATTTGGTACTTGTATTATCTGTTTGATCTTTAGATTCATTTTATCCTTCTCATCTTTCTTCCTGCATGTCAAGTGCCAAGGGCATGGCTTGACTGTTCTGCACTTTAGCACAATGGCCTCTGGAGGCGTTTACAAACCAACAGATTTTGGACCATCCTTGAGGCTGTGCTAAATTTTGCCAGAGGCTGTAATGGCCCTAATATTAGCAAGGTATCATGAAGATTTTGGAAAGATGTCTTTGTCTTTTCTTCTGTAATATGCGGATTTCTATTACAGATAAAGAACTAGCAGCTAGTATTTTACATTATGCTGAAATGGTATAATACAGATTTTTTTCCTATAAAGTTCAAAACACTAAGACAGAATGAATGGAAATATTTAAGTGGTAGTTTAATAATTTTGTCAGGACCATTCGATCTCTTTAAGGGAGTCTTGTCTGTATTTTTTTATTTTCTTGCAGATCGTAAGTTATCAAGGCATGAGCCATCTTCAGTAGTGCCAAGGACTTAATTGGTACTTTACAGACTACAAATATGTTTAATAGCAATATGTTGTGAAGAGAAATGTTGTGAACAGACATGCATTACAGATGTGCTCCACAAAGTGTCTGGACCCTCTGAAGTATCACAGAATCACAGAATGACTGAGGTTGGAAGGGACCTCTGAAGGTCATCTGGTCCACCCCTGTGGCTAAAGAAGGGCCACCTGGAGCCACTTGTCCAGGGCCAGGCGCAGACAGCTTTTGAACATCTCCGAGGGATACCTGTGCCAGTGCTTAGTCATCTTCACAGTGAAAAAGTGTTTCCTGATGTTCAGAGGGAACCTCCTGTGTTTCAGTTTGTGTCTATTGTCTCTTGTCCCATCACTGGACACAGCTAAAAAGATCCTGGCTCCGTCATCTTTATACCCTCCTATCAGATATTTGTACACATTGATGAGATTCCCACTTTGAGCATTCTCTTCTCTAAGGTCCCAACTCTCTTACCTTTTCCTCATGTGAGAGATGCTCCAGCCCCTTAACTAAGTGACCTGAACCTCATCCACTTCCCTGTGAGGATCTTATCGGAGACAGTATTGAAAGCATTACTGAAGTCCAAGTAAACAATATCCACTGCTCTTCACTATCTACCAGGCCAGTCATTTCGTTATAGAAGATTGTCAGATGGGTCAAGCATGACTTACCCTTGGAGAGGCCATGCTGACTACTTATGATTACCTTCTGTCCTTCATGCACCTGGAAATGGTTTCCAGGATTAGCTGCTCTATCACCTCTCCAGTGACTGAAGTGAGGTTGGCTGGACTGTAATACCATGAGTCTCCCTTGCCATTCTTGAAGATAGGAGTGATCTTTCTTCTTTTCCAATGGCCAGGAACCTCTCCCAGTCATCATGATCATTCAAAGATAACTGAGAATGACCTCACAATAACAACAAACAGCTCCCTTGGTGCTTGTGGGTGTATCCCATTGGGACCCATGGACATAAGTATGTCCAGTTTTTAAAGTGTTCTCTAACCTGATCCCCTTCCATCAACAGTTAACTATTCCTTGCTTCAGACTTTCTCCCTTGTCTTCATGGCCTGGGATTCCTGAAGTCAGGAATTGCAAAGAAGGCATTCAGGACCTCAGCTTTTCCATGTCCTGTGTCATAAGAGCTCCTGCTCCGTTCAGCAGCAGACAACATTTTCCCTAGTCTTCCTGTTGTCACATTTGTATTCATAGAATCCCTTCTTTTTGCCTTTGACATCCCTTGACAAAACCAAATCAACTTGGACTTTAGCTTTTCTCAGTTTGTCCCTGGATCTTCAGGTGGTGTTTCTGTATTCCTCCCAGGTTAACTGACCTTTATGTTAACTGTTCCAGCTTCTGCAGGAGTCATTTTTATATCTGAGCTTTGCCAAGTGCTTCTTGTTCACCCATGCAGGCTTCCTTGCACTTTTACCTGACTTCCTGCATGTTGGGATGTTCCAGTCTTGAGCTTGAAGAAAATGGTGCTTGAATATTAACCAGCTGTTAACCTGGTCCAGGTATCAACTCAGGTTGTGAAAGAATTTTTTCCTCTTTTATCACCATTATTCTCACAGAATAAATGCAGCAAAAATAAAATTACCTTGTTTTCTAGACTTTTTTTTTTGTACCACGTACAAAAAAATTTGACCAGAAATCCAAACTTAATGGTCAGAGAAACACAAAGAAAGTAAAAATACCCATTTTCTTTAAGGTACAATATTGTGATAGAATACTTACATCAGTAAGTATTAAAAAGAATGGCTTCAGTCTGGATTCAGTTCCCAGACAGAATTTTTAGGAATAAAAACGTCCATTTTCTTGCAGGTTAAAGTTTAATCCAGAAATCACTGAGGCTTGTGCATGTAGATCCACAATATTACATTCAGATTCACTACATTTCTTCTCAGAATTATTTTCAAACATGATTTTCACTTTAAGTAAATCATGAGTCCTTTCTAATATTTTCACTATGTCATCTTGAATATGAAAATATTTTTGCCATGTATTAATAGAAACACATATATTACCAAGGATTATAGCTATAGAAGTTGATAGATATTGAAGGTAAAATTGATATTCTGAAATATTTTAAAGGATGGTTCTTCCTTAAAGGTGGTGAGAAAAAACCCTTTGTGGTGGGAAGAAAAGATCTTTTATTGTTTAGATCTCAGGTGTGAGAAGTACTCTGAATACATAAAGGCTTATCATGAAAAACAGTGACAGGAAACTTCTGCTGAATTCCATTGACTGCAGTTTTCAACTTTGTGCTTTATAAATATTTATCCAACTCTTTAAGTTCCTGCAGTTTATGAAATTCTTGAGAATTTGCCTGTCATATTTCACTATTCAGCCTTTGTTATCATGACCTCTGAATCTTTCAGACTTCAGATAAACAATGTGGGTTTACTACTTCAATGCTAACTACATTCACATTCTTAAGAAGGCAAAAATAGCAACATTGTCACATATCTCTCCTTTTTATTAACAGTCAAGAAAATCAACATTTGAATAATGTTAAAGCTGTGACACAAAGTAGCTAAACTAGGAATCCCTAAAAATTTCTATAGCACATACTGCAGATACAGATCATCACAGGCGAATATTTGCATCTTGTGAAGTTGTACTGAAAAGTAAAAAAGAAATAGTACTTTTAAGTTTTCACTCTTTTAAAAATATAGTTTTTATAAAATAAATTGTTTTTTTTTTCTTCTGTTAGAAAAAAATAGTAAAATGTTCTTATCAATGGAATAAATTTTCCTCAGAATCACTGACACAAGTAAACAATTCAGCCATTCTGCTGTGGGGAGGTGCAAGTCTTCCATGAACTCTCTTGTCTCATCATCATTAAATATTTTTCTCAACAAAAAAGATTTTAAAATCTGGGAAGATAAAAATAAACTGCATTTCCATTTCTGTGTTTACTTTTATGTACTGTCTGTATCTAACTCAGAATATTTCACATTTTAGACAAGTGGAACAATAAAAGAGAGATTGCTTTTTACAAAGGGAGGACTTTAGTTTTCTTACTATTTTAGAATAAAATTAGCACAGCATATATGACTTGAATCAGAAGTTTTGATGCAAGTTTAACTGTATGCTAAGGTTTCTGCCTTTCCTCACATCATTACATGTCAAATGGGCTATGACATTTATGAATTAAAATTCTGGTACATATAAGTAAAAATTTTCACTTTGTGAAAATCAGTGGAGTTTGCTAGTCTACTGGTTTCTACCTCATTTCATCACACTAATACTCATCTTAAAGTCACGCAATGAATATTCAGGAAGAGGTGTTTGCTATAAGTTATTGTAGTTTCATTGGGGTCTCATCATTGTTTTGGTAGGGCCAAGATTTTATTCACAGTGCCTGACTCAAAGAATGACACATGCAGAAGTGCAGTGTGGCAATACAAGATCACTAAGAAGAATGGACTGGCAACTAGGAAACTGAACAACAAACATTAAAAGGTTAGGCATTCTTTCATTTCCACTGCAAAAAAAAAAAAAAAAAAAAAAAAAAGAGCTTTAGAATATTCTAGATAATGCTTTGTCTCTCATTAAATTATTGTTAGGGCTGTTAAGCAAATATTTTTAAACAATAACATCGGAGATCTATGACATGGTTTGGCTCTACAAAAAGTAACTTTGAAACATGTCTTTATGTGTAAAATCACAAATATACAATTTTGTATCTTCAAATATAAAATCACTTCTCCAATCTTAGGTTTTCTTAGGGGATGCCTTGGGAAAAACTTGAATGAGTTGTTCTTTTAATACAGCTGAGCAAATACAGTGCAAGATTTTCAACCAACATTTGATAGAATTTGCTTTGACAATACGTGCAACCCTTCGGTGATCTTTCTGCAGGAATGTTTGAAGGACTGAGTTTTACTGGAAAGAGCATTAGCAGAAAGTAAATTTCAAAGATGCAAGTGAATATTTGCAAAGCCAGTGTTTTAGACAAATAGTTGCAAAAGCTTTACCAGTCCTAGAAAATTCTTTCTGCATTCATCCAAGGAAAAGAAAAAAACCAACGAAAACCAGTGATACAGCTGACAGTTTAGAAATAAATAACCGGTAAGTTAGTGTTTTAGATGCTCATAACAAATGATCCATGAACATGCAAGCTGCAGAGAACCCTTCAAACAAAACAAAATAAAAAGCAAAGCCTGAGAATAGATCATTTGAATGTTTCTATATATATATTCAAGGATATTCTGTTTTGCGTGTTTATTTCTTTGTTGGAAGCTATTCCACATGCAGACAATAGGCTAAATTTGTTGAATAAATCCATTGTTGCAAATTATTCACTAAACCGTAATCAATAATGCAGTTTGTGGTGTATTCACTTTGACAGATGTCACTATTACTGAAAGTAATGTCTTGTAATAACGTAGTATAATGAGAAACTTCAGGAATAGTTGGCTGAACAAAGGTTTGCAATGGGAACTTAGTTAACATTTGACACTGTTAACTCCAAAGTACATTTATCACATGTGAGAAAGAATATGATCCAATTGATTCAACATGTCTCTTAACACTCTTGAAGTGCGAATGGAAAAAAAAAAATAATGGCAAAAATACACTGAAAAATGAATAGTCATGTATTAAAACACATTATGCACTTCTGTGGAGATCTAGTGGTATTTTCAACTACCAATGCATATTTAAATGCCTCAGATAACTGAAATATCCAGAAAAAAAGTAAATATCTGAATATATTCTTTATTGCGAGTTGGTCTTACAGTTGAGAAATACGTCTTCTAAGCAATATAATTTTGATGATATACTGTGTTAATACATCTTAAGAACCATGTTGGTTTGCTGATGTACACACACTAATGACAGGACAGCTGGTGGCGAGAGAAATTAATTTTGCAGTTGACATTGTGTACTTAGAAAGATTATGTAAAGAGAATTATTTATAAAAGTAAAATAAATAAATAAATTTGAACTTTCGGCTTGAAAGTTATACCTATATTTTATGTATATATGGAGAGAGAGATATGTTTCTGAGAGGTTATGAAACACCTAAGAAATGTGTTATATGTTTTAAAAAATCTTCTTTCAGTCTTTTTGACTATCTGTCTAGGGCTAGTTTCTATTCCATAATACCTACTCTTTCGGCCCTTTTGCCCTTCTGGGCATTTGGACTATATATATTAAACAGACACAGCTGAATTTTCAAAACTACATTTATACCCCTAAAACTGATTGTAGCAGTGATGGAGAGAGGGAGTTAAGAAACCTAGTTTTGGAGAGAGGTCCATGGAATGGATCCAACATTTGTGCTTGCCTTGATGTGTTTCTGCAGTGGCCTTGGTTGGTTGTGGTTTTTTGTTTGTTGTTTTTGTTTTGGTCTGGTTTACTACAAAGTCCTATAGTTGTAGGACAAGATGAGTGAAGGAGAGCTTTGGTGGTTTTTTTTAGAGACATCCAGACATCCCCAGTGAGGGGATAGATAGAATGACTCCATGGTGAGACCTACATCCTAGTCTCTCCAAAGAGAGCCTAGAGCTAACATTAGCTAGCCACACCACTTTCAGATTTCTGAACTTGGGTAAACTGAAACTTAAAGTATCTCCAAATAATGTAAAGCTAAAAATAAAAATTGTTCAGACTTCCCAACAATGGATTATACATAATAAGCATCCTGTAGAACCTCAGTTATAAAGGCTTCAAATTATCTTTCTTGAATATTCCTTAAGATTTGGTTTTCTAAGTTGCATTTTATTTTAATACATAATTTCAATATATAACATCATACTATATTACATAACTTAACAAAGTCAAAATGAGGAAAGTCGTTCTCTCTTTAAAAGCATAAATAGTAAGTGACAAATGACTGTGGAAAAGGGGAAGCATGATTTTGTGGATAAAGTCTAAAACTGTTGGGAAAGAGAGCAACATTTATTTGCCAGGTAAGCTGCTGAGGTTTTAAAGATTCTTGGGTAACATTTCTATAAAAGACTACTGATTTTTAATACCTGAGTTCAAACCTCAGGGGTTCTGTTGCTAAGAACAGCTCCCTCGTGAAATCTGAAGGGCTTCTGGGAAATGAACAATCTACCTGGTGACATGCAATATCAAATGAAATATACACCTGTATATTCATTTCAGGATCTTACTTCTGCATTTTTTTCTTCCTCCCCCCCACCCCCTCCCAACCCCCCCTAGTATAAAACAGTTTTTACTGTATAAACTGAATTTATAAATGACTGGAAACAAATTTCATAAAAGGAAGTTCAAATCTAATCTAGTGTTTTTACATCTTGGGCTGTGTAGTTCTAGGCTAGATCTAAGATATTTTTTGAAAGCTGTGCCTGTCAAATAATATTAATCAGGTTAAATTATACTTCATGAATATGTAATTTGTTCATTATCTTGGGTTACACTTCCATTTATAAATAACTATCCAGTTTTATTGCTACCTTAGATAAATATGAGAGATATAATTTAAATAGTTTTATTAGCAACATTGTACCTAAAATCTCCACATAAATACATATATCTTTATATCATAATTTTCTCTTATGCATTTATTTTCCTCCGACATATTAGATATACATGTTAAACATTTATTGTCTATATCAGAGACAATAAAACATGCATTTGGAAAGATGTATTGTTTTGAGCCTAGTATTGTTTTTTATTCTAGTATTTTCACATCCAAAGATAAGTGCTGTAGTCCACAAATGCTACTAATATGACAATATCTGCTGCTACCATTAAAGAAGACTTACTGTTTAGCTCTTCAGACAAAAACATTGTTACATTTCTTTTGATTTGCTGTCTTTAGTTTAATGAGTTGGCCTTTATTTTCAGGTCAGTCAGGTGAAGGGATTAAAGTGATAGCACTCAAATAATTAACGTCAAATGATGTCTTAAAATGCTTTTCAGGCTAAGACTCCTGAAACCTAAGAAATAAAAGATTAAACATATCTTTAGCGTTTTGAGGCAAGAGACAAGGCTATGCGTAGTATATACTTTACCAGTACTTAAAGACTCAACAACTACAGCTGAACAGCTAAGAATTTAAGCTTGTCTATGCTACATTTCATTTCACAATTGGACAGGGTGACTGTTTATGTCTCATAGAGTGAGACTGACAATGCTGACAAAGAAAAATCACTTTCCTAGGTATATTTAATAATCATGCACAGATGAACTGTGCTTGGGAAACCTGTAGACCCGCTGGATGTGTAGGTCTGCAGTTCTTCCCCAGCTGTGCTTCAAAGCTTGTGGAAACTGCCTAACAACTACTGCTGGCATATGAGGAAGAGCGGAGTCCAGAAATGTTATGCCCTACTCCAAACTGGCCTGCAGGACTGGAGAGGTGGCAAGTGGGAGAGAAGGAACATCATGCTCTTGTTACAGAGCTCCCAGCTGCTAGGGATCAGGCATATGGTGATGCTTTGTAATTATTTGTATTTCTTTAGTGGCTAAAGATTCCAGCTGGGATCAATGCACCACTGTGTAATCTCTTACTGTGTAAAAGATGGGCCCTATTCCAAAAAGTTTAGGATCTGAAGAGACAAGGCAGACAGATAAAAAGAATTGTTTTTAAGAAGTGAAAAAGAAGACATGGTTGGTATGAATTATGCCAATGTTGGGTTTTAAAAAAATATTTTTAAAGACTTTTCAAAATATAATTGATTTTTTGGGATGAAAGATAGGGAGAGATATGCAAACAGAAACATCTAAATGGGAAGAATAAAAGAAAAGGAAAAAGACATTGAAACAGGATACAAAGGAAGTGAAGAGAGAAGATAAAAAAATAGAAGACAGAAAGGAATACGGATGAGAGTTCATTCACTGACCTTTAAAAAGTAATGAAATTTGGTAGTACCCACTTTTCATTCAAGCTTTAATAAAGTAGCTAATCTTCCTGACTGAATGTAGCAAATGTATCCAGACATACCTAAACCAAGCTTTTGGCCTCATGTGGTTTATTTTTTCTGATGACATTGCTCTGTAGTTTAGTCCAACATAATTGTCTAACCCAGTGATGACAATAGTGAAAAATTACTGGAACTAGTCATGTTTTCCTGGTTTTATACCAAGATCTACTGGGTATATGAAATCACAGCCAACTAATAAATGAGCTGAGTAAATCAGAGTATTACTTGCATTTTAAGTAGATTGCACATTAGGGAAAAAAAAAAAAAAGAAAAAAAAGGTTATTCTTTCATGAGGGAAAAAATGCAGTAACAACACAGGGTTATTTAGGTGATGTAGACAGGAATACAGTCCAGTGAATTCCAACAAAATGCATCAAATCATTTTGCAAAAAGCCTAGAAACTCTTTGGCAAAATTCAAAGGTTTTAAAGGTTACAATATGTGGTTTGCAACCCTGATTGGCATTACAATATTACCTAACTGCATTGCTATAGGTCCTTGAGAGTTACATATATCAGAACAGTTGCCTAGGTCTACTGTTACATTTCCTGTTTTGTGGAGTTTTCTCTTTGCTTTTTATCTCAAGCTGTATCTGAAAAAATGAAAACTATGACATGCCTACAATGTCTTGAATTCTACAAAACAGGAAAAATAAAACTAGATTGTAGTTTTCAAGTAACTTCCTTTTGTCTCACTGTGTAAACATTAAATTAGCTAACTTAGTAGTGTGTCCATCTTTTGACTATTTAAATGATTTATTTTGAATAAAAAATGTTATTATTTACACTTTCATGAATAAAAAGAGCCTTGAATAAGTGCTTCATGCTCAAACAATTTTATTATCCTTTCTTTAACAGTAACATTTCTCTAATTCTGTTGGAAAACAGAGTACAGTTTTACTTTGTTCCTCCTTAATGAAACTCCTATGTGATGAAAAGTAAAATTAGTGTCATAAGTATGACTGAAACAAACCCAGTGACTTCACTGAAGTTGCAATAAGATCAGAACAGGATTGGGTAGGATCTAAATAACAGGAGTAAACATGCTCAGTTACACACATAAAGGGAGAACTTAATTCCTCAATGTTTAAGAAGCAGTTTGTGATTCCCAGAAGCTTAGACACAGACATACAGACATAGTTACTCCAATAACTCTGATTTAACAGTAGTGCTATGAATTTTCTAAGGTAACTCATTCTCCATTTTCACTCAATCCCAAGCAATACTAATAAGAGGAAAAAGGAGAAAATAGAGTATGAAAAGAGAATTCTGTTTGAATGAGAACATGTAAGCCAAAATCTGGGGCGACCAACAATTATTTTCTGAAGGGCAACAACTAGACACTAATAATACAGTTTTTGAGTTTCAAAAATTAGTTTCTTTCTCCAGGCATGTAAGGATTCCTCCCATACCAGGTACTGAAAGTCCTTTAAGCCATTTGCAGGCCTACAAAAGATGACTGAATCTGAATGCACATTAAAGAATCTATGGGACAGTCAGTGTCACACAAAAAATTCAAATAGCAGAAGGTTCCGTATTACTTCAGGGTGAAAATTCAGAGTAAAAGCATCATACAACTGGACTGAATATCTGGTAATGTGTTCATAGTGGAAGTAAACACTAACCTAGGAAATGGCACAGTAGGAGGAAAAGTATTGAAAAAAAAAGACCCTTTTTGTAATGGGTGAATTATTTGCATTTTAGATAAAGTATCATCAACAATTTGATCATTTGAAGGATATACTTGTATAATTTCTTCAGAGAAGTTCTAATATATTAGTTACAACACTAAGGTTTTTTTTAAAAAGCTGATTACTTCATGTTATAAAAAAAGTGTAAGTCCACAATGGTCTTCTGGGTGCACTATTTATATGCATTGCAAAAACTGACTAATAGAAGTTCATCCAGGAAATCAGGAAACTATATCATTCCAGTTCTCTAGAGTAAATAGTATATATTTTACCACTCTGCAATTCAGGATTCATTTGAGATTCTTCTTTCAGTAAGAATAAAAGAAAATGTAGCAGCTGATCCATAAGAGCATTATACATGACACTGCCCAAAGTCCAAGGACTTAGACTTGATCCAGAAGTTAACAGAACAGCTTTTTCTCTGACCCATCATCTATGCTTAGCACATACACTGTGGCTGTGCACAGCTTCCTGCAACTTGGTCACCTTTTTTAGTATGCAAGAATATGCTTTTCTCTGCAATCATGTAGAAAACAGTGGTATCATATTGCTGACCTAGCGTTCTTTGTACACCACAGTGTTTACAAAGAGGGTAGTATTTTATGTTTTACCTCGGTCTTATATATTTGAATATTTTTACACGGTTACCAGGAGGAGATGGGGTTACACAGGAGGTAATTAAGGAGTAAATGGAATTCCAATGGAAATAAAAGGAATTCCAACATTGAATGTTTCCTCAAGGTTGCATCTCTTATGAAATTCCAGGTCAGCATCAAAAGGAAAATTTGTAAATAGGAATAAGTCCCCTCTTAGGGTGGAGAGTACTTCAAATAAAATTTGAAATCGGTGTGTTTCCATTTAAGATTATTTTTTCAGGGAAGTCATAGGTGGATGGAGTCATCATTTAACTGGCATGTTATGATGTCTCCAACACCATAGAAACAAAAATTAGAAAAAATGACTAATGGATGGTAGTTTATTTAGGAGTCATTTACATGAAAAGGATAGGTTAAATTCCTTACAAAAAAACAGAATAAAAATTTCCTCTCCTCTGAACACCTATTTTCAGTTAAAGAATATTTTTCTGGGCTCTTCACATGTATAGTTTTCTACTGTAATAACAGAGATTTAATTCCCTTTTCTGCAAAACAGAGAGAGGTTCAAAGGACTGGAATTTCAGCTGTATAATCCCCAGAACAGCAAGAGGAAAAAAAGCTGTACTGACCCACTGTTTAAGAAATGTCTTTCTCATTGCAAAAGTTCCTTTTTGCATACAGAATGGGAATGAATGCATTCAGTGTTATCCACTAAAAACCTGACCTATCTGCTCCAGTTCGTGGCCAGAAGTCTGAGTTATAATATACATGTATGACAATTTCCTAACAATTCAATTGGAATTTGCATCCATGTTTTGTAAAAACTTGTAGTTATATTTGTTGTTTTTTTAATTAAAGGCTATGAATTCTGGGTATTCAGTGGGTTTACTTGAAGTGGAGAAAGTGAGGTGGTCGTCACTACCAGAAATTTAGTCTATAAGTCAGTATATAGAGAAATCACACACTCCTACTGTAAGCACAAAGCCAGTTATATCCTATGTCATAGTTAACTAGCTGACAATATAGTAACGATCTGTTTAAAACAAGCTTAACCACTTGGCCAAAATTAGTTTGGCCTTTTCTTCACTTTCAAGGTTCTATTTCCAGAAATTCCCTCGGGGTGTTCAGCTGACATTGTCTGCTTTATTTTCAACCAGCACTAGTGCCACCACTTTCCATCATTATTACTGCTCTGGAGTACGATAGACATGCTGAACTACCCAGAAGTTCAGAGGTGCAGTGAACAGCCCAAGCAGCCTTGGACTGCTAAAATAAAACAGCAAAGAGCTTTTTATTGTCCCATGATGAAATATGACTTGTTTCCAACTTTAGTTTAAAGCTGATGAAGTATTTTAACTATTATTGTTTCAATAATAGAACTAGAGTATCAAAATGTGTATGTGTAGTATGTACACATGTGTAACAGTGTAACTAATAACCTCTGTGTTAACATGCTACCAGGTGCAAAGGATTTTAATTTTTTTTCAGACATAGCTTGCAGAATAGAGAATAATAATTTCAGAGAAATTCAGATTTTTCTTCTCCCTAGTTTCCTGGAAATATATTTGAAAGATATTATTATTATTTTAGTTCTCCATAAGAGAACTAAAGAAGATCATAGAAGTAAGAAGATTATAGAGCAGATTTTCACCCTCACTGGTGATGTCTTAGCAAAGGGTATCCATACATTATCAACAAAACACAGCAGAGTTAAGAGCTGCTGTATTCTTAAATATAAAAATTACAATACCTGCTTTTGCAGATACATGTGAACTTAATTTTGGATACAGCTTAATTTTAGTACTGACTTGTTCCTTGTTTAAAAACAATCCATGTAGAGCAGTAAGAAAGGTAGGAGAGGGAAGTAAAGCAATAAACATTTTTTTTTTTTTTGGGGGGGGGGGGGGGGTTGCCCATAAGGAGGCAAAGCAGCTTGAGGAAAACTACTGCATGCTCGGTTTTATTATGTGACTATATTAAATAATTACTTGATTTTTTTTTCCCTTTAATGCAATCTCATTCTATTTTATCATATTTGAAGGAGACACGGTATTTGCTGCTAGCAAAGTAATTCAGAGTCTCAATGAGATGTGAATATCTGCAATACTCCTGTTTCTCTAGTATTTACTTCCTAGCAATCAAGATTCCTCCCCCATCTCACCTTACAGGACAGTTGACAGAGAAGCAAAGACACAAACGAAGCAGATTTTTTTACATGCTTATTGACTCTAATTTTGTAAGACTTCTGTTTACATGTGAAAACACATTGGTTCAATGATCATGTGATCATTGAATGATCTTTAGGAAGACCTTCTGCTTTGTTTTATTGACTTTGGTCCTTTACTGTCTTTGGTCCTTTATTATGTCTGATCATCTGATCCTTACTGCTTCAGCTTCTGATTCCTGATAAACACATCCACCCTATAAAAAAAAAAAAAAAAAACCACACCACAAAACAACATGTGTGTGTGAAATAAGTAAGATTGCCCTCCCTATTGATGTATTTATTGTTTGCTGCCCATTAATGGCTTGGGGACTACGTTATTTAGAAAGGAGTCTTTATGTTATACTTGTACTCACGGTAACAAAGAATTTCTGTCTTTCATGGATGTGTTATACTCACATATTTTGATTTTCTAGGTTTTTTGGGTTTGGGGTTTTTTTGTGGTTTTGTTTGTGTTCTGTTTTGTTTTTTTTTTCAATTAATCAATGTTTCTGTAGAGCCTAAGCAAGTCTTTCCAGAGGGAAATATAAACTTTTTTTTTTTTTCTCTGAGAGTTTTCAGTTTTCTCCTATTGTTCTCATGATTCACATTTTTTATCTATGCAAGTTTCCCTTCTATTAAGCTTCTAGAGCATTTAGAGTTAGATATAAGAGTATTTTTCAAATCATACTTGTTCTTGAAGAACTATTCAGTGGAAAGATTCCCATTCTTAAGGGACTAAACATAATTGAACTGTTCTAGCATACCATGAAGCAAGATCATTTTTAAAGAAAATTATATGAACAACAATGAAGAAATCAGTATTTCAATATGTTCATATAAATATTTAGACAATTAAATATATAATTTTTATTATTGCGTATATTTATATATAATTTATGAATTTAAAAATATACATATGCATGCATTATCACGATATGTTATACATATATACACATTTTAATACTTTAAGCATAGAGTTTTCAGAATTGTTATCTCCTTTAAATAATCAAAGAACATAAGCTGAAGTACAAAAAGTAAACTTTTTAAAATGACACCCGTGTTTAGTGAAGGTCCAGTTTCAGTCCATCTTATTTTACTGGATAATTTTCTACAACTGAATGACTTCTTCTCACCCTTTCCCTTGTTTTTTGTGTCCTATTGATCTATCAGCAATGTGGAGGTAAGATCTCAAACCTGACAATAGTAAAAGATGCGTTTTTGTAATTAATTGTGAGGAGACAGTGAGTATATATGTGTATTTTCTGTACATTGTACTGGATGTTACAAGCCACTCCAGTAGTGTTCCTTTGCTCTGAATTTTCTGTGGAACACCTAAAGTAACATATATTAAACACGTGAAGTAGCATAAAGAATATTAGATTTGGGGCATTATTTAATGCAATTGATATCACCTAGTGGCACCTTGAACCGTGATGAAATTACTTTACAGTTTTACATTGCAGATATACATTAAAGAAGGATGTAAGGATTACCCGTAATTTCTTAAGGTTAGTCCTGGTTCAGCTCAAAATCTCATTTCTACATTTTTTTTATTGACAATATTCTAAGATGCTGAAAATGCAAAGGCTTTTTGTTCTTCATTATTCCTTCTGTTCCTACTGTTTATTCCCACCTGAAGTCAGAATGTCAGATTGTGGTATCAATCATAGCACAACAATGAAGAGTTATGTCACAAAGGAAGGATTATTATTTCAGGTGAGAGAAAGCAGCTAGAGCATATTAATTTTTCAGGAACAAAGATATCAGGATTTCATCCAAAAGTCCTTTGTAATACAGAATAATGGAAATGAAATGTAGTATATATGTACTGTGACTACAAGTAGATTTTTTCCTGAAAGGAATACCTTTCAAATCTGTACCACAAGAGTACAATGATCTAAAGGTGACTCAAACAGAAACAGACAAATGAAGGGTGGAATTTTATCTTGATGGCATGAAAAACAAAGAAGCTTGAAAGTTCTATTTCTTTGCCTGTTTCCACTTTAATCATTTTATTGTTTTGTTTTCTTTCTTTCTTTATCTTTTTTTTTTCTTTTTCTCTTTAAATAATACATGGCTTGTATCAATGGGCAACCAGAAAAGTAACAAAATCGTGACATTAACAATTGACAAGAAAGTGAAAACACAAGAATTCAAAAGGTTTCTTTTTCTTCGTATGTTGAGATTCTTTGTTCGTATCTGGTTAATTTATTTGCCAGAATGCACAATAATGAGTATGCATCTGAGACTTAGAAATATACCAGTGAAATCAGAAAGAAGGAAATACAGCATTATCCATTTCTAGTAGAAGAAAAAAATAAATAGAAACACTTGTTTAAAAAAAAAACAAAACCAAAACAAAGACAGGCTAAGATTTTCCAAATCTTCTACATGTCAATAGAAATTATTAGATCAAAATGGTTGTTAAACTTGATCTCATTTTTCCTTGGAGGTATCACCTTTAAAATCAGGCATACATTTCTTCCTGTCTTATCTTTGTTAACATTTTAAATTTAATATTTCAAATATTTTATAATGTGTTTAGAAAAAAAAGTAGTCAGATATATGTTCATATATTGTTAGAAATAAAACTTATAGATTTTAACTTCCCTGAAATGAAAAGATACTCTCTAAGAAAAACACTGGAATCTATTTTTCTCTGACAAAAATCCATAGTTTTCATTTTTATACTTACAGATTTTAATGCGAAAAAAATTATAAAAGTCAAATCCTGGACCCACTGAAAGTACTGACTAATCCTGCACTAATTTCTCTGGAGCAATTATTTGCTGATTGATAGTACCCTATATTTTGGTTGAATTGCTCAGAGATATCTGCTGATGTTCCTTTTACAAGGAGGGGTGTTAGAAAAGTAGTTTAGATGTAATAACTATTTATTGAAAAGGAGCCTGTCCTAAAAGAAGAAATATATAAAAAAACCCTCTAAAAAAAAAATTACTACATATTTTAAAGGGTGTTAAATGAATTTAATCTGAATAAATTAATTATACGCATATTTAATTTCCCTCCATTATTGTTAGAACTGATTACAATGATGAGATGGACTCACAGAATATTTCTTTACAAGAAATGACAGATTTTATATCCGAGTCTAGTCTCCTATTGAAATCTAACCATGGGTTTGGATCTGATTCTGTTCCTGCCTAAATTAATAGACTATTCCAGCAGATTTCAAAGTAATGGAAAACTCACACAGATTTCAGATGATGCCCTATCATATATGCTTATGGCTCACTGAGTCTGGTGGATTTGTTTTGCAGTGGAAGTTTCTAATAATTAGGAGAATGTTCATCTTTTGTAGCTTGCTTGACTATAACCACCAGTTTCTCACACCCCCACAAAAAGTTTTCCAGGACAGACTTTTTCAAAGAGGTTTTAAAAAATTATAAACAGTAAAAATATCTAAGTACATTATTTTAGCAAAATTCTGGTGAATGATTTAAAATATCTGCAAAGTTTTACCAGAATCCCTTAACAGATAGGAGTACCTTGGTGACCCTGCACGAGGCTGAAGAACCATTTCATGTGAATCAGAGCCATGAGTAATTATAGAAAAATATACCAAACATTTGTTTGAGATACACACTAAGAGCACTGCTTTAAAACAGCACATGCTTTCATCTGAATTAGCTTTTTATCTAGAACAAATATAAAATTGCATTCCAACTAGATTATAATCCAAAAATATAAATTTAAAACTTCATTCTAACATTCCCTGTTTAGAATCTCTCTCTGAATTTATTATAAAATTCTGCATTTTACAAGCCCTTTAGTTTTTTTCTCTCAAAAGTGCCAGAACAGACAGCTCAGTCTGGCATCAGTATTACATAGCAGGGCCTTAACTAACAATTAATTTGCATTTAATAATGTCTCACTTCAAGTTGAGGTCTCACTGAATTGGATTCTTGAATGTATATGATTCCCACATACAGTAGCAGTAATCGCATGCTAAATGTAACAGCAATAAAGTAGTGGACCTGTTGGAATGCTAATTACTCCTAAGAGTCTCATTCAGCACAAAACTCAGTATCACCAGTATTTTGGGCTAAACTGTGTCCTTGTTGCAGCAGAATGGGGAAGAAATAAAAGAAGACGAGGTGGCTTTTTAACTTTATGCAAACTAGAAAGGTACTGGACTCAGAAAAGAAGCTGCATTTCCTTTGTGTTATATATATTAGAAGACTGAGAAAAATGAAAATATAAAGAAATCAGAATTTCCTTGTGTGTCTGCTCACAGATTAGTATTACTGCCACTGATAAACTTCGAAGCAGGACAGCCCCCCATGAACTCCAAGAAATCAATTCATAAAAAATCAAATGGAAATATAGTAACAGCAAATTTTTTTATTACTTTTTTTTTTCCCTGTATGCTGGTACCCAGCAATTGCATGCACTGTGGAGGAGGATTTGTGTAAGGACCAGAAATCATTCTTAATTTCCAAAGAGGTTCTAGGTGCTGGACTAGGGCACAGGACCTAAAGCAGGATAAGACAGCTTTCAGGCTTTTTTTGTTGTATTATGAAAGATTTATCTAGAAATAAAGTATTTTGAAAAAAATCCCTACATGTGTGATATCATTCATTGCTGAATGCATCAGCCCAGCTTTATGTTTATTGAGATATAAATATTTTCTGACTTAGCCCTCATACGCAACTAGCAAAGATGATGATAGCAGTTCAATGAACAGATCAAAATGGGATTACAAGAAATGCAAGAAAAAAAAAAAACACAAAGATTTCATAATGTCTCTTAATCGTTATCAGAAACACAGTAGGTAGAGGAAGGAAGAAATCTTGAAGCACTACTAAGAGGAAGGGAGTATTATCAAGAAAGGATGCATCTTAATGAAAAATCAATGCCTATATTATCTCCGGAACAATGAAGCTTTCACTTTTTCCTTTTGCTTTCACAAATCTTCAAAGTAACATAAAAGAGGATAAAGAGAACAGGCAAGCTGAGAGACTTTCTTCCGCCCTTCTCATATTTATTATCTGAATTTCAGTTTGTGTATTATGCATCTGTTCAGTCATGTTGGTTTGTTCAGTCGAGCTACTTTGTTTAGAAACCTACAGCTTTCATTTCCTGTATTTTTTGTTTCACCCTTTTTTCAAAGTATATTTGCTTTGGATAATAGAAAACGATGGCCTCTGATGGCTTACTTAAGAGATGGTTGGTTTTTTTCTTTGAAAAGAATTATGTCTTTGGTCTCCTGAAAACAGTAAATAAAATAAGTAGTAGATGATATATTGGTTAATGCTGATGGATATAGAAATAGATTGCAGCACCTATCCTTAAAGAAAGCCTAGCAGTGGACAGATCCCCCAGACAGCAGAAGTTGCCTGGCAAAACTTTTTAGGACTCTGTGAAAGGTACCAAACATCAAGATAAACCATGGAAACACCCTTTGGCTCTACACAGAACCACAAAAATGGCTTTAGCAGTGGTTTGGTGTTTTTTTCAAGGAATAATTTAAAAATCTTTCCCAAGGGAAAAAGAGATGTGTGGCAGTGAGCAGCAAGAACTGGGTGGTTCCCTGGGGACTGGAACACCAAGAGCAGCGGGAAGTCCAAATGGGTATGTCAGGGCAGGGCCTGGCAGCCAGGGCCTGTCCCACCATCCCAACCAGGAACAGGGAGCCAGGGGGACTAGGGACCGCACCAGCCCCAAGGAACAGGCATCTCCCTGAGGACAGTGATAGGCCAGGCAGACTACCTTATCTGATTTTTCATTTTTGCACAGTCTTGCTCCCCAGGCTTTGTTTTCAGATTTAGACTAGAGGGTTTAAAAAAAAAAAAAAAAAAAAAAAACAAAACGTGCCTTATTAAAACCTACAAATCTTCTGGTACAGTTGTACAAACTGACACTGGAATAGATTTTCTGTCTGAGGCTATAAGTATCTTTTAAGCCTTACCTCACAGTTTCTCAGGAACTTCTTCCCCAAATCAGACAAATCACAAAAGATCCTTTTTACTGACCAATTACTGTAGAGCACCTCTAGTGAATTGTAAAGGCCATAACTAGCATAGTAATTCTTATGAACTGAGTTGCAGTCCCAAAGAAAGGAAGATACTTCAAAGATGGGTTGAAAAGAGATATCCAGTTGAAAAGCAAATGTATGCCATACATTGCCATTAATGGTCAATACTACTTATACATATTCTACTCATATAAAACATACACAGACATTCTACCAAGCACAAAATAAAGGATATTAGGAGGACAAAACCAATTTCATTTCTAGTTCCATGCCTACAGCATTGCTCAGGCATAGACAACGTAAAGAAAAAGTCCAGGCACAATCATTGATAGAGGTGTTAGCATTTGCAAACAAACTACATACTATGCAACGACTAGTGTCTTCTTATGTTCAGCAAACTGAATCACAGAATCACAGCACGATATGGGTTTGGAAGGGACCTCTGGGGATCATCTAGTCCAACCTCCCGGCCAAAGCAGGTCCACTTAGAGCCGGTTGCACAGAAATGTGTCCAGGCGGGTTTTGAACGTCTCCAGAGACGCTCCACCACCTCTCTGGGCAGCCTGCTCCAGTGCTCTGTCACCCCAGAAGTGGTGAAGGAAGGTGAAAGGAAGAAGTTCCTCCTCATGTTTAGGTGGAACTTATGATATTCAAAGACGTTCAAGCACAAAATGTGAGATGAGTTATTATAAATATATGGCATATTGTGCATGCTTTTATTCTGTCATAATATGAATTTTAAATTCCCAGAAGTCATTTCCACAATTTAATCTCAATAGTTAGAACCTTAGTTTTCAGTGATGCCAGGAAACTACAACCAGTATTTGATGGTTCTTCCTGTCTTGGTCTATTTACCTGAAAAAAGAGTCACAGATATCCTTTAAAAAGCCCTGTCTAACTTGCTCAATACTGCAGAAGCTCAAGTGTTTGGAATCTTCAAATCCTTTTTCCTGAAGATTTGTTTCTGTTTCAGATTAATGAAAATGTATAACTAACATATTAATGCAGTACTCTTTACTGTAATTCTGGAAATGTCACTAAATGAGATTGCATTTGCTTTTGTGCATTTTAGATAGAACATTAACATTTTAATCCGAGCTATTCATTTTTTGCTTAGGCTATCTCTGACCTTCACTTTGAAACAGGCTTATTTATAAATGGTCCTGTGTTTTAATCAACAATATGATGTGAGTTCCTGCCTCTAGATATAAACACTGTATTATCCCTTGTAGCTTTGTTGGGTTTTATTTTCCCTTGAAATAGATAATATTCCATTTGTAAAGAGGAAAAAAAAAAAATCAACTTTAGTTCTGAGTTCAGTTGTAGTTTGTTTATGTGTTTTGAATCTACTGGATAAAAATAAATATAAATTTGCTGCAGCTTGGCAAAGCAGTTGCTTCAGATTCAGTCTCCCTGAAAGATCTCATTTCAGTTCTTTTCACCTAATGGAGTTCTGACCTCACTGACTTCTTAATAATATTTTCATTTTATATGGTGCCTTTTATGTGTTGCACTAAGACTTTCTGAACTTTCACTTCTGCAAGCAAAATACTCCATGACAATATGGAGACGTTAGACTGGCAGAGAAAAACAGACATGACCTATTTGTTGAGAATTTCTTATTAAGGATAAATATATTTTACTTCCTGTGTGGACAGATAAACTTAGTCTGGAAGAAGTGTGGCTCCAGCTGTGTAAGAAGTGGTAGAATTATTCCCAGTATAGAGCAGGTCTTTTGTAGACCTTAAATTTTCCATCTGAAAAGTTGAAAAAATAATTTCATGTTTGCTTTCTGGAGATCAGTATCTGTATAGACATATGAAGGCAAGGGCTAGAGGTGAAGTCACATACTAGTCCCTTGGATCCTTCAGTACCTAGCTCCACCCTAACCCTAAATCCTAAGAAAAAAGGGAACTGAGGCATTCATCTCTTCCGTTCACTACTCAGCACCAGGAGCAGTGGAAGGGGTGGTGAATGGCTGAACACTTCAGCATTCATCTCCCCGATGCCTACTTGGATTTGCTCCTTATCCACTGAGTATTCCAGTACAATATACTTTCTTTTAGTCTTCTAAATTTATTCTATTAATTTTGAAATAGAAAGGTTTTTTTCACAATTAATAAGACTCAGTTTTAAAGTCCTCTCAGTTGCTGCAATTCCTTGAATGAGAAAATCTGCCTTCAGCTGTGCTGTCAGCCACATCCTGTTCACCTCTAAAAATACAATATTTCCATTCTTTTCAACAGGAGTTTTGAAGGAGGGAAAGCTAGAGATGATGCAAGATTACCTGAAATTTCCACTTTAATCTAGAAATTTCTTTTTAAACTTTTCCCAGACAACTGGGACAACACCAGCCCACTATTTTTTTATGCTTACCTCAATATCGAGGCTTTCAGTACAATTCTACATCTTTTTTTTCCCAATTCTATAAGGAAGACCTTACACCTGAAAGAAGCGCCAACAAAACAACAAACTTCTTTCTCATTGTGTTTTTATTTTTTTTCCCCATTCAGAACCTTTAGTAAGATATGAAAGCCAAAGTACCTACAAATTTAAAACTATGTCTTGTTTACTATTGTATACTTATTGGTAAATCAGGGTAGTTTTCTCCATAGCCTTTTTTCCTTAATGAAATCCAGTTTTCAGAAAGAAAAAGAAAAATCTTCTAACAGTAAAAATGAACACTAATCTCTCAGATAAAATCAGGATGCCAAAGTAACCAAAATACTACTTGGACAAAGTTAACATTCATTCAAGCATGGCAATGCTTGACAGATAAAAATGTTGGGCAGAAAGCCACTTTGTGGTGCCTCAGAGAAAAGCATAAACACCATGAATGTGGTATGTATAATCATACTGGTTTTTAGACCTATAGAAGAATCTTTTAGTTTTCTATGAATGCAGTACAACTGTATGTTTTAATTTTGACATTGAGGAATCTGGCATGGTTTTCATGGTTTGAGTTTTTTTTAGATCTCTTCATCTTCATTTTGACAATACTTCAGAGGTTCTTTTACAGGAATTAACATTCAGAAAAATTAAAATGCATTAGAATGCATACAGAACTGTTTTTAAAGGTGGTGTACAATAATGTCTTATCTAATAGCTAGAAAATTCCTTGTGATGCTATAGAGAGAAGCACAACTAAGCCACTGGTTTAATTCAGGATTATCAACTCTTCTGAAGTAAAAGTAATTATTTCACACTCTGACGTAATTCTCTGTTCCTGTTTTGTTTTTTCAGTACATAGAGAAATGTCTCTACTTCATAAGATTTTATTTTTTGTCCATAGTGTGTAGAAATAAATTGAACATCAACTCTTGTCTCATCTTTGCATAAAAATTAAAACATACTTTGGTGACAACCTATGACAAAACAGTCTTAGCTAGGATAAGTGCTGGCTTTAAACCAAAGGATATCTTAAAAAAAATAAGTTTGAGAAATAGTCTTTAATTTTTCCCAACTCAGTTTTGATTCCCCTGTCCATGGAAAGTCACCTCCTTTTCCTTGTTATTAGAAACCAAAATAAGTACTTCAAGGACTAGCTTTTCTTTCCTCAGCTTTTCTCAACAACAACCACCTTACCAAGCTTTCCTGCATTGCTAGGCTAAGGCACTAAAGTGTGCGCAGAGCAAGGTTATACATAATGCTGTTTCAAATATTTTAAAAACCACATTGTCTAGGTTATTAAAAGACTAGTGGTTTAACAGTGATGGGAAAAAATGTTGAAGCAGAGATACACTCATAAACAAATGGTCATTTAACTAAGGCCTCAAATCTTAAATATCTCCCGAGGATGCCAAAGGGAGACATTTGTCTAGGAGTGCTTCCTATAATACATGGAGATATTGGATCTTTCAACAAAACAAATCAAATCATATTCATGCCAAAATTCAGCTGCCATTATTACCAGGAATATAGGTATTATTCAGTCCTATTAAAGTTTCCAGTGACAATGATAAAATATCAGAAAGTCAGCAAAAGTTTACAATAGTAATTCTACATTTTTAGGAGTACTCACTGCTATTTTGTATTCACTGTTACTTTACAATGAATTATGAGGTTTAGATTTCAAAAAAAAGAAAATTATCATTTCAAACCCATAAGAAAATGTACAAGGGGAGCACTAAACATGACAGTGCTGGGGGCAGTGTAGTGACTTTCAGTTTCAAGAATACAGTTGGGAAAAATTAAAGAACACAATGTTATATACAGTTGATAGTCATGTATCAATAAAGGAAACCTATACTAATTTTGTCTGAGGGTAATAAATTTCACAGAAGATGACAGTGCACAGAAAACATTTCTTTGCTTTCCATTTGAGGATGTAAGTACAGTTGCAATTTCTTCATAGTTGCACAGACTTATTTTCTAGCAGTTTCAAAAAAAGATTACATAAACTGTTGAACAGAGATTGGATGAGTTTATAATTTCATTATATTATTGAAATAATTACAGTGAAAGAGCTTGTAGTTTCTTTCTTTACCTATACCTCCATGAATTGGAGAGCAAAGTCATTAAACACTTTTACCTATACAATTTTTTACAACTTGGTAGGAATATCACACCCATAACATGGAGTTTTTAGAACATCTTTGCAGCATTCAGAGGGATTTTCAATCTTCTTTCAGCAGAAATTATTTAAACCTCTGTTTTTCAACTCAGGATACTCAGGAAGGGAATAATATATTCCTAATATAGTTTTACTCAGTAAATAAGTAACTTCAACACTAAAAAACAGTGCCAGGATTACATGGTTACCCATTCGTCAGAGACGATGTTTCATAAATATGTCTAATGCTGTCCTTGGTGTGGTAGCAGGAGAGCTAATAAAGCTGGCTAGCAGGCAGAGCTCAGCCTCTGTGAGGATGCTCCTAGAGGCTTCGAAGCTCATGTCTTAGTCTCTTGTTCCCGGTCTCCCCTGACAGAGTGATTTTTTCCAATCCATGTGTAGGGGAGGCAAAAAGAATGCAAGTATTCCTTGTTTTCAACGTACTGCAAGCTCTCCCCCAGTTCAGAGTGCAGAAAGAAGCAGAAATACGCACCATCTGAACCATAATTACTAAAACATAAAATCATTGGGGGAACTCTGCAGATTCTGCACTGTCTACCTTACACTGGTTAAAGTAATGGTAATAGGTTATCGAAACGTCATTTTCACATTTCTTTTAACTTTTCATAGCATTAAATAATGGCCACCCTAAGTCATAAGGAATCACTAATAAAAATGTAAAGTAATAAACATTTTGAAATCAAAACAGTGTTCAGTGGGACAGAACTGGACATATTACAGTTCAAAGTCAGGCAAAAAAAACAGGCTGCACAGAAAAGTGGTGGAGTCTCTGTCTCTGGAGACATTCAAAACCCGCCTGGACACTTTCCTGTGCAACCTGCTCTAGCTGGACCTGCTTTGCCAGAGGGGTTGGACTAGATGATTTCCTGAGATCCCTTCCAACCCCATATCATTCTGTGATTCTGATTCTGTTAAAATGGGAGCAGGTGGAATTTAAAGCTATATTCTTAATGTGAAGTGTGGAAATGGAGGATGAGAGAAGGGATTATGGATGATGCAGAGATTTCAACCACTAGAAACTCACTAATTGTCTATAATTTGAAAACAGCTTAACTCATTTTCTTCAAATATCAGGTTCTTTGCTTTCTTATGAAATTTTCAGATGGAATATCTTTCATAAGAAAGGCTAGGGAAATGTTGAAGCATGACTTCAGCATAAAGTTAGTAGCAACTGAAAATTTCCTGAAATTAACATAATAAAATAAAAATAATGTAAGTAAACTGTTATGTATATGTCATCCAGGAATACACTATTACTGGCAGTTTACATGGTACAAGCTTGGGACTTTAGTGCCTTTAATTTTCACATGTATCACTAATACACATATAGTTAGGCACCTAGATTTCCGTTGCATGTTTTTAAAGACTGTTTTGCCAAGTAGTTGGTAGTGCAATGAGGAAGTAATGAGATATAATAATGAAGATTCAAGTACTACTATGAAGATTCCATTGTAACACTATAGTCATAGTCATATTGTTACATAGTGACATATGTAACACATATGGCATATAGTCATAGTGTTACATAGTACACTATAGTAGACATAATCTTTAGTGTGAACCTGTAACCAAAGGAGAACAAAGGGACGTATGTTTCTAGACCATTAATTACTGTCTTTGGAAACCACAGACAAGAGAAGCTAAAGTTTTCTCCTGCTGTATGTAGAATCCGTGTGAGATGGCTAGTTCTCTCATTATACATCAGTTTCTGAGCACTTTTCAAGAGATCATTCAGAAAACAAAACTGAAACAAGTCGGCAAACAGCAAGCAAGACACAGAATTGGCAACAAGAACAGGTCTTGTAAAGATATTAGAAAAATGTAGATACATTATGCAATGGAAAATATAGTTTACAATCTTCAGATTCTGGGTCTCTTTCTTTCTTTCTTTGCATCAAGACAAAATGGACTTGTCTTCAGCACAAAGAAAACTCGTTTTTTTAATTATTTCCATTTCAGAACCAGACTCAGGACACCAAGCACTGTACACACTGAGATCTATCAGCATAGTATTTTACTTTGCTAACTACTCTTTTTCTTTCCTTCTTTTAGTGCAGATTAGTCATGAAAGACTATGTGCTCTATGTGATAAAAAAACATAAACATTTACGGTTGATAGTTTGATGGATGCATCAGTGTATCCATAATAGCAAAAGCCTATATTATAGATGGATGGGTTTTTTTCCTGTGACGTTATTGTAGAGATTTGCTGAAAAGAGGTAAGGGCATTATAACACAGATAGGTATAATCGAAGTTTAAGGAAACCCACCATCTTATCAACCACTGAGAAACAAAACTTGGGATGAAAAGAACTCAACACCAGTGTCCTGATTATAACCATAATGTAAGAAATGCAATTTATTGTATGTCAGAGAAGTACGCATAATTTACTGCTGGAGACAAGTTACTGAAGAACTTCCATTCCAGACATTAATACCTACGTGTGTGGAAAAAAACGTTAGCATCCATTTCAGAATTTTACACACCATTTCCTGCATTTATCCCTCCTGGACAACAGCAAATGACTTCCAGATGCAATTGAAACTAGCAGCTTGAAAATGATAGTGTCAATCTAAATAACTTTGCAACCAAAAATGAGGTGAATATCTAAGCCCATACTGGTAAGAAAATTAGACCTTGTTTTGAGGTTTAAAATTGATTCCTCACTTTGTAGTTGCTTACAATAAAAGTTGCATTTAATAATGCACAGTCATTTTTTCTTTCTTTAGTGGAAATTTAAATGTTGTGTTTATTATTTAAATTTCACTCTTAATTCACAGAAACTAAAAGTTACTGTTTCTAAGTGTTTCATTTCTACACATCACAACTACATTAGAAAAGAAACCAGCATGAAATTTTGCTTATGTGGGAAAATCACTGGTACGTAGTCTTGCTACTTAAATGTTGTGTCCTTCAAAATGTAAAATAATGACACACTACCTTTGCAAATGATGGAACTCAGTTGAAGGAAAATATTGCCATAAACAACACATACACACAAACATAATCATGTGGTTGAGTGAAATGTAAATTACGAACAAAAAGAATATGGATAAGATGAACTCATTACTCAAGTAAAAGAAAGGAAAGAGCAAAAAAGCATCTGGTGATATTGGGTGGCTTATGAGACAGCTAAAGGCTATGAATTTTTCAGATCTTAACTAGTGTAATTTTAAAACTGAAACTGAGTATTACTGATTAAAAAATTATTACAATTTCATTACTTCCTCAAAGACACTAAGTGAGTTCATTTCCAGTAAACTTACCGGATTTCCAACAAAGAAATAGTCTTTAGATTTAGCATTCTTTCTGGCAAGCTTAATGGATCAATTTATGAATGCGTGAAACTAGGTTTCACTGTTAATCCCTCTATTAGTTCTTTTTGAATCACAGTCAGGAATATTGGTGAAGCAAAGAAAAAAAATTTTAAATGGGAGATATTTGTAAAACACAGTTTTCTTTGATTATCAGTCTGAATTTTTTCATTACCAGTAGATTCATCTAAACAAACCCCATAAATGAAAATCATTGCAAAGCTCAAAATTTCACGAAAACTTAGAGTCCAGATAAAATTAAGGCATTTATTTCAACAAACAGAAAAACAAAGGAAACACAGCTTCACATTTTCTATGTCCCTTACCATACTGAGTGAACTGTCTTGTAAACTACATTAAGGTGCACATCAGTTACCCTCCTGCAAAGTGGTCTGGATGTCTTTGTCCGTGACTTCAGTGTTTCTTTTTAGTCTGGACAACTTATTTTCTTCCCACAGAACAGAGGGTGGGTGAAGGAGAAAAAGTTATTATATGCCAATATAAGATAGGGGCGTTCCAGGATATTCATGACATTTAGACTTAGGATTTAGGAAGTACTTCTAAATGATTGCACCATCTTAGGAAAGAACCTCAGAAATATTTAAGAATGAAAGAACAAAACTGAGTTTATAAAAAGAAACAGAAAAAGTTCAGGGATTCAGATTCAAAATACAGGAAAATCCATGGCACATAACACTAATAATAGCTCCTATCATCAGTGCCATTTTAGAAGGACAGAAAAGAAGGTCACAGAATGTTCAAATTAAGATATCACATTAAAAATAAAATATTATACTTAGTCCACAAATAAATATGGCTCAATTAAAATAGTTCTTATGCACTGCGAAAACAATTTTCAGAATTTTTACTCAGGTTAGGACTCATTTGAATGCAGGAAGAACATCTCTAAAAATATGTGTATGAGGTTTCATCTATAAGGATATTAATCTCAAAGCAGCAGTTGATATTCAAAGCAGTGAATGGACATTCATTAGTAAATCCATATGAGTTTCAGTGACATATTGGAAAACCAAGGCAGAGTGGTGACAAGGTCTAGAGTGGTTCTGCATACTTTTATCTTTTTAGTCATGCCAAATTTAAAAACAAAACAAAACAAAACAAAAAGCAAACAACAAACCTAAACATAATTGCAACCCTGTTTTTTGTGTTATTCTCCCTAAAATGATATGCATAAACAAACAGACCTTTCTGCTCTGGAACCCTTTGAAATGCTGGGCAGCAGAGTTGAAAATGTTCTTCCTTTACTTGAGTTGCATGGTATCTGTAGCAGTGTACTTCCAAATTTGGTCACTTATTTCCCGGCCTGTCCTTAATTAGGTTAAACGGGAAAGTAGTAAGTGTTCCCAAAGCCTTTATTAATTATTGTTTTATTGGGCTGTAGCTGATTCTGACCTTGAAATAATGCTGTCTGGATGAAATACCATAAAATACATTCAGCACTTTCAGTTTTATGCATTCTTTTATCATACTATTCTCCTAATGTCTGGATTTAAATGTAGAAAACACATTCTCTCAAGCCATTTGAAGAAGTTTTTGTGGTCTGCTCTCAGCCATATAATTCTTATTCCAGTCATGTCATTGAAATACATGCTGTTTTAAGTTCGTAGCTTCATTGCAAATTAGCTCAACAGTATGATTAACAAATCACTTTCTGTAGCTCCATATTGGTCTTACAAAATAGAAAGATCAAGTTAAAACTTCCCTTTATTACCACTGTAACAAAGTCGTGTCCCCATTGGATTTATATCTATCATATTGGCTTTTTGATAAACTTGTTCAGATTAAAGAAAACTTGTTTCTTATTCTCTAGTCTCCTGAAGAACAGAACAAAACATTTTTCTTTTGAAGAAATAGGTGAAATGTTTAAGACAGTATCTTAAATGTTAGGAAATAAAGGCATAGAAACTCTGATAGAGCTACTCCTGTGTGCATAGTACATACACTGTGAAAGCAAGTAGCCATTTCAGAACATATTAATAATCTTTATTGTTTCTTTCTTGATATTTTCTTTTTTTTTTTTTTTTCCTAAGGTTACTGTTCATTAGACTTGAGTTATAGGGCAACAATCCCACATGTATTCTAACATTAAGAGGCTTTTTTTATCATAAGAAGGAGAGTTTTGGTGAGAAGATACATACAGTACGAAAGGTCATTTTCCTGCACCTCTGTAGCTCAACACTACATTTTGACTGCATAATAGAAAGACTGGTGTAGAAATCCTTGTCTCTTTTAGCCAAAGAGTCACTTTTCAAATTCTGACTCTGAATCAGTTCTAAGATGTAGGCCTCCCTTTCCCTTTTTTTCAATGTCACTATCTAAAATCCAGCATTTGAGACAGCTTCATGGAAAAACAAAATATGTTTTCTTTGTGAGAAAGCAGAATTGTGCAAGTCAACTGTCTTCTTGGCTTCAACATTATTAAGCTGTGAGACTGTGGATAAGAATGATATCTAATTAATTGTCCCTCAGTTACTGTAGCATAACAGAAGTCAACATATGCAACATTCACTATGGAAAGGTTCAAAATATGGTAGCTTGAAGGAATGAAATTGAAACACCAATCGTAATACCTTGCACTTTTTTAGTAACACTACCACTATTCTTCAGACTAGTAAAATGAAATGCAGGGGCAATGATCTGGCCAGTTACCTAGGAGCTTGTGGCAGATGTAGTAATAACATACAGGCTGGAATTCCCTAGACAGCTAATCCATGGAGAACTACAGAAGAGAACTAGAAAAGGAGGTAAAAATGTGAATGATATCATCATTATATCTATCTCAGTGAAGCAACATAATTAATAATAGTTCTCAGCTTTTTTTCTGTCACTGCTAAATACACATAATTTTTTTTCTTCCTTTTTTTTTATTTTTTAACTTCTTTTGCTTTTCAGTTTTCTGAGTAAGGGCACATTACAAATTTATAAAAATCCTTTCTACAGCAAATTCAAATTTTTAGATTCAAGTTTTTATCTGAATCCTTTCTTTATGTATAACAATTTCTAGCAATAACTCCCAAGGAAGCTGCACAGGCAATAAACAAGGATTTATGTGTTTGGTTTTTTATTTACCTGAAACAAGAGTGAGAGCTGTATGAGTTGAAATAGAGAAGATATGAAATTTCCATTATATTTCAGGAATAAAATCACAAATATAATTACAACAGAAATCCTCATTACTTTAAAACAAAATTCTTCTAAAGTGTAAATTCTGTGACTACTCAGAAAGTGAACTGTTGGCTTCTACTGAAATCAACAGTAATTTTCTTACACATAGGTCAATGTATGTATGAAAAACTGAACATCAATCTATTTCAGGCTTGTGACCAAAATCTGCAATGCTCAAACTTTAAAATGCTATCAAAACTCATGGAGAACTTTCATTAATCTAATAGCTGGAGAATGCAGTACTGAACCTTTGAGAAGTGATAGTGAACCACTCCAGCTATGTGAATTAATGATTTATCATCAAGTCTATTTATTATTGCAGACATTATAAAGAAATATTTTTGGTAATTACTTATTATTTTTCTTTAAAACATTGAGAAACAAGAAGTCTGGATGTTCCTTCATATTCTTTTTCTGACCATTTTTCCTATTTTTACTGCTTCTTAATTACCTAGTAAGAAATAAAGTCTCCTGAAAGACACAACCTCCTCTGCAGCAGGTGTAGTTTTAATGATGCTTTGATGCCATATGTCAAATTTCATCACTTGCTGTGAAGAGTGACATTTCTTTTGATAGCTCCTAGCAACAGCAATACCAGTTGTTGGTGGTCACCTCGCACTAGACAAATAATTCCTGCAGCAAGAACATTTAATTTCAGTTTCATGCCAGGCTGCACACAATCTCTGCTGCTCTCCTCTGTCTGTAATTCTTTGTAAAGTAAAATAAATCTATATTATTAATTTGATACTTCTGTATTTTTTTTTCATATGCACACTCATCAAGACTACCGCTACATTCTGCATAGGGATATTTCAAAGCTGCCTTTAGAACAGGATTTCCTGTCAGTATAGACAGTGAATATATAAGCATGGTCCAAGGTGCAGCTGGGGATGACTTTCAAGAACATGTTTGCACACGGGTGCAGTGTAGTGGATCATTGCTATAGCATTAAACACACTGGCACATCAGCAGACATCCAGGTACAGGTGATCTGCAGGTTTGCTGAGAGGCACCTACATGCATAGGGTGTAGGTGAATATGACATTCCCCTTTGCCACTGTCATAATCATTCTTTGAAAAGTCATATAGATATTCCGGTATCATTGACACTTACCGATAAAGGATTCACTTGACAAGTCAGCTTGATTTTCAAATGGCACTTTACATTTCTTTTTCTTCTAATGTTACTTTTCTATCAGAAGCATATAAAGAAATGCACTGCAGCTTTGTGAATTCAAGACTATTGGTTATTGCTAACCAGTGACACCTTTAACACTTGCAAACAAATAAAAAGAGCAATATTTCTAAACCTCATTATAAGAGGAAGACAAAGAAATGAAATGCCTTACTGCTAGGCAGAGTAGAAAGCAAAACATAAAGTATCAACAGATGGCTTTTGGAAGGGAAGCATTTTTATACCTTTTCCAAATTCAGTCTTCATCAAAAAAAGTCACTGATGTATTTAATAGAGGAATATGAACTCAGTTTGCAACAGAGAATGGAGACATTAGACATCATATTTTTGTATTTACATATGTTACTTCCCCTTTAAATTAGTGGGAGCTGATGAAGTATTTCTAGTAAGATACATCGTTAATGAAATCTCAAAACTGTCGGCGAGCATCTTTAGGTACTGAAGGAATTCTGGAGGACTGGAAAAACACAAATACGATTTGTCTTTAAAAATAAGAATCTAATAAAAACAAGAGAAATACAAGGGATCAGAAAAGTATAGGCCTATTAAGTTAACTTCAGTCTGAAGAAATAGTAAAACACAGTCTAAACTAAATTTGCAAATTTATCTACCTAGTAGATAAATAGAAGAGTAAAAGCCAACACGAATTTGTCAAGAATAGATCATATCAAACCAAACTAATTTCCTTCTATAATAGGGTAATAGACTTCATGAATAGAAAGGAAGTATTAGACATCACATATCTTCTTTGCAGCAAGCTTTTGTGGATCTTACATGGGGGTCTTACAAGAAAGATAGAAAAATGAGACTGTTACTGGGTGAACACCTAAGTGGAATTGTTTTCCATGAGTAGCACTCTCTTGAACTAAAATATATCAAATAAGGTCCTATAAATCTAGTCCAACTGGATAACTGGAGTGAAAGAATAAGGACCCTAATATCAAAAATGAAACTAAATCCTGACAAATTGCAAATATATCAGAGGTTAGAAATGTTTATCTAAATAATCTTGGTAAATGTGAGAAATGGTGTAAAAGAATAAGACATAGTCTAGTAAGGAAGAATGCAAAGTTTTACACACAGTTAGATGTAAATGGCCACACAGGTGTGGAAAACCTGTCTAGGCAGCAGTATTGCAGAAATTGCTAAACAGGTGGTGAACAGAGTGGCAGTCAACAACATCCATAAATCAACAATATCACACTACTGATGAAAACCCATTTAACTTAATGAGGTAAGAACTGGACTATTACCTGCAAAAAAAACCCCTGAAGTTAAAATTTCTCTTCTAAATGCTAGTAATGTCTCAGCTGGAATACTGTCTCCTGCTTTAAACATCTTATTTTGATTCAATTGGTGATAGCTCATGAAACAGTAACAAGTGTGAAAATAGGTCCTGGAAATACAACTATGGGTAAGGTTAAAGAAAATAGGTTTATTAAGTTTAAAGACATAATCATAGAATCAAAGAATTGTTAAAGTCAGAAGGGACCTTAAAGATCATCAAGTTCCAACTCCCCTGCCATGGGCAGGGACACCTTCCACTAGACCAGGTTGCTCAAAGCCCCATCCAGCCTGACCACTGAACACGTCCAGGGATGGGGCATCCACAACTTTCCTGAGCAAACTGTTCTAGTGCTTCGCCACCCTCACAGTAAAGAATTTCTTTCTAGTATCTAATCTAAATCTCCCCTCTTTCAATTTAAAACCGTTGCCCCTTGTCCTTTCACTACACTTCCTGACAAAGAGTCCCCCTCAGGCTCTCCTATAGGCTCTCTTCAGATATTGAAAGGCCGCTATAAGGTCTCCCCGGAGCCTTCTCTTCTCCAGGCTGAACACTCCCAGCTCTCTCAGGCTGTCCTCATAGGGAACGCGCTCCATCCCTCTGATCATCTTCGTGGCCCTCTGCTGGACCCATTCCAACAGGTCCATGTCCTTCCTCTGTTGAGGACTCCAAAGCTGAACACAGTACTCCAGGTGGGGTCTCATGAGGCAGAGTAGAAGGGCAGAATCACCTCCTGTGACCTGTTGACCATGCTTCTTTTAATGCAGCCCAGGATGGGGTTGGCTTTCTGGGCTGCCAGTGCGCATTGCTGGCTCATGTTGAGTTTCTCATCCACCCACACCCCCAAGTCCTTCTCAGGGCTGCTTTCTAGCCATTCTCTGCCCAACCTGTATTTGTGCCTGGGATTGCCACATCCCAGGTGCAGGAACCTGCACTTGGCTTGGTTAAGCTTCATGTGATTTACATAAGCCCACCTCTCAAGCCTGTCCAGGTCCCTCTGGATGGCATCCCTTCCCTCCAGCGTGTCAACCGCACCATCGAGTTTGGTGTCATTGGCAAACCTGCTGAGGGTGCACTCTATTCCACTGTCCATGTCTCCAACAAAGATGTTGAACAGCACAAGTCCCAGTACAGACCCCTGAGGAACACCACTCATCACTGGCCGCCGCTTGAACATTGAGCCACTGACCACAACCCTTTGAGTGCGGCCATCCAGCCAGCTCCCTATCCACCAAGGGGTCCATCCCTCAAATCCATTAATTTCCAATTTTGAGACCAGGATGTCATGCGGGACAGTGTCAAATGCTTTGCACAAGTCCAGGTAGACAATATCTATTGCTCTGCCATTGTCCACCAAATGTGTGGCAGTATCATAAAAGGCCACCAAATTTGTCAGGCACAATTTGCCCTTGGTGAAGCCATGTTGGCTGTCTCCAATCACCTCCTTATTTTCCATGTGCCTTAGCAGAGATTCCAGGAGGATCTGCTCCATAACCTTTCCAGGCACGGAGGTGAGACTCAGTGGCCTGTAGTACCCTGGGTCTTCTTTTTATCCTCAGCCTTATCCATATCCTGGGTGGTCAGGTCTCCCATTTCCTTCTGGAGAGGGCCCACAACTTCCCTAGTCTTGCCTTTGTCCCTGACACATCTGTAGAAGTTTTTCTTACTATCTTTGATGTTCTTGGCTAGATTTAGTTCTCCCATGGCTTTTGCTTGCCTGATCTTGTTCCTGACCACTCAGACCATTTCCCTGCATTCTGTCCATTCTACTGGTTCCTGCTTCCACCCTCTATAGGCCTCCTTTTTGGTCCTGAGCTTGTCCAGCAGTTCCTTATTCATCCACACAGGCCTGCTGGCTATTTTAGCTGACTTCTTTTTTGGGATGCACCTCTCCTGAGCTTGGAGGAGGTGATCCTTGAATACCAACCAGCCCTCCTGGGCCCCTCTCCCCTCCAGTTCATTTTCCCATGCCATCCTCCCAATTAGATCTCTCGGGAGACCAAAGTCTGCTCTTCTGAACTCCAGGGTAGCGAGCTTGCTGCACACCCTCCTTGCTGCCCTATGAATCTTGAACTCCACCATTTTATGATTCCTGCAACCAAGGCTACCCTTGAGTGATATTCCCCACTTGTTGGTAAGGACGAGGCCCAGCACAGCTCCTTTCCTTATTGGCTTCTCTACCATCTGAAGCAGAAATGTTCCATGTTCCACAATGCTTCCATATTAAAGCAAAAATACTCCTGCAAGTGTATGGTTATACTTTAAAAATTGTACTGACTAGTGTAATATCTATGTTTTAGAAAATGTTTGGAACACTATTTTATTATATGAAAAGGACAATTCTTCAAGAAACTTTAATAATCAACAAGCATGATATGTCTAAGTTTCAAAATTAGCAGTGATTTATCTTAATTTCTTAAGATATGCAGCATTCAGAAAGAAAAAAGGCCAAAAAATAATAATTAAAAAGAATCCTTATCATTTAAGGTTCAGTAATTGCTAAATGTTATGAGACATTCAGAGACCCAAAGAGCATGTAGCCTAAATAGACAAAAAAAAAGAAAGATAATGGGAATCCAATACACAGAAAGAATCACGTCAAATCTTCAATTTTAAAAATGGGTCCAGCTTTTCAAAACTTGCAAGTACATAGAGCCTGGCTGGGATTTCTGCATTCTAAAATTTAGGCAAAAATCCCTCAGGAAGACTGTATTAGAGCAAATGTAAATAACCAGATGCTAATCAGATGCTGCAATTTCATCTGATTTTGTAAAAACTCCATATTCAGTACTCTATCTACCAGAGGTCTGTTAGTCCCCATTATACTGCACTGACAGTCAGGATCTATGTATGAAATTTTGCTTTCATAACTTAAAATAATCTCTTTTGCTTAAGAAAGGAATATAAGTAAAAGTAGTTGTTCTTTCTGTTGCAAAGAAGGCCTTGTTTTTCAACTATAACTAACTATAAAAGATTTCTCTTTTTTTTGTTGTTGTTGTTGTGTCTTTTGTTCTTTCCTTTAGATGTTACTGATACAACATTACTCTGTCTGCCAAAGAAAGTATTTTAGATAGCCTGCGATGCTCAGTTTTCTCAAGTTAGTATCTACTATTTCATTATTCTTGAACACTTTACAGCAAACAGAGCAAAAACATATCTGGGTTTTCTGTAGGGACCTAGAAAAACAGGCAGGAGTTGTGCCTCAGGCATTCCTGGGAGAAAATTGGGAGGGGTAACTACAATCACCTCTGGTGAACTCTTTTGAGCCAGTACATATCCATAATTTATACTTTATTTCTTTTTTAGTAAAAATGTTAGCAGAACGTTTTTATTTAATATTAAATATTTATTTATTTATTTAAATGTCTGTGGTATTTGGTGTAGAGGATAAATCTACCTGTGAGGTCTAAACAGTCTTCTGAAAAGTTGGGATGATTTTTAAGTCATCCTTAGAAAAAAAACCCACAACCCCTCCCTAAGAAACCATCTGGTTTTCCATCTTTAAACTATATTTAATGACAAGGAGATAAGAAGAATATTTACAGAGACTGTAATACCACAGACTTGGCTGACAAACCACCTGTAAGCTCAGGACTGTTTGAAATAATATTGGTTTTGTTGTAATTTAAAACTTCATAATTTAGTTTTGAAGAACTTGAAAAGTAATAATTTATTTATAAGAGCAGTGAATATTGTATACAGTTTGATCAGAAAAAGGGTGAGCCAAATGGTCTCCCAAAATATTTATATCAAATAACATTTTAAATTTGTATATTGTCTTTATTCATCTATCCATCTTTAGGTTTCTCTCTGTTAAAGGGAGATTTTAAATAAATCTAAATTACTGACCACCAGAGGGATTAAAGAAGAAACATGATGCACTTTGGAAATTTAAATATCATGGACAGTAGCAAGAGAAAAATTTAGCATATACTACTGAGAAGTGCAAGTTCTTAGTCGTGTACTCCTCTGTAAACTAAGTAGTTGCTTTAGGAAGTGTTGAGAGTTCCAGTAAAGTTACTTCAATTTATGATGCATTATTGGTATAGCTGCCTTCTCCAGGAACATGACAGATCAGCCTAAAGCATCAGCCCTGTTTTGTGGTCTGTTTTTAAGAGATGGTGAATAGCTCAGGAAGGTGTTAATTGCCCTTAACTCCCACCGATTTCAGTTCTTCAATACCTAGCAGTTTTAATCTCTTCAATCCTAATGCCTACAATTAAACTGCAAAATATTTCCCCCATGAGCCATATTGTCTTCTTCCATTTGGCATTCATTGATTTCCCACCCTGCTACTATCTCCCCAATTTCCAACTGAATTAAAAACCAGAGAGAATCATGTTATTTTTATTTCCTTGTTGGTGTTTTGTGCTAGCATCATTGACAGTGTCAGTGCAGCTCTGGGAGTAGTTAACAGCTTTTGCCAAAGACAGCGGGGAACACTGAGCAAATTGAACAAAAAATAAAGACACAGCTATGTATAAACCAAATGACATTTCCTGAAGTCCTTAAGCATATTAAAGACAAGTTAACATATAGAAACAAACTATGATTGTTTATAAAAAAAAAAAAAAAAAGAAACTTCAGATGACTAAGGGACATCACGAAGGTAGCCTGCTGACTAGCAGTACTGATGCTGAAATAATCTATTGAGCAAAAAGTGAGTCAAAAGAAATCAGTATTTCTAAATAGAAATGTTTCTATTTCTGGTGTTAAGAAAGCAGGAAAATACAGTTCCTGAGATTAAATCAGTAAATTCATAGTCATTAATAAAGGTAACCTGTTCAGGCCTGTTCACAAACTAGCTCCTTTTTAAGAATCTAATTTAGGAAGTGTGATGTTCAGAATGCCACAACATCACACAACATCACACACTTGGTCTTATAACAGTAAAATCAATATTTATTTTCATACAACAGAAGGTACAATTCAGGAGTTTGGAAATTAGAAGGGATGTTCACTCGAAGCCCTTTACATACAGGAGCCAGTAATGTGTGCAGTATTCAAGCACAGGTACAGAGCATGGTTTGCTGATCCATTGCCAGTGAGCTACTCAGTAAACGTTATGCAAGTGTACTTAATTGGATGATATTGACAGTTGCTAACTCCTAAATGCTCTCTCTGCATATGCTTAAAGTGCATATGTAAAGCAATTATCATTACGCAGAACACTGAACAGAACACTGAACCATGAACAAGAGTATTTTGGACCCCAAGCGAGTCCTTTGGGTGGCATCCACTGGATCATGGTGGCAAAAAAAAACAGTTTCATCAATACATGAAAGATCCATGCATTTATAAGTTTTGAAAGAGGACAGTCATGAAGATTAGCTACTTAGTAATTGCATATTGAACTCAGGTGATAGAGCACTGCTTTGTCTAAACATCCACCACAAGTAGCTTTCAGTCTTCACTAATACCTTCTGCTGACCCCAAATGCATTACAACCAGTGTGTGCCAGTCTAGGAGGGAATGTTTGTTTCTCCTAATACAGTTTTCTTTCTTATTCTTCTGCTGTCAATACCTCCTCTTTGTTCTGTCACTGGAAAGTATTCAAATGTTTTCTGTTTTTTGTTTTTTGCAGGGAAAGTATATGCACAGTGTTTATATAGAAATATTATTATTCCTATATTCTCTTTTTCTCCCTGTTTTGTATTTGAACGGTTTCTTTCCTTTTCAGTTTGATTGTTCTAGTCATCTTCATATTCATAGTTCTCACTTCCTCTTTAAATTCTGCTTCAAACATTTAACTGGAAAGGTGCTCGTTATTTTCTATTTCAAGGTCTAGTCAAGTGTCAGAAATAAAAAGGAGATACCTACCAGCTCTGCAGCAGCAGATGCCAATTTATTCCAACGAATGATTCTCAATCTCTATTTTCTCTTTCCAAGGTATTGAGACACCTATGCCATATAAATCCATCTTACTTCCACCAAGATTTTCTTATCAGGGCAATGTTGCTGACTGTATGAATAAGACAAGTGAGAGAAATATGTGGTCCACAATGCATGAAGTAACTTGACCACAAACATCTAGGCTTTTAGGACTTCAAAATTAGCAAAGGAGTCTGGTAGAGAATAAACCAGATAGGTAGGAACAAGTGTAAGTTATTAAATTATTCTGAAATCGTTATGAAGTAATGTAAATGTAAAAATTATTTGCTTTCCTCTGCACCCCTCTCAAAAACCCTTTCAATTTCTTTGTCTGTTTTGGGGTGTTGTTTTATTATGTAAAGAAGGTACGTGGACATGTTCAAAGAAATTGGTTGCAAGGAGATGGCAAATTAAAAATATTCTCTCTGAGGTGAATGATAAGCCTAAAAATGGGTACTCTGAAGCACATTTTTCATGAACATTACTTATCTTCCCCTTTCTGGAAACTGTATAACCTGGACATCATATTAAAGCTGTGTGTTCTCATGACCTCAAGAGCAGTGACAGCTATTTTTCTGCTAATATCTTTCAAGGAGGGTTTCTTTAAAATTAAGTATTAAAACAGATGTCAGCCAGTAAGGGAAAATGACACATAAAGGAAATCAAATGAGGAACCAAAAAAAGAGAAGCCAAGTACCTCTTTGCAGATAATTTCTGCCATTCCTTTTACAGGTTCAGGAAAAGATGGAATAATAGCACTAAAAAAGACTTATTAGCTTATACTATGACAGGTCAGCAAAGGGAAAATACATTTTGACCGAATTCAGATATAAAAGACAAAGATTATTACTGTCATCAGCTTCTGAAATTCCACTTCAGTTACAATTCAGTGTGTTCTCAGTTTAGTGACTGAAGTCCTCAAATCACAATATACCCTGTGCTGTTCACATTTTTAACATATTTAATAATGGTTTTAGCAATTGCCTCTGGAATACTTAAAGATTTACTTTTGCATACTATCTTTTCATTACTTTGGTTACCTAGCAATCTTTCTGATTCATTTCACTATTTCAGCCTCCACAAATGTGAAAATGAAATAAAACCCCAAACATAGTAATAATTTATGATAATAATTGATGATGATGATAGAATGAGGATTATGACGTATTTAAACTTGTGTTGGTTTATACTTCTTTCTAGTCAATCTGCCTGCTGTAGGAATATTGTTTGGCTCTTTTCCCTAGTGGATAGGCAAGCGGGGCAGATGATCAGTCAGAAATTTCTTTCTTTTAGGCTATACAATGAAAATCTTCCAAACAACTTTGAGATTCACACCAGCTCTGCCAATATCCCATGGCTGATGAGCCTCGATGATGCTGACAACCATTTCATTCTGGTCCTGAAAGCAACCTTCCCACACAGAAGCTGCAGCTAAAGCTGCTGCTAACCTTGTCAAAGTCCACTGTGGTCAGGTGTGGTCCAAGAAACTAAATAACTGATATTTACTCACTACAATTACTAGTCTCCTCTTAAATATCATTGATCACTGGCCTTTCGTATTATCCATAAACACTCAGCCAGTTACAAAAAATTCTTTTATTTAGTTTTCTCAGTTAGTTTGCATTAAGGATTGACAAACCAGTAACCATGGTTAATGCACCAGAATTAGCTTGTATGGTTGATAATTCTCCTCCTCTTTGAATCTTTATTTCCTGACTTTTTGGAAAGCTTCCTTTAGATTGTTTCTTTTTTCCTATCTGTTTTATAAATCTCCTTTAGTACTAAAATTTCTGTCACTAAGCTTCCTTGGGGACATTCATTTTTCCTAAAACCAATCAGATACATTTCACATGAATTAGCCTAATTGGCTAAAAGCATAATAACCTTCATATAATTGACCAATGGCCTTTTCTTATGAAGTAAGTCTGGCTTTATTTTTTTTTAGTGTGATCTGATAAAACAGTGTTTTTAAAAGACTATGCAGTGTTCTGTAAAGATAAAATGCACCTGGAGAGAATGGTCATTAAAACATACAGATTGTTTTGAAGCTATAATAATACAGAATGTATAATAATATAGAATACTTGCATATATTTTCATACAGTATTTGAACTACAGTTTCTGCTTTCATTTTTGCTCAAGCTACACTTGTCAGAATGTAACCTGTTGGTAGCACGGACCACATATTTGTCTTTTTCAGTTCTAAGGTCTCTCGAGGTTTTAACAAAATCCAGTCTGCAAGAAATTATGTGAGGTAAATAAATGACTATAAATAATAAAAAATGCTGTTTTTTTTTAAATAGAAGTACAAAATAATGTACAAATATATCTTAATACATGGTTAAATGAGTTTTATTCGGTTCAAAATACTGTTTTCCACTTTAAATGTCTTCCCTACTAACTCCTCATGTTAGACTGAGTTTACTAAACTTTCAGACAAATTCTTCTACACGCATACAGACACACTCACATATTGCATCAACTCACCCTTTGTAAAAAAAAGTCAGCAACATGACATACATGAATATGAGCTTTAACGGTGCTACAAACTTTGCAATAGTTTTCAAACTTGCTTGACAAACTTGCTAATTTTTCATATTATATTGAAAATAGATATACAATTCATGTACTTGTCCATTTTATGTTTTGTTTGTCTAACAGTTAAAATATCATGAAATTTTTGGTACAGAAGTGATAACATTTATTTTCATCAGTAACAAGCATAAAGGTTCTTTCTGTGTCTGCTTTTAGATTCAGTGATTCATACAGAACTGAACAGAAATTCTCTAAGTAGCTGCTGGCATTATAACTTTTCCCTTGGATTTATGGTTCAAAGTAGGGTCAGCAGTCCTGCCATCTGCAAATGTTCTGCTACCATTCAGCAGCAATTTTTTCTCAGTGTTTTGCCATCTAAACAGTGCAGGGATAAAATGAGAGCCATTTCTACATTGTGAACCAAATTAGTAACTTCTGCTGCAAACAGGCTGTACGTTTACTCAGCCTTTGACCAACTCCTGTGAGGAAACAAAGAACAGCAGAAAATACATGCAGATAATGTAAAAAAGTTTCTTCTTATACTTACCGTGTCAGATATTCATTCAGATAGTGTTTTCAGAGTGTCTAGTTGGCTTAAGTGTCTGACGTCAAAAATATTGTAACTATTGCCCATTTTATCTTTTTTTCTCTCTTTTTTTGTACATAGATATTCTGTCTAACTTTCTCATGAGGACAGCTGAAGAACTGCTAAGGTACTGAGTTTAGCAATCTTTCAACTTTTTGCTCTAATTTGAAGCATATTAACATTCCTAGAGAAGACAATTTGGTCACTTATTCCATTTCCCAACAATTTGAGGTGCTAAAAGAACTGTCTATATACAATTGCCTTTATGCTCCTAAAACCTGTTCATAGACCACCTGAGAGTGTGTTGGATTTTGATTTTCTTCACATTTTTCAACTAGATACATAACATATATCTGACAATGATCTTTATTCTTTAAATGTGCATGTTGTGTTAATGCAAATAACTGATTGTTATATGCATAACATGGATACTGAAATGTTGAGAAAGCTGGAACATACAGCTCAGTGGAATAGAGCTATCTTGCTTTAACCTAAATTCCAATCTTGTTCAGGTAATGTGCTATTTCAGAAAAAACGTTTAATTAATCAGTAATGCTCTTAGAGGAACAAGTGGCTCCCATATATGTTATCACCATTATAAAATGAAGCTTAAAGTAAACTGTACAATCACACACGTCAAGATAAATGTCAGTTTTATTATTCTTCATATAATGAGTCTTCAAAGTCAACCTGCTTGCGAACACATGCATGCAAGCTTCCCACCATACACGTACTTGAAAAAATATTTCTCTATTTCCAGAATTCAACTCCTAGCAATATTGACGTCATTTGAAAGCTTTACTCTTAAAGATGTTTCACTTACTTGTTTGCTGATAGCACTTCTGACTGTAGCATCCTAACACTGCATATTCACCATTCTCTTAATAATATGATTCAAATTAACATTTGGTAGGTATTAGGGAGAAACTTTTTCACCATGTGTTTAAAAATAAGGTATGGTTACTAGGTTTTTACTTGAAATTAATTAACAAAACAATACTTTTCCCTTGGTATGATAAGGATGGCAAAAAGAATGAAGTAAGCCTTTAAAACATTAGTGTAAATATTTTTTTTTCTTCAATTATTAAAAAAAAGAATATCCTGTCTTCAGCAGGTTTCCAAATGTTGAGTCTCATGCCAAGTCTTCATGCCTGAAGTATAGCTACTGTGTTCTTAAAAAGAGGAAGATTTTAGTTGTCAGAACACATTTGTCATTCTTTTGCTTATTTGCTGAAGTTGAAGTTCTGTTGGTGTTTTTCCTGATCTTTTTATTTTCTTCAGGGCTGAGAATGACAGAAATGCAACAAAGGGGAAAAAAGTCATCTCTGTAGCCAAGATTCTCAGATGAATGCCCAAAGATGGGTCAACTGTGAGCATTACATCAAAAAAACCCCACAACCAAACAAAAAACCAAACAAAAAACAAACTCTTTATTTTAAGAAACAATTCTTATAACATGGAACATTTCAGATTCTCCCACAAAATTGCAATTACTTTTGAGCACCTGTTAGAGCTAAAGTAAAGAACACCATGGAGCATCAGGGAGCAGTGACATATTACTAAATTTTATAATTGAAATAGGCATGAGGAAAAGATGCTTTTACTCCAAATTCCTAATTCATATCAATGGCACCATCTCAAAGAAAGTAAAAGAGTAACAGGGCTTATGCTTTCATTAGGCTCCTCCTTGCTGCCCAGACCTGTAAATTGTTTATACTTCTCCTTCATTTTCCTCTTATCTTCTTAGGTGCCATATGGCATGAACCTAATTCAGTATTGTCTGTATTTTGTGGAAAAAAGTTGTCGTTCCTAGTAACCAGAAGACTAGTTTTTACCAGTAAAAGCATGCATCTAGAAACCTGCACTGAAACCTATGTCACATGCAAATTACATGGAACAGCTGATACATACAGTACCAGGAAGAAAGTACTCTGTCAGTATAATTCATTTTGCTGAAATCTCTAGCTCTGTTGTAAACAGTGTGGTTGGATACAGGACCACATTTTGAATGGGAAGCTCTGAAAGATATACACAAAAGTGTGTTTAAGAGCTACTGTGCTTATGAAAAGCCTAGCCTCTAGAGCACTGTTAACTGTCCTTTTAAATAATCTTCAAGCATCATAAGCCACTCTAATTGGATTCTAGGAAACAATTCACAACAGAAAAATGTTTCCACTTTTTTCTCTCATGAATGATTTGCAAAACAGACTGCAGCTTCTCTGTATTTATTATTCAGCAATCTACTTTGTCAATACTTCTTGGCCATGCTTTTTCCATGGCTTAATTCTATGCAAATATTTAGTCCTTTGAATTCAAGATGTTCTGAGTGAACATACATGACACGTTTATGTATTCTGAATGAATATTTGACATAAAATCAGGTTTTCAGTACAAATACTGTTGAATTCAAATTATAAATTATTTTCCCTGATCATCGTACACTATCTCTGTCAGAATTGTTATTCGCAGTGGTGGTCTTGATTGAGCCACAGAATATTTAGGTGTTTATTTCCTGGCTTGCTTTCAAGCCAGTGTCCCAGAAATAGTAAGCTTCCTTCTCCTAGCTCAGAGTCTACCACTTCTAACTAGCACAGAGGAAAAAGAAACAGGCAGCACTGGGGTTTTGCCTTTTCTAGGATTTAAAAATGTGTCTTCTCTTTCATTTAGTCCAAATCTACCTTCTTCTTACTCAATCATATACTGTAATGATACTTAGCTGTACAGTGATTCTCTATTTACTTATCACTCTTAGTGTTTGGAGCTGTCCCCACTTAGCCATTCTCCTAAGTCTGAAAGGATACACTCATCTATCAATTCCTGGGTAACAAAAAGACAAACTGAAGAGGTTTTTTTAGTACTGTAGTTATAGTGAGTTGAAGGAAGGTGGTTGAGCAGGCCAGTTTGCACAGGAAAACTTACTGGTGTGTTTTATCCCTTTCACAAACCTACAGCAAGACAGCAAATGATTATGAAAAGGAAAGGCTACAATATGTCTTATGAAGGCATCAGAGGTGAAAGCAGAGCAGGAGAAAGAGTTAACTGTTTGATGAAGAACTGAAAATATCCAGACATGATAGGGCAGAAAGAAAAGGGGTAGAGGAGTAAAGAAGAGAACAGAGCAAGTCAAAATTCAGCTGTGTGGGAATAAAAAATTACCCCATATTTTCTACAGAGAAGGGGGAAGTAGAGAAAGAACCTAGGAAATAAGAATGCATTTACTACAAAATACCTAATTCTGTATGGGTATGTAATCCCAAAGAACACTACTAATCATGTCAATGGGATGTATGTGGGGCCAGCAATGCCCTGCTTCATTATGTTCATATGGCACCTGTCAGTAGAACTATATGTGTGTGACTACTGACGAAGTAAAAATATAATTTGGCCATATGGCTTGCATTTCATCACAGTGTTGTCTTCAATCAGCCTAGGTGGCAGACAACTTGTGATTGCATGCTCTTGTCCATCCATCTGACAGCACCAGTCCCTTGCCATTCGCATCTGTCTTGTCCCCAGCCTGACCTCCCAGCTGCTGCTGACACCCTACTTGAGGTGCTTATGCTACTGCTATTCGCGGTGATGACTTAGACTTTGTGCTGCTTCACCAGCAGCTCCCACTGCCTCTTCCTGTCCTCTCATGACTTATTCCTCTTAGCTGTATTCCGTTTATGCCATTTGACCCTCTACAGACTGTTATATTGGTGTGCACAAGATTCATGATTAAATCATGTGAAACTGATTTAGTTTTGTGTAGGCTGGCTCCCAAATTGTTTGTTTACATCTGCTTAAGAGATAATGCATCTCTCCCGGTTCAATCATTTCCTAACCTCAGCAATTTCATCGTTAAGTCACAGATACAGGAAAGATGAGGGCTGCAGGCCTTTTTACTGCATTGTTCAGCACTGCCGGGCACAGAATAAATTTTCCTGTATTTTGTGAAACTGCTAGTCATCTTCCAATCCATGTTTAATTAAAGGCAAGGCTTTGATTAAAGACAAGCAAGTCTGCCAGCCAGAGCCCTTTTTCGGTTTTGTTTTTGTTTGGTATTTTTTTTGTTAAAAAAAAAAAATATTTCTTAGTCTTAGAACTTTCTTTTTTTTTTTTTTTTAATGCTCTGGATGTATAATTCAAAACCTGCATCCCATGGATTATGAAAAAACATGAAAACAAGAGCCAATTTTAAATATCAACACAAAGTGGCATTTTTCACATTGTGACCTGACAAATTACAAGCACTTCCTAGCTCACATCAAAGATAACTTTAAAAATTGCTCGGATGATAAGGCTAATCTTTTTGCCGCATTCCCTAGGACTAAAACCTACTTCCATCAGGATTAATCAGTATTAAAAAGGTTGCTTGGTTTAATCTATCTTGTGTGCTCCTGGCAAAGATAACCATATCCATAATCAGCCTAAAGGTCAAACCATGGAAAAGGCAGTATTCATTTACCTTTGGGGCACTGACAATGTCACTTATTGCATTTTGTCTACCTTCAGTAGTTGTTTTGTCCTGTCAGTCACTAAATGAGAGCTATTAGCAGCAGTAGAAAACTAAGCTTCATTTACAGAAAGCAGAAGATGCGCGTATAATGACAGAAAGTGGTATATGTTAAGTTCAAATACATTTAATAACTAAATTTCAGTAGTATATTTACTTCATATGGTTGCCAGGAAATCTGAGAACTCTCCTCACTACAAAACCAGAGCATGCCATAACAACACAGAACAGTTTTTAAAAAGAAAGGAGGAGACTCACTCTCCTCAAAAGATCTAATTTTATTTTAAAACAGAATTTCTGAACTTGTGAGCCAATAAATATTGATGGAATAGTATGGCAGATGAACACACCTGTGTCCTCTGTTTTGAGTCTGATAATAAGGTAGCATTATTTTGATTTATATGATGCCTATTTATATTTATTTGTCTGTGTCTATTTGTCTATAGATAGTTAGGATATATAGAGTACGTACGGATAAAAATAGATCTAGAAGTGTTTAAACAGATCTACATCATAAATTGATCTAAATAACTAGATGGATAAATAGCTGGAAATTTACATTTAAGTCAGCATAGTTTATTATTTCTAATGACATAAGTCTGTGGTGAGTCCTTTCACTGTCTACTATTTGGATGTAGTTTAGCATTTAAGAGGAGACAGAGAATATTGACCATAAGAACACACTTTTGTGACCCTGATTTTTCTACAGTAATTGAGTTATATTTAGTTAGATCTTTTGTTTCGTCTAATGTGAATAGTTAATTAATCAGATAAGCCACATCTTTCTCACACTTAGATACATCAAGTTCTGTTAACATTTCTGAGCAAAATTTCACATAAAGAAACAGCACATTTTGAGAAATGTGTATTACTCATTACTTAATGCAAGTGTCTTCAATATCATATACTTCAAATAATTATTGATAGAAGAAAGAATGAATACATTTACAAGTAACAGTTCAGGGTTTATTGTCTTCCTTCACTGAGTGCAATTCGTTCCTTCCTAGAGTACAATTTCTCAAGTTGCTCCCCCCGCCCCAAATATGAATCAAATAAACTACACTTTTTATAAACAAAATTGTGTGTTTTCTTTTGACCCTACATCTCCAGAAGCAGTAATGCTACACCATTAAAACTAATAATGTGATTCATGCTGGACTCATGGATAGAAATCATTTAGCCTAAATTTTGAGTGAAATTTAGGTTAAAAAAAGAGCTTAAATGGCATATTAGTGAGCAAGGAGATTCCTTATTTCTGAAAGAAAATAGGAAGAGTAGTGGAGGAGGTAGTTAAAACACTTTCAAATTTTCTTCAAACTCTGGAGCTATTGAGGTAATTGATTTGATAAAGTCCTGTATATTTTGGCAGATCCAGATTCACTGGAAATCTGTATTACATTTCAGTGTGGGTACAAAATCAAATAATAAATTTCTATATAATCTTTCAAAAATATCAAGAATATTTCAATGCATGGAAGAAGGCCATTAGAGATAACATCTCCTCTCTAAAGTAATCTGACTGGCTGGGTAGGTTGGGTTACTAATACAGCAAAGCTAAGTTTCATTTGTTTGAGCAGTTAACAAGTGGATTAATTAAAGATCAAATGGTTTGTATGGTATAACAGATAATAACGTTTATAAGCAAAAGAACATAACTTTGCAAAGGGAAGTATATATTTGCAGTGTTGGTGAACTGCACTTCCGAAATGGAAGTGGTAACCAGCAGGGAAGAAATTAAGTGAATGCAATTAGAAATGCCTGCAGAGAAAATGCAAGTGTAAACAAACCACAGAAATGACATTGTTTGTACAAAGCATAGGGGTGATTCCTATGCATTAGAAGAAACACTGAGAGCATCAAATTAATTTCTCAGTTTCAGCTACCAGAGGTGGTCAGGGTCACATAAGGTTGATGATGCCTGTGTGATGTTACACAGGTCAGCATTCTCTGTATCCCCTTACACAATGAACTTACACCAATTTCCAGCAGTCCTTTGTCCAAGCCAGAGGGGAAGACAGCTTGCTAAAAATCTGCCTGTTTACTATGAATGTGCTACAATTTTTAGCACTTGGAAGGTTTTCACATTTTGTGTAGTATGGTAAGGGAAACAGCAGAGTCCAAAAGAGACAGAAAAGTAACAAAATGTAAAGCTTACCAAAATAGGTTTTCGTATTTTTTTTTTTTTTTTTTTTTTTTTCCTCCTGAAGCTTAACAGACTTTGAGGAAGTGTGAAAATGAAGTGGGGTCATGGGAGAGAGGGACTGGCCAGAGTGCTGTTGTTGCTGGTCCTGCTGCTGTCAGGGGTCTGGGAAGCAGACATTGAGGGTGGGTGATGCAAGGGAGGAGCCACCTCCCTCCACCCAGTGCCACTGTCGTGGTTTCAGCTGAATTTACCAAAACCAGACCGGCAGGTGGCCCTTCCTCTCCTCTCTTTCTCACCCTGAAAACTAGCTACAGAAGTTTCTGGTCCCACTTTTCTGGGATCTGATATAGGCCACACAGGCAAAGGTGCTGCCTCCCGGCCATGCTTGCTTAATTCACGTTGGATGTATTTTCATGTGACTGGGAAGGAGCTGACCTGAGAAATCAGTTACCCATCAGATGTGACCACCCTAGTGCAGTACTGAGAAAATTACAGAAATATTTGAGAACCACTGACAGTTTTACTCCAGTGGGTACAAAGCAACTGCTATTCCTGTTGTGTACTACTACAGACTAAGTGCTAGTATTTCCCAGTACCCTTTCACGACGCGTGAATCTGATACTTTAAAGTGATCTTCATATTCTGTAACAAGGTTTTAGAACTGACTTAAGGTGCTGACTTTGGAGGGCAGACCCTGAGCTGGTGCCCAGCTGCAGTAACATAACCTATACCAGTACATCACTGGTTGAAGATGCAGCTTAGAACTCCTGATAGAGAAAGGCGGCCCTGGCTTTATTCATGACTATTTAATAAAGTCCCAGAAGACTGGTTCTGCAAATTGTAATTTCACTGCTGTTTAATATTCATTAATGCTTAAAGCAATGACAAGAACTATGTACATATTATAAATATATAGATTAAGATAGAAAATCTTTTATGTCCATTAATTTCCTTCCCCAAGGACACACAGCCCAGTTCTGTAATGCTTAATGTTCCTGAATACTTTGAAACAACATTAACAATTTTCAGAGGGGCTTCAATATTAAACAACTTTGAAGAAGTTTTAGTTTTCCTGTATTGCCATAAGTCCTTGTTAAGAAAAAAAAAAAAATTAAGGAAAAAAAAAGTAAGCTAATTTCATTTTGTTTTCCTGACTAACATTTATTTCCTTACGTAAGAATGTTTGTTCTTTTATCATGCTGGATCTGTTATACCGATTAGAATTGCACAGTAATAATCATACGGTAAACTTTTATTTCAGTAAATACATCCATAGATAATTATAATTTCACTATCTATATATACACACAATATAATCTACAATATTTACCAGAATATAGCAAGCAACTGTGACAGATATCTACCAAAACACTAGTCTACTCCGCACTAATTCTATTTAATGAAGTTCTGCTTCACCTTTTTAGCTGAACATTAATTCCTTGCTTCTAGTTGATATTGCTGCTAATCATTGGGTTGCACCAACTTTGTCTGACCCTTTGCTAGAAGCATAATCTGGTAGTCTCACTTAATACATAAGTATGTCTGAAAAATCTGCTCATTGTACTGTGTTGCGTACACCCTGTTTACCTCTGTGGAGTACACTTTTACCAGAAAAATGTTTTAAATAAACAAACAAAAAACCCCAAAGAAGTGAATGTACTGGATCTGGTTGGGAGGAAGTTAATTTTCTTCATAGCAGCCCATATGGCACTGTGTTCTGGATTTCTGACTGAAACAGTGTTGATAACACACCAGTCTTTTGGCTGCTGCTGAGCAGTGTTTACACAGTGTCAAGGCATTCTCTTTTTCCCATTCTGCCCTGCAGCAAGTAGGCTGGGGGTATGCAATAAGTTGGGAGGAGACACAATTGGCATTAACTGGCCAAAGGGATATTCCAGATGATACAACACCATTATCAGCAATAAAACCTCAGGGAAAGGATGAGGAAGGAGAGACATTTGTGGTTATGGTATTTGTCTTCCTAAGTAACCTTCATGCATGCTGAGGACCTGTTTTCCTGGAAGTATCAATTCTTCAGAAGTTCATCAACAACAGTGTGTATATTGATTTTTGATGATATGTTTTAAACCTTGCATCTGGACCTTGGCTCAAATTTTATGAAGTCTGTGGATATTTTGAGTTGCCTGCTGATGGGAAGCAGTGAATAAATTCTTTATTTTGTTTATGTGTGCATCTTTATTCCACTTATTAAGCCGTCTTTATCTAGATCCACAAGTTTTCAACTTTTGCTCTTCTTCTTCTTTGGTCAGTGACTCAAAGTCCAAGTGGCGGCCAGCGATGAGTGGTGTTCCTCAGGGGTCTGTACTGGGTCTCGTGTTGTTCAACATCTTTGTTGGAGACATGGACAGTGGGACAGAGTGCACCCTCAGCAAGTTTGCCGATGACACCAAACTCGGTGGTGTGGTTGACACGCTGGAGGGAAGGGATGCCATCCAGAGGGACCTGAACAGGCTTGAGAGATGTGCTCATACAAATCACATGAAGTTTAACCAAACCAAGCGCAGGGTCCTGCACCTGGGACGTGGCAATCCCAGGCACAAATACAGGTTGGGCAGAGAATGGCTAGAAAGCAGCCCTGAGGAGAAGGACTTGGGGGTGTTGGTGGATGAGAAACTCAACATGAGCCAGCAATGCGCACTGGCAGCCCAGAAAGCCAACCACATCCTGGGCTGCATTAAAAGAAGCATGGTCAGCAGGTCACAGGAGGTGATTCTGCCCTTCTACTCTGCCTCATGAGACCCCACCTGGAGTACTGTGTTCAGCTTTGGAGTCCTCAACAGAGGAAGGACATGGACCTGTTGGAACAGGTCCAGCAGAGGGCCACGAAGATGATCAGAGGGATGGAGCACGTTCCCTACGAGGACAGCCTGAGAGAGCTGGGGTTGTTCAGCCTGGAGAAGAGAAGGCTCCGGGGAGACCTTATAGCGGCCTTTCAATATCTGTAGAGAGCCTATAGGAGAGCCTGAGAGGGACTCTTTGTCAGGAAGTGTAGTGAAAGGACAAGGGGCAATGGTTTTAAATTGAAAGAGGGGAGATTTAGATTAGATATTAGGAAGAAATTCTTTACAGTGAAGGTGGTGAGGCACTGGAACAGGTTGCCCAGCTAAGTTGTGGATGCCCTACCCCTGGAAGTGTTCAAGGCCAGGCTGGACGGGGCTTTGAACAACCTGGTCTAGTGGAAGGTGTCCCTGCCCATGGCAGGGGGGTTGGAACTTGATGATCTTTAAGGTCCCTTCCAACCCAAACCATTCTATAATTCTTTGATTACGTAACTTTCACTTTCTCAGCAGAAGAAAATCAGGAATCTTTCCTTTTTTCCTACCTAGGTGAGTTCACGTTAAATAATAGATTGTGAAATATTTGTTTGGAAAGATGGGACAGCCACACTGTGTTGTGTGATTGCAGGAAATAAGTGGGATAAGGAAATTCACAAAGGAATCGTAAATTTCTGTCTTTAATTTTTATGGCTATACTTTCCACAGAAATTGCTGGAACAATATGCTTTGCTATTGTAAGGTCCATTTCAATGACCAGGACAGTTTTTTAGTTATTTGATAAATTTTGTAGTAATGGTCTTAACTTGTTAAATATTTCCCTTATTTAACTAGTCAGTGATAAATTGAGATTTATTCAACATTGTGAGCAACCATTGGCAATATTTTGAGTTCTCATGTGCTGCAACAAGAGTAGCCAATGACTCAAAGCCCTGCATAGCTATCTAATAATATCAAACAAATATTCCTCAGAGGGTGGTCTAAATGAAGAGATCATTGATTACAGAGTAGAGGTGGTTAAACTGAACAATGCATCAAACTAGGAGAAAGAACCAACTTAGACTTATCATGCAGTACTCAATTTGTGCTGAACACTCAAGTGTTCAGTGATGTAATTGAGAGTCAACACTACATATCTGACCACAGGTATTCAAAGAGAAGTCATTAACACATTCCATCTCTGACTAACAAATTTATCTTACTTTTTCTGAACATCAGCGTGGTTGTAACAGCTCTGTTTTGACATGTCTAGCTTGGTAAGGTAAATTACTCCTTATCCCTAACTGTAGTAACTGAAAGACATTTCAGTTAACTACGTAACCACTGGTCTAGTAGGAGAATTTGAAGAGAAGCACAGCATTGCTGGAAAGACCATGTTTGTACCTGTAGTTCTCAGTCCATAGATCTTCCTCTCACGTTTTCACCCACTGAGCCAATAACATAGACCGCATTACAGTATTTGGCTGGTTGATTGGTTTGTTTGTTTACGGCACAGTGTCAATAGTCTTTAAAATAATAACCAACACAACTCAAACTTGGCAGAGGTAGAAAACCAGATTACAACCTAAAGATATGAATATGTTCTTCAATGGCATCACTGGTCCCAACGGGAAAATTCCTCCTTTTATATGAGTAATGAAACAATAGGTGTATTGCTTCTTTAGTGTTCATCAACAACAGTGTATATATTGATTTTTGGTGATGTTTCAAAGCTTGCATCTGGACCTTGGATTAAACCTTTCCAAAGTCTGTGGGTATGGGAACAAGGTAGAACTGAAATTCAGAAAGTTAAGTGGTGAAGAATGTTTAAAAACTAGGGCTAGGATTACCACCAATACTAAATTATAGCTCTTTATATAGATATAAAATAAACAAAGACAATATTATCTATATGGCTTTGTGACAAACTAAATTGGCTTTCTGCTTTGGGCAACATCAACAACAACAAAAAGTATTATCATTAGGAAAAAATGTATTTATGTTCTATTTTCATTTCATGCTTGCAAGAAACACCATTGTCACACAGAATAAAGATCCCAAATTTTGAAGTAGACTTACAAATAGACTTCTTTCACAAAAACACACAAAAAAAGAATCCTTAGCACAGATTGCTTCATGTTTAAATGAATCAGCATTCTAGTGCAATAAATATTTTAACAAAATACTGTTGTTTTTTTTTCCTTCCGTGGTTATATAAAGTAACAATTTTTTACCTTTCTCTGTGACCTACAGCATCACAAGCAGTTCTTGATTTACTCATAACTGAATAAGATCATGGATGCAGCATTTTATTAATGTGTATTTTCCTTCCTTTAAATGGAATCAAATGGTATCAATTGCACTCTAAAAGAAAACTAGGTAACTGCAAATAGTAAATGTATCCCTCTGTAGTAGGCAAGGGTGCTTTACATGTTACTGTATCTACAACGAAGAAAGAAAATAGAAATATTTGAGTAAATAAGTATTTCCCAGAATAATGGGAGTGTGCTCACATTGAAAGGTGATTTTAATGCATTAAAATATTGTCAAGATTCCTTGAATGTGGGAGGAAAACAAAGTATATATTGATTCAGAAAGTAATTTGGGGTACTCTGGAACAAAACAACAGTATGCTATGGCAAGACCAAGCATTTTCCACAATAGAAGTGCCTATCAAAAGTATTTAAATATACCACTGTTTGTAAAGAATAGAAGAAAAGAATCTGCAGTGTAAGGTATCTATTGCACAGGACATAGAATGACTTCAGTATTTCAAGAACTTTGTGTTAACCATTGGAGTTAACAGCCAACTGTATTTTGTTGCTAATTATAATCTGCACTAGTTCTAGGACTAGTGCTAGAATTAACTTTGTAATGAAAGTTAGTTCTGGGTTCAGCAGCATCAAGAATCCCTCCCTTTAATTTAAAAAGACTAGAAGAATTTGTCTAAAAAAGACAAATACAGTAATAGATAAGATTAAACAGATAGCTTTCAAACCCTTCCTCCAACAAAGGAGTTGCAATAACAAAATGAGAAAAAATTCTCGCAAAAGTTCTAATGAATTTTCTAAATTTTGTTTTACTGAATAAGTAAATGACGATCAAACTGGGTTGCCCTTTACCTGAGGCATGAAATTTTACAGATCCCTTCTTTAAATAACCATCTGCCAATATAATTGCTAGATTAAAAATCAATTTTTACCTACATCCTTGTGAAGCAATATTTTTAATTAAAGAATAAATCAGAAGCATTTAGGACATAAAAATATCAATAAGCTGTGTTGAAAGTAAAAATGTTTCTTATATATTACCTTGTAAGTTCTTTAAAGAGATAAAAGCATTTAAGTAATATATGCTGTCATTAACTTCAGTTATCTTTGTCCTTTATTACAGTATTAGAAGGTCGAACAAAAAAAGTCCCTTTTTATATGAAGATCACTTTCCTTCTAGAATGGTTGGGAGGTAACGTTCACCATGTTTTAAAATAGGTCAACTAATCGAAATTCTGCAAATCCTAATTTGGGAATCCTCAGTTCTATTGACTAGCATATTTTTTCTTTCATAATTGATATATACCACCACAAACAGGGAAAAAAAGACTTCTCCCATATAGCTGTCTATCAAGTAATGAATACATTTTTTTAATGAATAGATGGATGTCCATACATATACTGCTTTCTGGCATTGGTAATATAACATGTTTAATTGATATTCACAATAAAAAAATTTAAAAAGAAAAAGCTTCAGAGAAGTTGTATGAACAAAATCACCTATTGATAGCCAGAAATCAAAAATAGAAATCACATTAGAATTCTATAGTCTGGACTGTGGGAATCCACATCGCTGATCCTCATAGATATGAAAAGCCTTTAATGAGATGGCCCTGAATGTCTCAAAGTTGAATCTCTTCTTCAAACTTCCCAAGATCCATAGACTGCCCAATTATAGATCTCAGGTATCTACTCAGGTGAGCTTTGATGACCTTTTCAGTAGTCCAAGGTCTATGAATAGAAAAGTAAAAGATTGAAAGTAAAATCACCAAAAGCTCAACTAAGTTCTCTTTTCTTTCCATTCACAACCTCCTTCTGTTCATGCTCTTCCTCCAGATTCATGATATCCTTCTAAGCCCCTGTACACAGCAGGACAAAGGCTATCTCTGAAAAAATGGTGCAGAAAGATGAGGAAGAGGGCAGAAGGATAGTAGAGAATGAAGAGATACCTCCTCTCCAGCTGTTTGCATGTACTTAGCTTTCATTGGCTGTTATCTAATTGCTGTAATAATAGTCTCTTTATACTAACAATATTGTTTTCAGGGTCTTTAACAAACTTCTTTAGCAAACTTTCAGCTTGCTGTCAGTGTCCTCATTTTTGCTGACTGCTTGAGGTTAATCACTTGGACTTTATTTTATGCACCTGCTTTCTTATTACAAATGCATTATTTCCTGAAATAGTATAACACAGCTGTGCTACAAAAGTTTTACTCTTGTCCTTCACTAAGCCGCTTGGCTTCCTGTTGATTTAATCCATGATTTCTGTGAATATCACTTTCCATTCAGTGAAAAACAAATTGTTTTCCTAAACCAGGCTCATTTATCACATTTTAGTACTTGTTTAGTGCTTGTTGACATAAGCAAAAGAGAAAAATAAACTAAGAGTAAGAATTACTAAGACTTGGTTTGTTACAAAATAATTCCTCAATTGGAAAGAAGCAGTACAATACAGATCCGTGAGTACAGTCAGGACAACTGTCAACACACCAAGTACACTTTGGTTTCAGGGTTTTTTAGGTGAAAGAGCTCATTGTTCGTGGATGTAACCCAAAGGAGAAAGATTCTTCAAAAGTAAAATGTTTTATCTTCTTAGTTATCTGGAGAGAAGGGAGAAAGATCCTCTAGCATTTTCTACCTACCAGTGGGAGATGTTTTATATATAATATCAAAGACAATACAAAAGCCTTTTACAGACTCTCTTGCTCTTTTCTCCAGACCAAAAAAAAAAAAAAAAACAAACAAAAAAAATTAAACCTAGAAAAAAAAACAGAGATTAAAAAAGAAAATAGCCCATGATTATTGAATTGTCATTGCATTTTGTGTAAAAGTCACTAAATTGTATCTTAAAGGCTTCTTCATATTTTAATTTTTTAAAACTATGCTCCTGGGATACTATTATTTCCAACCAGAAGCAATGAGAAGTTCTCTCAGTAATCTATTCCTACTCTCTTCTACCTGTCATAATACATGACTCTAACCCTGTTCCACTGTCCAGGCTGTCAAGTTTTTCTTTTTCCTAGCATGATTCCAATCCATGCCTTTACAGCAGATTCTCACAGTTGCTACAGCTTTGTTCTTCTGATGCTGATTTTTATTTTTATTTCTTACATATTCAACAGAGGTTTGTATTTTATTTCAAGATTTATAAAAATTTATATAGAGTAGCAGTTACTTAACTCTGGAGAAAGATGGATATCATACATAAACACTTACAGAACTTCATAGTTAAGCAATGAACAAATGGCTTATAGCTATTTTTATATTATTTCATCCTATGCAGTAGGGTGAAAAAAAAAGAAAGAAAGAAAAAAATAGAAATATTTCTGTTATCCTCACCTGAAAAAATGAGGTCCATTATTTACAGAAAATGCCATCTTCAGATCTCATGCTAAACTCTAAATAACATCAGCACAAGATAGCACCTCTTTATGGCAACAGTAGAACCATGAATAAGAAAAAGAGCAATTACAAGATCAAGAGAAATTCAAGTTAACAAGCAACTTACAGTATCATGGATCCAGTCTACATACATTCAGTAATTGGTGTTTATATATCTATATGTCATATTGTTTCTAGTCTTAAAAGAGGCATAAGAATATCTGATAAGGCTGTTAAATCTACCTGTAACATGTGCTGGTTTAAATGGTCATCAGAATAATACACTGAGAGATATGAAATTACTGAATGAAATTTTATGGCCCATATTATGCCGGAAGTCAGACTAGATGATCATAGTGGTTGTTCTGAGACAAAACTTTACACATCTAAGAAAAAAAAATATTGGTTTTAGTGTGAAAGGTGAATCAACTGATAAACATATAGAACTGAAAGAAATTTCAAAATAAATGGGCTCCTGAATCTTTTAAACTCATTTGAAAATCTCGACTAATGCTTCATGTCAAAGCAAATCACTGTAATTGATCATGTTATCTTACCCTCGAGAAAACAGCTTTTAATGACAGGTTCAGAGATGTTTTAGAGGGACTATTTTTTTTGTAATCTTCCACCTCTAAAACTGCCCAGTGCATGAAGATGGAAAAGGGAAAATACATGAGAACAGAAACTCAAAAGTTTTTGAACAAAAATTTGTAGCCTATGGAGGATACTGAAATATAAACTCTCTGACTTTGAACATTTCACTGCTAGAAATGAATAATGAACATTTTCTAGAAAATAAGCCTTTTCTGTTTATTGTTGTTGATGTCTCATTTTCTTGTATTTGTTTAGAAGTGTACCCTGGAACACAGATATTTTTTTTTTTGTTATTAACAATTCTTTACTTGGAAGCTAAGGGTTGCCTGAAATACAAAGAAAAACAAATAAAGTAGATTGATGGTTGTTCAAAGCTGCTCAGAGCTCTGTAATGCTAAAATAAGATCTAATTTTTATGATTTGAAGTATATTTTAATGTAACTACATTCAGAGCCCAAAGCTATAAACCTTGGAGTATTTTCTACACTCTTTTCCAAACCACACCTTCCTGCCCTGTAGTCACATATGAGCCTCAGCACAAGTTTCTGCTATGGAGCCACCTATGTGCAAACAGCTTTATAGCTCTAATTTCTGTTTACCAGTCTGCATTACAGCTATATAATTCATTAAAGTTTGATTTTTTAAAAAATAAAAGGCAAAGGGGCTCAGCTACAGATGCTGAGATACTATTGGAAGAAGTAGTCAAATGTGACAGGTCTTATTTTTACAAACAGCAGTTGCTTTATAAATTCATTCACACTGAAGTTTAATCTGAATGTGATATGGAATTCCTGATCTTGTTTTCCTAAAAACACATGAGTGTGTTGAGAGACCACCTAAGTTCTGATTGCCAAATGCTGGGAAAAATTAGAACTCTTTAGTTAAATTTGGTTCATAAAAGCTGTGATGTATCTGAGAGAAAAAGTTGGCAAATTCTTAAATGAAAACATTTAAGCAAGTCTTTAATAAAACACATGTTTAAAGTGTTGACTGACTTTGCTTTTGCTGTGGGAAGATTCTGGATATACTCATGCTGTTTCAGTTAGTTAGCCACAGTGCTCTGCCTTCTGCAACCCAAAGACGTTTCGTTCCTTGATATCAAGTGTACTCATTCTTTAAATTAAGAAGCCTTCATTTAATTTTTTTTTTTTTTTTTTACTGCTCACTCCCTTTTCTCCATGGAAACAGGCATGTCTGTGCAAAAAAAACCAGAGGATATCATAATACTCAATATACTCTCCTTTCACTGAGGCTGTTTTTTTCTCATTGTTTAGCATTCTACATTTTAGAATCTTTCTGGATCCCATCAAAGGCCGTTCCATAGATTTCTAAAGATGACAGAGGATGTATCTAGTAGAAAACTGATAACTTTCCCAGTGCCACTAGCTCAGGCTTACATAAAATGAAGGAATCAGGAAAAGCAAAGGAAAAATAATAGCTTTCAAATAGCAATTTTTTTCAAAATACTCAAATTGCATACTTTTCCCTGCTATATCTTAAATGGACAGAGAAGTATTTTAAATTCAGTAGAACTTATTTAGTGAATTATACAGGACACTTCACTTCATGAAGAAATAATTGGAATTCCATTTTTAAAATAACTTTGCTCTTTCTTTTCAACTGCTTTTTTTCAGAAGATGAGACCAGTTGTTACATAAGAGAAATGCATAAATGTTATTTATAAAAGGAAAACGGAACTTGGGAACTTGTGTTTGGGAACTACATAAAAATCTATTTTACAGATGTATATTTAGAGGTGACTATGGAAAAATGACATCCAGAAAGACTCAAATAATCTGTTGCAACATAGCCTTAAATGTTCAGGCACCATTATATTTGCCTCAGGAATACTGTGAGAAAACAGATGCTACTACAATAATCCTTTAAAAAGGAGAAATATAAAAAAAAGAAAAGGTAAAAATGAACAGAATAAAAGAATATGTATATATCTCCAAACTGAACATCAGAATAATTTTAGAGGGTTAACTCATGCAGTGTTCTACTCAGTTTTTCATAAAATAGTTATCTGAAGTATTAGTGAAGTGGTAATGAAATATATTTCTCACCATAACAAAGCCTGTACAACAATATATGAGTATGAAGGGTTGAAACAGATATGAAATGGAAGGTTAAGAACCTTTTAGCTCTCTCATATGTTCTTCTTCTTGTTCCTTCAGTAGATATAGAATTAATTTGATGAGATGGAAAAAGTGACTTAGAAAATGATGTAAATATTCACCACCTTCTTTCCGGTAAAAGAAACGGTATTTGTCAAAGATAATCAATTTATGATTAATCAAATTTCTCTTGTACTATTTAGCACAGCTCAACCATTCTACAAAAGATCAGAGCTTTGATATTCATGCAGATGAACTTCGAAATATAAAAAAGCAAAAAATTAAAAGAAAACATTGCATTGTTTCTCACGTATGCATGTCACCTCCACATTTTGCTTTCTACTGCACTCCTTGTGGTTTATATTAAAAATATATTTTCTTGCAAGGTCAGTGAAAAAATGAATTTAAATTCAGAAATCAGCTTTTGGCCAAATTTTTCACCTGGAAAAAAACCCGCTGATTTCATTAGGACACCATTACAGCAGAAGTTATCTAAATATCTAAAGGAAAGCAAAAAAAAAATTCTCATGGGGGGCAACAATATTACAAAGAAATTGACACTTTGAATAAGTTTATTGTTCTTATTGTTATAGTTGATATGACAAATGATGCATTATGTCACATATCCTTGAAGGTGACAATTAATAGTTGCTATCCTTAGAGGTTAGGAACTGTTAGAGTCTACCCTTAGACTCTTGTCCTTTAGCTGGCCTCAAACAGACCACCTCTCAGTTAGTGTGTTATTATAACATAAGGAAAATGCAGAAGAAATGGTTTCAGCAAAGAGTGAGTAAGGAAGGATGTGATCTGTGTTTCATTATTGGACACTGGCAGAATTAAAGAAGGAATAGAAAGTAAATTCTAAAATATCTGAAATTTCTATTCCAGAATTTTTTTCCTAAGTAGGACAAAAAGATAGGAAAAAAAATGCTAGTGATATCAATTTACTTCTAAAATAAAAACAGGAAATAAACACAGTCATGGCATTCAAGTAGAAATCAGAGGTAGTGAGAATAAAGCAGCAGAAGCGTACAGTGCTTTTTGTGGAATTCTTAGCACAAAACTTATATTGGAGTAAAAAATATGTAAAGAATTTATACATTCAAATGAGTTTGCATAAGCACTTAACGAATACATACAAATAATGAAGCAATATAGAAATGTCATACACAGATTAATAATGGTTTTGCAAAATGAGTATACTTTCAGAATGTTTACAGAAAGCCTTTATATTCAGTCTTTTCCCTTTTGCCTGGACTGTAGAGCATGCTGACAGAGCTGCAAATAGAATCCAGACCATGGCCTGAAAGAGGTCATCTCAAAAGTGAAAGGGCTTTTTCTCCAGAGCTGTGCTAAATCAGAAGTGAGATATGTAACTGCAGCAAAAAAAGGTTGTATAATATTGTTATGTTTTTTCTGGAGGCCAATACTTATATGAGCTCAAGCAAATGATTCTCTGTAGCCATGTACATTTAATAAAATGGAAGAAAATAATAGCAGCCTTGATACTCAGTTTCCTTACCAAAGAATGCTTCATTAATCTCACTTGCCCGTTTTTAGCAACTGACCTGCTGGAAATAAAAGAAAATCCCAGCTACCACTTCATGTTTTGGAAAATATAACTGATTGTGTTTAACTTATAACAAATTTTATTGTTTGTTATGAATTAGGTAATTCATTATTTCTTTCCTAAAAACGCAAGATTGCTAAGTATTGCCACAGAAACTTCAATAACCTATTTTAAAACCTCTCAAAGATATCTTTAATAGTTCGGAAACTTGTTCTATACAGACTAAATTTTATTTGAGTATAAGCAAAAGGCTTTCAATGCAAATGAAACTTGTAGTGGGAAATAATTTTGCAGAAAAAATACTTTGATTCTGAGAAGCTTATTTGAATTCCTTTGGGGAACTTTTTTGTGTATAATAATCTCATTTTAAAATAATTTAATTTTAAAATGGATAGTTTGACATACTTTTTTTTTTTTTAAATGGATTGATGGAATATCTGCTCCTGTTTTCATTCTGAAGTGAAATAAAACATTTCTTTTTAAATGTGGGGTGCACTACATTACTACTATAGTGTTCTTTTTTAAAGAACACCTTCTATTGTACCCTCTTTTTATTTCTACTGAAGATTAATTTATTTGATTGTAAATATACTAAAGATCTATCTATCACCGGTTCTGGAACCGTTGTGGATGTATGCGGCAACAAGGGCACGGACTCCACCAAGTTGTGAGACAAGGACGAAGACGTTTATTGTTTTTCTTTTACAGCAGTTTCTATTCTTTGGTCATGCACCGTGCTCTCTACACAGATAGGCCGCGAGTGAATGTCCATATACCATTGGAGCAATACAATTAGCTATATTTAAATGTTTATCCCGCCTAGGCTAATTAGTCATTGTTATCTGTTTTGGTATATTGTTATCTATTTGTTAGCTTGCTATCTATTTCGTATTACCATACAAGGACACAGTTTACTGTTCTCAAGGCTTCCTTCCCATCACTGCAAGAACACCTGCTGAGCTTGGCAGTGTGTCTCCACAATTCCTCACTCCCCACAGATGTACAGCAAAATAATATGTGAGATATCAGAAATATTCTTTTAAACAAACTACAGTAACAGAAAGACATATGGGTGTGTAAATTCCTATCAAGTGTAAGAAATAGGTCTTGAGATGAATCACAAGTTTGATGTAGTGATACTGATCCTGTGTATTCAGTTTGGATTCCTTTTTGTTAAGTTCTCATTCAATTTCATTTTTATTTCTGTTAGTGTTTTATGATGTGTTACTATCAAGTAAGCATCAAAAGAAGAACAGAAAACAAACAAAAAAGGAGAGTAAAGAATCTTTAGTAATAGCAGAAATACACTGATTACATTTTGATGGATAAGTAACATTATGAGATTTCATTTATTGTTGAATCACTTACATAGAAAAATCTAAAGTAAATCATCTGAGCTGAGGAAGAATTCCTCATTATCTCTGAAGTCAGAGGCACAGGAAATACAATAACTTTAACTCCTTCAGGAGAGAAGTAATTTCATAGACTCATGTAAGCTTGCACAGAGGTAATGCTTCAAACTAAATAAGGATATAATGTAAAATGTCTATTAAATATACTGCAATTAGTATAAGCAGTATAAATATATTCCATAAGGAATAACCATGTCTACATTTTGTAAGCAGAAACATTTGAGCTGCCTCTTCTTCCTTTGAGAATTCTAAAACAGACAATGAGGGCGAGGGACAACATTAGCTAAGATACCAAGAGATCAAACTTGTCTACAGATTTTCCACAGGCAAAGTAAGACAAAAAACAGAACATAAACGTTGTTTTGTACCCAGGCTATATTACATGAAGAAGTTGTCATGAGAGTTTCGATACAAGAAAACAGCCCTTCAATAGTTTTTGAAGAATGACCATGCTGAATTGCAATTCAAAACTTGCAAAGAAACATGACAGAGTCAGCTTGCTGTCCTGTGTTCACAAAACTGAATTCTTTTGGCACCTGACCTGCTTTTCCCTGACCTTCCTGCTCAGATTTTGAAGGCTACCACTTCGAATAACACTCAGGTCTTTTGTTGGGAACTAAAGAGAGATTGTGTAGAATTCACAGAAGTGCTTCTACTGTCAGTATTCAATAGGAATCAACACCATCTCACAACTACCTTGCTATTAGGCCTTACTGCTAATTTAATTGAAATATTGTATTCTCTTTCTGTCAAAAACTGAGACTATTTTCAACTAAAATCTTTATTTACTGTGGAAATTTTTAATATTAAATAGACTTTCACACAGTTCCAAAAATTCAGAAGTTTCTCAGCTGAATTCTTTGAGATATATGATCAGTTTTGGTTTGGTTTTTAGTTTTTCGATCAACTTCATTTATTCTCTTCCTGGTAATGATTTAAAAGTATGCAAGTTTTAATAAGAAGCTGATGTTTGTTACTGTCACTGGCTGTTTAGGATCCACTTCAAAGTAATGGTCTTATTAGCTGAATTTGCTTTGCTACCTTTTGATTAGGGCAATATCCACTGCTTATCATCTATAAAAAAAATTTCTTCAGGGATTTCTCACTTTTCATGCAGTAAAGGAAAACCACAGAGTCCAATTCTCCATCCTCTTGTATTTTTTTCTCTCCTTACCACAGATGAGAAAGTAAGGAGGGTTTGTTTTATATTAAAATATTTAAAGAGGTGTAATGGATCACAGAAGTTGTAAATTTATGAGATGAAGGAAGTCAATTTTTTTAAACCCAACCTGAAAACATACTATCCACTCATGAGAAAAATGGCCATATAATTACCTCAGAAAAAGCTTGGCAAAAGTTCTTGATAACTCAAGAACTGTAGAGAAAGAGATGAAATGAATTCATCATCTTGAGAATAAAGACGGAATAGCGTACCTTAACTGTTAATGTAAAAGTATGTCCTAAAACTTGAAGTAATATTTTAAGACTTAAAATTTGAGGAGTCTTTTTCTGTATTATGATGGACTTCAGTCATTTAAGAGTGATGTCAAAACACTTGCAATAGGCATAAACAATGCAACAATTACCTTTCTGGTTGCTCTCAAAATCCCTTGGGATTTGGTTGACTTTCTTCAGCTTCAGCAATGACACTTAAAACAGATGTTAACTTTTCCAGAGAGTTTACATAGGTTGCTAGACAGCCCCAGGGCCCTACCATCTGACATTCACATTTTGGTCTGAATATATTTTAGTATCCCACTTATGGGGCACTCACTTTCTTCAGCATGAAAATAAATGGTTAACTTTGCCTTAGGAAACATTACTTGAATATTTTCAGCTTCACAAAATAAATCATTAGAACAGTTTCAAGGAGTTAATTATTTTTTGGTCATTATTATTACACCAGGCTACGTTCATAATTTCTTGAGAATGCAGCTCTATGTTTTCACACCAAGATTAGCAAATGCCAGTAAACAGAGGACAAAGCTGAAGCATGCAATTCCCAATAATTTAGCACTTTGATGATTAAAGGGATATGAAACTGTTAATTATGCAGTGTAAGTTTCCACGAAAAACAGCTGCAAATTACAAATTCTGCTTCAGGTCAGAAAAGAAATAAATATCTTGGGCAATGCTGTGCACAGCCCAAAAGAAGCTATCCTCTAATGCACACTGAATAAAAGAGAAAGACGGAAAATCAACTATGGTTTTACTAGTTTGTTCTTCTCTGTCAAAGCAGAGTACTGCAAGAATTCTTCTTTAAATATGTAATGAGGTTGGTCAAGAGGTTAAAAAGAATAAAAAGAGTTGATGTCAACAATGGGGGGTGGTGAAACAAAATATAGCATTTTACACACAATTTAAAGACAAATACTTTAACAATCTGTTCCCCAGATTTGCCAAAGGTATCCAATTGTGTTTCATTGAGATTCTGGAAAAAAGACCTTATTTTCAGTATAAATGTGCCTGGTCTTATGTTGAACTCATTTTTAACAAAAGATAATAAACAAGCAAGCAAAGAAAATCCATAGAAACTAAGCATAAAACAGAGTAGATGATTTAGAAATTTTCACTGTTGATTAAGAAGTGAACTCCTTTATCCTTCAGACAGATAGGCAACTAACTATCACAATTTTTTATGGGATAACCTGCAAAGTTTCTTAAAATCCTTTTCAGATCCATTTCACTTCACTTTAAACAAGAGGAAACTTTGGAACAACTGCCTCAATATTCCTAAAGCAGTCAATCACCTTGAAAATTCGTGAGTTTCAATAAATATTAATATTCAGTTCTTACGGAAACAGAGTGGTTTAAATACAAGTCTAATTCTCCAAAACTTTTGGAACATTTTAAAACTTATTTTCAAAATATGTCTTCTTGCTTCTTTCACCTTCTCCTTCCTGTCTTTCCACATGATTGTGCAGCTCTAACACCATCTTCATTTGTGTTTATAAGGGAAGCCAGAATATTTTGAAAGTTTCTAACAGCATTTCAAAATGCATATATCTGAGCACTTAGAGGTGACACAGCCAGTTCCTTCTATTGTAAAATGGAAGTGTCCATCTCTACACCGAAATACCACCATTTACAAGCAGCTGTGAAAGCAGTTCTCCATTTTGTGCTGCAAAATTTGCTGGTTTACTTTAATATTTATTGTATGTTTTAGTATATTTAGGTAATGGTACTAATCTCTTAACTGATCAGAATCTTCCTGATAGAACTGTTCAATATCCCATCTACTATTCTATACCCTTAGTATGCAACATAGAATCAATATTTTGGCAGTATGTCTGAGAAAATGATGAGGCTTTCACATTCATCTAGTATAGCACAGTGTTTTCTGTACACATTTCTATGAGAAAGGAGTCAGTGAATTTACCGAAATCTTGAGAAGAAATTGAGAAAGGGAATGAAAGTAAAACTGGTGATACTATAGATGAGGGAAAGGTACTTCAAAGAAGACTAATGCAAGCAGTGGCAATATATAGGTACTCAATCAGTTTATCTACTATAACATCCTTTGACTTCTACTTCATGAACTGTTATTGTCAACATATGTCTCCTTTTATCTCAATAATACTCAATCACTCAATCAAAACCAAGAATTGTTATGCTTGAATGCTCTGCAAAGAACACCTTGGGGCTTCTGTTGTTGCTTAAGGGATTTTTGTGGAGTTTGTTTGCTTGTTTTAAAGCAGACACAATAAAAATATGGAAACCCATGTTCTATTACAATTAAAACGCGAAGATACCACGATACAAATAATAAATGCTTTGGATAACAGATCATAAGAGCACTGTCAATAAAAGGTGAAATAACTGTTATAAATACAAAAATATAGCAAAGTAGGGGACTACGTGCATAGATTAGCTTGTACACAGTTTTAGCATCACTGAAAAGTAAATCAGTTTCCATATGTAATCTGCTGTCTAGGAGAAAAATCCCTATAAATTTGCTGTTAAGACGGTTAAGAGCATATAACCAATTTACTTTATGTGATCTTTGGCTTTATACCATGTTAATGGAAACTAAAACCAGCCAGTAAGTATATTTTCTAACTGCTAAATTCATTACTATGGACACAGGTCTGTTGCCTGATCAGAGGCCTTTGCTGACATTTCAAGTACCCTACAGTGTGAACCCATCTTTCCATAGCAGGCAAGTGAGACACAGACTCTAAGGGAGACCCAGTCTGGCCTGGTGACTGGAGACTAGATATGATTTCCTACAATGTGAGAAATAACACCAGATGTCCTTATATTGGCTGGCAATCAAGCCCGGTGCTGACAGCAAAACACCTTGTAGAAGCTATGTTCTCTTTCCTCAAAGTAACATTTCAAGTCCAATCTGCAGTCCAAGCTACTATTTTCTGGCACAATAAATGGATGCACAGAATTCTTTTTCATATACATAAATGTCACTGGTCATCCTTTTCTCCCCTCACAATTACAAGCATACCAAATATATGGAGGCAACAAGAAATAGACCACAATTTTTTCTTGAAATTTTGGAGAAACTAGCTAATTTTTGGTAAGCCACTGAAAATGGCATGTGGATTTGTTCTTTGGTGCTGGTCTTAACTTCAAGTTGTTCTAAGTTAAAAAATAGATAATAATTCTGTAGCATATCAGCTCTTCCTGCTTGCAGCAAGATGCCCTCTTCACCAGAGGCTATGGAAAGATGATGAAAGAATAACTTTTCTTGCTGGGGGAATTCAGAGGTTGACATATAGCTGCAGAGTTCACCTAAAGACAAATGTTTGTCTTACTCGAATGTCATTCATTATTTTGTTAGTCTGAAGGAGAAGAGCATCCTTTCTCACACTGGAAGTTTGAGAAGCATATATAAAATAAGTAAATCCGTTTGCTGGCAGTGAAGAATGAATGAAATTCCTGAAAATAAGCAGAACATCAATAATGCTAAATAAGCAGTGCTAAAAGATACATTTGATTTTTACTATGAAAGACTGCAATACAGGATTCAGATAGTGAAAAAAACATCCCTATGTTTTGTTTTTTAAATTCCAGTTAAAATTCTTAAGTCTTTAAAGAACTCTAAATAGTAGTATATATTAATTGCAATGAAACCTACTTGTGAGGAAAATGGTTAGTAGCAGATTACTCATCATGGAACTCAGCCAGACAGCTGTTCATTTTGCCCACAGATGTTCATTTTTCCAGTCCTGATAATTTTGCAAGTCATTTTTCCCCAGCAACAAAATCTGTAATATCCATACTTAATTCCCAAAGGCATATAATGGTTGAATGACTTGCTGGTGTTTGATTACAAAGAAAGAATAACAAACAGGAAATCTACTGGTTTAGAGTGAAATGTTTTCTGATCACATACTTTGATTCAGAAAATCCCTCTAAGAGAATTACCTATATTTTCTTAAAAATTGGCTGACGGGAAAAAAGTCAAAACAAAACATGCAACTTGTTCAGGTATAAAAAGAAAAAGGGTCAATTCAACAATAATTTGTTCCAAAATGTTTATAAATTGTTTCTAAAATGTCATATTTCTTTTTATTTTACCTACCAAATGAATACAGTTTTGCTACATTCAAATATTTAATAAATAGAAAGGCAATCACGTAGTTACAGGAACAGCTTTACTCCAGAAGGCTTTTGATCATATCTTTAGTCAACAGACAAATCAAAGTGCCTGTACATATCCTGATGATGTTTCAGTCACACAGTAGTAATTCAGCATGGGTGATTATCCAAATTATGCAAACTAAATATATTGCCAACAGAGATACCGCTGTGTAAAAAGTCTGCGTTGTAAAAAATCTTGTTTTAAAAGACTACTTATTTTTCAATTTTAAAATAAATTATACTCATAATGATAATGATTTTAATAATAGTAATTATAATAGTAGTAGTAGTACATTGATTTTTTTTTTTTTTTTCTATTCTGCTTTCTTTTCTTCTGCTTTACTTTTCTCCGATAAAAGTTTTTAGAGCTGTACAGATCTTTTTTTTTTTGTTTGGGAAATATGCTGACTTCTTCTGTCCTAAATTTGCCATTATGCAACTTCTATGAATTTATCAAATCCCCAGGCTGAGCTGCAATTTTTTAATTCCTTCCAACTTCTAAAATCTCTGCTTTCCATATGGTATGTAGTCCTGAAACTAACAGAGTCAGGTAAATGGCAATTCACATTGCAGTGGCAGTTGGGTTTTTAACTGATCAGTTAGGGTCCAAATTAGCACAAAGGAATTTCATCAGCAAAACCAGCATGATTTGATTACAGTTCATATCCTTCTTTGATATTAGCAGCTCTTCCCCCTTCCCCCCCCACCCCACCCCACAAAGAACACCAAATCATTCCACTCCCCAGGAATCTAATAGAATTAATCTTCCATGCAGATGATCTCTGGCTACTAGACAGTGACAGTCTACCCGTTGTCCATATTGACATAAACCGATTTAACATGAGATACTTTAAGCTACCATAGCAGGTAGTGGTATCAAGTGTGAGCATGAGGACACTTTAACAGATTCAGCCCAAACTGATTTGGGTCTGGGAGCAGACAGGTGAGTTCATACAGTGACAGGGTACTCAAATATATTTTATTTCCACCTCTATGGGGTCTATTGTGTAACTTTTACTGCTCTTGGAAGCAATGCCTCATGGCTTCATTACTCATTGCATGATACTAACCAGCATCAATTGGCACAATCGGGAATTTTTCAGTCAGATTTTTTTGTCAAAACAGATCTATTGATTTAAACTTTTAACAGAAATATTCCAACACCAATGAAGCTTTAATCAGTACGTAAAGGTTCTGTATATAATTCCTTATGAATAAGAATGAATCTCTCCAAAGTAACTAATTAAGCACCTTATGCCCCTGGTTAATTAAGATGCTGATTTTGGGAACAAAAGAAAAAAAAGCCCCCAAATTGGTCAGGGGCTTAAATCCATGCTGTGGTCTTATCACTACTCAAGTGGGTAATGGCTGTCTTTCTTTTCTGTTTAATCTTGAAACATCATGGATTTAGAAAAATCATTTTCCATTCAGTTATAATCAGAAAATTCTTTAGTTTATTTTGAGACTTTCTGACTATAGTCTCAGTAAAGATTTTTACAGTAATGCATGTTCATATAATACCATGCATCTTTAACTTCAATGTTTTTTATAAAATTTCCTATATGAAAATATCTATTTGCAAATAACAAATTTATACACTATTAATTAGGATTTTTTTAAAAAAAGATTAAACTTTTAGACTCATTTGGGAAAGATACACACATCTAGATTTTACCTCTGCTTTTCAAATTGCAGCATACATTCACTAATAGTTACTTGGACACAACTGAATTTGCCTTTTTGGAATCATTGGTTGCAGCCAAAATTGGAAGTAAAAGTCCTAATTGTTTGAAATTTCTCATTCTGCTATGGCCAAACAACTTATTGTAACAACTGCAGGATCTGGAATACTGTGTAAAAATCCCAGTCACAACAAGATTCTTCGGTGAAAAGTACTGCACATGGAAAATCTTGAGATGAGAATCTTACAATCCAAGTAATCATTCTGTATCTTAAAACCCAATGATAGTGAAAAAGAAGTCTTTCTCCAAATGTCTAGGGGCATATCTATGCACCCCATTTTCCAGTGTGTCCAATCACCAAAAATGCTTTGTTCAGAGATACTGTCAGCCCTCATAGTATTTGCTCATTTGTCCTAAGTAGGAATTATTGCCGTGCACACTGGGGAAGAGCTGACAAGAGAAATAAATTAAATTCACACCCAGATACAACTATTCAGGTTTCCAATTTGACTGTATTAAAGTCTTATATTCAGAGCAATGGATCCAGGCCCCAAAACTATCTGGTTTTAAACTTGTCAGAAGAAGAGTTGTTGGGAGAATGGAGAGGAAATTAATCATATTTTCTACATTATATGTTTCTCTATATATAGTCAATATAGTCAAGGTTAGTCTCTGATGTTTAGGCAGAGGGGTTTGGCTTTCTCAAAACAAACAAACAGACAAAAGACCCCAAAAAATAAAACTGAACCTATGGTGATCGTTTGTTTTAACCTCCAATTCAACTAATATTTATGCATCATTAAAAGAAATTCCATTTTCTCATGCAGCTGACCAAGTTGCAAATTGTTTTATGGTCAAGATTTATCTGAACTACTGTGATTTTTGCTCCCAAGTCATTCTTTTGCTCCACTCCTACTTTTTATTTCTTCCCATCAGTAATAACAATATAGCTGTAATCATTGACATGTTTACAATGATCATAATTTGGTGCTTTTTTTTGGTCACATTTGAAATTTCAGTTATCCTCTCCCTGAAACCACAGTAACTACAAGCAGGGCATTTGAAACTAGGAAGTCTAGTAATGTTGCTTTTAATGAAAGCCAAGTATATTGGCCCTAGGTCTAGAGCTTTTAAGTAAGTGCTTAACGTCACAGTATCTATTTATCATACATAAGAGCTGGCAGCTGTGAAATGTATTTCAAAGGCAGTAGCTGTAAATATTTGCTAAAAGACTTTCAGAAAATGTTATCAAAAAGTTTAAGAACAACAGATCTAGGTCTCAGCTCTGAAGTAGACAGGATCCTGTGAAAATATGATGAAAATATATTATTGTAATTCAACACAGATGAAAAATGTAGGAGAAAAATAACTGAAGAACTTTGGCACGACATCTTTAATATAGCATTAAGATGTATTGGACATACACCAAAGCTGTCCAGTAGAGCTTATTGGATCCATTTGTGAGTTTAAAGTTTTATAACAGACATAAAATATAAGCACCAGTATGCAGTACTTCAGGTTTGCAACTCTTAAGCACAAGCTCAGCAGTAGCTCCATGAATTAGGTGAATAGTATCAATGGAAAAAAGTCCACTGACAGCAACGCAAAGAAATGAGAACAAAGGGGAGTGTTAATAGCATAGTTGTAAACTGGTTCACAAAGAAATATCCTGTTCTGAAAACTAGTTTATTTTATATAACTAAATAAATCCTGTGTGTCTGTTTGTGGGGTTTTTTGGTGGTTTTTTTGGTGGTTTGGTTTTTGGTCTTTTTTTTGGTTGGACTCGATGATCTCAAAGGTCCCTTTCAACCATGAAGATTCTGTGATTCTGTGAACTGTTTGAGGTTCCATTTCAATTACATCAATGCTACCTGCTTACACTCCAAAAAAGTTAACAATATAGTTCAGCTAAAAAAAGGGGCTTACTAAAGCAAATAGTGAATCTACTCACTTCTCCTCAGAAAGTTAATAGTGAGAGCTGAACAAGATTGGAATCATGGAATTGACATGATCATAAATCATTCATGTATTAGATCTTGTATTAACAATCTTAGAATAGCATAAGTAAGACATTTGAAATAAAATTCATCTAAAAACATGACCTACAACAAGCCCTGCCTCTCCACTATCTTTACCTTTATATTTCACAAATTATTTTTCCCCAGAGAAAATAAGTCTGTACAGTAAATATCTAGATTTTTATCTCTATTAAGGCTTATATAAATTATAAGGTTTCCTTTGAAAGTCACTGTATAGTGAAGCAAAATTATGACACAATGATCACACTAGTATGAATGTTTAAACTGAAAATTTAAAGTAACAGGTTTTAGTTTATACTTGCTTTTTGTATTTTGGAATTGCTATGCTTAAAAATAATTCAGAATGAAGAGAGCCAGTAAAAACTCATGGAAAAAAATGCAACCGTCCTGGCAGGTACTGACTGAGAAACAGAGAAGTATTATGATATTAGAAGAGTAGCGAGAGAACAGGAAACAATTCAGCATCAGCTTGCAAACATTATTAATTAGGAATAGGTAATCCCACCTGCTTTTGTTTTGAATAGTGTTTTCCTTTGATTGTTTTCAGGACTCTCTTACACTGTCTATATTATATGTTTCTCTTCTACCCTGTGCTTTTTTATCATTGATCTCATCTCTCTCCTTCATACCCAAACAACTTACCTTACTGCTCCCCAAACCAATACTGTTCACTTTCAGAGTCAGATTCCTTTTCTTTTACCACCATATTTAAACACAAATTACATTTCTCAAGAAAAAGATAAGTATTGCTCTGAATGGATCATTTGGAAGATAATTGTTTTTGGTATTAATTTAAATATCTTTCAGAGTACATGTGATAATAATGTTCCCACATACTCCCAAAACAAACCCAACCAACAACCCCCAAACCAAATAAACCACATAAAAATAAAACAAACAAACAAACACAAAACCAGAAAAAGCTAAGAAAATTCTGCTTTTCAATAGCAACATCACTGAAAATCAAGGCCATCACTGAAAATCAAGGCCATCACTGAAAATCAGACTCCCTGTTGATTGTTGATTATAAAACTTTCCAATTAAAAATGAAAGAAGATTTCTCCCCTCTAGTTTCTCCTACAAATGCAAAACATGTTTCCTAATTTAAATTAACCTTCTAGAGTAATAGTTAATGCATAATAAATATAATAAAAAAAATGAGGTTGTATTTTCAGCAAATGTAGAATAGTGAAAATCCAGTGATGACAAGATCTGTTACATATGTAGAGCAGAAAGATTAGCTGTTACTTGTACCTCTTGTAAAGTGCATTATCCTACTCTATCATCTGGGGAAAATTTAGAGAAAATATCTTTTTTTTTTTTTTTTCTAATGTATGAAGCCCCAAAGTTATTTTGCCCCAGTTGACAAAACAAAATTTGCAAGTTTGAGAATAAAAGTTGGATATTAGTGCAGATGTGAAAGGCATAATTTTGAGAGAATTCTGTTTTAAATGGTGGCCTGCTAACAGAAGGAGATGAAAGGCATGAACACAATCAACATAAGTATTAAAACCTTCTGGATCACTCGCCAGCACAGCTGTGCGAGTGGTTACAATACCATTATTAGATTTGCAGAATGTTGGCTACCTCCTGTGCAGCAACCTTAAATCGGGAATAGAATCCCTTCTGGAATACTCCCCTTGTACTAAAAGAGACATCATTCCGGTTTAAATGTGCACATTTACTTTTACAAAATAAGACCACACTATTATGGCTAGATAAATTCACTTAACCATATGTGCATGTCATTTTATTCTGCTTAAATACTATGTGTTTCCCAGTCCTTAAGAAGCAGGATAATATCAGGGAAGACTCTAAATTATTCCATTTGGAGAAAAGTATTCTGCTTTTATAGATTTATTTTAAAAAAAAAAAGAAAATAAAAAAAACCCAACCAACTACCAAATTTAATTACAAGGAAAAGAAGTTGTATAGAAGTTTTCTTCTCTTAAGAAGTGGTCACAGACAGAATATTACTTGCAACTTGTGTAGTTTTACCAAGCTATTAGATGACCTTTCAACTCAAGATCTCAGTAATGTATCTTCACAAATATAATCTATCTGCTACAAATCCTGCACACCTTTAATATTACTGTTTCTTGGAAATAGATAAACCGTATCCTCAGATAGCCATTTCAAAACTGGTTTCAAGAAATTGCGATTGAGAGTGAATAATCTCTCTCCACTCACTTGCAAGGCTTATGAACATATATAATTGTATGTGAAAATCCAAGATTAGTATTTTTACAGTGCTAGGCAACACACCAGACATATCTTCCAAAAAATTTACTCACAAAAGCAAACAGAAAGAAGGTAGTGAACACGACTAGAGGCACAGGACTAAAGTTTAAAATAATAGTTTCAGGATACCTTAGGTCTGTGATTTTTGGGGAGAGTCTAAATGTTGCACAGAAAAATGTAATATTTTTGTGGGGGATAGTTATGTTTTGTTTTAGAAACATATCCATTTTATTTAGAAAATTGGGAGAGAGAGGATGTGATGCAACTCCCTTTCAAATCAATTTGAACTACGTAGTATTACCAATATACCTCTGATGAATAGGAGCATGATGAAGTTAAATGAGTTGCCTAAGATTGTATGGTGAGAAAACAATTGACATGGGAAACATAGGTTAACTTTTTGGCTCATGTCTACACTCTAATACTGTTCCTAATTCCATTTCCATATCAACCCACTGTGATGCAGAAAAAAGGATTACAACATCTAATGCTGAAAGAGAGCAGCAAAGCTTTTAAAAAAATAGAAGAGGCTCTGTTCACAGAAACATCTCTTGTAGTTGTGAGTGGCTACAAAGAAAATATTCTATAGTAAAAAATTCAATACACAAAGACATCAGAGCAGGGAAAAAGGCTCAACTATATCTCAGGTGGCTGTGTGATTCAGCGCATGGCAAGATTCATAAACAGATTCTCTTTTCCTACTTAAACTTTTCTCCCTTTAAAAATATACTTACTTTCCTTCATGAAGTCCCAGTTGTCCTGAGGCCACCTGGGAGTTTTGAAGCTCTGGACAGGTCTCAGACAGGCTCTCTCCTCTCACACAAATTGCAGCTCTGTGCTGGGACACCAGCTCCCAGATCATCCAGAAATGTGGCTGGCTGTGCACTCCATCCTGAGCATTCATGGTTTCTTCTCTCATTGTGCTGCATTCCTCGTCTACTGCCAGCTATTTCAGCACTGCCCCAAATGCTGGAACTTGTCTGTTCAGAGGTAGCATACAATCCCTTTTACTGTGGCCAGGTAAGGTACTTCGGTGTGCCCTCTGCTGCAGACTTTTGCTGTGACAGAACACTTAAAATAGGAATTTCCATCCCTCTTTTGCCTTGCTGTCCTTTAGCTGAACATGACAACAATGGGTTCATTTGTTATAGGACATATAGGGGAAAAAAAGAACCAAGAACCAACGTGTGATGTGTGCCATATAGCACAGAACTTTCTCTAGGATCAGTCTCTACAATCCATACATTCATAACAGCCTGAAACATTCCACTGGACCCTTCCTATCTTAGTAGAAGGCAAACATTGATAAATAATACTTATTAAGGTCATATTTCCTACCTAATAAAGCATTCTTTATAGATAGAATAATCACATTCTTTATAGATCTTCATAAAAACAGTCAATTTCACAGGAAAAGGAAATTTTACATATTTTTTTATTTCTTGGTTTATGAACACATGCTGGAGATAGAAACCAAGCAAATTGTGGCTTCATGTTCTGTAATCTGACTTCAGTTTCTGTCACTGCAATTGTTATCTTTGCATGTCATCTTTCAAAATCTAAAAGAAAGAGTGAATTTCTGGAAGAGTACTGCAGGTAGAAAGTATTTTTGTGAGATTGGCTGCTGTAGCTCATTGTAGACATCATCAGAGAGTACTTAATAGACCCCTAGTACTTTTATAAATAGCTATCTCTATACTCTATAGCATTCTGTCCCTTTCTCTGACCTTATCCTATTATTTTTATATCTTCTCCTTCTAATTTAGATTCACCCAGTCTATCAACTTGCATACTTGTCTAGACTGTTTTAACCACACACATTCAAAGCTAATACTTGAAGGAGGCAGAACGTCAGAAGGGAATGAAAAGGCAATGCTTTCTCTCCCTGTGTAATTGCACGATTAGATTCTGGTCAAGTTGAGCACAAATAATAGAGGAGATACCATTTTGCAGTGTCAGCCCACTAATAAATCGGAACAATGAAAGATTCTATTAAATCCATTTCTGAAAGTATGCAGACTTTCAGAGGCCTAGTACAAGTATATCCTCTAAACACAATAGTACAACTTTGCAATCTCCATTGCCCTCCAAAGTTTCTTTCTGAAGAATAGTAATTTGTCTTCAGTTTTCTAGGGCACACATTATATTGTCACATATTTATTTTAATTGAAGCACAGACTAAGGGTCTTATCTACTGATTGTTCATGCATAAATGAATGATTAAATGTAAGTGTGTAGTTCATACAGAGTAAATGTTAGACTGAGTCCATAAACTAGAATCTCACCCTGCTCTTGATTAAGCTGAACGTCCTCATTTTTATTGTGTTCAAGCAATTACTGTGGATATGATTCCCTGAAAACGTGCATGCATGCTCTGTTCCTAGACATATATACACAGTGCACAACGCTGATGGAAACATGATTGACTGCATGAATAGAAACCATATGCCTCCAAGAAGTTAAAGGGTGAAGTATTAAGTTCAAATAGCACTTATAGACATAAGACTAGATTTATATTTAGCTGATAGTCAGCAATACACAGTTTTCTTAGTTTAGTTCCTCAAAGATATACACAAGGCTGCATGAAGAACAGATTATTTTTAATCTAAGATACCAGTGGCGATCTAATTCCACCCTGCTGGAAAGAAACAGGCAATCAATTCCATTATTGCCTATGTCCCAGCTCTCTACTGATAATGCCAGACAAAACCATGTCCCCCACTGTTAATCCTGACCAGCTGACCAACATGTGTTCTTTATTCATGCTTGGCTACACTTAGAATAGGTTCGGTCTGTTCACTGTATTCATATTTTGTTTAATCTGCTATCTGTATTCATATTTTGTTTAGTCTGCTATCGCAATAACTAGCTACTAGACTTAGTTACTCACATCTGACTCTAACATTGCCATGCTGTTCTGTACAAAGCTGTATTCCCTTTTAAATGTAATGCTTCTCCTGTTCTATGCTAACAGAAGAATAACCATACCAATTTTAAGTTTCCTTTCCTGCAATTATCCTGTCACGAGTAAGAAACATGGATGTTCATAATATTTAAGACAGGTTTAAGACAGAATCTTCCTGGCAGAGAAATCACAAATTACCCTGGGTCTATAAGTCTAAGTATGGCAGAGTAAGGGTGGTGAATTGTGCATAACTAGCCAGATGGTTCTTACTTCTTCCAAGACTATTTACTGGATGTCTTATATTGTCCATCTCTAATAGCTTATCCCTTGTGACTGCTATCTTTCATCAAGCTCAAGTATAATCAACATTCAGCAATATAACGACAGATTCAGTATGTGCTACCATTAACCCTCTGGCTCAGTTCTGTTTGCAAAAATAGGCATAAGTGTAGTCAGAAGCATTTGTGAGCTAGTGCTAATTAAGTTTGTCATAATTAACTCACCTGAGGTATGGTTCCAAATTTGGAAATAAACGAGGAATAGAAAGAAGTGGCTGAGAGCAATGAAGATGAAACTGACCACTTGAAAATGTAATCATATTTGATATATTGTTTGAGTATACCAGAAGTGCTCAGTTCCAATCATATTTATGGTTCCAGCTGCCATGTTTGTTATTGACTCATCAATGTTATTACCACCAGGTGAGTAACTTCATCCTATAATAATGAACTCATATTTTGGTAATCAGCATCAATTTTTGTAGTCCCTACATACATATAGTATAATTTTTCTGATAGAATCCCCAAAAAACATAATTGAATGAATAAGTTAGAATAAATAAAGTTGTATTTTTATTTATAAGGCATCATCTTTACATTGGAGTAGATATTTCAACTAGAATCTTCTGAATGCCTTTGCTAACCAGGAAGCTGCTGATTCATCATGTAAACAGACTAAGCTGTCATGGTCAATGAGTTATTGTTGGTTAGCCAAGCTGCAATAACAGATTATCTATTTCCTTTCAGTACATTTCAGTCAATCAGTTAAATGACTTTAGAGTATAACTGAATTTACTCCACAGCTGAGTGAGGCCTGCAAATTAACCGGGCATTAAAGGTGCTATGATGGAGTATCTTCACTTATCTTTAATTACTTTTTCATGGCCTGATATTCTCGATATAGCCTTACTTAAACATGTATCAATAGAATTTCACTCCCTCTTTTGGTTCAGACAGACTACCTCCTTTAAAAAGTCATACAAGTCAGGCGAGCCATAACTTTCCAATGAAAACATGATTTTTTTTTCTCATTATATGTACTACATTTTTCTACAACTTTTTTTCCCTCTTCTTTCTTTTTCTGGGAAGGAGGCAAAGTAAAAACAAATTCCTGCATCTTCATGACATCCCATAAGTTCAATGAGTTTTTAAATAAAGGTCATTGTAGGACTGGTAATCAGGTCTGTGAAATTTCTAAGAAAATCTGTTGGACATTTAATGAAAGTGACTTAAATTGACTAGCAGAACTTTTTTGCATTTGGTCTTTTTATACATATGTTTTGATAATCATATAACTTTGTTCTTTCAAATTTAAATTGTATGGTAAAAATTCTTGAAATAGGGCTAGGTGAGACTTCCAATATCTGGAATAGCTTCCAATATCTGAAGGGAGCCTACAGGAGAGCCGGAGAGGGAGTCTTTGTCAGGAAGAGTAATAACAGGACAAGGGGCAATGGTTTTAAATGGGAAGAGGGGAGATTTAGATTAGATATTAGGAAGAAATTCTTTACTGTGACGGTGGTGAGGCACTGGAACAGGTTACCCAGGGAAGTCGTGGATGCCCTATCCCTGGAAGTGTTCAAGGCCAGGCTGGATGGGGCTTTGAGCAACCTGCTCTAGTGGGAGGTGTCCCTGCCCATGGCAGGGGGGTTGGAACTTGATGATCTTTAAGGTCCCTTCCAACTCTAATCATTCTATGGTTCTATGATTCTAATTAGTCTAAACAAGATATACATAGACAAACTAATTTCAGATCCTTCCTAAAAACAACAAAAAGAAATAAATCCCACAATGGCAAGACTGCATGCTATTAGCGTATGTTGAGCAATGACTATACTGCCAGTTCTAAAAGATTAAAACTTAGTCATATACAAATGTAAATACCATTATCATGAGGAGTAACAAAGAGATCCTTCTTTGAATGCTATATGATAGTTTTACAAGCTTGAGTAGAGCTTTTTTAGGGTGCAAATATATTCACTGCCTAAAATATATTTATCTGGGTATATTATGTTGTGGTCAGTTGACCCTGACTGGCTGCTACATGCCCACCCAGCTGCTCTCTCACTCCTGTCCTCAACAGGAGAAGGGAAGAAAATAAGATTAAAAGGTTTGGAGGTCAATATAAAGATGGGGAGATCACTTACCAAGAACCATCATAGGCAAAATGGACTTGACTTGGTGAAAATTAATTTAGTTTATTCCTAATTAAATTAATTTGGATGGTGAGAAATGAAGACATAAACTAAAACAGTTTTCCCCGCACTCTTAAGTTCTTCCCAGGCTCAACTTCTGTCTTCCTCCGTGCCCCAAACAGCATAGAGGGATGGGGAATGGGAGCCCTCTCCATCCACAACAGCTTTTCTCTGCCACTCCTTCTTCCTCATGCTGTTCTCTTGCTCCAGCATGGGGTCCTTCCCACAGAATACAGTCCTTCATGAACTGATACTATTTGGGTACTTCCCATGGGTTGCAGTTCTTCAAGAGCTGCTCCAGTGTGGGTCGCTTCCACAAGATACCATCAATAAGGCATGGGTCCCCCACGGGCCACAGCTTCTTCTGCCAGAAAACGTGTTCTTCTATGGGCTGCTCTCCACAGCCACAGTTTCTTCCAGGAGCCTGCTCCTGGATGGGCTCTCCGTGGGTTACAGCTTCCTTCAGGATATGTCCACCTGCTGCGTTGTGGGTTCCTTCACAGGCTGCAGTGCAGATATCTGCTCCACCATGGACTGAAAGGGACAACCTATTTCACCATAGTCTTCACCATGGGCTGCAGGAGAATCTCTACTCTGATACATGGCTTCCCTGGCTTTGGTGTTTGCAGGGCTATTTTTCTCATATTTTTATCATTCTTCTCTCTCATAGTTTCTACTAAATGTTTTTTACCCTTTCTTCAATACACTTTCCCAGAGGTACTACCATCTTGGCTGAGAGGCTCACCTGTGGCCTGCAGTGAGTCTGTTGGAGCTGGCTGGAACCAGCTGTGTCTGGTTTGGGGCAGCTTTGACCAGTTCTCACGGAGGCTTCTGAAGTCCCCTGCTGCCAGCATCTTGCTACATAAAACAAACATATGTATTTAGATATGGTTCATAATTTTCTTCCTTGTGTATGCTTTGATCTCCATGTATTAAGCACACCTTCTACAACTTTATAAACACTAACAATGAATTACAATTTTATAATATATACTCAGAAATCACAATTAAGCAACTCTAAATGTATAATGTGTCTCTATAAAAATGTTATTCTAAGTTAATCCTGAAAAAGCAATAAATTAAGTAGAAAATATTTTTAAACAACTTTTCCACTTCCATATTTTAAGAATTACTTGATCAAATACTAAGAAGATCCCAACACAAATGCAAATCACTGGAGGGAAAACTCAGTATATGAAGGGTGAAATACAAGCAACTAAATGATTCAAGGGTTCATGGATTTGACAGAGTTGGAAGGGACCTCTAGAGATCATCTAGTCCAACTCCCCTGCTAAGCAGAATTGCCTAGAGCACATTACTCAGGACTGCATCAAGGCAGGTCTTGAAAATCTCCGGAGAAGGGACCTCCACAACCTCTCTCAGCAGTCTGTTCCAGGGCTCTGTCACCCTCACCGTAAAGAAGTTCTTCCTCATATTTGAGTGGAACTTCCTATGTTCCAGCTTATGCCCATTGCCCCTTGTCCTATCACTGCAAACCACTGAAAAGAGTCCAGCTCCATCATCCTTCAACCCACCCTTTAGGAACTTGTAAACATAGATGAGGTCTCCCCTCAGTCTTCTCTTCTCGAGGCTAAAGAGCCCCAGCTCTTTGAGCCTTTCCTCATAAGGGAGGTGCTCTAATCCCTTAATCATCTTGGTTGCCCTATGTCGGACTCTCTCCAGTAGTTCCCTGTCTCTGAGAGCTGAGAACTGGATGCAGTATTCCCATTGTGGCCTCACCAGTGCAGAGTAAAGGGGGAGAATGACCCCCCTCGACCTGCTGGCCACACTTCTCCTTGTGCAGCCCAGGACTCCATTGGCCCTCTTGGCGACCAGGGCACATTGCTGGCTCATGGAGAGCCTGCCACCCACTAGGAGTCCCAGATCCTTTTCCTCAGTAGTACTTCCCAGAAGATCCACCCCTAACCTATATTGGTGGCTGGGGTTCTTCCTCCCCAGGTGATGCAGCTCAAGTGCTTTAACTACCCTGATTAAGTATAAGGCAGCTTAAAAGTTGAAATAAAATAAAAGGAAGACTCTCTTAAAGGTTCATAGGATTCATTAACTGATAGATATACTGTTCTTTACGTTCATATTGCCAATATCTATTTCCCATTTTAATGTAAAACAATGTCATCAATTGCATCTAAGCCTGAGGTAACCAAACAACACACAGTTGCATCATTAAGTTTTCCAAATTACAAGTTCCAGTTCATTCCCTGCAGAGAGACAATCACTGAAGTTTTGACCCTGACAAATAATTTTTATTTCCCTGTATTAACAGGTTTTGAGTGATAAAACATAATCAGTTATAGTCCTAAATGTCAGAAAGGGAATCCCACATTAGTGGTGCAGGTGACATATTTTGTATGAGCTTTAGGAAATTTGAATTTTAAGAAATATAAAAACATGACATTTACAATCATCCATTGTGTTCTTCAACTATTTTCTAGTCAGCCAAACAATAAAAAAATCCAACCTAAAGTGTTCCCAACCTTAAAATGCAGTGTATTCTTGTTTCTTTGTTTATTTGTTTTCCCCCTCCAAATAACAGTCTACACATAGACAGGTTAGGATTCTGTTGATATGGTTGAGAAAAGTGCACAACAAAATCTCTCATGAAATTATTTTAAAGAAAAGAAATTGGGATAAAAGATAAAGATACTGGGATATTGTGGGATAAAGAAAAGAAAAGGGATATTCACATGGGTTAAGAAGTTATAAAGAAAGGGTACAGAGAGAAAAAAAGATGGCCAGGTTGTAGATAACGTGGATATGATCAGAGGAGACTCATAGGGATTGTAGTGGAACAAGCTAAATGTAATATACTGAAAAATGATCAGGGTGAGAGAGAGTGAAATGATGATGTTCCCATTGGATACCAAATTTACAGGGTAGTAAAGACAAGGGCTAGCTGTGAAGCACTGCAGAAGACCATCACAATACTGAGTGACTAAAGGGTGAATTAAAATCAGCATGAAGAGATGCATATTCGTCAAGAAAGGAAATAGAATTTTTAAAATTATTAGAAAGGTTTTTTTTTTAAAAAAAAAAAGGAAACAATTGCGGAAACATCATTCTGCCAATTCTGCCACTTAATAAATCTAAGGTGCAGTGATGTTTTGAATACTACCAGCAGATATGAGATTACTACCAGCAGATTTTGAGATCCATCTCATCTCAAAAAAAAAGTGTTGTAAATTTGGAAAAGGACAATTGCACCTGTAGAGAAGTTTCACATGAGGAATGATTAAACAGAGTAGATTCTTCAGCCTGAAAAAGAAATGACTGAACACATAATGATAGATATCTATAAAATAAATGAGATGCACAGAAACTGAATGGCAAAAGATTATTCACTCTCTCTTCTAATGCAGTAAGTAAAGCTAGGAGGTGGCAAGTTCAAAATAAAAGAAGTTTATATCTTTCACTGAGTTCTATGAAGCTATGAAATCTCTTGCTGTAGGCTCACTGGCTTATAGAACTGTTCAGGCTGAAAGGGAGCTTGGGAGGTCTTTAGTTCAAACTCCTACCCCAAGCAGGTTCAGCTCTGAGGCTAGACTCACCAGATGAGTGAAATTTATAAATGGAAATAGTTTCATGGACTGTTACATGACACCCCTTCCTCTCCCCCTTCCCCATGCCCAAACCTCTGTGACTTTGGGGAGCTCAGAAGTGGTGGCGGGCACAAGAATCTCCTACAGATGGATCACTGTGTGCTTGCTTTTATAATATTTCCTAGCCATGTGTTTTTGATGGAGACAAAAGACTTGATCTTTTCCTGATCCAGTATAACCTCTTTCATGCTCTCATGGATGTACTTGTGAAAAGTATGATTCAATAGAGGAACTGTTAAATAAATGAACAATATATTTCCCTAATGAAAACTAAAAAGCTGTAATTAAGCACTAATGGGAAAGAGGTATATTATAAAGATTAAAGATTGCCTATGAGAACCAGGATGCCATTGCCAGTTTTGACACCAAGCCCATGAGAGCTGTGCTTTAATTGCCACTGAGACAGCATGCTGAAATAATTGGCTGTAACTGCAGTTTCTCTTTTTTTTCTTTTTCTTTTTTTTTTTTTTTTTTGCAATTTGAACTGCCTTTTTCATTCTGGCACTCTGCTGCCAGAGTTTAAACAGGTATTAGCTCAGTGTGGCTGTGAACGAAGAAATAATGACAAAGTAGTGCTATTTTGCAAGTAGATAAAGACTGCTGTGGATCCAATCCGGTACTGCTGAGTTTCAATTTTAATTTCAGTTTCAATTTTTTTAAGGCAGTATGTGTTGCAGCACAAGGAGCAAATGTATATTGTGAGGTACATGGTAATTTTAATGTTGGGCATGAACAGTAGCTAGTGTTCAAAATTCTGCAACATTTGAACTCTACATATGTAACATTGACAAATTTATGCTGAGTGCTACAGTATAAAAGCAAACACTCAAAAGTCAGAAGTTACCAGACATAATATTGGTTTTGTTCTAATTTAGCCCCTTTGTACATATACATTGTGTAATAATGTTGTACAATGATACAATTTTCAGAGTATCCTTGCCTCATTCAGGGTACCTTTCATTCTCTACTGTTCCTACACAACACCTTTACCTTCATTATTCAGTGTGTAGCCATACACCTTGTTTGCTGAATATTATTCAAACTCTGCCTTGAAGGTAAAACTAATTTGCTTGTAGACTTTTCTACAGTATTTATTGCTGATGTTACAGTGTGGCACCTTTGGAAACAAAAAGTTATTTTCCTTTATACAGGAAAGCAGAGAAGGCCAGATGCACCTATTAATTTGGAGTTCCTATTGTGGCATGAAGTTTTATATCGTGTGGCATTATATGGATTTTCATCTGTTTGATAAAAAGCTCTGATTACATTTGCTCTTTACTGCCCAGACTTTTGATAAATCAAATCCTAAGACTCTCAGAAAGTGAAGCACAGTTAGTTTGGTGACCCAAAAGAAGTTTGATCAACATGACCTTCTCAGAGCCATAGGATTCAGTGTCATAAAGAAGGGCAGTCTATTTCCACATAGCACTGTTTAAATGGCTATTGGTAAGACTGTTCTTTCTCTCTTTGATCTCTACCTTTCCCCATTCTGTTTACAACTTTCTGAGCAAGCAAAGCAGAATTCCTACGAACAGCAGTTTCACTATATAGTCTTTGTACATCTGTAGAGCATGTCTATTCTTTGCACTGAATATGTATAAGTGATAATGGATTCGGGATTACAAAGTAAAGCACATATACAAGAAGCTGGATTATTGCATAAAAGTCTCAAATCCAACAGTTCCTGGGTTTGGAAAGCTTTACTATAACAGTTGGTGCAAAGTAGGGTGCAAAGATGGATTTAGGAATCACAAAATTACAGAATTGTTGAGTCCAGAAGGACACCTTGAGATCGTGTACTAAGCAACTACCTTGCTCAAGCAGGTTTCTCAGAGCCATGTCCAGTGGTGTGTCAAATATCTCCACAGATGGATCTTCCACACACTCTCTAGACAACCTGCTTCAGTGTTTGACCATTCTCAAAAAAAAAAAAAAAAAAAAAAAAAAAGTGTTTTCTTGTGTTTCATGTGGAATTTCATGTGATTTACTCTGCACTCATTACCATTTGTCCAGCCAGTGAGAAGAGTCTGGTTGCCCCATTCTTCATTCCTTCCTATAGATTGATAACGTCTTCCTGAGCCTTCTATTTTCTAGGCTAAAAGAATCTTCTTTGTGGTCCTGTGCTAAATTCATTCTAGTAAGTCACCTTCTTCTCCTGCACATCTTTGGTGATGGTTTCCAGGAGGATTTTCTCCATCGGCTTCCCAGGAATACAGGTGACGCTGACTGGCCTGCAGTTCCCTAGATCTTCCTTCTTGCCCTTCTCGAAGATAGCACTGGCATTTGCTCCCTTTGAGTGTTCAGGAACTTTTCCTCATCATTACAATGTTTCAAAGATAGTTGTGAATGGCCATGCAGTGACACCAGCCAGTTCTCGCAGCACTTACAGGTACAACCAGTCAAGCCCCAAGGACTTACAGGTGACAAAAGTAAAGAAGGTCAGTGTAAACTCCTGCTGATAACAGAAGAATGAAACCTAGTATTCTGGGAGATAACTCCTTTAGGTTCTGGATCACCTGCTCTTCCTCCTTACCAAAATCCAGACCTTAGGCTTTCTCCATAATCCAGTTCATCAGCTGAACCTTGTACTATACTGTAGCATATGAAGGCATGGACCCCGGTTGGAGGTGCAACCAGAATCGTTTATTACAACAAACAGCTTATATAGTCTTTCAGATCACTAAGTCCATCCACGTTATCTTCTTTCCCAGCCGACACCCACTTGCAATCCCCAACTGACAGAGGGGCAGATTTCTCCCCAGTCAGTAGGGTCGTTAGGCGCTGTTTATGGGTCATTAGGCGCTGCTCACAGGCTGTCCCCTGCCAGTATTCCTGTTTATTCTATTTCTTCTTCTGGTCTTTGCTTCTTCCACAATCCTGTTCACTCACACTATACTATGTATCTGAGGCCTGTGCAGCAAACTGAATGTTCAGTTCAGTCATTGCAGACTGGTTCAGGTTTAGAACTTGAGTTGACTAAATCTTTCACGGTACATAGCAGTCAGCTGCTCAGATACAGTCAGACACTCTTTGTCTTATGCATTGCCCCTGTGGTCTTAGTTTTTAAAAATATTTGTGGATTTTCAATTTGAAGAACCTGAAATACAAATGCAGCTATGATGTTGCCAGCCAGAGTTCCTTTTAGCATGGTTCTAGGTATTTGTTTCACATTCTCAGGTATAACCTGAAGGTATGTGGATGTATTTTAGGGTGCAGAGCAAGACGGAATTATGTTGAAAGTCTAGTCTTGTCACAGGATCATTCTGACATAGAGTGTCCACAGTAGAACCTAGGACAAACTTATCCCTCATGTCTGGGAGGGAACTAGTGAATTTACTTGAGAACTGAGCAACTAGTATGCACTCGTGCAATATGACCAAGAGGAAACAAGAGCATAAGAACAGAAAGAGAGCGGGGAAAAAAAGTGTTGGATACACTTTCTGTTTCCTTTACAAATGATTTCCAGTTCCTTCATAACGTCCAGCTCCACATTCTCTGTACATCTGGCCTAATCAGTAAATAGTTCTTCCCATGTTTTGCAGGCCCAAACACGCTTCCCCATCTACTCTTCTTTTGCCCAGAAAATTCCAAAATTTCTGTCAAATTCCTTGCACTATGGAGGCACAAGTTAATCAGACCCCATTTAATTTTCAAAGTCTCTGATTGCTGGTTCTTAATTTTATTGTTTGTGGCCTGTATTAGTCAAGAACAAGCATTCCCAGCTCCTACACTCCTTAAATTTGGCTCTGATAGTTTTCTCTTTCAATAATGTTTAGTATCAAAAGAGAAACATTTCTTCTGGTAGCTGGATCCAGCTCTGGTTGGGAGCTGGAGCACATAGTTGTTGACAGTGTCTTAAGGGAATATAAGACACTAAGAAACTCCTGCTGAAGTATGCAGAATGGAATTGTTCAAAAGGTAGAACCTAGCACCATATGGTCAGATGTTTCCATACGTGTCAACAAACCAAATCTGTCACGAAGGATAGTTTCATGCCCCAAAGAACATAGTTGTTAGCACTATCTAGTGAAAGTTTCCAGAAGTTTATAATATTGACAAAAGGCATCTTTTATCAGCTTTTCTTTCACATATGGCTGAATTCTACCAATAAATAGCAAATATTATGCATGATAAAAAGATTTCTCTGACAAACATCTAACAGATAATTTAAATATAAATAATGTTTGACAAAGCTCTAAGCAACTGGACACATTTTCTTATAGTGTCACACACCTTTGACACTGTCATTAGATACACCTGATCTAGTCCAGCTCCAATTGAGTTTTTACTTCTGGTAAAATGGCAAAGCAACTCAAATACTACATCACAGTCAATAATCAGATCAGTTCAGTTTTGAAAAAAAATAAAAAGAGTTAAGTCAAAGTACACTGAGAATATGTCAAGGTAGATTTTGTGTTCTATCAGAAGTTCTACAAAACATGGTTTTAATTGATTTTAGTTGTTGTTACTGCTATTGGAGATAAGTTTCGTCCCTTATGAATGGAACCAAATAGCAGGATTAAATGTTTAAAACTCCTACAGAACACTTGGTTAGGTCTTTTGCAACTTATATTAGTGTCAGTCACTGTATTCATACCTTCTATTTTATTTAGAATAGCCTTGTACAGTTAGAAAGACTTAGACTACTCTTTTTAACCTTTTCTTCTTTCTGCTTTGATTACATTGCCAATCTGTTTCTTGAAGCTGTTTTTCCTTCCCACTTAAACTATACATAGTGAGTAAGCAGATGATTAAGTTTAGTTTTCCTTTCCAAGCACTTTATCTTAGGTACTTAAATTGAACATCAGTGTAGTAATAGATATGTTAGATAAATTAGGATGACCGATAGCACTGTTGAAGTAGAGGGAAGTCTTTGTTAATAAGTAAAGTATCAGTTCAAGGCATTCACTGATAATGGAGTAGCCAAACTAAAGATATTTTTCCAGCTTGTCCTAACCACAGGTCAGAAGATTCTTAAGAAGATTCTTAATCACTGTGACTGCCAGCCGTACATGCTGCCTGGAAGAAGATGCTGATGCTTGAATCTAATGGTATTTATTTTCAGTCAAACAGAAGAAACCTTCTGAGAGCCAGTGATGGAGCCCATATCTTAATTCATTGCACATTGCCTTACTGTATACCATATTGCCAATGCTTTTACTGAGGACCTGGGGGTATGATAGAACATGACTCATTGACAAAATTCTAGCAACATCTGCCTTTCCATATACATTGTGTATAAAAATTAGTGCCATTTTAACAGATCAACTGAGAAAGTAAAGTCTGCACAAATAGGCCATTTGTGCCACAACATAATGAATTGCAACAGTTCTGTGAATTATAAATATTTTAATAATTAATAAAACACCTACTAACAATACTAAAGTATAAATCTTTACTTGAGAAATAGTCAAGTTTTATTGGTGCACAGTGAAACATTTCAGGAACAGATTATTTACCACTTTAATATTAAATCAAAATCAAGTTTTGATATTAAATGAAGACTATTTCCTCCTCTGATGAACTCAGTACTCAGTCTGACTGAAAAAACTGCTTTCCTGCATTGACTTAGTCAAGTTAGTTCTTTTGGGGGGCACATTGTTGCACAGTCGTTTTCAGTTTACTAACTGCATTTGCTTTCTTTAACTTTCTGACAATAAGTACTATCAACAGATAAGGCAACTTTTAACTGGAGAAAGAGTAACCAAGTTTCCCAAGGTAATCCACGTTGTTAACTGCATATATCATTGTCATGAACCATTAACAGTAATTTTATATAATTGTAGAGTCCTGAAGAAATATGAAAGGGGAGAGGGGAAAAAAAAATGAAAAAAAAGAACATCACCACCACCCACCACCCCCCCGCTTCCCACAGTATAGCGCTATCCTTTTGGAAGGGGTAAATAATATTTGTGAACAGTTAGAGGATGTCAGTCTGACACAAATCTTTAACTGAAAACTGAAGGAAGATGGAGTTAATGCCCATTCAACCAAGTCTACAGTTGTCAGATTAATTTAATTTGAAATTAGGGGAAAAAAGACCAACAAATTAGTGTTGGTGAAAAAGGTAAAAGGAATACTACTTAGACTTCCATTTTCCCAGACAACACTTTCCAGATACTGTCTTGGTAAGACATGATTTACCATATATCAAGTGAACTAAGGAAAATCAGGGATTACTACATCTTGAAACCACTTTGTTGATCTGGTTATAACCCTATCAGCACATATATTTCACAGAATCGTTGCAGTTTTAGTAAGTTCGATTAAAACAAAATTTATAATAAAGATTTAAGATTACAATTTTTGTGATACAGACAACAAATATAGGGGCATGTTAGATTTACTTTGCATGTTTTATGCAGGCAAATAAAGGCTTAAAAACAACAATATTGAAGTAAAAAAAAAAAAGGAAATTATTATAAAGATTAGGACACATATTACACACTTACTAGAATTTGTTTTGGAATTCATGAAGGATTATGCTGACAATTTTAAAATAAAGATTGGACATTTTGGAAGATTCATTTGAATGAAACTCCTGAAGTTTATATAGACATTTAGAAGAATGCATAGTATGTGTTTTGCAGAACAGTGAGATCCCAGTAGTCCTGCCTGGCATTACATTATAAGAATTTCTGTGAAGAAAAATTAGCACATCTCCAGTTTAAAATTATGAAATGGAAAAAAAAATTAAAGTAGTCTGTGTATGTCAACAGTAAATCCAACCCCAATCTCCTGATGTTTATCCAGAAATGAAGTCACCAGACTATTCATCTCTCTTCTTTGGCCACTTCCTTTACCTCCTGTTTCATAATTGGTCTTCAGGTTCCAGAACATTTTCCAAGCAATTGTCTTTATTTGTCCAGCAAGACTTGTGGCTGTCCTTCTACAGACAGATCAGAATATGAAGGATGTTCTACACAGTTCTGGAAAGTACTGACAGATATAAGAGAATTTCACCTGGATTTATAAATACCTTATCTTTTTATATTGGGATTTCTGGAATATAGATTTTAACACTGGATATTTTTATGGCTGATTATAAAAAGGAATCCCAAAATGTTCAACTGTTTTCTTAATACCAACAGTGTCATCTGGACGATACAGACAGTTCAAATATTGCATAGAAAATTTATTATGCAATAATTATGTTTTAGTAGCCCAGAGAAGAAAAACTTTGTCTTCTCTGATGGGCTAGAGATAAAAACATTGTTACCTTTCTGACTGCCCTGTGAATAGCAGCCCTGGTAAGTTGTGGGTACTCTGCCACTGAAAGTGTTCAAGATCAGGTTGGATAGGGCTTTGAGCAACCTGATTTAGCAAAAGATGTCCCTATGTATGGCACAGGGATTGGATTAAGTGATTCTTAAATGTACCTTCTAACCAAAACCACCTACGATTCTATGATAATCCTCTTTATATCCTCTCAGTAAAATGCCTTAACCATGCTAGTGCTTGTTTAGTCATTTATTTCGTTGCTTGTCAGTATTTTTTTTTTTTTTTGAGTTGTGTATCCTATGGCTGATCTAGGAAGTTATTGAAATCCTCATATGAAACTATTATCTCCCAAAAATTATTTCTGACACCCCTGACAATGTCATTATCTAAATAATCTTGTGTCTTTATTCCCCTTTGTATAAAAATGTCACATCCATCTGCAAGAACATTGCAATATGAACATTTTAAAAATATTAACTGGTGTATTAAAACATGTCTTGGTCAGCCTAGTCAACTACCATGAACCTTTCATGTGTACGTGAAACAAAGACAATCTCTTACAGAGTGACTATGAGGAAGAAACTGACTTTTAGTCATCTCAGAGTGCTTATTAACTGTCACCTCCAACGACTTATTATCTGTCATGGCTGGCCTCAGCCTTGAGACTTTAATCAACTCCATCTGCTACATAAGGCTCAGTGCATGACAGCATTGCGTGTGGAAGAACGTTATGTAGTCACCAAACTGCAGGGGCAGCAGCTTTATACTTTAGGGCCAGGAGCTGTTTACTAGACAAATAGTGGAGATGATTCTTAGCATAACAAAGATTTTCGTATGGCTATGGAATGTAAAGAACCTTTTTATTAAGTAACTAAATGACTAGAAATTTTCTTACCTAAGGAGAGACTAGAATGAGCTGAGGGGCAAAAGAATAAACTCCAACTTCCCTGGCAAACTTCCAAGTGGAGACTGACTCAAAAGAGCTAACATACTCTGTTGTGTGAAAGTTGAGGCATATGGCAAGTCTAAGACAATGTCTATCACATTGTCAGGAGGGAAACAGAAAATCAGTGAAATGAAGAAAAGAGACACAAAACAAGCATGGAATTTTCATTTCTTCCACCTATTTAATGCCATTAAAGCTTAAACGGCAGAGTACAGAGACCAGCTGGAGGATGGTGGAACTGCTTATATATTTTTAGTATTTTTTGCTGTACCATATGTAATTGAGAGTTGCCATTTTCTCTTTTATCATCCAAGCTGTACGTTTCACACTGTTGCCTTTCTTGCTATCCTGTATACATCTCAAGGACATTAAATTACTTATCTACTTTTTATCTAATTTTTCTTAGTTCTTTGTCACAATTTACCCACAAGGTGACAGTTCTTTCAATTATTATTTTTTTTTTCCCAAGTAAAGACTGTGTTTCCCATTGTCCTTGAGCTTTTTCTGCAGCTGGAAGATGAAGTGGGAGGAGAAGCTAGTCCTGCTCCCAGGAGTGGTGTAGCATTCACAGTCAATTCAGATCTCTTCATTTATCACGTGATTTTGCAAAAATTAGTGTGTCAAGCAAAAAGAACACCACATTCTAAGGAGTGCTACCAGCCTGTTCTTTCAGTATTCTGCCATGATGGGGCATATCAAATTCCCTTTCAACAGAAAAAGGGAAGAATTTAGGTCTAGAAAAGATGTTTAAAAAAAAATCATCAGATTCTGACAGTGTATGTAGTAGAAGAAAGGTGGGGAGCACATATGCAGCACTTACAGATTAGCAGCATGTACACTTACACTTGAGTTTAAATGCTTAAAAAACATAGGCAAAGTGAGGGGACTTTATGTAGAATTTATCAGGTAGTTCAACTTCCCATGCCCAACTTTCTGAAGGAAATTACTGGAAGGAAAAAAAACCTGGAGAAAAAATATGAAATCGGGAGGAAAATAAAGCTGTCAGCTAGTATATTTCCTTTGCTATTGTTGCTGTTTTAGTAGCCATAGCCATGCTGCTGTACTCTTTAGTCCCTTTTTTTTAAGGAACAAACAGGTCTGATGTCTCATCTTCTTGGTTTATATCTTTCTCTATATACCCTAGCTTCAGATTCATGGGGCTAAGCCTGCTATTCTCTGAAATGAAAGTTAGTTTTCCTCTGGGTTACAAATCAAGTTATGGAATTCTTTAATAAGCTAACAATGGGTTGGGACAGAAAGAACATATTGAGTTTAGTGGGTAGCAATAATGAAGAACCACAAAAGCTACTGATAGCAAAGGTGGGGGAAAAAAGGAGTTAAACACACAGGTTAATAGTTTGAATTCTGCCTAAGTTTCATTGTTAATATTACTTTGTCACTAGCTTTGTTGTTAGCTTTTTTTCAGTTAAGTAAATCACTCTTTATGTCTTTTGCTGCCTGACTAATACACATTTCTCAGGAAAAAGGCAGTGTTGTCTCTAGTAACTAGTGGAAGCTTCTGGAACTAAAAAAAAAAATATGTAAAAACATGTTAACTTTGATAGACTTATTTATTGTTAGTGAAAATGCTATTATAAAATCAGATCTGAGAAATTAGGTTTCACTTCAATTTTTAGTGAAAAGAGAAAGTTTTTAATTAATTCTTCAGCTCATCCCTACAAATGGTTAAATAAAAATTATATAAACCAAAAGAAAAATGTGAGTCAACTATCTTTACTGTTAAAATTCAATGTCATGATGAATAATAGAATAAGTAAGTTCTGTCATGTTTGTGTTTTCTGCATGACAAGCATGGCAGGCATTAACATGTCATTAATATTTGCTGAAAAATAGATGCAAAGAACAATGTTTTACTGATGCAGCATAACCCCATTTGTATTTACATCATAGTATCAGAATGAATTTAGAGATAACGTAGTAATGTAACCTTACAAATACATGAGATGTTTTGAAGTCAAAATGACTTATTCTTATAAAGCATCTTATCAAAAGTACATGTCAAAGTAACTTTATTAATCCAGTCTAAGTTATCAGTTTCTTACATTGCAAAGTTTAATACCTCCTTAGCAATCCAGTCACCTCCTAAATCAATAGTAAACCATCTACATGTATTTCGATCCGTATCAATTATCAAAGCTGCTAACTCACAAAACTTCTCTAGACCTTACTAAATTCTACTTCTTCTGTGATTAATTTAATAAAAATAATAAAATTTAACTTATAGCCTCACTTCTCAGGTTTGGAAAGGAGGAATATCTCTGTTTATGCATACATAATCTATATCCCCCCCCCCCCATGTCTCATTCACAAATATTGCAGCTGAAGAGCAAGTGAGCCTTCTCTGCCAGTGTTTAAAATGTGCTGTAGTCCAGTTTGTATTTGATGCTTTAATTCCAGGTCTCCAGCCCACAAAAAGGCAATAAAAAAGTCAGTAACAGTACAGACAGATTTCTCATGAGCACACAGTTTCTTACAGCATGCAATGACTGAGGAGTCAACAGCTGGCGGTTGTTACACTCCCCTTTAGTTATGCCTCATGTCTTTTGAAGTCTTAATCCCATTAGTTTTTAGGGAAAGATACCACAAGAAGGCTGAAAGCTGGCTTACTTTGCACTCATCCTCTTAATTCCTATTAGTTTTTAGTGAGTCCTTGAACTAAACTAGAATCAATGAGACATTTATAGCTGCTTGGACATGGGGAAGATTCAGGTATTATTTCTCCTAAAAGTTTAGTTACAGTATTTCATGCTGTGTTTAAACATTCAATTTAATTGGTTTAAAAATACTGAGTTTGTTGGATCATCCTTATTCCCTGTGCTTTTTACTCCAGTTTTCCCCTGCTCTGACTTCCCTGTTTGGCATTGTTAAACCTTTTTTCAAAGAATGAGAAATTATTTACTTTTCTACAGAATTATCCATGTTCTAATCAGCAATGTTTCCAGTTTTGTCTGTAACCCATTGACATTTTTTTTGCAGGACAAAAAAATATTTTATTCTTGTGCAATAAGGACCTTGTTTTTCTTAATTAAATTTGACAGCACCTACATTTAAATCCAAAAAGTTTAAAATTACTCAGGCCTATTCTGTTCTATTCAGGTTCTTATACTAAAAAAGTAAATTGTCCAAACATACACTAATTTAAAATGAAACCAGAAAACTAACATCTGTTATGTAGAATTTCTTTCTACCATCATTTATTGATGAAAGAGTATTATCTTCCTAGTTTAATTAAAGGAATGAAAACTTGAATATATGGTGTATACTTTTCCTCATATACATGAGACCAATAATTCTCTTTTAATGTTACTATAAAATAGTTTTAAAGTGGTACTTTAAAGCAAGAGTTTTCTCCATCAGTAAACAAATCCGAGAAAAAACCCGCTCAGATTATGCAAGAGCCTTACATTTTGTCATACACTGTATTAAAATTCAGAAAATAATTATATCACTGTGGATCCAGACATACAATTTTAAAATAGTTATGAGTCATTAATATAGAAATAAAAGACAATGTTTTTATAAATGAGACTGTAGGATGTTATCTAAAATGTCAGCATTGCATATATACCATGGACTGCCTGAATAGTCTATGAAAACTTTTCCTCGCAACGAATCTTAAATGAGAGGTTGCTCGCTGCTGGTCAGGAAAAAAGAAAAAAAAAAAAAAAGGAAAAGAAAAAAAAAGAAAAAAAAGGAAAAATCTTCTAAAAGCTAGAATACAGTTGAAATTTACACATACATAGATAATTAGCTATCAGAGGGGAAAAAAAGATACAATCAAAACAGCTACTTTTGTTCTTTTTTTTGATAAGGTTACCTAGTAAACACCCTTTGCTTCTTTTTCACATTTAATCACCCGTGTTAGAAGTCCTAGCCCAACATACATTTTTTTCATTCCAAGTTGGCAAATCTCTCCAGATATTGTATGACAAAAAATATTGAACCATCAACAAATCTTACAATTACTGGCCTATTTCCTTTTCTGACATTCCAACAGTTCTTTCTTCTATTCAAACACAATTATTAAGCAGGAGGAAGGAAGAGATAATTATAATTAGTGGCCATCTGAAACTGATAATTTCCTGCTTTTGTGTTTCATTTTGTTTTTTAAACCATGGACTTTACAAAGCCTTCCCAAAAATATTTTGATAGAAAATACAGGTGTTCCTCTGATTGTTAGATTCTAGATTTTTATTGTTCAGTTTGCAGTTGGTAAATGATGCCTTAATTATAATCAACAAATATAACTTATGCATCATTTTTCTTATCACATAATCTACGTGTTGGAGATGTGAGGCCCATTTGTTCTGATTAGATAGAGTTTTTTAAAGAAGCTATGTATTTTTCCAAGTGTGTCTGCACTGTAATTCATAAACTGTCAAGCAAATCTTTTTCCATTTTGTTAAGCCTTTGCCCTTTCAGATTGTTTTATTGCAGAAGTACAAAATTGAATCTTGCACATCTGAAGTCATTTCAAGCAGAGGAGAAAGCTAGCACTTTCCATAAGTTCCTTTGGAATATTTGCTGTAACTGTCTTCATCTTTATGAGAAAGTGGGAGCACTTCTTAACGCAAAGAAATGTGAAACGTTGTCTTATGTGTGGTTTCTTTGAGCTTATTTTTGTCATTATGAGAGAACAGATATGGAATTGGTTATTTTAAATTCTAGTCAATTATTGCAATAAAAGAATAGAAGCCTGAAAATATGAGAGAAGGAGCAAATTCTCTGCAGCAGTTCAGTTTTTTGTTTGTTGTTTTTTTTTTAATTTGTTTGTTTGGAGGGTTTTTTGTTGGTTTGTTGTTGTTGTTGTTGGGTTTTTTTGTGTTTTTTTTTTTTTCTGAAAAGATGACAGAAAAAGTTCTATCGTTTATTCTCTAGAATACAGGCAAAACTAGTACTGTTGGTGTAATTAAATTTTAGCAACTGTCATTAACCATCCAGCTTTCCAGAATTCCTGCTATAGATACTTTTGTTGGCTTCAAAGTCCTCAGTCAGGCCTTTGTTACAATAATTTTCTTTAATGCCATCCATATCATGATCAGTTTTATGTTCTCTTTGTTTAACCATTTGATCTTCAAGTGAAGTCGTTGCAAAGTAACTTCAAAAGAGAGTTTTCTTTTAGAATTTTTTTCCTTCCTGCATTTGCTTATAAGTTTACCTTCAAGACATCTTGAAAATTGAATTCATGGTTAGAAGCCAGAATAAGCTCAAACATCATGATGTATAAAAACTGCAAATGGTACCTCTACATTATCCTACTTTTAAAGTTTGTATAAAAATATGTCCAAAGCAGCTCTCAGCTGCTTTGCAATATACTTACCTACACTCATTATTACTCAAAGCTTCATCTTTTTTCTTCCCCCCCCCCCCCCCAAACCCTATGGACTTTCAATTTACTCTTATTTACAAGAATGTAAACAGGTTCAAATTTAATTACAAGGGATGGGAATAAAGGAAAAGACAAAGGTGACTCAGTTTACTCCAATCTTAATGTAACGTAGCTACATGTTAAAGTAATAAAATATTTCCCTCTCAGCTCACTTTTGAAAAGAAACTTAACTCTGCAGAAGTGGGGATTACCATGTTATTTTTGTGGAAGTTCATCTGTTGGGTGCAGTATAAGGCACAAGATTTTGTGATAACACTTAATTGTAATGCAACGTTTTTGCAGTCAACACATGCGATTTGATATGGTTACAAAGCAGTAGCAGAGAGAATTCATGGATACTACTTTAGATAATTGTGGACAATGTGCCCTTGGTCAGATATACAGGGACCTTTGGCAGAACTGAAGGAGCTTCAAGGCATTTCTTCCTGGGCGTGTACACAGGATCATAGAATCATAAAGAATCATAGAATGGTTTGGATTGAAAGGGACATTCAAAGACCATCTAATTCAACAGCAACATGTTCCAGTGTCTCACCATCCTCATCGTAAAAAAATTCTCACACTAGAGAATGGTCCTATGCACATACAGTTTTCTACTGTGGGCAGCACAGTGATTCTCAAAGCACAAAAACAATCAAAGAATAAACAGTGTTAGTTTAACAAAAATAAAAAACACACAAAAAGCTCATGAGTATAGTATATTCCACTGTAACATTAGGTTTTCAACAAAATTTTAAAGTTCAATAATGGAATTCTCAGTAGAAATAAAAAAATTCATTAAAACACTACAAATTTTTATGAGAATACTTTCTTGTAACAGTGTTTATTTGATATCACCAAAATGAAATATTCTAGAAGTTATTCATAAGAGGCCAAGTAGCAAAAAAAAAAAAAAAAAAATTGTAAAATGTTTCCAAGAATGAAAATAAGCTATTTATAAAGAATATAGAGTATTTCAGAATTTTGTAATAGTATAATAATCATAGAATGGTCCAGGCCAGAAGGAACCTCCAAAGGTCATCTAGTCCGGCCTCCTCACAGTCAGCAGGGACACCCCCAAATAGACAAGGTTGCCCAGGGCCTTGTCGAGCCTCACCTTGTATATCTCCAGGGAAAAGGCCTTACCTGTTGGGCAACTTGTTCCAGTGTTCCAACACCCTCACAGTAAAGAACATTTTCCTAATATCCAATCTAAATCTGACCTTTCCCAACTTCAAGCCATTGCCCCTCGTCCTGTCACTGAAGGCCTTTGGAAACAGAATCTCCCAAGCCTTCCTGTAGGCCCCCCGCAAGTACTGGAAGGCCGCTATTAGGTGTCCCCAGAGCCTCTTCTCCAGGCTGAACAACCCCAGCTCCCTCAGCTTGTCTTCATAGCAGAGGTGCTCCACCCCCCTGATCATCCTCATGGCCCTCCTTTGGACCCTCTCCATCAGGTCCATGTTCTTCTTATGCCGAGGGCTCCAGACCTGCACACAGTACTCCAGGTGAGGTCTCAGCAGAGCAGAGTAAAGTGGCAGAATCACCTCTCTGGATCTGCTAGCAACACTTCTTTTTATGCATCCCAGGATGCAATTGGCCTTCTGGGCTGCAAGTGCACACTGCCTGCTCATGTCCAGCTTCTCATTCATCAGCACTGCCAAGTCCCTTTCCTCAGGGCTGCTTTCTAATACCTCATCCCCTAGTCTGTATTGATAGCAAGGATTGTTCCAGCCCAGGTGCAGAACCCTGCACCTGCTTTTGTTGAACTTCATGAGGTTCACCTGGGCCCACCTCTCCAGCCTGTCCAGGTCCCTCTGAATGACATCCCATCCCTCTGGTGTATCGACAACACCACACAGCTTGGTGTCATCTGCAAACTTGCTGATGGTTCTCTCAGTCCCTCTGTCTATGTCATTGATAAAAATGTTAAACAGTACCGGACCCAGCACGGACCCTTGAAGGACACCACTTGTCACTGCTCTCCATCTGGACTTCAAGCCATTACGTACCACCCTCTGGATGCGACCATCCAGCCAATTCCTTCTCCACTGAACAGCCCACCCATCAAATCCATATCCCTCCAATTTGGCAAGCAGGATGTTGTGAGAGACCGTGTCAAAGGCCTTACTGAAGTCCAGACAGGTTGTCCCTTATCTACTGACCTAGTCACTCCATCATAGAAGGCCAAATATCATGGAAAGTGGCTTGGCAACTACATCAGCCAGTTCCTTCGGGGTGTATTTCATTAGGTCCCATGGGCTTGTACATCTTCAGGTCTCTCAGTTGATTGCTTGCTATGTCTTCACTTAGAGTGGGAGGGACTTTGTCACCTTGGTCACCAACTTGCGGGCCATCAACGTAGGAGCTAGGAGGAAAGGGGTTGCCAGTGAAGACTGAGGAAAAAAAAGTTGTTGAGAACTTCTGCCTTCTCCTCGTCCGTTGATACAAGTTCCCCACTGTTGCTCATCACGAGGAGTACGTTTTCTTTAACCTTCCTTTTCTGGTTAATGTACCTGTAGAAACCTGTTTTGTTTTTCTTTACATCCCTTGCCAAATTCAGTTCTAGCTGCGCCTTGGCCTTCCTGACCTCATCCCTACACAGCTGGGCAACATTCCTATAGTCTTCCCAGGATACCTGTCCCATCTTCCATTTTCTGTGTAGCTCCATCTTGCCCTTTAATTTGACCGGCAAGTCATGCCTCAACCATGGTGGTCTCTTGCCCTCCTTGCCCAATTTCCTACATGTCGGGATTGAGATCTTTTGTGCACCATAGAGAGCGTCCTTAAAGAGCTGCCAGTTTTGTTCCGCTCCATTGTACCTGAGGGCCGTTTCCCACAGGGCCCTATTTATTAACTCCTTGAAGAGTTGGAATTTTGCTTTCTTAAAATTTAGAGTCCTAACTGTGCTTCTTGTGGGCTTCAAATTTCTTAGGACAGTGAACTGCACTAGGGCATGATCACTGCAACCCAGGCTGCCTTCAACTTTGACATCCCTGATGATATCGCTTGCATTTGTGACCAACAATGCATCTCCTTGAGTAGGGCTGTTAATTTCTTGTCTCAAGAAGTTGTCATCTAGGCACTCTAGGAGCTTCCTGGAGTGCCTGCAGCCAGCTGTGTTGCTTTTCCAACAGATGTCGGGGTGGTTAAAACCCTCCAGGAGGATGAGAGCCTGTGATCGTGATGCTTCCTCAAGCTGGAGTAAGAAGGCATCATTGACAGGCTCTGCCTGGTCAGGAGGCCTGTAGTAGACTCCTCCCACAAAGCTCTTGTTGTTGTCCTGATCCCTAATTCCTACCCATAAGCTTTCAACCTGCTCATGGCTATTCTCCAGCAACAACTCTTCACACTCTAGCTACTTCTTTACATAGAGGGCAACACCTCCACCCTTCCTTCCTCTCCTGTCCCTTCTGAACAGCTTGTAGCCATCGATGGCCACACTCCAGTCATAGGATTCATCCCACCAAGTTTCTGTAATTGCTACTATGCCATAGCTTTTCAGTAACAGGATAGCTCCTGTTTATTGCCCATGCTGCATACATTCGTGTAGAGACACTTCAGTCGGTCTACCGGCCATGACGCCTTCTTAGAGGGGCACTCCACTGATCCCCCAAGGCGTTTTGTGGCAGCTACCTTCCTGTGTCCTATTACCTCAGGAGTTCTTGGTCCGGCTCTACAAGACCTTGCCTTTGCTGATAATATTTACAGGCAGATGTTTTATGCACTTGCACTAGATCATTAAATTTATAGTAAATCATATACTGACAAGACTGCATCTAAATTACATTAAAATCAATACACAATCAGTTCCTGACCTTTTGACATCAAAAGGAAGGCTTTATGTAGGCAATGAATGACTGCTATCGATTTGATTTTAATTCCAATATAAATGTACTTATTTAAAACTTATGTATAGGCTATTTACATTATTATTTTTCAGATTTTCATTGCCAGTTCCATTTTTGTAATAGGTTTTATGGGGTAGTACAAACCTACAATTATTTGCTTTGTGGTAACACTAATGGCTTTAAAAATAATTAAGTACCCCATTGTGTTAGATGTGGTATGAACATATGATAGGAAGCAATTCCTGCACTGAATTCGGATGTTAAACTCTTTAATGACAGGAGACGACAATGCAAGTAAGCCTAATCCATCATTTAGTTTTACCTTTCAAGAGGGTTGAGATCAGGAAATTAAAAGTTTTCCCAGAAAATGGAAAACTGCAGCTAAACAAAATGTCAAAACCTTTTTCACCCTCATAAATGATATCCAGTAACACTTAACTTTCACTTGGATATCACTGACCACAAATATGAAACTCCTTACCAGTGATTATCAATCAAGGGCATTCTTGATATAGGCAGTGTTGAAATGATGCATAATGTCCAAGGTAGCCAGAAACTTATTCCCTTTGAATAGGTAGAGCCACTACTTTCCCTACAGTTCATGGAATTTCCTCATCACCCTATATAAAAACCTCCATTCAGGCAAATTCAGGTCAGATCCAACCAGTCTCTATGCCCTTCTTTGTACTCTAGTAAAAACAAATGGAAATTTGAAGGTCAGTCACACGTAAATTCGAGAAGAGCAGAATTCAGAAAAGTATTTTCACCACAACTTGGCTCTTGAAACCCCAGTGTTCAGAGTTGTGAATTCATGTGGGACACAGAGATCTGAAAGCACTGGGATATTACAGGGGAAAAAAACCCAACATTTAGATAGCTGCTTAGATCATTTAGATAGCTGTTGCTATATGACTTTGTAATTCATTTTCTCTGGAAAAGCAAAAGGTGTTACCAGAATTGACTCTGTAATATTTTATTGTAACAGTAGCTCATGTTTTAAAAAGCTAGAATCATAGAATAGTTTGGATTGGAAGGGACCTTTAAAGGCCATCTAGTCTAACACCCCTGCAATGAGCAGGGACATCTTCAACTAGGTCAGGTTGCTCAGAGCCCTACCCAACCTATCTAGGGATGAGGCATCTACTGCCTCTCCAGGCACCCTGTTTCAGAGTTTCACCATCGTCATCATAAAAAGTTTTTTCCTTATATCTAGTCTGAACCTACTCTCTTTTAGTTTGAAACCTTTGCCCATTGTCCTACGGTTATAGGCCTTATTAAAAAGTCTGGCTCCACCTTTCTTATAAGACTCCTTTAAGTATTGAAAGGCTCCCTGGAGCCTTCTCTTCTTCAGAATGAACAACTTCAACGCTCTCAGCCTGTCCTCATAGGAGAGGTGTTCCACCCCTCTGATCATTTTTGTGGCCCTCCTTTGGATCTTCTCCAACATGTCCATGTCCTTCTCCTTCATGTCCATGTTGGGGGCTCCAGATCTGGACACAGTAGGGGTCTCACCAGAGCAAAGTAGAGGGGCAGAATTACCTCCCTTGACCTACTGGCCATCCTTTGGATGCAGTCCAGGACACAGTTGGCTTTCTGGGCTGCAAGCAGGTATTGCCATCTCATGTCCAGCTTTTCATCCACCAGTACCCCCAAGTCCTTTTTTAAGAAAGGGAATAAGGAAAAGAGAAATATCAGTTTATTGATTATGTGCTATGGCTCATTGAAACAATGTTTTGGTTACTCATGCTCTTCCTGACATTTCTGCTTTTTTTTTTCTTAGTTTGTCTTTTTTACCACTTTCTGTGGTGTTGTCCACACATTGTGATATGCTTTTACATTACAAAGAAAAAAATAATTTTACAACATTGTTTTTCCAAAAGTGACAATTTGTGGCAAAATGTTCTGTACAGAATTAGAGACTACATTCAGTTTTTTGTAGGTGTTGTCATCTTTTTTTTGGTTTTACTATGTCTGTTAGAGTGCACAGACTCAGGCTTTTTGTTTGACTTTCTTTTTTTTCCCAAATCTACAAATGACTCTGGATACCCAGACTCCAGTTTCCCACATGGATCTCCGTATGTCCCAGTAACTGGGATATGAGAACGTGGCCAAAAACCTCTGACAGGGCAGAATCTTTTAAAAAAGAAAGTTCTAAATATCTGAAGATTGTTTCAGAAGGGAATTTGAATGACTAGCAAGACTGTTTTTAAAATTTAATAGGTAAATTTTTCTTGTTTATTAGTGTTATTACTTGCGTGACCTTTCGTTTTGAAACAAGAACAGTTAGCAAATCCATGCACCTTACTTCAGTAGAAGACTTCTAAGCCTTTCACTGAAAATCTGGATAATTCTTTTTCTGCTCTACAGGACATTACAATGTATAATTTGGCAAAGAAAAACTTAAATGTTTTACTGATTACCTGCTGATCTGTAATTAACTTCATATCCTCCTCTCTGTTTCATGCAATAGAAGAACATTAATTTGCTTGTGAAGAGATGCTGACAATTTGCTGGAGACTCCTCACCTATTTTTATGAAAGACATACTCCAGAAAGAACAACAAGTCTCTTCCTCCTGGTGTGCAAATATTAGCCGGAGTGATAAGCAGCCTAGGCATTATAAAAATGTCTGCCACTACTTTCACTAATACTTCAATCTTTTCTTCTAATCAGAATAATCTCTATCCCTCTCTTCTATTTTTCAATCAAGATATGAAATCCTGAACTTTCAGATTCTGGACAGGATGAGAACAGCTTAAGCACCTCAAAAAAACTCTAAAAAAAAAGAACCTCTGTCAATTTTCTCAGCTACCTGGTACTTCAAGTGTGAATTTTTATAATGTTAGCAGTTGAGTAACTACTGATGTTTTCCAGTACCACATCATATACAGACTTCTTGTCTTTTCCTCTTAGATTTACTGGACAGAAATAAGCATAAATGAATCTAGTCTGCACCAAAATGCGGACAATATGGCAAGTGTATCTGGAAAGTATAAACTTAAATATATATCTTGCACCACAGTTCGGTACATGTATAGTAGTAGACTATGCATCCCAAGAGGAGGCCTGGATAGAAAAGAACACATCAAGGCAGACATATGTATATATGGTAGTCCTATTCATACAGACCTGACTGAGGAACTTTTATCCTCCATTTCTCACTTTAGGATCATCTTGCTTTGTGGTATGTCAGTAATGTGGACATGCACAGACCTGTTCCAAAGCAAAGGTAGGTTGTTGGCTGTAGGGATCAGCATTCAAAAGTCAATGTTTGCAAGCTATTGTATGAATGCAACAATTTATCTTTTATCATCAACTGTTTTATCATCCTATTATCTTCAATAAATGCAATTATTTGCAAATATCACTGCAGAATTACTTTCACCCTTTAGATGAAATCTTGATTTTATCTGAGGTGTTAGTGTTGAAAAGCTAAATCGAAAACTGACAACGTGCTGCAGAAATGAAAAGATATCAATTTTCATGAATCTTCTTGTAAAGACTTTTCTCAGGAGAATACCTTTCTCTTGCCACAAACAAGCGTAAGTCTGCTATTTATTTGGAAAAAGAGAGTGAGAAAGTGTTCCCTATTGAGGAAAGAAATGTATGAATCTTTCTCACTCAACTGGTAGGTACCAGAGTACATAACATGGCTGAAAGGCACTCTCCTTCCTGCAGTATTTTGAATATCCAGTCAGGACCTCCTTTCTCCTTAGGCTTTTCTTACACTTAATCTAGTCCATCACCTGTTATTTCTTCCAGTGTTCCCATAAATGAAAACAGTATCTCATAATTGTGCTGGTTTTAGCTGGGGTAGAGTGAATTTTCTTCATAGTAGCTAGTATGGAGCTACGTTTTGTATTTGTGCTGGAAAAAGTGTTGATAACACGGGGATGTTTTAGTTACTGCTGATCAGTGCTTACTGACAGTAAGCAGGCAGTGCTTCTTAACATAGAAAATGTGATCCTTTCTCAAAGACTATCATCTTCAAGGTTTGAGGGAGGGGTGTTTTGGTTGTGCTTTCTTTTTTCTTGCCTTTTGTGTGTGTGTGTGGTAAAAGCCCACACTTCAAGATGTAATTCCTTTGCAATACTTTGCCTCACCTATAGAGACACATTTCTGTCTGCTGAAGTTAAAGCTACTGGGATTTGCTTCATTTTGTGGTGAATTTAATAGAAAACATTAATCCCAGCAAAGCAGAAAAAAACCAGAACATATTATCAGCAACTCTTTTTTATAGAATTTTTATAGAACATTTTAAGTTTATTTCTTTTCTTCCATAGCTATGTGGCCTGTGACCATCAATAGAAAAGATTCAGATTCAGTTTTTCAAAACTGTTTATAGGCATTTTATATTACATTATCATCTGTTTATACTGTCCTTTTTTTCTTTTTTCTGCCAACTTTATATATTCAGTTCACTAGTGATCTAGTTTAGTTCTAATATTTTCAATGTAAAGCCTTTCTGAACAGAATAATCAATTTTCCTCTTTTTAAAATATTTTGCATACATTCTTAGTCTAGGTTTCACAACCTTACCAAGTAGTCTCATAGCTAACCATCTGAGTTACTTAGTAACTTACTGTGATTATATACAAAAAATATCTGGCTGAAATATTTGTATCCTGTTTCAAGAAAAAAGAAGCAAAGAGGCCATGCCCAGAACCACAGACAAATTCATAACAAACAGAGAAACAAGTAAGATTACAGCTGGTCAAAGGAAGACCTTAAATCAGCTCTGCCTTTTGACGTGCAAGCAATGTAGTTTGCCATGTGTTGTTCCTTGGCTATTGGACTACAGATAATTTAAAGAAAAAAAAAATAATCTCATAGATTCTGGAAATTGAGCTTGCTTGTGCATCCACATAGTGCATGTGCATGCATAGGTGTGTGGATGTACATTTCAAGAATTATTTGGACTGGTTTATCCAACGTGTTATGTTATAAAAACATAATCGGTCAAGAAAAAATAGACACCTACCTTGCATGTATCAAAAATCCATTTTATCCCTCCACTAGCAGACAAAGAGCTGACATACCAATCATTATATTTAGCAGGGCAGTGAGAAAAATGCATTGCTTAGTATATCTTTTTAAAAACTATGCAGTACATTTGAATCATTTGTTAGCCCTCAACAGGGTAGTACATATCTAGAGCAGCATTTGACAACCCGTGGTGCAATTAAATTATTTTAAGTGTTTCTAAACCTAATGTCAAATAACTTCCTGAGGGTAATTAAACTGAAAACGGGCCTTGGAATTATTTAACAAAAAGAGTTATGTTGGCCAGGTAAAATATTCACGATGTTTAACATAGGTTTTTGTGACACTACTCCTATAAAAATAAGACAAAAAACTGAATACAAATAAGAACACAAATCACTTAAAGACATGTTAAATTTGAGGGGCCATATCCTCTTATTAGATCTACCACTTCTGGTTCCCTGAGGCTTACGCTCATGAAGCCTTTCTTGCACATTGAAAAGGGAAATTTTAATAGCACCTGGGAAGCCAAAAACCAAAAGAAATACATATGACTTTTAAGTATCACAAATCACATATACTTCATGAACACAGGTCCTATTTTTAGAAAAAAAGTTCACCAATATTAAGTTACAGGTAATTTCTTTTCACTAAAAGTCTCAGGAAGAAACACTATGCAATAAATGTGCTCTTCACAGAAGAGATTTATGGTGTGTGAAGAACCCTTAAAAATACTGAAACACTGGCAAAAAGAATGAAAGGATACAGTCTTAAAACTTCCTGGTACTCTCAAGTTAGAGATCAGAGAAAAAGAAAGAGAGATTTATTTCCTAGTAATCATGAAGGACTTAAGATCACTTAAATTTAGGCTTTTGGATAAATTGGGGGAAATGCATCCTATGAGATAAAGATCAAGTAAAAGCATTGTAGGTCCAGCAAGAGATTCATATTCTCCCTGTAATACAATTTTTTTCTTCTAACATCATTATGACTTTTTTTCAAATAGCTTCTATTTTTCCAGGAAACTGTCTAGATGTGCAGGTGTTTCCAGCCAATGTAGTCTGAGCTTTTATGTGCATATTACTGTCAGCTTCTGCTTAACAAAGGGACTTCCCTTATTTTCAGGAGGACCTAGATGGGTATCTCCAAAAGGAAATAAGCTGCCTTTCAAATGTTCTTTGTCTTCCCCTGATTCATGCTCTCGCCATTTGCTGTGTTAAGGTGTCACCTCATGGTATCACCTACATCTAGTATGCAAGTTCAATATGATTATCAAGAGGAGACAAAGAACTCCTTTTCTAGGGCCCACCACTGCTAGACAGAATAGAGTTCATACAATTTCTTCACTGGGAGGGTGGTCAGTCACTGGAACATGCTCCCCAGGGAAGTGGTCATGGCAGCAAGCCTGTCAAAGTTAAAGGAGTGTCTGGATGATGTTCTCAGTCATGGGATTTAGTTTTAGGTAGTCCTGCCAGGAGGAGGGAGTTGGACTCGGTGATCTTTATGGGTCCCTTCCAACTTGAGATAATCTATAATTCTATGAATTTAAACACTTATGGGCCGTTCAGCACTCCTCAAAAGTAGAGTCACTGTGTGTCAGTAATTTCTATTTTTTGTAGCTTTTTCTGTCTCTTCCTTAGGTGACCTTCTGTCAGCTTTACATTTCTTTGGATCTCCTGGGAAATGATGTCTCAAAGAATTCTTGGGCTATATTTTGGCTTGGGATTAGGACATACAACTTTCTTCAAAGTGGAAAAAAAATCCATTGCTCAAGTGGGTAATAAAAATCAAATCTTGATTCAGACTCTTGCTGCTGCTACACATAAGTCCACAGTTTTTTCATTTTGGTGTCCTCACACCTTTGTCTTGTTTCTTTCTACTTCATGGGGTCCAATGTCCATGTTCATTCTAGTTTTCTTTGTATTGGTCTGCTATGTAAAAATCACAACAAAAACAAAAAGTACGCACGTCTGTACATACTCTAAATAGGTTAGCAGAAATGTATGACACTGAAGCAGAGTCTTTTTAAGTGGAACAGATGAACTCAGTTTTTTAGGGTAGAATATCTTGTAGTACAACATCCACCTGAAAAGACAGAAAGCTATGTCCAATTCCCTTCTCTACCTGAAGATATTTAAATCAGTGTCTCCATTTCTCTAGAAAATGACCAAGTAATAAGCTGCAGAGTATGCCAGAATGATGTTGCTTAACTTTTGATTATTATTAAGTCGATGATGATATTTTTCAAGTGGTACCAGTGACAGATGTATGGAATAAAGCCGAGGCACAAAAGCTGGTGTTCATTCATTCCAAAACAGTTTGACATCATTTGTTGAAAAGTTTGTATAAATAGTGGCATTCAAGAAATGCTGATTTTTGTCTACTTGTACCTCTGAAATAATAGCAATTATAAAACCCTGGGAAGTTGTTACAATTCTCTCTAGTTTAAAGACAAAGGCTTCAAAAAGAATAAAATGTAAAATTGGTTTAGAATACCTTTCTGAAAGATATTCTTTAAGAATTACGAGCTGTTTGCCAGAAGCCCTTGATAAAACATGCCCCACATAGTGCAATTGTTCGGAATAGCCTTAAAATAGACTGTCATAGAAACTAGGACAAAGGGGTGGGGGAAGAAAAAAATTAGAAGCTTTGCAGAAGGTAGTTATGGTAATAAGGAATATCTTCATTCATTTATTATGAGGGCTTTTCACTGGCCCTTGAAACATTGGGCTTGAACCAATGTATTTCAAAAATGACACTGATTTGTCTGTTTAACTGAAGAGCTAAAATAAACAGATGCTTGCCCATCTGCCATCTGTCTGTCTGCCAGTGTCCAAGAAAGCACAGTTCAAAACAGCAGTGTTTGAGGTACCTCTATGCAGCAAATATTAGCAACTGAAAGGTTTTTTTCTGTGCAAATGCTTACTACACAATTTAGGAAATGCTCAGAAATCCTCAATCGGACAGAAGAAGTAATAAGTTGATTATCAAAATTATTCTTTGCATTCTTTTTTATACATGTCATCTTTTTCAAGACTTGTGTGGTGTTTCTTCTAGTAAAAGAAGTTATTGGTTTTAAGATAATGAAGCAAGTGGATACCACTTACCCAAAAGCATCTAACTCTAACATAAATCCTTGTTTAGAGACAGAAACAAAATGTCACTTCAAAGAACACTAGGCAAGCACTGTAGATGTATGTATGTCAGTAAAGCAAAAATCTTACTCAAAATCATTAGAATTTGATAAATTAATGGATCATTTTTATGCAGAAACATGTCAGAAACCATTGACATACGATACACATAGGGGAAAAAAAAGGCCAATATACTAATTTGATAATAATTTATTTGCATTTAGCTTTACATTTAGATTTGCCAGTATGATGATGATGGTGGTGATGATGATTATTAGTATTAGTACTATTGTTATTTCCTGACACTTGAAAGAAATATGTGTTGAATTTGATAACAAAACACTAAAAAAATACATAAATAAGTCCTACAGAGGAGAAATATGCATCTGAGCACAGAAGTAATATTGCAGTTACCTAGACTACTTGCAAAGTGACAGGTATCCTCTTGTTCTTTGAGCATGTACTTCTGAGTATAGCACTGCTGTACTTTGAAAAGTGAGTCAGTGACAATGACATCATGGGGTTCCATATTTATCCTTCTCTCAAAGCCTGCCATAATGCATTTTCTTTGTAAGTCAAAGGGTGCTTTCTATGACTGTTCACCCTGCAGTTTTAATCTAAAATCTAAAAACCAAACCACACTCTTATCTAATAATCTCGCAAAAAGGGATTACTGGACTGCATTATTACATTATTGGACTGGATTTTTTTTTTTATTTTATTATTAATGGAGTATATTATTGTGTGCTGGTAATGTATTAAACAGAAAATCTTATAGGATAGTTTTGAATAGTTGCTTTTTCTTAGCAACAATAGCAAAAGTAAAATTTATTAAATCTCTAAAATTTGAGAGAAACATTATTTATGTGTTCCACTAGTTATTTTGACTGCATTTTCTACACTAAAACAAAAAGCTGAACTATTTGGTAAGAAAGAAATGAAGTTTTTCTAATATTATACAATATATGAAAATACTTTAACTATATGAAATTTATATTTATGAGTAAATATATGAAAAATATAATATGAAAATAGTTATGTTATTACTAGATTTAAGTAACTTAATAACTTGTGACTTACAGACATTTTGGTATTTGGTATTTTCCTGAAAACTGCATCAAAAACTTTCACAAACAATCATTTAATCAGATATTTTTAACAAAACTAAATGCTTATTTTTGCTATTTATAATGCTGTGTTTTTCCTCTGCAAAAGGTTGCAATTGTCCACTGAGGAAGAAGAAATATCATTACATTTAAATAGCCAAACAATCCATGATAATAAACATGCGTAATGAAAACACTATTTTTCCCATAATTTTGAGATCTATCATCCTTTGTTTAAATCCTTTTGAGAACTGAATTCCAGTTCAAATTGTAGAATGCAGGCTAAGGAGTATTGCAAGTAAGTGCATGGAAAAATGAAGACAATGAATACATTCTGTTACTGATCAAAGGGGCAAGAAACACCATTGTTGTTTGGAAAGACTGTGTGAGTAGCACTGAGAGAATGGCAAATAGAGGAAACAAATGAAGACTGGAATGGAACGGTATTTCATTCTCAAACTATAACAGTGATTTTCATACTACGTGACAGACTACATTTAATTTTTTTTTTTTCACCAAATAGCCTCACAAAGAATCAAACAGCTTCACACAGAATGAAGACGACAGTCTCAAACCACAGTTTAAGCACTACCATCTCCCTCCTCATAAATAAAAATTAAAATTTAAAACATCTGTCTTGAGGGATCAGAGCATGCAAGGTAAACAGCTATTTGGGAAGGACTCTTTTGTACATGAAACAAAGGGAGGTGGATGGGAAACTGTTCAGTAAGGTGAAGAATGTAGGCAAGGATCAGCCAGAATCATTTCAATATTACTAATAGCATACCTTTCAAGATAGATGTTTAAAATGAGTTATGAAGCCAACTCTGACAACAGGAAGCTTCCATAAAGAGAACAATAAAGTTTCCTTGCAACTGTTAACTGGTTAAGAAAACATTTTCCACTTCCCTGATTTATATTCCCCTTCCACAGGTTTGCATTTTGGTTCCAGGTACACTTCATATGAAAAGTTATAGTACCTGTTTGATGATAATTTTTACACAGTAGATGTTAAGAAAAACTGTTTCACGCTGTAATAAAGTCAAATTAGAAACCCACTTAGAAGACATTTAAATCAACTCTTTCCTTCATCATTCTTCCATTTTCTGAAAATGCTTGGAAAAAAATTCTGATATGATATTTTTATTGTAATTTTTTTTTTAACTTTCTCCAAGCTCTTTCACTTTCAGCAAAGAAAAGGAGAAGATAAAGTAGGACTAATGCTATGTGGATATAGTGAATGAGATATCTGTCCCATCTCACAAAAAGTCAAATTCTACCAGGTAGTAGGAAGAGCATACTATCATCCTTGTGCCCCTTTATTTTCAAAATCATGATGATAAGAATTTGTTATCCAACTTAAAATACTGTTTTCTGTATTCAAAGGACTATTTGTTCTGTGGATGTGAAAAAGAAGTTACAATTTTCCTTATTCCTGAAATATGCTTAAAATAAAATCTTCTTTGAGAGCTCTTGCCTGACAAAGAATATTCTAACAACACAATATTTTTATAGAACAAGAAAGACTGAGAAAGGTAATTGAACAGTAAAACAATTAGACATTTGCAATCATGACTGAGAGATCAAAAGTGAATCTACCAAAAGGTCAAAATGCTCTTCTGCAGCTAACAGGTTACCTTTTAAGCTTCCACAACCAAAAGAAAAAAAATGCTGCGGGACCTAAGAGCAGTAAACAGTTTGTGCATAGCTTATATCTTCATTTCAGCCCTTCCTTCATGATAGGACTTCCAAGAATTACTTTTGTAGTCTTATTCCAGATCTGAGCAATTATCCTGAGACACCACCGTATGTATCTTTGTCCTTATTTCAGAAGAGAGAGTTGTTTTATTTAATAATTTGTATATAGAGTATTTAAATCTTTATGGTAAGCCGAGCCAATCAGGAAATAATAATAAGAAAAATAAGACCACCACTAAACAAGTTTATCTTTTAGTGAATACAGTGCTTCAAAAAGGGTAAATGATTTATAAATTTTTTTTTCCAAAATGAAAATGAGGGTAAAAAATTATTTGAAAACAGACAGTCAATTTTTTTCAGATGTGTTTTATGGGAAAGATGAGCCTAAGACTCAGAGAAATGGTAAATATTAGAAAGACTCTGAATATCAGGTTTCATTGTATTTTTATTGAGTGCTGGCAATATTTGGATCATTTGGACTATAAATATTAGTATCATTATAACTGAACTAATGTAATTCATTTATCAGATTACCATTAGCTTAATTAGACTGGCTGACTGACATCATATATATATATACATACATATATATATATACACACATATATACACATATACACATAAAAGTTGTGATTTTTTAGCCCGCATGAATTTTGCAAGGTCTTTACTCCTTTTTGCAAATGAGGCTACTGAAGGTTAGTTGTGACTTGTACATGACAAAACAAATTACAAGATCAGCAAATTTTAGCCCTGCTTTTGGGAATGGCTTCAAATTTCAGTAGAGTTTCCACATACAGAGCCAGTGTTGCTAAATTCAGTAATGTGTAGTCTGATGAGCCTTTCTTTGGAGAGACTCTAAGAGAAGAGAATACTAGTTAGTATGAAGTGCAGAGGGACTGAACTGAAGTTCACAATTCTCACCCTAGGAAGGTTTTTAAGGGATCCTGTTTGGAGTACTTATATGCTGTACTGCATGAAAGCAGATGGCATTGACTCCAATCAAATTAATGTCAAACTTCTTGTCCTGGTTTGAGGTAAAACAGAACCAATTTTCTGTTCAGTAATTTTGCTTTTTAGTTAAGTGTCTTCTAAATAACTGAACTCTCTGAAACTGTTGTCAGAGTGATAAAACCTGATTAGCTGTAATTTATGCCAAGGAATGGCACACACAGAGGTTCTTGCTTGTACTTATTGGCATAAGAACCAAGATCAGCTAACTTCATTATTTGCCCCATTGGAGGGTCGGAAGCAGAAAAGCATAGAGAGATTGTACCTGTGCGGAGGAGCAAACAGGACGGGTGACCCAAAACTGACCAGCAAGGTATTCGATCCCATCTGCCTCATGCGCAGTATAAAAGCTGAGGGATCAAAGGGTCAGGTCTCTTTCTTCAATGGCCAGCGTCCAAGGAGGACTCTGTCTATTCATGTGTATTTGATATGTACGTTCCTGAATCCAGATCCGGAATCCAGTTCCCATCTGTTGATGAGTCCAGTCTGGGGTGTTCCCTGTGCCAGCCACTGACATGATCGTCATCTTGGGTGTTTGATACAGTTTTGTACGTATTGTATATATCGCATTATTTTCTTTTTATTATTTTATTAATGTTTTCATTGAAGTAGTTTAGTTTTCTTCTAAACCCATAAGTATCTTTCCCTCTCTCCCTCCTCTCTTTGAAGAGAGAGGTGGGGGAAAGCATCGGTCATCCAGTTCAGTGGCCCGTCTGGCCCAAACCACGACACCGGTCAAGGGAGTTTTTTTTTATATTTCACTAAGTGCAAAACTTTGCTTGAAGAACAGACTTAACAAAGTTTTCTCTGTGGCTTCTGTAGAACTTTCCAGAATTAAATGTACATTCTTTGTTGTTTATTTGTAAGATATGAAATCGTTGCAGTGTTCATGTTTTATTTAGTTTCAGAAACTTTGATTTTTGCCTCTCTTGAGGAAGATATATGCTTTTTCCAAAGCATCTTTATCAGGAGTGTTATCTCTTAGTCCTTCAAATCATTGCTGTAGATATACCATAAACAAGGGATAAAATTGGTACTAATAGTGTCTTTCAGTGTTCTAGCATATCTTATTGAGGGAGCTTTCCAAAGTTAGATAGTGACATATTCTTAAATCATGATGTTGCTAATACTGACCACAAGTACGTTTCAGATAAGAAAAACACACTGATTCCTAGAAAAAAAAAAAAAAAAAGCTGTATAGGGTAATCAGAAAAATGTACAGTCAAATTTATTATGATAAAACAACTTACATGTGCCACAGAAATTAAAGAAAGCTCTGCTATCAAGGTTTTCAATTCCCTCTCAGGAACTGTTTTTTGGAGGGCTTGGTCAGTTCCGAATAGTTCTTGCAAGGACAATCAAAATAACTCACATCAGTATAGGAAGTTTAAAAAAGAAATATGCTTTATGAAGAGCAAACGAAAACCAACCAGAATCCCCAGAGCTAGAATGAGGGAAACTGCCTGCATATTAAGAGAGGAACACAACATGCTCCTTAGCATATGAGAGCTTAGCTATTATGGAAAGTTTCTGATGCAGTAGATCGCATTCATCTTTTTTTTTATTGGTTCACACCTCCCTTCTCTTTTTTTCATTAAGTAATTGAAGATGTAGATTCTATACAGTCAGTATGTTCAAGACAATTCATACGAACTTCTTAAAAGAAAGATGAAAGTGCTTACAGGTTTTAATCGTGGCCAGAATAGTCTTCTCTTATAATGGGTATTTGAATACCTTTTATAGACCGGAAGAGCTACTTCAGCCCCAAGCAAACTATTTGACTGTAAGAACAGATGTTAATTTAACGATGCAGAATATTTTGCAATTAATTCTTTCCCAAGCCGAAGTACAAGACTGTGAAATATGTAAATTTCCCAAATGAACAAGGATGGTACAAATATTTTATAATGCAAGAGAATTCTTGCCCAAAACACAGTCTTAAATATTTTAAAATTGGTATCATGGTAAAAATTGTCTGGTATAACCAACTCTTTTTCATCAACAAAATCATCATGTTGAATGCTGTCTAAAAGAATTATCTCCCATTAAAAACAAACACTATGCCATAAAAACCAACCTACCAAACAAATACACACACAAACACCCCAAAACTCACCAAAAGCCTCAAAACAACAACAACAATAAATCAATGACTCTTATTAGTGTTGGCGGACTCTTAAACACAATCAGTTGATCGTGTCTTCCAAAAAGGACAGTAAACTTCTGGCTTCATTTGTCTTATTTCCTGCTCTAACATCAAAATTAACGCTTCATGACTATATCTTCTTTCACTTTTGTCATTCTCTTTTAATTAATAAGCCATGATTGGGGTGAAATTGGGAGCCCAGCTCAAGTGCATCTACACAAATGCATGCAGTATGAGCAACAAACAGGAGGAGCTGGAGACCATTGTACTCCAGGAAAACTGCAATATAGTTGCCGTCACAGAAACATGGTGGGATGACTTACACAACTGGAGTGCTGCAATCAATGGCTACAAACTCTTCAGAAGGCATAGACAAGGAAGGAGAAGTGGTAGGGTGGCTCTCTATGTTAGAGACAGATTTGAATGCCTAGAAGTTAATAATGGGAATGACAATGTAGAGTGTTTATGGGTCAGACTTAAGGGGAAGGCCAACAAGGCAGACAGTTTCCCTCTGTTGGGAGGGATTGGGTTAGAGACCACTTGCCCAAACTAGACATCCAGGGTGACAGAGCCCTGGAACAGGCTGCCCAGGGAGGCTGTGGAGTTCCCTTCTTTGGAGATTTTCAAGAGCTGCCTTGATGCAGTCCTGAGTGATGTGCTGTAGGCAACCCTGCTTAGCAGGGATCTCTAGAGGTCCCTTCCAACTCTGTCGAATCCGTGAATCCATGAATAAAATACTGAATGTAAATGCTCACCCATTACTTCCCCCCTGCCCCCACCCCCTCCCCGCCCTCCCGCCTTTAACTATTTCTTCCGTTTTCTTTATAGAAAATAACAACCTCTGACACCTTAAGTCAACACACAACATATACACACACTAAACAGGAGAAAAACAGATGGGTAGAGAACTCAAGGAGGGCTTATTCCTATCTCCGCATCAACAATGATATTTTGGTACCATATAGGCACTTAAGCACAACTTATAAAGATTCTTAGTCTTTCATAAACGTAAAAAAATTTGTTGCTGATGTTTGTAGTTTGACCATAGCAGAACTGAACAAATAATTATGTCATTCACTGATTATCTTCATTTCTCTTTGAAGGAAAAGGAGTATCTTATCAACCTGGAACTTAATTCTTCATACAGGATTTTCAGTTTTGCCACATCACCTTTAGGTACTGGTCACAAATATATATCACTGTCCGTGTTTAATGTACTAAAAATTACCACAAAAAAAACCCCCGACCAACCTCAAACCCCAAAAGCCCCACACATGGGAACTTGTCCTGTCCCTCCTGGCTGGGAAGTGATACTGGATGGTCAGGAACTTCTCTTTCATGAGTTTCACGTGATGCTTTCATAAGCTGTATGTGTCTACACTGTCAAAGAGTCTGATGGGAATGAGTGGTCTGAAATGAACTGTCAGTAGTGACAGTTCAGTTGGAACATTTAAGGTAAGCTCTCATTATTTTCGAAATTATTGTTATGAGGAATAGAACTGCATTGTCATATTTGGAGGAAATTTCTTGTGTAACAGGGTTTAGTAACTGTGGAAACTGGATATTTTTGAGTGGCCAATTAATAAGTACTAATTAATAAGTCACCCCTCTACTTTATAGAGCCCTAACCCATGGGATTCCGCCAAGTAGATCTTTGAAGAGGCCAAATTTAGCTGTTCTGAGGTCCAGGCCTATAATTCTACTTTTTGTCCTGCTTCTTCCACACAGGATCCTGAACTTCACCCTCTCATGGCCACTGCATCCAAAGCTACCTCCAGCCTTTACATTCCCAAATAGTCCTTCTTTCTTTGTTAGTACAAGGTCCAGCAGCACACCCTTCCTCATTGACTCCTATTTTTTTTTCAGTTATTAATCCTTCTTCTGCTTCTTTGTTCTCTAACATTGTCTGGAATTGCAGTAAAGCCTATTTCATCTGTTGATACTTGGCTTTTAAAGGTATCCAAGCAGAATCAGAGAGTCAGAAACCTGTTGCATTGTTTGATCATGCTCAAGGTAAAAAGTGTTTTCTTGAGTTCAGGTGGAATTTTGTGTTTTGATTTGTGCCCACTGACTCTTTTTCTGCCAGCAAGCAATGTTTAGAAGTGTCTGACTTTGTAACCTCCTATCATCCTGAGGTTTCCCTTCTGCAGGCTGAATAGCTCCAGCTGTCTCAGTATCTCCTCATATGTTCTCATTGGCTTCTCAGTGTTTTGGCAAAGCAAAAGGTATTTCCAATAAATTCTTTGTATTTACTCTCTAAATATATGACTTGCTTCTGGTAATATCATGGCAAAATAATTTTAATTTTCAAAAGAGAGAAAAGTATAGCTGTATTTTGTAATGAAGATATATCACTAATTCATTTGGTAGATTATTTTACTCTTTTTCCTTTTTCCCCCAAAAAGTGTTATAAGTGTTATGCTCGTCTATCTAAGTACTACCATGTTTACCTATTGTTTCTTTGAGGCAATTTAGAGACTGTTATAAAAATGATGCATTAATATTATTGTCTATTGTCTTTTTATTCTGCATTATCTGATCATTCTCTTTTTCTTCTTTCAAATGTGAAATTCCTAAGTTTGGAATATTGTGACTGTTGCCTTTTTGTTGTATTGACTTATACAAAGTTCTAAATACATCTATGATCACAATATTATTTTGTCTCATTTTAGGAAGTTCAAATTAATGAAAGAAATTTAGGAAGAAATCACATGTCTATACCATATCCTTGGCAAGATAATTGGTACCCTTCAAATCTAAAACTGAAACATAGACAGTTCCAGATTGTTTTCCTGTTGCCCCAAAACAACTCAAGTCAAGTCCATTTCCTCTGGGATAGAGGAAAATATCTCCATTCTGGTTTTATTTTTGGTTGGTTTTTTTTTTTTGTTACTAAGAAATTCTGAGCAATGTAATACAAGATTTTACCCTCAATTCTGTTAATTATAAAATGGGAAGATGGATAATTTTGTACCAGACACTATAGTAATGAGCCTGCCTAAGAACATTAAACTCACCAGATACTGGTCATCAAAGCACATGACAACAGAATGTCCTTTGGGAAGAGAATTCAGATAGATGCAGCATGGAGTTAATGAAAACGGGAACGAGATGGGAATGTGCATGCTGGGAAGATGAAAGAAATATTTCATATTCTCCCCAAAGAACTATTTTCCCTTATTATTCATTTGCACTTCTGATTAGTAGCCAATTAACCTTATTTTCACAGTTTTCTACTCTCACTGTACAATAAATAAGTCTTGCTCAATATAAGTTTGTGGTGAATGCATGCCTCCTACCTTATTATTTTCTCATTTGTTACTCCAAACTAAGGTAAAAACAAAACAAAATGAATAAACAATAAAAACTCAAACAAATAAAAACTTTAAAAAGGAAGACTTTAAGACAAAATTACAACCAACCTTTAATATGCAGAGCAATCCAGACTACTGGCTGCCTGGGAAATATAAATCTTTGAAGAGCTGAATGCTAGTGCATTCTGTATGTGGTTTATGCTGTTGCTGATTCAGTCGACCACTATATCTTTAAAATCTTTATCTTTTTTTATTGATGCTAAAATATATATTTCTTTTTAAGGTCAGTTACAGGTATTTTTACCATTTACGACTCTTGGCAAATTTAGGTATTTCTGCAATTAGAATTGTTGTTGAGATAGTTGATTTGAAACTCATTATTTACAGCTGTAGGGCATAATCTGAGTAAAACCGTACGGAAAAAAATATTATTATAATGGGGAATTTGAATCTATGATGAGATATAATGATTAACGGGTCCTTTCAGTGCTTGTGTAGCAAACTGTATTTCTTTTTCTAGCTTTTGGGAGAGCACAGTACTAATTTACCTATTCTTTTGTGAAAAAAAAAAAAAATATATATATAATCAAATAACACCTCTTCACTGTCCCTTATTATTGAATAAAGATGAATTTGAGAGCAGGGGATGTTTTCCCCTTGCCCTCTAGACTGCATTGTGCTAAGAAATATCTACAATTACAGATTACCTAAACCTCCTGTAACTAAAGTTAATTATAACTACTTTATTTGCAACTGTGAAATGCATCTGCACTGAAAACATAACATCTATAGAGAGAGTGCAATGTTGTCCAGGCCATATCAAAGTTATTTTGTATCTATTTGTATTTCTCTGATGTGAATGACAAATAGGTTAGCTGCACTGCTTATCTTACTAATGTGGACTCTCTTTTTCAGTCAAGCTAATTTAAGAACAGTTGTCTGACAATGCCTTTTGGGATGAGCATGAATTGGCTTTCCAGGGATGTACCATGCTCTACAAACTCTTCTGGCATTATCCTATATTTAATATTCTATTAAATATTCTATTCCAGATACTTCTTTCCCCTTCAGTAGCATTGATATCAGGACAAGAAAGAAGTGGTAATGACTTAAAAGTTAAAATTTACATAATACATTTTCTAGTTCTTTACTTAGAGTGATCTTCTGTGTGACTGAAAACTGGATAAGGAAAAAATCCTGAAATTAGATTTGTTTTCCTGTTCCCAAGTGTTATGATTGTACTTCATTCCAGCCTGTCAGTCTTCATTTGCAACTTATATTTGTGCCACAGAGAACTTCAGCGAAGTTGCTGCTAAAAATTGTAATAATGCAGCCTGTTCTGATATTGTTCTCTGGTAGTCCCATTTTTATGCTCCCCTAAGGAGAATCAGGGATTCTCCTATAACTGTAACTAAATGTGCAGGAAAGAGACAAGACAATCTCTAAACCCCTTTTCTTCCCTGCTGAGGTCCCACCAGCAAAAAAGAACCCTATCTACTATTTGCTATAGACTTAATATGAAAAGTATTCTTCCTCTTCCCCTGTAAATTGCCATCCCTTTAGTGCTCACTTTAATTTACTGTTCCCTGAACTTTTGCTTCTATCTTCTTTCCCACAGTTTTAGCTTTCACTGGCCTTCTGACTGCTATGCTATAGTTAGCAGAATCTGCAGCTGCTGTAAGCAATCCTCCCTGAGCTCTGTTTTCTTACTTTATATGGAAGAACAAGTCAGCATTAGAAGATAAAAGAGGACAGAGAAAAGTGGCAAGGATGACAACTGTTAGGGATAAAAGTAGTAGAGAAAAAGACAGAGAAAGAGGTATAAGATGAAGACACAAAAGAAGAGGTAGCAATTTGTGATTGAGCTGAATGAGAGAGTAAGAGAACATTTTATTTGCCAGTATTTCTCAGCATTTTACAGAGTAGAAGTTTCAGTCAGGTGAACAGGATGACACATATGGGATGAAGGAAAAATACAAAAGATAATTCAAACTCATTGGTCTTGATTTACACCTTGGCCATGATCATATTAGACATAGGATAAAACTTAGGACTACACCAGCAAAAAGTTTAGAAACATGATCTTTGTTGTTTGTGAAAATCACTTTACCATCTTGTATATAGGATTTTTCTAACAATCCTTTCTTCCCATAAACTGCAACCATTTTTTTTGTTATTTTTTTTTCACACTGTCAGTGTGAAGCTGCTAAGTAAATCCTGGAGAAAGTGAGTTAATGGTTACAGAACCAGGCTAAGTGCCTGATATTTTGTTATCTATTTTCCACTGTCAGTCACCATATGGATGTCACCTCATGTTCTCCACATATACAACTCAATTAATTTAATCAAATAATAAGATAGAAAAATAAGAATTATTTACTACAAAATAGAATTGTTGTTTCTTCCCTCAGGTTTTTAAAGCCATGCCTTAGTTTTCAATAAAAGTATTCTTTTTCCAGACGCATAGAACAAAGAAAAATCTTCCCCATTAAAAAAAAAAAAAAAGCACCACAAGATACAGGTGTTAAATGCACATTTTAGAAATTAATCTTGAATTTTAAATGCTTTGTTTTAAATCCCTTTACTTACACATGATATTTTCTTGGACATGTTAACACCCCTAAGATCTTGGTTTATGTTTCTTTTTCCATTATCTAGGTATTTCTAGTTGCAAAGGTATATGAGAAGCTGCCTATAAAGTACTCTGCAGAACTAGTTCAAAGCTGCCAATGCTCTTTTTTTTTCCGTTGAAGCTTTCCTCTGTTTTCAAATATAGTCAGAGTAGCTGTAATCCTGAAGCTCAGGGTATTCCCCTTTACAGTTCTGCCAGTCTGTTGATGGCATTGCCAGTGTATATACCACAAAAGTGCTATTGTTAGTCTTCAGCACTTTTTGCCTGAAATGTATCAGCAAAATCTTATTTTATGCATAGGTAGATGTCAATTAGCGTATGTAACAATACATTAGATTTGGTCTAATGATTGCATACTGTATACATGGGCCCAAGTGACAGTGTTCACATAAACAAAGCAAAATGGGATGTCAAAGTTGAGTATTTTCTTACTTTGACATTTTGGAGTTACACAGAGCTTTCTAAATCCAGAATGGCTATGAGATTATTGGAAAAATAAATCCAGGAGCAAAAATTAGGTTCACACAAGAATGATTTGTGAATCTAATCTCAAGCAGACCATTTGTCCCCACTCATGTCCCCAGTCTCTGAAATACTGATTCTAGCTGCAGTCAGGGTGGTGTAGGAATGGGCTGTGATTTTAACAGCTGTTTCCACTGAATTGAATTAAATTAAATCATCAGCAGGACAGCCATTCTTTTGTCCACATTTTCATAGTATTTTATAATTCAGTGAGATAGTTTTTGTCAGTACTGATAGGAAAACCAAGTGGTAACCTGGCTTTCATATCTATTTTCTAGGGAAAAATGGACAGAAAAAATGTGCTAGACTATAGTAAGAGGTATTCAGAGTCTTAAAAGTATGTTCCTTAGTAGATCTGGTAGCACATAACTATTTATTTCCCTTTTAAATTCTGTAGCAGATTTCTGTATTATATTAACTTTCATACAACATAGGTATAAATGCAGCATAATTTTAGAAGATATGGGCATAATTTTTAAAAGTTAAAGAATGCAAAATGCCATGTAGATCAATTGCTGAGCTGCAGTTTCCCAATTGTTCACCAGTCATTCACTGTAGTCTCCAGATTATGAAAAACGTCACTTATTGTCATATGAAGCTGTCTACAGAGTACCAAAATAAACTAAATAGTTTATGGGCAGTTTTAGAATGTTAGCCAGAAAAATGAAGCCAGAAAAATCCTGGCCCAAAATATATACACAGGCTTTTTTCAGGGCAAACCCTGAAAAACTTTCCTAAAGACTCGACTGGGCACAGTATGGATATTGTAGCTCTGCTCAAATGTCCATTGAGAGCTTCTCCACTTCATGGAGGATATTTCTGCATTAGTCTAGGCTTTTTCTTGTATCAGGAGCCCAACTTTTGGTTAGTCTTAAAGTATGATATGATTACCTAATAAGCAGGGCTCTTTTTTCCTAGGACTGTTATGAATTTTATCCTTTGCAGTTTGCTATTTATCTGCCCAGTTACAATTTTTCTGTGGGGACGTACTTACTCCATAAAACCCCCTAAATGTTATCCCTTTAATGTTTCAGACTTGTTATTACTGTTTATGGCAACATATTATTGTATACACCAGAGTCCAACTGAAAACAAATACACTACTTTTGCTTTGGACTAACAGACCATTTATCTTATACTACAGCATTGTCTATTTTTCCTGGGAGGAATTAGTATAAGAATACACGAAAAAACAAGTACTGCTAAGTCCTTTTTATCTGTACTGTTTAGATGCAGAGCTGATTGATTGCATTTCTTGCATGTTTCCCATTCACATTATCTTTGTTTGTTACAGCCATTCCATTATATTTATTCCCTGTTTTATTTTATATATTTTTTTGCCAGATTTTTCAATTTGAATTTCACGTCTTTTTGGAAGAGGTCCCATTTTGGTTTTATTGATATTTTGCTTTTCCAATCATTTCAATAGGCTTGTCCAACCTTGCTAGGCTTCCCCTTGGACACTATTTTTATTTCTTTTGAATGTTTTATCAAAGACACGGTTATTCATCTGAAATAGCAAAACTGATTTTTCAGTTATGGATCAGAAATCTCCTAAAATGTTATCTTTTTTATCCTGTGGACTCAACAAATATAAGAGGCTTTGGATTTTACATAAAGCACAGGCCTCATCAATATTTAATATACACTTTCTTAACCAGGTTTCTTTATCCGAAAACTTTTAAATAACTCTTTAGACCCAACCTGTTTGAAAGAGATCTTTTCTGTGTAATGAGCTACTATTAACTATCCTTGCATAACCGAGGAGCTTGCTGCTGCTGTGAAAATTCTGCCTACAAAGTTAAGATAATAAAAGACTCATTTTATTTCTGACAAGACAGCTGTAGTGTTAAATTGATTTAAAAAATCAAAGGCATTTTTCTAGGGCTAGATAGTGGATGAGGAAGTGGACATAGCTCAAGATAAAGTTGAGGATGACAATAAGCTTCAATATTCATAATTTTCAAACTCTCCAGTGCTCGTCTTCATGAATCCCCCTCACATCTTCCTCACATTTTTGTTGAAGTCCTATGTTAGAATTATTTTTTTTCGCTTTTGTTTTTTTGTTTTTTCCTTATTCTTTTGATTTCTTTTTTAGCCCCTTATGTGGTAGATGTTCAGTTTCTGAGCTCCTGTCCTTCATCACCACTCCTCTCTGTTCCAGGTTTCAACCAAGGTGCTTGCTGTCACAATGAAATAAAGGGCAACCTTGATCCACAATAAAAGACTTAACTAGCAAAATTTGCTTTTCTTGGCTTGTTTTTCACTTTTGTGATCTTAGTTTTTACACCCCTTTCCTACTGTTTAAGGAAATGACTATTCCTTAATAATATAGGAATATGACCAAACTAAAGCCAATTCTTATTGACTACTAAAAAAAGAGTGCTTTATGATTGACATAGGGAATTCTCACTGGAACACTAGTATGCCCTAAAAACAATCTGATTTTAAATAATAACCTTATGTGTAAAGCAGCAATAATCTGTTAACAAAGAAAGAAGATATGCTACTTTCCTTCTTGCTAGCTAGAGATAAGACAACTTCACTGGTTTTTTTTTTAAAATAGCCTTCCAACTTTCAAAAATATTTTGGAAGACATAAATGTTTGAAAATGTACAGAGAAGAGGGATCTCTGTAGGGGGGAAAAAAAAGAAAATTATAAAAAGGAAAAGAAAAAAAACAGGTTATCTACACTCAGATATCTAGCAGATAGCATTGTGTAAACATGTGAAATTCTGTTGTTCCCCTCTTCCTCAGTTCATTATATGTGATTTTTTAATATCTTAGGCAGTTATTTCTATCAATAAAAATGCAAGAAACTGCCATTTTTAAACAATTTGTAGACTATTCTTCTATGTCAAAAATACATTTGGTTACGTACTACAATGAGAATTTGTGAGTTTTGCTTGTTAGAGCTCATATAGTGGCTATTAAGGGCACAGTAGAGCGCTGTATTGTACAGTCTGCAAAATCTCCTAAATGCCATATCTTGCCACTGCAAGAAGGCTTAGGCCAGATTTTTAATAGACCAGTTGTGACAGTGTATATGCATCTAAGGACAATGCACATGCAGAAGAAGCTAATTAACATCAAACACTAATTAGTCCCTCAGTATTTAGCAATGAAGCATCAGCAGCTGTCTTAGATGCCATATGCTAATTAGCATTAATAAACTTCAGAAATAATTGTCTCCATTGTTCTGTGTCATAATACTCCCTCTAATTATACTTTGGAGAGCATTGCCTATAAATGGTAGCAAGCATTACATTGCATTGCTTGAAGTTTAATGAGCAATTTATGGCAACTTTTGGCAATTAAAAAAGAATCTATATTAGAAAAAAAAGAATAATACCAATTTTATAAGTCTATAATTAACATGTTGGCTTGTACCTGTGTTCAGAAATTTTGTGAGATGGGAAGGAGATACATTTTTTTGTTATGTATACTATAGTGTGTGCAGCAAAAGAATAAAAAAGTGATGTTTTAGTGTAATAGAACTGATTCACTGTCTCTGCATGCAAATGTTCCAAAGAAACGGTTTTATATCTCACACAAAATGGTGTGAGCTATCATACTGGAGTGTTTATGCTCAGCTCTTGGATTTTATGGCCGTTCAGAATTCCATTTGTCTAATGGTGAGGAAATAAGAAAAATATTATTTTTTGTTTACTCTAATTGATATGCATTATCCACTATGGATATTTTTCCACATTTTTCCACAGATTTATGTTTTCTTTGCAGCATTGAAGAACTCTGTGATTTATGGCTTTTTTGATGTGCTTTTTGTTTGTTTGCTTTGTTTTGTTTTGCAAATCCAGCAAAAATCCACAGGAAACACAAATTTGATATTAAGCCTGTGACATAAAACCTTAGACCACCTGAGACCCTGGAGGTCCATTTAGACTTGCCTGAAAACTTGTGACAAACATTGCTAAAGATATCCAGCACTACATTACAGGCAGTGCAATCTTCCATAAAATGATCCTTCTACACATGTATTGCTCAGTGTCTATATTGCCTGGTTTAAAGTATGTCAATAAAGCTAAGTAGTTCAAATATAGCAAGCATATGCAATATTTGAGCACACCTCGTACCAAGGAGTCCCACCAGGGTGAACATAAAAAAGCAGGAAAGGGCACATAGCATAGAAAGCCTAGTGAGGACAAAGAGGAACCAAGCTGAGAAACAGATCTAAAAAAGGGGCCTGAATCCTATAGAAAAACACCAGACAAAGCTCAGCCTAGAAGATTTAATTCCCAAGATGGGTCAAAATCCACACAGGGCAACTTAGACACATGTTCTGACTGTGCTTTACCAGAAGTGCTAACAAATGTCTTTGGAGTTGTGCTTAAGTTTCAGTTACCTTTATTTGTGTGCCTATTATGTCTTCAAACAAATGAGCAAAGACCCTAATGTGAAGCTTCCTTAGCTATTTGTTTTCTTCTTCTCCTCTTTTTCTTTTGTATTTACAAGTCTCCTAACACCTCAACTATAAGAATGGAAACTACTGAAATAAATCAACAAACAGACAAATATGTGCATGCGGAAAGAGAGAAAAAATATTTTACTGAAAAATTGCTGTAAATTCAATAGTACGACTGGTGTCTTGTCCTAGATTTACCATTAAGAGAGCAGTGGAGTGACATGGAGTTATCTTAAATTCTATGCATTTTGACTCATGGTAGATGTTATTATCCCTGAAGAGTCTAAATTTCGAGGGTTTAGTATCAGGTCCTTGGCACAAATAAGTGGGACTGTTAGTTTTCCTTTGCAGGAAGTCTTTAACAAATTCAGAAGGGAAAAATAAAACAAAAAGGAGGCAAACCAATAGTCAAATAGCCAAAGGAACTGAACACTGTTCCATTATTTCATAATTAGGCTGTTGCTAAAGGGACTTATCTTGACTGGAGACAGAAGCATCCTGAAGGGCTATACTGCAAGCAGAAAATGTTGCTGTTCCACTGTTTACTGATATGTTTTAAAAATTACACACCTTCATCCAGCAGCTTGTTAGGAATATCCAGGATGAGAGGAAAGCAGAGGGGTTACAGAAGCAGTTTAAAAAAAAAATAAATAGTGTAGCAATTGGTAAATCCATTAGTGTTTAACAGCCTGATCTGAAGTTGTAATCGCTCAAGACCGTGACAGAACTTTGTAAAAGATGATTTCCTCCAAGGAAAGGGATCATTAGCTCATAGAAATTACTAATGTTAAGAGGGGTTATTAGTCTATTATTTCTATCAGTGCAGAACCTAAGTATGAAGATTTCAACGATTGCATTAATGCCTATAAAACAAGTGAATTCAAGTTGAAAGAGTGCATATGCTTCGGATAAGTGCACATTCATATGAAAGCACACAATTTAACTTTTGCAGTAGTCATGGGTTTGAGGCACAAAATTCAGTTATAGGTTGTCCTTGGATTTGCAATTTATGATTAAGAACATCTACAAATTATATTAATAAACACATATGCCCTCCTCATGGAATTAATAGTAAGGTTGTTAATAATGCAGGAGGAGGACCAGAGTCTGGAACCGAGGTTTAACCCTGTAAACCAGATGTTTGTATTCCAGTTTACAATGATATTTGATTTCATATTTTTCTCCCATTTTAGAGAAAAAAGAAAGAGAAGAAAGAAAGAAAGAAAGAAAGAAAGAAAGAAAGAAAGAAAGAAAGAAAGAAAGAAAGAAAGAAGGAAGCCAGCCCATCCCCTTCAAAGCAAACTAAGGTCATAATTATTGCACATGCATACATAGTTACAATTTATTAATGTATTAACAGTATGTCCACAAAATTAAGTACATTGTGTATCTCTATTTGGGTTCAGAACATAAAACTGAAAAGATATCCCAACAAACACTTTTGTACATCTAAATTAGGAACAACTTTCTTCATATCTTAAGAGATTTTCTTTCTGTTTTGCTGTAGCTTTGAAATGTTAAAAATAAAACCTATCTTTCAGAAAATGTATAATTTATTCAGACCTGAAGGGTTTCTACTAGTAGTTAAAACTTCACCTTGGACTAACAGGGTGATTTGTGCATTTGTACTCAATCTTATTCTTTAACAAAAGTTTAATGCAATTGGTTTGGAGTTTTGGTTCCACAACAAACACTAGGGCTTTATCAAAGCTTTTAACTCGAAACATCTCTACATTTAGTGTTTATTAAGTTTTTATAACAGAAGTTAATGTATTATGTAGGTAGTTGATTTAGGTACAGCATAATTTTTCTCATTTTATATTAACAAGATTTTCTCCTCCTGACAAGTTGATGTTTCCTGTTACAGTACCATGTATCACAATGCAACATTTTTCTTGATTGTAAAGATATTAAAAATATAAAAGGATAATTCAGTGCTTCATTTCTCCCAGTATTAATATATACAAAATCTCATAATTACCAAGCTTCTGCATCTCAGTGCATGGACTTCTAAGCTGCCCTTTCTTCTATGTATCAGAAACCCATCTACTGTGGGCAAGGTGGTGGCACGTAACTATTCCCAACAGAACAGGGTGGAACCACACTGACTTCAAGGGGAGAACTAGAAGATATCCTAAATTCTTTAGATGTTTGGTGAGGGAGGACTATGAAAATAGAAATACACTTTAAAAAATTATGGCACATTTTGTAGGCCCCAGTTCAGTGATATGTTTGAGGAACTTGATTTAAAATATATAAAATTCCCCTGTCGGGAATTTTTTGGCATTTCTCTTCTTAGAACTACTTATGTACCTTGGTGGAATTTGTATAATCCCAGGTGCATTCTGGCTGTCTGAACATTACCTAAACAGTAATGCCACCTTCCTATTCAATATCCACAGGACAGATAAGCTCTAGACCCACATCTCTTTCTTTCTAGCTGTTCCTTGAAGTAGCTAATAAGAATTTCTTGCCTTGTCTTCATGGAAGCCAGTGCTTCTACATTTGTAAAGTAAAATAGTGGATATTTCCTCTACTGTAAGTATATCTACACTGTGACGGTTGCAGGAAAGAATGTAGAGTGGTCTAGTCAACTGAATGCCTACTAGTGGCCTCTGTGAGTGTGGTTCTGCACCATGTCTTCCAGTCTGGTTTCATCCAGAAAGAAAACAGCCTGTGCAATCCAAACAGATCCATAGTGTAAATCTAAGCAGGGGGACAATTGAGAGTTTTGGTTCAAAAAGACTAGTCTTGATCAAAATGAGAAATACAGTATAAATATACTCTAAGAGCCTGCAATACTGACCTGTTTTCTCTTGCTCTCTACTGAGTAACTATGATTTCTACCTAGAAATCAGAGCAGTTCACGTGTATGAAAAATTACAAAATATTTATTCTTCTGTATAATTTCCGGTAATCTTTATAAGATTTATTCCTAACCAGTGGGAACTTAGGACAGAGATATTTCATCTTCAAGAGACTTTCTGGATTTCACTTGTAAGTTTAAGTCCATATTGCAGAAATGTAATATATAGGGATGAACAGCCTCAATTGATTCTGAACATGCTCACTGTGACATAGGTAGTTTCATTATCCATCCTTTGTAGAATATTTTGGTAGCTTCTAACTTTCTTGTTTTTCCACAGTTATCAACTATTGCCAGAAGAAAGTCTCTTGAGCTGGTACTGTTGGGTCACTAGCAAAAGTTCCTTCAATACTTGATGACATTGAAAAAAATAAAAAATAAGAAAGCAAGGAAATTTCAGATCAAAATCAGACACTGACAGAGACAGCAAGACAAATGTTTGGAACAATGCCGTACCCAATCTTATGTCAGGTGAGGGACAATTAGAGTGAGAAATTTCTTCCATTCTGTATTCAGTCAAAAATTGAACAGTGAGGACCAGAACCTTCGGTTTTTTGCTGTTATTATGACAGTATTTATTTTTATACAAGAAACACATTCATTTTACGTGTATTTTAGCTAACCCAAATACATTTAAGAGACTTGTAGTCAAATTACAATTACTATATCAGCTTCCTTTAGTCTTTGCATAGTTTATTTTACCTATATAATTAAATTCAAGCACTTCAATTGACTAACAGAAATAGCAGATGGTTTTCACATATGGAAAAGGCAACTAATTTAGCATGTTCATTTTTATTAATTGCAGTGGATGTTCTCAGAAGCCAAGTATCTCTCCTACCAGGCACTGTACAAATGTGGCAGGCTTGAACTGATGCTGATTTAATCATATTCATTCAGGAAACTGGATTCAGGGTCATTGGCCTGTTTAGACTTTAAATACAGGTAAGTTTTATTGGAGTGCCAAACCCCAACACCTGTTTCTACTGCTGTTCAACTACCTACCTCCAAATTCAGATTCAGATTCAGAAAGCAACCCATTTTCAATCTCATGGCAATTTATGTTGAATAGGTGTCTGCATCAACCTCCTACACTGAGGTAAAATTCACCAACAATTTCTTGCACATGGCATACCCCGTCTAGATTCGGGTCAAACCACCACTCACCTCCACATGTTTTCTGTTGTGATTCACTTGCAGAAGTGTTCAATAGTTGAAATACCTTAACCCTCCAGATTTACATGTCTTACAGTTTTAAGCTTCCTTCTCAAGCTCTGCTTTCTCAGACTCCAAGAGTGGTCATATTTCAGCACTTCCAAGGGTCTCAGGATCTCACTTCCTCACTTCTCTGTTCTCCTTGTGCTTGTAGGTATCACTCTCTCATTTTGATAGATAGGATTCTTCAAGAACCCTAGAGCTGATTTCTTTTATAAAATGCCCAAATTCAGAACTGTGAAGGAAGCCTGGGATAGTTGGCTATTTCCTAGCCTTATACATCTGTTTTCCAAAGACTTACCAAATCATGAAAGAATTCCTATGGCCTTTAAATCTAACTCTTCCTATCTGATCTTACAGTTTAGTATAGTTACTATTCCTAAATATACCAGTCCAGAGTCCATGCATGTAACAGAACTGATAATCTGTTCCCATTTTCAGAGGACCTGCTGTTATTCACAGATCCTCATGCTATGCACGTGTCCATTTTCTCTATATCTGAGAGGGAGGACTGCGACGAGCGAGGGAAGCAAGCGGTCGACTCAATATGAGTGGTAAAGCAAGCTTCAACTTTATTACGGCGCAATCACACTTTTATACTGTTACAACTAATTGTGTCTGCTAGTTACTTGTTTACTTGCTAAATTCTAAGGATTACATTATCATACTCCTCCTACTTGCAGTTTGAGGCACAGGGTTCCTCCTTGTTCTCGGACCAGGTGTTTTTCCTCAAAGTCATTTATTTCTTATCTTCAAGGACAGGACGTCCTTGCCAGCCTTGCAGAACTTCTTTGTCAGGATGTTTTGCCATGTCTCTGAGGCCTACTCTGGCTAACTCATGACAACTGAGCCTCACATAAGTTTTCCAGTGAACTGTGCCCAAGATCCTGCAACCATTCCCCAACAGAGGACCATGTCTGGCATGGTTGCTCCAGCTTCTTCATAGGTCAGATTCCCTGCAACCCAGGAAAAAAAAATTTTGGAAAAGAAACTAAACTAAACTAAAATTGAAATCTTATTTGAAAGAAAAAAATGATTTTCTTGTTTAAAATCATAGAATGCTGATAACAGCAATTTGTCTGTACATCTTGAATAAAGAATATTATAAGCAAACAAAACATGCCTTTTTAAAGTTCCTTTAATCTCTTCCAGTTACATAGAATATCAGAGACAAACTGTCATATTCCATTTTGTTGATAAAAGGTCAGAGTGGAAAGCACTAATCGCCTGAAGAAACTCTCAGAGTAACTTAGATAAGTAGATAGATAGAGAGCTAACTATTTATTAGCTGAAAAGAACCACTGGTTCACAAACAGACACTCTCAAAGATTCTCAACGAGTACCATCTCCTGAGGATTTAGTGCTAGGACAGTTATGCTTCTATAGAATCATATATATACTTCTTAGTGGAAAACAGCGAAAAGACTTATTGCTATTTCACTAGAGAAGAAACAACCCAGTGTAAGCGGAGATTTTATAATTTATGTGAATTCTTTTCTATGGCAAATTTTCATCTATATTTTGCCCCTACTGAGCCAATCCTGGATCAGGAGTGATATCACCCCTAAAATAAAATCATTACTATAGCTAGCTCTGAAATGGAGGGGGGTATTTGGGTATTGTGTTCACATAGTATGTGCAACACACTAGCAGCAGCTACTTCTGGGAAGTTTTTCATGGTTTGTTTTGGGTTTTTTTTCTGTGTAAAACAAAGAAGTAGGAAGTTTTTGCAGAAGTAGAAATTACTGTGTGCTTCACAAAGCAATAATTAATAGATACTCTGTGTACATGGAGATACTAAAGGGAGCATAAAGTAAGAATAGGAGTAATAATAGTTTATTCTCACAGGTAATTCACTAAAGAATAGAATCTGCAATAAATCTCCAACCTTTCTGGCAGGGTGTCGTTACAGCAAGACATTACTTATACTGACATGATACACTCTTATGTCCACCTGATTGACTGCCAATGTGGCAGTAGCCACTAGAAGCAGAAATACTTGCACTTCACACATTCCTTGTAAACCACCAGAAATCTTCTTTTTTTAATATAAAAAAAAGGGAAGATTTTTGCTTCATTACTTAGGACTTAATGATATGGAATATTTTACAGTTTACTTACCTTAACAGATGATTCTTTTATTATACAGACTAGGATAAAGCAACTTTCACTTTGGCCCTTAATAAATGTTGTGGGAGATGTTATTTTTGCATGAGAGCAGAAAACCCCAAGGACTGAGTGATTTGCAGCTTTTTTATATGACTGTTTTTACAACTCAGACAGTTGTGGTATAGCTGACAAAGTAATCTGTGATCTAACAATTGAAAAGGAAAAATAATTTTAAAATTAATGGCCGATGGAGACAATTTAACCCTTTATAAGACTTCTATCAGAAACTATGAAATACATTGCAAAATTGCCTCCTCTACTTATAGTTCAGAAGTGCCACCATCAGTGCAGTAAATGAAAATAACGTGAAGGGAAATAAGAGCTCACTTTGGGCTGAAACATTAAAGCCACGCTCTTGCTTTAGATGTGGATATGTCAGTCATCTGACTGATTTTCTGGGATGGTCTGCAAGATATGTAAATTGAAAACAATGTCAAATGTAAAAGGAACATCAAAATAGCTGTGCTACACTTGAAGGCAGATAGAAACACAACACCTCCAGCTTTACACTAATAAAGTCTAAACTGCTTGTGTCTAAAAATAATGATCAGATTGTTCAACTGGCATTAATTATTGATAGAACATAACTTTCCATATATCCATACTTGAAAATATTGACTTTGAAGTCAATACTTCAAAGTATTCAAAGTACTTCAAGCCAAAGCACTGGAAGATGGGCAGAATGAAACTCGTAATAAATTGTGTACACATTAAATTCAAAGGTTAAAAAAGTCTGCTTACTTTACTCATATTCAGTTTTCCTTTTGCTTGTTAATTTATTGCAGATTTAATTTAATGTTTTTCACTTAGTAAAGCACCATTTTATTTCAACAAGGAGGTAAAAATCTGGTGTAAGAGTAATCAGTAGGTGTATTTTTTCAAGCTAAGTTCAAACTAAGATTGTAAGAAACGCAATGAAGAAAGACAGAACATAGATCTAGTAACTGGAACACAATATATCTTTATTGAAAATGAGTTGGAGAGAGGATAGATACTACAATAATAACACTCTGGGTGAGAAGGATTGTTGCAGAGGATATTTGTCTTTATTTAAAATAGCTTCCATGCATTAATAACAATTGTTTTTCTTCATAATCATAGCAAGAAATCAGCTGAAATGTCACGATCAGCCTTGAACACTATAATGACATATTTTAGTGAACTTCATTCTCTGTTTTAATAGATGTTTCTTATATTCCTGAAAAAACAAAGTTTAGAAGAGCCTAGTTTTCACTTCAGGTTACCTTTTGTTGTTGTTATTGTTGCTTTTATTGTGGTTTTCTGATGTTTTTCCCTTTTGGTTAATCCTTTTATTGACAGTCAAAACCAGTGATGTTTTCCACTCTTTACTCCCTAAATTACTGCATTAGTCCACTTCTCGATGTTGTGATGCACACTCCTCAATATAGTTATCATTACAGTTATGAGCTCAGTCCCAGGCATCTGTTTTTGTTACTCTATCAAATTCTCTACATATCACAACCCCTGTCTGATTTTCCGAAACAACGTTTTGCTGTTAACTCCTCCAGTCTTTGAAGTTCTCAGTATTTCTGCTCATGCTGCTGCAGTTTCATGTTGCTTTTTTCAAAAAAGCCAAATGAACCGGTTTAGACAATCCTGAAATTTTTTTTAAACCTTTTTCACAGCCAGGTGCCTCTCATCTTTATATCACATAAGGTCTATTATTTACTCTATTCTCTCAAAAATGATGAAACAACTGTTTCCCAGGGAAAAACTGAAAGATCTACATCAATCCAAGTTAGGATAGTCACAGAGTGAGACTAAGTGACTAAGTAATTGGTGAATTTTTCCTCTGGGTAGTCAGGGAAACTTCAGGTTCACCTAAAAATGGAAAAATTATCATCTCCAAATATATATTGCATACATTTTTGCACGTTTCGTTTCTGGAGGGAATCAGCAACAAACATCACTTATTCATATATAAGAATGACACGTGCCAAGCATGATTAAACACCAAGTTGAAAATACTTAGTTACTGAATTTACTTTGATATCCATGGGATTTAGAGAGTTATATATATTGTAAATTCCCAAGTAAAGAGGACTACTGTGATGTTAAGACTGCTTTGTTATGTCAGCAGTGTCACAAATAAAAAGTTTCCTGTGCAATTTGTAGCAGAAGGCCTACCTGTAGACTATCTGTAGCAACAGAACCACAAGAAAAGATTTCAGTGGTTCTCAAGTAACATCTTGCAAGGAGTACAGGCTGGATTACATTGAAAAGGTGATGCAATAATCTAGAAAGTTGAGTGAGAGAGAGGTTGCTTGAAATGACGGAATCAAAAACCATTAAACTGACTGGAATAGTACTATATTCTCACTGTCAGCTGTCTTAATACATGTTTCAAAACATCTTGACAACATGAAATGCATTGAAAAGCTATTTCTTTAGTTAACCTTGACAACATGAAATGCATTGAAAAGCTATTTCTTTAGTTAACCATAAAACTTCTGATGCAAAATATTCTATCCTTCTACCAATAAAGAATGTATCTCATTTTATCTGCATAATTACTGATAAAATCAGTCACAACTGACCCTTTAGTGTTTTTGTAATGCCTACTGATGTCGCTGCCACCTGGAAAATGTGATTTCTGGGACTGTAGAGGAGTAGAAGCTGGCAGAATGAGACAGCTCTTTGCTAAGGGATGCTTATTAGAGATGAACAAACTCTTGACCTTTGATGAATTTGCACAGAAACAGACGTGCCTGAAGCCTATTGCGGAAGGGGCCATAGATATGATGGCTACTCGAAGTTTGTGAAAGACCAACACGAACAAAAGGCTTCTGTAGTGGTTTTGACATTCTTGTTTGAGGTTGAATGGATAAATGAAGAGATGGGCCATCTTCATCATGGGGATCAGAATATCTATCGACCTGTCAGAATAGCTTGGGCACTTCACAGCTATACCAGTGAAAGGCAAAGCAAATTCACATTTATTTTACTAATAGCGTATGAGCAAGTGTTGGAAAAAACAAAATGAAATTGTTTCTATGTTATCTGGACATTTACACTGATGGACAAAAATGGAACATTTTTCAGCAGGATTAAAAAGATTGGTAATGTGAGAGACAGACATTTTCGAAATTAGAAGGAGCAGTTGTAGGAAAGAGATGCTAGCTGACTGTTAGGGAGCGCTGCATAAACTTCCTCAGATTCTCATGCTCTAAGGCAGCCAGTTTAACTCAGCATGGGCTGCGCCAGACAGGGTGGTCCATGGGACTGTCTGAAAGAAACTGTAGTAGGATCCAGTTCAGGCACTTAGCACAACTTGCTGGCCTTACCTTTCCATACTTTGCCTATGAGTTTCAAAGCTGATGTCTTATTCTCCATTTATTCCCCTTGTCTGTATTTAATATTTGGTCAAAATAGACAAGAATAATGTTGCTATCCATAATTTTATAATGGAGATGCATTATAAATGGGGATTGTGAAGATGAGACAGCTGATGAGCCTAAAAAGGGATTTACAACTGCATTAGTAGAATGTACAGTGGATTAAAGCTTTAAAACTAGGTCTAAATTACAATATTATAGTCTACTATAACTACAAACATCAATGAGATATAACTGCATTGCCAAAACCTATCTAATAATAGCAATATTCTTTCAGTCTAGGTTTTTATTGCTTAGTGCACAAAGATATGAATTTTAAGGGATACTGTCTCATTTTCACCAATTCAGAACACAATACAGATATTGCTGTCATTGGCAGGTATGTCCAATTATCTTTTTTAATCTCATTTGCCTTCCTGAATTTGTCCTGATTCTAAAAACACAACTTCAGTCATTGCACTATAATCAACACAAGCATTTGTGCTTTTGAGGGGATAATCTAAGTCATAAATTTACCTTTTCAATTGTATCAACTCAGTTTTCAGAATATAAGGGCTTTCAATGAAAAAAGTAGAATTCAGTACCTGAGTTTCTCTTATACAGATTTCTCTAGTACAGATATTATAGGGTTTTTTTATTTATTTATTTTTTAAGATATAACACCTTAGGCATCAGTGCAACTCGTGATTTGATAGTGAGATGAATCATTTGTCTAGAGCAAGATCTCACAAGTAAAAATAACAAATATATTACTTCTTTCCATTTTTGAAAGATTGGTATAATGAAATTTGACTACAGTGCTACTTTACATAAAAATATTCGCCTAATATTCCTTATTTTCATAGCAGTACAGGTTTATTTTCTTTTATTTTCCTTGCGTTAAGAATAAATTCTAATTTCCTTTCTGAGAATTACTACAGTAAGCCAGACTCAATTTACAAAATGAAACCCTGGGGCCTGGTGGACACTGACAGTGATACAATAAACAGTTCTGCTCTGTTACAGTATTTTGCTTGAAGCCAGAAAACAGCTTCAAGTTTAGAAATTTCAGAATAAAAGCTAACAAGGAAACACAGAATGCTAAAGTGTTTAATAAAGATTTATTCTTTTTTTTTCTTTAGGAACCATTGCAAATAAAGGGGAGACTAAAACAAAGAAGTATTGCCTATAAAATGGCAGACAAATTATGATTAAAAACATAAATAATTTATAACAAAATGTCTGAAAGCTTTTTCTGAGGTGTTTTGCTTTGTTTCTTTTATGTTCTGACATGGCAGATTACACTTTAATTATTACAACCTACGTTACAGCCCATTGCATGGCACAGATTCCTCAGCCATGGTTCTTACATGACCTACACTTGACCTGTTTATCTACATGACTGCAGAGGGATGCTAGACTATAATTCATTTTTGCACTAATATGACAACTATTCAAGCTATTAGGCAGTTCAAATTCTTAAATGCTAGTGAAGTTTTGGCCTTTGTACTCAGTTAGAGCAAGGTACACATTTTCTAAATGCCTCATATTGTCCTAGGTACTGTATTAGGACATTTTTATGAATGAAGATGGTCTAGTGTCAGAAGCAAAGCCATCTCTGTGTTTTGCACCGATATGGCCTAGTCTTATTACAATGTAGGTCATAAAGAAATTAAAACTCTATAAAAGAGTTTTGTTTCTTCACCAGCCACAAGAAACACACTAAGATGTCTCTAGACGAGCTGGGAATAAAGTTTTCAGAGAAATTAGATTGATTCTGAATGAGCAGTAAAGCAAGCGGAGATCTCCAGCAAGGGTTATCTTTTTCATTCATATTTCTCTTTCTTCTTTCTTTCCTTCTTTGACTCCACTAATTCTTTGAAAGACTGAAGTCTTCCCATAGTTCTGAAAGAGTTATTAGAAAAACTAAATTTGTTGACATCTATACTGATTAGATATACTATAACAGCAAACACACTGAAAAAGTTTAAGCAAAACAAAAGTTCCCCAGAGGCTATGTGGTACTGAGATATGAAAAGAGGTATAAAGGGAGGCAATGAAATAAATACTAATGTTATAGTTCTGGCAGTTGTTGCATTAACATTATCTTTCTCTCTGCCGTTTAAAAGCAACAGATTGCAGCAGGATGATTTCTTTTAAATAAACAATCTTTCTTAAATTTTTCTATAGAGTGATATTTCTCTGCTGATCTTCATGCCCCTCCTGGTAGATGCAGCTGGCTGATCTGTTCATGCTAACTTTTCTAAAGACTTTTTCTTGTCAGCTTTGATGTAATGAACAGTTGTTGAAGCATCAATTAGCTTAGTAATGGAACTTGCTGATAGGTCATTTGTTAATGACAAACCACCTGTGCTAAGCCTTCTAGAGCAGGAAGGTGTGGAAGCAAATCTACCCTGCATATATTCATATATCCTAAGTATCATGTAATTTGTGTGTGCATGTGCCTGCCACATATTATGTCAGCCATGATGCCTTGAATTAAGGAGACAGCAGCATGGTAACATACTATGGTTTGAAATTCTATTATTCATAATCATTATTCATACTCATTGACCCTGGTAACTACCAACCAGTCAGCCTCACCTCTGAACCCAGTAAGATCTACAGATCCTCCTGGAAATATCTTAACACATACCTTAAAACATATGGAAGACAGGAAGGTGATTAGGGACAGCCAATGCAGCTTCACCAGGTGAAGATCGTGCCTGATTAATCTAGTGGCCTTCTGCAATGGGGTGACTGTATCAATGAACAAGGGAAGAGCTAAGAGCTACAGATGTCATTTACTTGGACTTGTGAAGTCTCCTCCTCTGGAGGTATTCCAGCTTCTGGAGAGACTCTGGATACATTCCTCTCCAACCTGCTCTAGCTGAACATGCTTTGGCAGGCAGTTGGACTAGATGATTTCTGAAGGTCCCTTCCAACTTCAACTATTCTGTGATTCTCTAAGGACTTTGATACAGCCCTCCACAACATTCTTGCCACTGAATTGGAGAGATATGGGTATGATGGACAGATTGTGGATATGGAATTGGTTGGATGGCTGCGTCCAGTCAATGGCTCAATGTCTAAGTGGAATCCTGTGATGAGCAGTGTCCCTCAAGAGTCTGCACTCAATCATTAGCTCAAAACCTGACTCTTATTTTTCTGTAAAGCCCACCTAAGAAACTCTTTCTTGGTATAGACTTCCTGCACTAGACAATTTTTAACTCCACAGTGATGTATTTGTGCGGCTGTAAATTAAAGGCATAAATGAGTGAGGTATAAAAAAAGACTTCATATGTTCCTTTAGAAGAAAAGTTAGAGGGTAAAGCCTATAGTGTTCTAAATAAGTGATTACATATAACAAAACAATATTGCATCTAACAGCAAAAAAGATCAAGTCCTTCCATCCCTCATTTTCACTGCTTGCATAGCATGGACAGTGCAAGTTCAGATTTTTCTGCATCTGCTAATATAAACATGTCATTGCATTGCAATGGGAGCAAATAAATGTGTCCGTTGTAGCCACTATGAAAAATAAACGCAGCAAGAAAATCAGCAGGCAAGTACCTTCCATGTTACTTTATCAGCTGATCAGCAGGAGGTACTGGTTCCTTCAGCAGCTGTCACTTCCCTTGCTCATCTACTTATACCACTCATCACGCAGAGGAGCCAAGGTCAGGCCACATAACCGCATCACCTTCACAATACCAACATGGCTGAGCTTTCCCAGCCAAGTGAATAGCTGAAAGAAAGATAGATGCTTTCAAACTGACCTTCCCATTCCACAATACTCTGAACAGCTGCTAAGCCACCTGGTCTGCCACAAAATTATATCTTATTTAATTCTGATCCAGCAGAACATTGTATAGCATTACTATTTCTGACTGAAGGAAATAAAAAAAAATTCACATTGTTAGACCTTGCATAAAACCTGTTTTCAGTAAATGATGTAGCGCTACTAAGAGAGTTCACAGAATCATAGAATCATAGAATGGTTAGAGTTGGAAGGGACCTTAAAGATCATCAAGTTCCAACCCCCCTGCCATGGGCAGGAACACTTCCACTAGAGCAGGTTGTTCAAAGCCCTGTCCAGCCTGGCCTTAAACCACTCCAGGGATAGGGCATCCACAGCTTCTCTGGGCAATCTGTTCCAGTGCCTCACCACTCTCACAGTAAAGAATTTTATTCTAATACCTAATCTAAATCTCTCCTTTTCCAACTTAAAACCGTTACCCCTTGTCCTGTCATTACACTTCCTGACAGAGTCCCTCTCCAGCTCTTCTGTAGGCTCCCTTCAGATACTAGAAGGTCTCCCCGGAGCCTTCTCTTCTCCAGGCTGAACAACCCCAGCTGTCTCAGTCTGTCTTCACAGGGGACGTGCTCCATCCCTCTGATCATCTTCAGAGTTACAAGAGATTAATAAACTCCACTAACTAGGTAGCTGTTTTTAGGAAAAGCATTCAATGTACAAGTATGTGGCAAAGTTTGAACAGAAGTTGGAGACCATAAGGATTCTTTTGTGATGGTTTCAGAACACAGAACCCTGAATACTGAGTCATCTGTTCTCTCGGTATTTAGCCATTTGTCAGAGACATAGTATATTAGGTTTGCATCATAAGGTTTTGGTAGCAGGGTGGCTACAGGAGTGGCTTCTGTGAGAAGCTGCTAGAAGCTTCTCCTATGTCCAATAGAGCTAATGCCAGCTGGTTCAAGATAGACACACCACTGGCCAAGGCAGTGGTAGCACCTCCATGATAACATATTTAAGAAGGAGATAAAAAAACAACCCTGTTCAACAGCAATTACAGCCAGAGAGAGGACTGAGAATATGTGAAAGCAGCAATTCTGCAGACACCAAGGTCAGTGAAGGAGGAGGGGGAAAGGGTGCTCCAGGCACTGGAGCAGAGATTCCCCTGCAGCCCATGGTGAAGACTGTGGTGAGGCAGGCTGTCCCCCTGCAGCCCATAGAGTTTAAGAGTGGAGCACATATCCACCTGGAGCACATAGCCACCTCCAGCCCATGGAGGACCCTATACCAGAGCAGGTAGATGCCCAAAGGAAGCTGTGACCCTGTTGGAAGCTCACACTGGAGAAGCTCCTGGCAGGACTTGTGGCTCTGTGGACAGAACAGGTTTACTGGCAAGACTTGTGACCTCATTGAAGGGACACATGCTGGAGCAGTTTGTGAAGAACTGCAGCCTGTGGGAAGATCTCACAGGAGATTGGAGAAGTTCATGGAGAACTGTCTCCTGAGGGACGGATCCCCCATTGGATCAGGCAAAGAGCGTGAGAAGTCCTCCTGAGGAGGAAGGAGTGGCAGAGGCAACATGTGGTGAACTGAACACAGCCTCTATTCCCCATCTCCCTGCAGCATGAGGGGGAAGAGGTAGAAAATCAGGAGTGAAGATGAAGGCAGAAAGAAGGGGGGGCGGGGGGGAAAGGTGTTTTTAAGATTTGGTTTTATTCCTCATTATTCTACTTTGATTTTACTGGTAATAAAATAATTTTCCCCAAGTAAAGTCTATTTTGCCCATGGAGTTAATTGCTGAGTGATCTCTCCCTGTCCTTATCTTGACCCACAAGACTTTAAGTATATTTTCTCCCCCCTGTTCAGCTGAGGAAGGGAGCAACAGAGTATGATCGGCACCTGGCATCTAGCCAGGGTCCACAGATAACAAAGACTGAGGAAACTGAAGAGAAAGTGGAGAAAAGTATCATACATAGCCATGGAAGGGGTGCTGATGTTAGAACCTCCGTACACTCCCCGCACCTCCCCCCCCCCCCTCCAAAAAAAAAAAAAAGTTTTGTAAAAAAAAGCCAGGATTTTAGCAAACACACCTGGAAGACTTGGAAATACAACTTGCACATTTTCAACTAATGAATCTTTCTGCAGGTTCATCACTAACAGGAAGGTTGCAATAGACTTATTGATATAAAAGGTATATTCAAATATCAATAAGACAGCATCATCAACACCAAATGTACTCTTTGCACTCACATCCTCCAGGTGATATGGTGACTTTTGAGAAGTTCCAGCAACTGAAGGCTGCTTTATGAAAGACTTGTTAAAGGGTCTGTTCCATCCTGATTTGTCATGAGAAACAGCATAGGAAAACCTAACAAAATGAAGAATGATATGTTACTCAGAAAAGAAGATGATCCTGCCAAGCTATTAACCATAGCATACAGGTGCTTGTGTTTTTTTCAAGTACCAGACCCAGATGGCTAGGTTATAGCAACCTGTTTGTAAAAAGGATTTGGGGAAAGATCCACAGAATTGAGCACCTGAAGCCTCATCTCTGTATTTGCATTCTGAAGAAATTGGACAGAGAATAGAATTGCTGACCAACTGAATGAATATGCTTTTTTGAGGAAGAGTCAACATGTTTTTTCTTAAGAAAACTATTTCCCATAAAACTAATGGACTTTTTTTTAAAAAAAAAAAAGGAATTAAGAATTCTCTGGAGAAGAGCAACATTGCAGAGGTCCTTAAAGAAATTAAGTTGCAGTGAATATATGAACTCATTGGTCATTGGTTAAAAGATAGAAGAGAAAATGAAGGTGAATGTTCAAACTGAAAATCATCAGCAAGAATTTGATACAGATACAGGATGCATAGGAGGAAAATGTCTTATTCTGTATAAACAGTAATGATCTTTGAAGTGTCCTCTACCACTGAAGAATATCTCTATGGGAACAACAGGACAGAGCTCAATGTTGGTTAAGAAAAAAGGAAGTATTAGGAAAGCAAGAGGAGAAAAAAAAATTCAATTATTACATGACCTCACATTTTGCATGTTGTATGCAGACATCCCCTTTATCACAAAAAGATACAGTGCAACTTGGAAAAGACAGAGAAGGGCAGCAGAAATGGCAAAACACCAAACATGTAAGAATGTACGGATAATGTAAACTTCTATTCAGATGAACTAAAACCTGAAGGTGTAGAAGAAATGTGAGATAATAGCATATAAAAATATGACTAACAGGAAAAGAGCAAATTGGAAATTAATGTTAATAAATTTTCTAATACCAGAAATAGGGGATATAAAACCAAACCAAACCAAACCAATAAACTAGTAGGACTCAGTTCAAAACAAACTGAAGTACTTCACTGGTGTGTAGCTAAATCATAAAACTTCTTGAAAGCATTTGTTTTGGACATTAAACAATTATCTATAGTCGTTATGAGTTTCCTGGGAAGTGCCAGTGAAGCTTGTTGTTTTATTAGGCTGTTCTCCTGGCATCTGCCTGTAGTCACCAGTAGAGTTATAACTGGTATTGATGAACCTCTGGTGTGGAGAACTCATATATTCATCTAATATTGACAACTCATTTTCCTACAGAAGAAGGAACACAATTTCCATTAATCTTTCAAGGTAAAAATAACTATCACAATAAATGGGTCGGTCTGTGTGTGAACCTAATTAGAATTGCATTTCTGCATTAAGAGTCACTAATTCTTACATTGTTAGTAGGTTGGATCTGTTATTGTCTCGGTCACAAAATCATTGTTGATTTTTCCAGAATAATAAGCAAGGAAGACTGCTAGATTCAGGTAACTTGTACCAGGCAGAATCAAGCAGATACCTGTATTTTTAGATATTTTTAGGCATTAAAAAATCCATTATCTGGTAATATTACATAGACTATCAGTTGATTAAATAAAAGACCAGTTTAACACGTTACCCCTGTTCAGATCTATTTCTTTTTTCCTGATGTTGTCAGGAACAAACTCTAACTTCATTGAAGTAAGGACATAGGTTTCTTTAATTTAAGAATAACATTTTTACTCTATTTATCTTTGTTCAGTGCTCTTACAATATGTATGGTAACATCAGAAAAGCTACTGACAGAGTATTGAATATATTTAATTGACAATATGAGATTCAGACCTTTTCTTAGTCGACCTACACATATTATCATCTAGGGGAGCTAACTGTTAATATGGTTGCTCAAATAATTCTCATATAAGATAGAGAAAATACAGTAAAATAAAGTGTCAGATATTATACCTCCTGCCTTGTCCTACTATGAGCTGAGCCAATAGGCAAGTTACAAAAAAATTAAATTAGTTCTGCAATCTACTTATCAGATTTATATATTTTATATGCTGTTATTATCAGCAAATTATATCGTTATTATAACTATTATTATATATTTATTATAGAAAGATTTATTGACCTTGTTTTGCTATCTACTGCTTGGTGAATAAAGAATATAAGGGTTGAAGAAAGGGTGGTGCAAGAGAGCAAGACAGATGAACATAATAGACTGATGATAACAGGTGGTAGAACTAAAAAATCATAGCTCCACAATTAGTTTTGTTGCTATGGTTTCTCTGGATTTGAAGAAGATAAGCTAAAATGGAGAAAAAAAATGGTAGGGGGAGAAAAGTTGTGAATAAGCAGGGAAAGTGTAGAAGGAAATTAGAATAAAAGGACAGGGAAAGACAAAGTGAAAGATCTAAGGAAGCAGGTGGTATCACCTGTCATTAGAAAAGAAATCCAACCAGAGGAAGTTTGTTAAAAAAAACCACAGATATCACATCTGGTCATTTGTTATAGCGGGCTGGTTTTTTCTCCTTTTTTTGTTTTTGTTTTTTTTGGGGGGTCAAATATTAGAACTGCTCTAAGCAGCTCTGGGTCAAATGGCATGGTCAAATGGAAAGACACCACTGTTTTATGCTCAAATCTGAGGTAGTTTTCCAGCTGTTCTTACTGAACCTTCTGAAGTATTGGTCTGTCTTATCCCTGCTCCATTAATCTGTCTGCATAGGTTATACCATTTGTGTGCATCGCCCTTGCAAAAAAAAAAAAAAAAACAAACGTAAAATTCTTATCACAAATATGAAATATTGTAGCTTCTACTATTAACCTCTTTTCACCTCTGTTTTACATGTTTCTGTCTTTCTTATTTCATACAAATGATAGTGAATTCTAATGGCATAAAAAATTAATGAAGGAATCATACTTTTAATTTCATTTTTTGCAGATACTAAATTACAATGTCTTCATTGCATGGAAATGTGTCATGCCTATCAAAGAATACTATGTATCTGATTTGGAGATAAGTCTAAAAGTAAATAAGAAAATAGTTGGGTCACTATCATGTTTAGCAAGACATATTAGCAAACAATTAGTGGGAAACAGTGTAATTAAATAATGCAACTGGTTACTATTGGGTTTTTGGAAACGTGTATTACTGCTTGCAGTCTGAACACATAAAGCTTTCAACTTAATGAGCACAAAAAACATCAACAGAAGTCTAACGTACAGAGGAAATTGCATTTCAAAAGCGAAAGAGACCATAGCAATACTCTAAGAGAACAAAAGTTATATGATAGTACTTAAAATAAAGGCTACTGCTGGTTAGATTTGTGTAGATAATGATAAATAGGAAGAAAATAGAAAGCTTTATTTCTCTAGCTTTTACATCTGAAAAAAGATTGTGAAATAGTTGATTTCATTTCCTTTGATTTGATCAATTGTTGATTATTTCCATACCTAATATAACAGAATCTACTAATTATTTTGGCTTTTATTCTAAATCTTTTATTCTAGTGAATCAAGACAGACTTCATGCCATAGTTTTTCTCAAGAAGATATGCCAGAAATATGAAGAATGATCTTTTATCATTATTGTAGTTACTCTATAGAAACCTAATAAGTTTATCAGTGGAGTCCTTGAAAACACAATTTTAGCAAAATATTGAATATTCACTTTGAAGTAGAGAATACAATTTATTTTATGATTTAAAAGGCTCACAAAATATTCCCTACTATCATACATTACCATCATGGGCAAAACAGAGTTGACTTGGGGATGATCAGTTTAATTTATGGCCAACTAAAAATATACTAGGATGGTGAGAAAAAAAGCACAAAGTAAAAAGACCTCCCCCCTATCACTTCTTATTCCCTAGCCCAATTCTTTCCTTCTTGACTCTTTTACTTCCTCCCCCCTAAGCAGAATAGGTGAAATGGGAATGGGTGGGTTGCAGTAAGTCTGCAACAGTTCTTTCTGCCATTTGTTCCTCCTCACACTTTTCTCTTACTTTAGCATGTGTCCTCCATGGGCTGCAGTCCTTCAGGAAACATCCACCCACTCCATCATGGGGTCCTCCCCATGGGCTGCAGCGTGGATATCTGCTCCAGCATGGTCTTCTTCACAGGCTGCAAAGGAGTCTGCTTTGGCACCTGGAGCACCTCCTCCCTTTTTCTTTCACTTCGGTGTCTTCAGGATTGTTTCTCTCTTATTTTTTTTCTCAGTCCCCTCACTCCCATTCTGCACAGCAGGTTTTTTGCCCTTCCTAAACACACTTTCTCAGAGATGTCAACATCTTTTCTGAGGGGTTCAGATGTGTCCTGAGGTGAGTCCACTGGAATTGTCTGGAACTGGTTGTGTTTGACATGGAGCAGCCCCTGGCCCCTTCTCTTCCCTGCAGCATCCCAGCTGGCAAAATCCTGACACCTACATCCAGCAAAAATGTGTGTAATGGAACTTCACAATTACTCTGAATACTTGGATTAAAAAATAAGACAATTCTGTAATTCCAAAGAGTTGAATTCAATATTGAACTATGGATTTAATTCGTGAATATATGTTAGACTTGTAAATAAATATGAACAACTTTGCATAACAAGTTCATTTCGAAACAGAAGTTATTCTTTATGCACTTACATATACACATACCTACACACACATGTACACATACAGTTACATGTATACACGTATTTATTTGTTTATGTGTATTTAAACATACATGTAAACATTGTTACCATAGTTGAGATTTCTCTGTTTTCCTTATTGTGAAATAGTGAAGATGTATTGATCTAATGGAATATGGCAATAATGCAGGAAGAACCTAATATTCTAATTGAAAACATGTGAACTGTCAATTCTGTGTTCTTCAGTCTCATGCAATTATATAGAAGATACACCATGATTAATTGCTTTAAGATTTATGATTGGTTCTTCTCAAGTGACTGTTACAATAAAGTTATGTCAATATAATTTGTTTTTAACTTCAGTTTGCATACTAAGAAGGGTAATAACTGGAGGTGTACAAGAATACTGACTACCATGCAAAATACTGGACCTTGTCTTTCCTTTTTTTATTAAAAAAATTACAAGGATTAATGTAACAGACAACTTGTTATCTTTTCACAATTTGGGAGACAAAAAAGTAGAAGTAGAGCTCTATAAACACTTAGAGTGTTTATAGATTGTGTTGTGTGTCTCCCCCCTCTCCCTCCCCCCCCCCCAGGAGTGTACAGGTTACACTAAATAGATTAAATACTATGGCATGGATGAACAATTAGAACACTCTATGTCAAAATAAAAGGCACATGTATCTTTGGTGGCTTTGTAGAGTCTCCTGTATGTCTGAGCCTATTGACTAAACAGTCTCAAATATGAAAAGGAGAGTATTCACTAAATTCGCAGTAGACAAAATCGGTAGAGTTTATAAGTGCACTAGTGGTTGGAATAAGAATTTAAATTATTTTGTTGATTTGGAGACATAGTCTTGTAGAAGTATCAAACTTGGTAATAAAAAAGCTAGGTCACACACCAAGTCGTAAATGAATAGGAGAAATTCCTTTCAGTTAAAGTCATTAAACAAACAAATCTGAGATTCATTTCTACTTTGTGTTTGAAACACCGTATGTGTGTAGTTGATTCTAAATCCTGTGGCATGCAGTATTACTGCACAGATAGATGTATGTTACATCTCATACTCCTCTGCAAGGATCAGGTACACAAATGCAAAAGCAAGCAAATATAAAGTGTTTGTTCACTGCTCCCACATCTGTGTCCTTTGAGCTGAGGGACACAATCATTCTATATCTGTGCCGTAAATTCGGCAACCCCGGAGTCAATGCCTGGTCTGGTTTACCTTCATAAAAAATGCCTTTTGTACAAATAGAGAATAGAAATTAATTGGTTAATTGGTTAGATCAAGGCAAAGAAAGATGTGAAACCTGAAATTAATCAAGCTGAATACAAGTCACCTGCATAACACAGTTATGACAGGGCAAAATTCTTGCGGGAGCGAAGAAGCAGACTGCATGATGCATTGAGGAATTACACTATATGAAAAAAGGTCTAGAAAAGGACACCTATGTAAAAATATTAAACAAGCATGGCCGTTCCACTGGGAGAGAAAACACTGTTGGGAGATTTGCTAGGTGTTGTCGGACACGCATGTGGCGTGTGTTTCTGATTTTCTGTTTGTATATAAATGTATACATAGAACTATTGCAGGACTCTACTTCTCTGCCTGTATGGTCTTGATAGGGCAAAAATAAGAGATGTAACTGTAACAATGCTCAGATAAAACATTACAGATTTTTTACCAGTAGCATAGAGTGCTTAATTTGATCCTGGATTTCCCAGAGAAACTTAATTTCTGAGAATGTACAGTTCCATCATAAGCCATCCCAAGATCGTTTCTTGGCCTAAGTTTTGATGAATCTTTTGCTAGGAAAGATGGGAAAGATCAAGATAGTAATTATACCCCAAAATGTTAGATGCAACTTTTTAGGGTTCCAGGAATCAATTACTTCTGGGTTTTATTTTTAACATACAAGAGACATATTGATTTTCTATTTCAACCTTAGAGTCCCAAAAATATTAAGGATAAATAATTAAAGTGCAGGGACAAATCATTCCGGGAGATTAAGCAGTTCAGTTATAAAAAAGGTCATCTTCGCATAGATAATAAAGTTTTGATTTCTTTTCTAAAACCTATATGTAGACTTACACTAATAGAAATGCACATCTTGAGAAAAAAAGTCATATTGCCTATCTGGAAAAATATTACAGAATATAAAACTCGACTCCCTCATAACCAACTAACCTCTTTTCTCCATGGTCCTCTATACAATTAAAAGTTTAGATAGAAATAAAGAAAACTTTAAATAGATACTTTACAGGTAGGCTTCTGTACAGGAAGAGGAAGTTGTCTACACATTTGTGACCAGTTTTTTATGTCCAAATTCCTAACACTCAGAGGTTTTGTAAATGTCTGCTGAAACTCTTTAGAAATATTAAAGTCACAATCCATTATGCCTACAATGTAATTAACTAACATGACTTACCATCTAACAGCAAACGGTTACTAATCAAGAATCTAATGGTTAGTGGGATCTTCCACAGCTGGTTCTGAGAGAGAATCAACCTCAGGAGACAGAGGAAAGGAATAGGTTTATACAGATTCATAAACAATGCAGTAACAGAAATAACAACACTCCTTTTATCCAGCTCCCAGTGGGAGTTACTAAGGACAACATTTCAGCAAATCTTTCTGAATAAAGAGTGAGAAGACTTTCAGTTCTTAAGTATTTTCCACAGAGGACATACAGGTACTACTGAAGACCACATAACCATATAACCTCCATAACTGTGAATGTCACATTCTTCATACCACATTGAGGAAAGAGGTATCTTTTTTGCTTTTAAATGTTAGACTGTGCAAATACTCCCTCCTCAAAGGGAAACAAAAGCTTTTTATCTCCATCCACAGCCACAGAAGCACCACGAGCAGAGAAAAAAGACACATTATTTTGTAACTCCATTTCCACGCTTTCAAGATAGTCTGTAACCCTAATGATGATCCTTACTAATGATACCCAGACACAATAATTCATTGAAATGGCTGGTTTCTATTGCAATTGCTAGGATCCTTTACAGTAACTCACAGCCCATGAAGAACCTGATAGGGCTGATAGAGAGCCCTACTTGGGCTATTTAGGTGCCTTGAAGGTTATTATATATTTGCATGACGTGCTCTGTGAGATACTGGGGAAAAAAATATTCCAAAAAGTTCCAGGATCTGATGAGTAACAAGGAAATGGAGCCATTCCAGCCAGTAAGTCAGCCCCACTGGGAGCCCAGCTGAAGTGCCGTTACACAAATACACGCAGCATGGGGAACAAGCAAGAGGAATTAGAGATGTGCGCACGCCTCCAGGGCTATGATCTTATGGGCATTACCGGGACATGGTGGAGTGGCTCTTATGACTGCAGTGTTGGAATGGAGGGTTACACACTCTTCAGGAAGGACAGGATGGGAAGACAGGGAGGGGGTGTTGCCCTCTATGTCAACGACCAGCTGGAGTGTGTGCAGCTCTACCTGGGGATGGATGAAGACCTGACGGAGAGCTTATGGGTCAGGATTAAAGGGACCACAGGGGCAAGTGATGTTACAGGAGGGGTCTGCCTCAGATCACCAGATCACAGAGTCAGGGAAGATGAGGCCCTCTATAGACAGATAGGAGCAGCATCACGCTCGCACAGCCTGGTCCTCAAGGGGCACTTCAACCACCCCGAAAACTGTTGGAAGGACAACACAGGAGGGCACAATAAATCCAGAAATTTCTTGGAATGCATTGATGAGAACTTTCTTCTTTAAATGATTGAGGACCCAATGAGGAAAGGAGCCATGCTGGACCTGGTCCTTACAAACACAGAGGGGATGGTGGGGAATGTCAAGTTCAAGGGTAGATCACTTGGCTGCACTGATCATGAAATGGTGGAGTTCAAGATTCATAGGCAGCAAGGAGGGTGTGCAGCAAGCTCGCTACCCTGGAGTTCAGAAGAGCAGACTTTGATCTCCTGAGAGATCTGATTGGGAGGATAGTATGGGAAAAAGAACTGGAGGGGAGAGGGGCCCAAGAGGGCTGGTTGGTATTCAAGGATCACCTCCTCCAAGCTCAGGAGAGGTGCATCCCAAAAAAGAAGTCAGGCAAAATAGCCAGCAGGCCTGTGTGGATGAATAAGGAACTGCTGGACAAGCTCAGGACCAAAAAGGAGGCCTATAGAGGGTGGAAGCAGGGACAGGTAGAATGGGCAGAATACAGAGAAATGGTCTGAGTGGTCAGGAACAAGATCAGGCAAGCAAAAGCCCAGGCAGAACTAAATCTAGCCAAGAACATCAAAGACAATAAGAAAAACTTCTACAGATGTGTCAGGGACAAAGGCAAGACTAGGGAAGTTGAGGGCCCTCTCCAGAAGGAAACGGAAGACCTGGCCACCCAGGATATGGATAAGGCTGAGCTACTGAACAACTTCTTTGCTTCAGACTTCATTGGCAAGGACTCAAACCACACTGCCCAAGTCACGGAAGGCAAAGACAGGGGCTCTGCAAATGAAGAACTGACCACAGTAGGAGAAGATCAGGTTTGAGACCACCTAAAGGAAGGTGCATATGTCCATGGGACCTGATGAAATCCATCCAAGGGTCCTGAGGGAGCTGGTGGATGATGTTGCTAATCCACTTTCCATCATATTTGAGAAATAGTGGCAGTCTGGCAAAGTTCCCACAGACTGGAAAAAGGGGAACATAACTCCAATATTCAAAAAAGGATAAAAAGAAGACCCAGAGTACTACAGGCCACTCAGTCTCACCTCCATGCCTGGCAAGGTTATGGAGCAGATCCTCCTGGAATCTCTGCTAAGGCACATGGAAAATAAGGAGGTGATTGGAGACAGCCAACATGGCTTCACCAAGGGCAAATCATGCCTGACAAATTTGGTGGTCTTTTATGATATTGCCACACACTTGGTGGACAAGGGCAGAGCAATAGATATTGTCTACCTGGACTTGTGCAAAGCATTTGACACTGTCCCTCATGCCATCCTGGTCTCAAAATTGGAAACTAATGGATTTGAGGGATGGACCCCTTGGTGGACAGGGAGCTGGCTGGCTGGCCGCACCCAAAGGGTTGTGGTCAGTGACTCAATGTCCAAGTGGCGGCCAGTGACGAGTGGTGTTCCTCAGGGGTCTGTACAGGGACTCGTGCTGTTCAACATCTTTGTCGGAGGCATGGACAGTGGGATAGAATGCACCCTCAGCAAGTTTGCCGATGACACCAAACTCGATGGTGCAGTCGACATGCTGGAGGGAAGGGATGCCATCCACAGGGACCTGGACAGGCTTGAGAGATGGGCTCATGCAAATCACATGAAGTTTAACCAAGCCAAGTGCAGGGTCCTGCACCTGGGACGTGGCAATCCCAGGCACAAATGCAGGTTGGGCATAGAATAGCTAGAAAGCAGCCCTGAGGAGAAGGACTTGGGGGTGTTGGTGGATGAGAAGCTTAACATGAGCCCGCAGTGTACACTGGCAGCCCAGAAAGCCAACTGCATCCTGGGCTGCATCAAGAGAGGCATGGCCAGCAGGTCATGGGGGGTGATTTTGCCCTTCTACTCTGAGCTTGTGAGACCCCACCTGGAGTACTGTGTTCAGCTTTGGAGAACTCAACAGAGGAAGGGCATGGATCTGTTGGAATGGGTCCAGCGGAGGGCCACGAAGATAATCAGAGGGATGGAGCACCTTCCCTATGAGGACAGGCTGAGTGAGCTAGGGTTGTTCAGCCTGGAGAAGAGAAGGCTCCAGGGAGACCTCACAGCAGCCTCCCAATATCTGAAGGGGGCCTACAGGAGAGCTGGAGAGGGACTCTTTGTCAGGAAGTGTAATGACAGGACAAGGGTCAATGGTTTTAAATTGGAAGAGGGGAGATTTAGACTAGATACTAGAAAGAAATTCTTTACAATTAGGGTGGTGAAGCACTGGAACAGGTTACCCAGGGAAGTTGTGAATGCCCTATCCCTGGAAGTGTTCAAGGCCAGTCTGGATAGGGCTTTGAGCAACCTGCTCTAGCAGGAGGTGTCCCTGCCCATGGCAGGGGGAGTTGGAACTTGATGATCTTTAAGGTCCCTTCCAACTCTAACCATTCTATGATTCTATGATTCTATGATAGTGCTGACTCTTTAACAGTTATTTCCCTTTGCAATATGTTTCATCATTACAAACAGTTCTAGAAAGATTATGTCCTACTACAATCTCTTTGTTGCTTTCATTATGACTCTCAAACTTCTAGTACCTATATGCATCTCATCTTGTTTTATTTCCTTTCCCATTTTCCTTGCTTTTTTTGTCACACCGTTATCCTTTGCGTCTCTTTTTCTACCTACTCTTAGTAATTCTAGAACTATTCGACAAACATTGTATACCTCCAATTGTATGTGTCTCTTTCTCAGACTTACACAAGCATGGAAATGTACATACGCTAGACCATGCTTACTCTGAGTCCACAGGAAATTGATTAGTCAATAAGGTGTTTCTTCTTTGGTATTAAAATTACAATTTGTTCTCTGTCCTATAGAGAAAGTGTCATATTCCCAAGTCAGCTTTAACATTTTTTTTTTAAAAGATCTTCTGTTCTGTTTTGAAACAGATCTCATTTTCAGTCACTCAGATAATATAAGTTCCAAAAGGTTTCCTACAAAAATAAGTTTTGGGGTTTGCACACACAAATTAGCAAAATGTTTTCCCTTCGAAGTCTGAAATCTGAAAAATTCAAACTACCCAAAAATTTACCCAGTTTAACATCTACAGATATTCATGCAACATTATATTTTCCTATATTACCCATTAAGTATTGTATTTGTGCATTTTCAAAGACTGCATAAAAAATATCTTCTTTCTGTGCTTGATCAGAAAACAATATTACAACAGGAGTGTAAATAAGGATTCAGGAAATACATAAAATCAGATCATTTTCCTTTCATCACAAGAGTCTTTGCAGAATAGGCTCCAGGGTAGCTATGATTTATCTTTACTCTTGTTTAATTGAAATTTCCATGTTTTACATTGCCATTAATTTGTAAGTTTGAAGCTGAAGAAATTAGTGCCCTCGTGATTTACATGTCCCTGTTTTCTCATCACAAGCATCAAGACTAAACAAATCTTTGCAGAGTTTGTCTGTTGTTATCATCACTATTAGCCAAACTTCTCATATTCATGACAGTTTCTGAACATACTGAATTTGTCAGTTTGAGGATTTGCAGAAAGCTATAACAAACATTTTTGGATGAAAAAATACTTTTTTTTAGATGCATACCATAGGCAAATTACCAGCCTGTCTTCTGAGTGCACCTGTTGATGCGGTATGGGAGCATATGATCTCAGCAAGATAATTTTCTTTTAATACCATTATATTTGATGTCAAAGGAAAAAAAAAAAAGAGCCTGACAGACAATTCCTGATAATGATAAGGAAAGGTAGCTACATATTAAACAAACTGTTCAAGTATTTTAAACACCAAAATAATAGATGCTTTAAAATTATGTCTGTGAACTTAAGGAGACAGTCAGAAGGCTTGATTTGTACAGCAGGAGAAATATCCCAGTGCTTCTAACATAAGTATTCTGCTACTGCTTGCCTCTGAAGACAATGAATGTTAATGGATTTGGAGAACTTTTCTCTCCAAAATCAATAACTGATAAATAATGTTATTGTCTCTGCTCCCAAGGGTTCACCATCCGCTGCTATTGTAAGCAGTAGCCGTATTATATTGGTCTTCATTGAGTATTTTTTGCACCAATGTCACATGACTAGTTGGTAAATGTATGCCTCATTTTCCTCTCTTTGTTGGCCTTCCCTTTTGCTTTCACAACATGAAAACTATTAGCTCAAGGTGTTGTATTAAGAAGCAAAGTAGTTTGGCAGAAAATAAACTCCCTTGCATTCTAATGCTCCTCACTGAGGCGGGAAGCTAGGTGTGGCTAGGTTTAAATTCTGAGTGATGCCCAATTCACCACTGTCAGTCCAGTCGCATTCGATACATTAAACTATCACAATTCTGGATACACTGATAGTGGGCTGCACCTTCAATCTAGTCATGCTCATGAACTAGCATGGCCATACGCAAGGGTTTGGTCATGTTCAATGAGAAACTGTAATGACTAGCTACTTAAACAGTGTAGTTTCTTCAAGCAACAGATATACAGGTTCTCATGAATTGCCAGTGATAAATACACTGTCTGCAAAGCACGTTCAAAGTATTGCTAATAGTGCAAAACCTGTGACAAAGTTTTAAAGAACACAGCCTGGCTATAAATGTAGAAAAGCGACTCTCTACAGAGATTTCTATGTTTCCTGAGGAAGCACTCAGTATAGTCTAAGTCTTACCCAAAGGCATCCCTACCGGAGGAAAGAAAAGCTCAGCCAGTTGACCTGACCCAGAATTCAAAGGCAGTCTGCGATGGAGTCCTCCTTGACTTGTTCACCACGGTGTCTTCCCTAATATCACCCTTTTCTTGTGCCATTTTATACTATTTTTTCCTTCAAGATGGAGTTTGAGTGACTCTAGTCATAAATATCTTTATTATGCTTGGTGTGAAATTCTCTTGCCTCACATATAAAAGTATAGTTTATAAAAAATTTAGGGTGCAGACTCAAGGAGGAGTGGTTGCACCTTGGAGGTAGCCTTTGGGATGGAGGTGTGTTTTGGTATTATAATGACATTGAAATGAGCAAAGTTCACACAAAGGACAGCATTTTGTCAAAATCTGACAGACTGTTGGTTAAGGTTAGGAAGTATGCAGCTTATCAGCTCCATAGGACCATCTTGTTCACATCTCTGTTGTATTTTCACAGAGCCTGGCCATAGAATCTCCACTCCACCCTCTGTGCTGCTTTGCAAGCAATATTGTTCAGGTAACCACAGTGGAATGGATTCCTCACATACCAGCTGCAGCTATTTCCACCCTGGAAACTTTTCCATGTTATACCTTTCCTTAATGTGTGAACAATGTTGTATTTTTAATATAAGTTCACTTTAGTAATTATTCCACAAGGGGAGACAGAGGCACTAGGGAGAGTATATGTCTGGAGATATTATTAATTAATATTAAAAACTTAAATAACTACAGTTCCTGCAGCTCATCAAAAGTTAGATAGACAGGTTGCTTCCATTCTTGGATTTTCATATGGAAAAGCAGAGTTTCTCTACTTCTTTATAGCTCTGGACAATTCTTGGTAAAAGACCTCCTTTTCCAAATCATACTTAATCTACTGTCTTCTTTCCTGTCCTCCTACAAAAGCAAAAATCCTACATAACTTAGTTATTCTTCTCAATAGCTGTGGTGTCCACTATCTAATCTCTCATATTGCATTGAATAAATAAATATATTTATTAGAATTCAATTAAAATGCTTCACAATGATCCATTTTAACTGCAAACACTTATAAGGAATGCAATAGTTAAAAAAAAAACCAAAACAATACACCAAAACTTGAACTTTCTTTAACTGCATAGTAGATTGGGCAGATGGGGCAGAATTATAAGAAAATTTCAAACATTCATAGCCCTGTAGTTTTTTGTTAAAGAAGTAAAGCCCTCTGGAATCCACAACCCAATGAAAGACAAACGTCAAGAGACAGAGGTAAGTCACTGAATGTGTTTTTTAAAGAAGGTAGAGCACTGGTATTGGTTTTAAAAATAATATATCATTTACCCTCCAAAAGATTTTAGTGCTGTCCACACTGAAAGACTCTTAAAGTGACATACCACCTCACTTTCAATGTTTCTGACAGTGGTATCTATGCCTGAATTAGTTACCTAGACTTCCTTTTAAATCGGTGGAGAGAGGTTAATAATCTGACCTGTCTCAGATATCTACCTCAGGATGAGATGAATCACATCTTTCAAGTAAGTCTTGTGATTTTAAAGGGAGACTAAATGACTATATCATATGCTATCATAGAATGATTAAAAGTGGAAGGAACCTTGAAGACCACCTAGTTCCAACCCCCATACCATGGGCAGGGGACACCTTCCACTAGACCAGGTTTCTCAAAGCCCCATCCAGCCTGGCCTTGATCACTTCAGGGGTTCAGGCATCCACAACTTTTCTGAGCAATCTGTTCAGAGTCTAAGGACCCTAAAAGTAAAAAATTTCTTCTTAATATCTAGTCTAAGTTTGATGACATAAATCCCACTCCACAATCTAGAAGATATTCATTATGAAAATCAAAGAACAAATACAAATGTATGGGCCTGCTTGTTTGTAAAAGGCTGGAACTCAACTACACTGCTGCGAATAACATATGCATGCTTAATCAAGCATTGGCATGCTCTTTATATAGCCAATACCAGTCCAACATATTTGGGAAACATTTGCTAGACGTTTTCTCCATCATGGTATTCATAAATTTCCTTCCTCTAGTGCTATACTAAAATAGAAGGGATAAAATATTCCATGTCATGTCAATACCATTACAGTCATTATACCTGCATGATTATAAGGCAAATGAACTTGCAGTGAGACTCAACCTTATAAAATTAAATCCATAGTGTTAACTTGTATGATTCGAACACATACTTTGCACTAGGCAGTGTTAATAAGGATGGTTACTTCATAATGATTCTGGCCTCTGCTCTTCATGATGGCAGCTGAAGTAGCTGTGGATATGGTCAGCTGGACTTTGGAATCTCCTTAATACCAAACAAATTTTGAGTTCTACCTGGAGTAAAACCTACTTTATAACCGCCAATTCAGCATGTTAGCAGAATGCCAGCTGATGCTGATGTAGCTATGCTATTCTTGCACCAAGGCACACTGCTCCACAGCAGCGCTGCATCTTGCCGTATCTCCTAGCATACATCTACATAAGCCTTCTTAACAAAGGGGTGCTTCAATTTATGTTGAAATTAAAAGGAATGGTGTCATAAATTCCTGCAGGAAGATTTTTGGGCTTCTCTGTAAGTCTACAATGCGTATACAATATAACAAAATATATAACTGCATAGCATGCTACCTACAACAAATATATGATATTACAATTAAAAATAAAAGCATATAAAAAGGGGAGCAAGATATACATGTATAGAAGACAGTCACTAGAGATTATGTGTTATAGTAGTTACTTTTGAAAGTTAGAACCAGTTCCTGTCAAAAATACACATTTATCTAATTATTTAAAAGGGCTGAGTTCTGCATAATTGTAGATATTGCAGGACAAGATGATCTTATGACAGGCATATTGAAGCCATTATGTAGGGCATTGTTGAAAATATGACAGGCTATAACTCTTGTGGAACTCCCCTTGCATATTAATACAAAATTCAGCAGAAGGTTTTGATGAAGCTAAATGTCTTCACAGAATAAATTTGGCCTTTGAGACAAAAACAAAACATGGTTCTCAAAGCTTCCTGCTCTCTCTGGCAGCAAAAACATTAAATTACAACACAACAATATTTGTTTCCTCTGACAGAGGATGCAGGTTATGTGATGCATTGCAAATATGTAACCTGTATAGCATGCTATATATTTCTCTTAATTTCAGATATTATCAGTTTTATTTTGTTATTTTCAAACAGGAAAACTTAAGCAATTATGTGTAAAGCGTTAGAATAAGTATCCAAGTATTTTTGTAGATTTGTCAAGGAACTAACACTTGCTTTACTGAATCACAATATATATGACCACAATCAAAATGCATTTCCTACTGATTAAATCTAATGGCAATATCAGTCACAGAATCCAATAGGTTCAAGTCAGGATTCCACCTGTGTGCAAATCTAATGCCTTTTGCAAACTATTTGTGAATTCATCCAGAATTCATCATCAAAATGAAGGAATATTTTCCATTTTGCGGGTGTTCAGTAACATGAACCACTGAACAATTACTTTGAATTTGAAATTTGAATGAGCTTGAAGCTCAGAAATAGTATGTCACCCAGACTCAAAAAGAAAAAAAAGATCCTGGTTCATTAGACATGACAGAACTGCACACTGAAACCTCAAAATCTACTCAGAATGAGTTGTTGTATATATAACTCCTGAGACGTGGTAAATTTAGTCAGGAAAGAAGCTTAGAATTGATTTAGCATAGAATTAAATTTCATGGCTACAAAGTGTACTTCCTGATGTTTTATGTAAAACCAGCTGCTTATAAACATGGTGCTTCTACAGAAAAAGAAGCAGGGAAGAAATAGAACGTTGATAGACTAGCAAGGTCTGAGCAAAATGCTTGGGAAAGAAGAAGGTTTCTTCCGTGCATGCAAAGGTTAATTTCCAGACACTGGCTTAAAATAACTAAACAATTTTACCAGCAACAGAATGAAAGATCTACTAAGTACAAAGTCTTTGAACTGCTTCTCAAGCCAGTTGTCATGGACCGTCCCAGCTCTTACTCAGCTTTCTTGAATAACTAGACACTAAATACAAAACGTTTTTGGCCAGCAACATGATTCACAGAGACTACTGTTTCTGTAAGAAATGGCTTTAAAAATATTAATACAATTTCACTGTAAATGTTGCTTTTTTATTTATGAATAAGGCTCAGTCTATAGAAATTACTCGTATTAATGAGATCAAAAGCTCTCCAATTAATTTCAGTTGTGTAACTTAAATAAAACAGAAGTTCAGACCAAAGATAACTGCAGAAGGGGAACTAGTAGAACCAACCCATCAAGCATCATAGCGCCTTAATTTTTAATGTGTTTTTATTTGTGTGTGTACATGTGTCTGTCTGTGTGTGTCTGTGTATGTGAGAATGTGAAAAATGATTTTTCATCCCTATCATAATTCTGAGCTCATTCCTTTAGCCTTTCTGATTAATGGAAGCCACGGGCCTTTACATATCTTACAATATTTCTACACCTTGTGAAGTGGTCTGAAAACCTCCCACATTAAGAAACACAAGTAACTGAAGTGTAAGGAAGAACTAACAGTATTCTGAAGTGTTTATCTTGTCTGTATATTGCTTTCCTCTTCACAGAGGAGACTGGAAAATGCCCGTGACCAATGATTTTTTTTCCTGCTTTGGAAGGAACATTCTAGGGAATAACTAACAAGCCTTTCCTTTGTATAGTTTTTACTTTTCTTTCTGTAGCTTAGGAAACAAATCTCAGCAATGAAGAATGCCAAACTTCCTGTGCACCACAGAATGCCAAACTTCCTGTGCGCCACAGATCACACTGAGTTTGTCTTCGTCACTTATGTGGATCTACTAATGCCACTAAACTTTTTCAAGTATGTTATATTGCTTTGAATTGAGTTTAAGCAATGCAAATGTCAAAGAAGTCCCCGCCCCAGTCTTACCATTTACTTTGGTAAAATAAATTAATGACTATGTAACTAAAACATTCCTACAAAAGAAATAAATGAAAAAAGCACTACTTCAGTACACAAATACGGAGCTGCTCTTTTGGCAAGTCACCTCTCTCCTTCAAATCTAGCCTGCACTGGGGAGTTGACTGAGTTATTTTACTTACCCTACACTGCTGTCTTTCAAAATGTTCCTTTTTGTCTCTCACCTGTCTTTGCTTTGTCAGTATTCTGTATGTTTTATTTTTGTAAAAAGAATTTGTGTCTGAAAAACAGCTTTCTCATCAAATATGTCTGTAGCATCTTGGCCTTCGTTCCCTGTTTTCTGGAATTAATTTTTTCCAGTTTCCACTTCTCTTTCTCTCTTTTATACTCTTCACCAACCAAATTCTCTGCCTGTATTCCTTAATTAGTGCATCAATTATAGCTTGCAATATTCTCCTGAAATAAAATTTGGGCATGGTGGTCGTTCATGCTTCATGATTTTTCTCAGAAATACTCAACTTTAGCTTATCAAAGAGATCACACAAATCATATTACTAATAGAGCTGACAGATGTGGTACTTCTAATGCTTTTGCTTATCTGACACAGGTGTGTGCTTACCAAACACAAGTGTGTGCTGATTGGACACAGGTGTGCCCTTTTGCCACACCGTTTTCTGCTTTGGGATCCAGACATCACAGGAAGTATTAAATCATTAAATCATTAGATTACACATTAGAAATGTAAGACTATCTCCAGATTTCAAAGATCAAGTTAGAAAATACATGCATGTTATTGTACCTTGCATTGCAAAATAGTATATACTTAGGAAAATGTGTCCATCAACTTGTGTCATGAATACAAATGAAATTCCTGAAATGAAACCTTTAAAATCTTGCTGAAGTCCAGTCACTTCAGGTACAAACATATAATTAAAAAAATAAAAACATAAAACCAGCAAATATCATCTAAGGGCCTTTAATTAGTGCAGATGTAATTGTCACAACACAGAGGAGTTGTGTGACTTCCATAAGGTCATGGAAAATATCTTTACTCTCAGATTCCCTGCCTATATTTCCTGACCCCCTGACCTATTCTCAAAGTCAGATATATGAAAGGCCCTACACACCGTTTTCCATATTCTCCAGCAATTATAGACCTGCTTGTCTGTATTTGTAGTGACTCTTACTGTATAAAACGGTGGTTAAAGGTGCTCCTGTTGTATTATCAATGATTCTACACATTCCCAGGAATACAGACAGTTATCCTTCCTGTATATGTAACCAATGCTAAATTGCATAGCCCGTTCATTGCAAAGTGCAAACATGCCTTAAGTGGAAAAGGAATTGGCAAGAATGGTGTGGGTTTATTAAAGCATCTTAACCTGCTAACAGTTAGTACGTTTATTTATTAATATCTTCAAATCATACATTAGCCATTGATTTTTTACCTTGCTGAGTCAAGCATATAAAATTCATTAGAAGAGTTGCATATTTTCTGCAGTCCAATCTTTCACAGAATTTAGTTAGAGGTAATTATCCATTAAAAGCAATGATATCCTTTGTCGATGAAACTGCTCCTCTGCAATAATAATAGCAGCATTGCCACACTTGCTTTTTGTAAGCAACATCAGTAATAATCAGTTCAATAACAATATTTTAGGGCTTTCTATCACTGTATAAGATTTATTGTCCTTGTTATTGACAAAAACAAGCAATGAACCCCCCAACTCACCTGTTTTTCCCAAGACTGTATGAGATTTTGCAACCATAAAATAAAACTCCTTGTTGTGTGTGACACACTGGAAAGATGAATTCTCTTTCATTAAAGTCATTCATTTATTTTGAGTGCATTGACAAAATAAACTGTTCCTTTGCAGAAAAGATCAACTTCTGCGCCACTGTAATCAATAGGTGTCTGAAATTTGAATGAATTGAACTCTCATGGAACTGATATTAGATTTAGATTGGAGATGATCTATGTAATTCCATGAATCACTTTTACAAAGACAGACTCTGCTGTAAAAAGGGTGCAAGTGATATCTGAAGAGTAAAGAGAGTTTGCAACATCTTCTCTTTTAATGAGGAAATTCCTATCACAGCAGAAAAGAGCTAAGGACCCTGAGACTGCATTACAGTAGACTGACACGGGGACAGGATCCTGATATTACCTATAGGCTTATCCATTATCTTACTTTTTGCGTCTGCTTGAAGCAACTGGGAAGAAATATTTCAAATTGCCTAAGTGGTTTCATGAAATTTGAAATCTTTGTGTTAGGTTAGGGAATATCTGGCAAAGCTAAAAACAGATAAAAAAGTGTCTAACAGTGGTAGAGCCCACATAGTACTCCCATGAATTAGTATTTTCAGTGATAGTCAAGTAGGGAGAGCCTGCTCACAACACTTCAGCAAACAAGTCTGTCTGTATATGTCACAACACTCGGCAATATTTTCTGTAGTGCCGTGACTGAGCTAAAGCATTGCTTATTTTTCACTGGACTGCATTTCTGCTCTCCTCAGCTAGAAATGCAGCACAATTGTTCAAGCACCAAATTTAAGTCTTCAGACTTCAGAAAAGTAGGATGTGCACACAAAATATGGAAAGTTTCTGGGTCTAGAGAACCAGTAAGAACATATCTGTGTGCACAAGAGATCAAGAGAAAGCTAAAGCTTTATCTAGTTTCTACTCTATACACATTTGAGGCACTGACTGTGTCTCTGTACAGCTGAACTCTGCTTTAGAAACATGTAATGGCCAAAGAAAATAACAGAGGATCAGGAGAACAGGAACACTGTGAACAGTCAAATGCTAATAAAATGAAATCTGTAGGAAGAACAAGAAGAAAAAGAGTAATGACAAAGAGAAATGAACATTTTAAAAAAGAACACTGAAACTGTATATTAAAAACCAGAGGGAAAAACTTAGGTGACCAGGAAAAGTTTTACCTAAGAAGAGAGAAAGATGAAAAGACTACTATTTTTCCCGAACAGAATCAAAGGAAATATTTTGTAGAAAGTTTTGTGTTGTATTTTTTTCCAGAGTAAGTGAACATTGTGTAAAATTGAAATGATTTATTTGACTAAAAGCCACAATGGATGTTCCCTTATTTTCTCTAGGTAAAAATTCTAGTTGCTACTGATGCAATTCTTCGATGATAGAAATGGAGACAACTGATTTTAAAATGAGGCTTTTAGGATTTCCTTCATAATAAAGAATGAAAAAAGTCAAGCAATTTACTTTTTTTTTTTTTTTTTTTTCTGATTTCCCCTATATTCATGCTCTGGTTTTGCTCCCCTCATGCGCTCTAGTTTTAATCCCTAGTCATGTCCCTCCACATCTTCAGGACTGCAGTGGAGTCTCTTCTTTTGGACCCCTCATCCTAATTCCTGTCCATTTTAAGCGTATTCGTACTGCAGAGTACACCTGATTGACAGAATATCTCAGAAAGTGCAGGTCTGAAACATGTACCTTTTAATGTTACCAAATGCAATTCTGGCTTAAAGATTCAATCATGCAACTCCTTACCTACGCTCCTTTCAAATAAGATTTGACTGTGAAAATGGTTACAGCTAAATTTACTGTGAAGAGTAACATCACCAAGTTCAGTAAAACTCTTAATTAAAACAAATTGATCACAGGCTATTTTCGGAAACAGATTTTACACAAATACAGATTAATGATGTCTTTAAAGAAACAAATTGTCATTTCTTAAATTGAACCAATGAAAATGCTGAATCAAATGCATAACATGTCCTATTAAGTTGCCTCATCTTTGGAAAGAAGGGTTTCTTTTTAAAGAAATAACACCTTGAAGCTTATTTTTATGGAGCCCTGAGTTCTGCTGTAGCTCCAGTGGTTTTACAGTTTTGATCCCTTGAAGCTTGGTGAATTAAAAAAAATTTCTGTTGTATTTGGACATTATAGTGCATGACTTCTCATTCCTCAGAAGGTCGCATAAACCAGACATTTATTCATTTCACAAGTGTCCATTTCCTGTGAGTTCACTTTCTACTTAAGCTGAGTGTACTGAGTTGACAGTGATCAAAAAAACAAAATGTACACCACTAGGTTATATAGTATTGGAGAACATTAATTTTTCTGAGATCATAGTCTCCTCTCCTCTTCTCTTGGGCCACCCAGATGATCAAAGTACTGAGAAGCCTGCCATATAAGGAAAGGCTGAGAGATCTGGGTTTGTTCAGTCTTGAGAAAAGAAGGCTTAGGGGAGACGTTATCATCATGTTTCGGTATTTAAAGAGTGACTACAGAGAAGATGGAGACTCCCTTTTAACAAAGAATTGCATGGGAAAGACAAGGGGTAATGGGCCAAGGTACTCCTGGGAAGATTTCAATTAGACACAAGAGGAAAATTTTTCACAATGAGAACAATGAGCCACTGGAATAGTCCCCCCCAGAGTGGCTTATTTCCCATCATTGCACATTTTTAAGATTCACCTGGACAGGATGTTGGGCCATCTTGTCTAGACCATGTTTTTGCCAAGAGAGGTTGGATGATCCTTGACGTCCATTCCTACCTGGTATTCTATGTGTTATTTCACTGAATTTCACTGAATTTTCACTGATTTTTAGAGTTGGAAGGGACCATAGAGATCATCTAGTCCAACTCTCCTGCCAAAGCAGGACCACCCAGAGCATGTCAGATCATGCTACTCAGGACGGCATCCAGGCGGGTCTTGAAAATCTCCAAAGAAGGGGACTCCACGACCTCCCTGGGCAGCCTGTTCCAGGGCTCCGTCACCCTCACTGTGAAAAAGTTTTTCCTCATATTCAAGTGGAACGTCTTATGTTCCAATTTGTGCCCATTACCCCTTGTCCTCTCACTGGCAACTACTGAATTATGATTCCATGATTCTATGATTCTATGAAATGTATGTGTTCTCATCATGATTTAAATTTTTTAGCCCCTTTTTTCTGATATTCCAACATGGAGTTTACCACAAAGCTCCACTTAACAATGATATCACAATGAGTTACTTAGCTCTAATGAGAAAAAATATAATCAACATCTCACGTTTATTTTCTGAATGGAAGAGTGTATAAATGTTTGTAGTGCTCATACCTTAATACTGATTTAAAAATGCAGATGCAAAATGGGATGTTATTCCATTTGTACACACAGTTACTTAAGTGTAAAAGGTCTGTGAAATGGTATGAATTAATTCATTAAAAACCAACATGGATATTTGCTTCCACAAGCTTTACGTTAGATTTTGACTTGATTTCAGTCAGTTATCTCAATCACACTTGCAAATAGTTTGTTTTTTTTTATTCTGTACCTGAAACTCCAAGGAAACTACACTAAGTTATCCATCAACACCTGGATTTGCATGCTACAGATAGTCCCATATAGAACTGCAACTATATGTTATGTTACTAGCATCAGTCCTGCAATTGAGTCTAAACTGGATAAATGGGAAAAAAAATCATGCTATAATTCTCATTTATATTCTTCTAAACTAAAAGAAGATAGAATTCTAGAGCTTTTAGGTGTTTTTTTTTTCCCCATAACATTCCTTCATCTCTTCAGTAACATAAATGTCATTCTTTGTCACTGGAACTGAGAGACATTTTCCACTATAAGAATCAATTTTCATTTATTTCAGTCCACACAATTCAAACTATTTAACTGTCTTTCAGATTCAGTGTCTGCCTGAGAAATCTTTAAAAACAAAATATGAAACAACTAAAGTTATTCATTATTGCCAGAGGTACAGAGCAAAATGGAAACTTCTCCCATTAAAAAATTTTGGCAGCCTTATCTTTGACAAGAAGTTCAAGAAACTAGACTTCAGGAGGAAAAAGTCACCTCAGCGTCATGACACTTCTTGTTCAAAAACCAACAAAAATATAGAATATGTCTTCAAATAATAAACTTTAAAAATTAATTTATTGACACACAAGGATTTTAATTTTTTTTTTAATTGGGACACTTCAGAGATTGTATGGAATGGCTCTGATAATTTTCTTTGCCTCACAGTTTCTATGGATGAGTAGTTTTCAAATGCATCCATACAGAGTAATATAACCTCACATAGCATTTGCCATCTTCTTACAGCTCCAGTGTGCTTCACCTAACTGCATGGGCTTCCTATGACACTGTTGAGTGTAATGGTAACTTACACTTTTGAAAGATGAGATAAGCTGCTTCATTTTTCTCAAGACATTGAGATTCTGGAGGTATTGAAAAGAAGGGTAGATGTAGTGCTTAGCGACATGGTTTAGTGATGGTTTTGTCATTGAGGGTTGGACTCAATGATCAGAAAGGTCCTTCCAACCTAGAAAATTCTATGATTCTATTATTTTGACTGTGCAGTAGCACTTGTCCACACAGGAAATTAATGCAAGATAGCTTGTGTGCTCTGAATCTCTGCCAGGTTTTCTTCGTCTTGTAATTGTGACCCAAACAGAGCTGCAGGCTGCTTAGCTGTTTGATGTAAGGTCTGTATGGTATGTCCTAGAGATTTATTTCATGATTGCCTGTTATTTTTTCCATGGTGTTCTAGTCTTCACCAAGTCATGCAGAAAAAGGGAGATTCTGCATTATGTTGTAAAAAAAACACAAAAAAAACCAAACCAAAAACCGGGTCTTTGACAGATCTTTAATTTGTCTATTTTCAGAATCTGAAGCCCACGTAGTGAATAACACAATGATAATATAATAATAACATTGGAGACGGATGTGATACTCTTAGAACAGAAGAGTATTTTATTTCCAGGCTTTGGTGAAGCCCCTCTAGAGCACAAAGCAGCTTTTTTAATGATATTGTAAAAAATGCATTTGCTAAAAACTATCAAAAACACCTAGGAAATAAGTCTTACAGATAACATCTGTTCAAAGTCCTATGTTTTTCTCAGTCTTCCAATTTTATCATTTCTCTAAATGACACATTAGCTAAATTAAAGTATGGAGGAACGTGTACTCCTGCTATTTCTGTAAAGGACACTTTCAAAACCCAATATATGGTGTATCATCACTTAAAGCTTTGCATAGTTCCTAATAAATTTCCTACAGAATCAAGAGATTCTTTTTTATTTAGCAGTATTGTGAAGCTCTCCATGAAAGGAACAGCTGAGAAAAACCATGCTTTAACTGCCACAATGGAGAGTCTACTCTGCAAATTTTGCATGAACACAATATTTTCATGATCCACAAGGTCTCAAAAGAGTGCATTATGACATGGAGTACAGGATGTCTCTCTAGAACAGTTTGTTTTAAGGAGAAATGTAATTACACCACTATACATCCAGGGCAATATTCATTTAAGCTGTCATGCTCTGTCCTGTCCAAAATGGTACCCTAGGCTTCCTATAGTCAACAGAAAGACTATAGAGACTACAGAGACTATAGAAAGACTATAGACTCTATGAGTGTTATATCATTCTAAGACACATGCCTAAGGTAAATGATGTGCTTTTTTGGTCCAAGAACATTTCTCTATTTACTCTGTAGAAGCCATAGGTGATTAAATATTTAGGCAGTTTACCTTTGGATTATTAAACTGGAGGTAGGGGGGAGGAAGTGTATGGGTTGAATTATTTTCTCCATTATTCAGCCCCTTCCTCCGTAAAGAAAAACTTAAGTGAAATGTCATATCTTACTGTATCCTGTAGTAAATGTCCTTCTGTGAAGTTCTTTTCATTTTTTAGCTAAAGCATTAAAAGCATTTATTTAAAAGTTACGAAGGAAAACAGGATAACATATTATATTTTTTAAATGGTGAAGCATTAAAAATTAATAGTTTGGAGACCAAGTCTGTATTGGTGTTACATAGGTATTCCTCATTACCATGCACACAAATGCAATTTCTCTCTCCTACTTGCAAAATTGCATACCAAAAATAAATCAAGAAAATATTTCCTATGAACAACTGAAAAGTTGAAAAAGACCAAGAAAAAAATTTACAAGTCACTTAATATCAAATACTTTTGAGAGAAAAAGGCAGAAAGATTTGCCTTTTCTAGCTGTATTTCTCCCATTGTTTTTGAAATTCTGTCCTGTTTGAGGACATCAAGAGTATCGGAGGGGGAACCGTGTGCTGTGGGGTTCCCCAAATCCATATTCAAGAGCCTAAGTGTTTGTTCTAAATGCTGAAAAGGACATAGAAACCAAAATTAGATGTATGAACAGTGTTTTCAAATTTTTTATTCTGTGGAGGATCTTACATGGCATTTGCTACCTCAGCATTCAGTCTTGTACTATACAAGGGGGAAACATAATGCCCAGCACAGATTTTGGGAGGAGAGGGAGAGAGAAATTACTTGCCCAAAGTAATTGTTTTAACCCCAAAAAAAGAGCATCTACAACAGATTTCTAGGAAAGCCAATTGTCCCAAGTCCTCTACTCTTAGTAGAGTGTGTTAATAACAAACAAGAAAACTTTTATGTTTCAATGATTAAGAGATCCAGGGCCAAAACAGCCAAAACTGTCTGGTGGCAGCGGAAACAACAGTGTCATTCACTGTTTATTTGCACTTTCTGGTTCAGTCTTTGCAATCTATATTGGATTCATAATGGTAGATGTAGTGGTCCTTCGTAGGAGAGAGAAGACTGCAACAAGCGACATGTCTCTGAGGCTGTGCTTTTTGTTATCAGTCTTCCAGTACTTTTGATCTAGGGTTCATACTTGGCTTTAGCAAATCTCTACAGAACACATACCAGAAACACAGGCTATGCTTGGGGAGAGATTATGACCTCACATAAATTGCTTTTTATATGAGAATGCTTTATATTCAAGCCTTGCTCCAGGATGAAAATCCTTCCTAGCAGTGAAAAATTTAAACAAAGAAAGAAAACACAAGATATGACACCAGATTCAGTTGTGCCCACAGAGCTGGAAGAAAAAGTTACTTGGACTCTTCTGTTTTACAAGACCTCTTATTTGCTATAAATCAAGCTCATTTTCTTTATTAGGATAATTGGGTAAGAAATGCAAATTTTCTTTGTCATTTTTCTCTTCTTCTAGTAAATATAATATAGTGTGATGGCTGTCTGATGCCCACAATGGAAACTCTTTACCAGGAACAGTCTAGGATACAAATTATTGTATTGTATCCTGAGCCCTGACTGTCATGCCTATTTTTAGAAAAAAACCCAGCAGAGTACATAACTTAAATGAAAGTTAATGATAAACTGGTGATGGTAGGTTTCTGGCAGAAGACTGCTCTACTACTACTGATGTCGTTCACCAAAAGACTTCATGGGAGTCTTTAATTTAATGTATTTTACAGGTGGTCTGTTAAAGACACAACTCCATTTAAAGATAGAGGTGCAAAAAGTATCAAAGTTAAGAATGCAGAAGCACAGCTATGACCAAAATATGACAAAAATCTTCCAAACGTTGTCATTTTATGAAAAGTTATTTTACTGGATTATTCTACAAAATACCTACGGAACAAAATTTTGGACCCAGTGGAAAAATTACCTGTAACACCAGTGGCTGAAATCCTTCCTGTCTCATATTATCACTTTTGTATATTTTTTTTTCTGATTTTTTTTTTCTGATTTTTTTTTCCATATTAGCAATCATAATAAATTCATAATAAAATTTAATAATTTCCTCATAATGCTCACAGAAAATCCTACACTTCTGCATGTTTCGTCAGAAATATTAATCCAACCTGTTTATTGTCTCTGATGAATTTTTGAAGATCTGTGGAATTAAAATAATTAATATTTACATAGCATCTACTTAACCGTCTCACAGCAGCTCAAGGGATGTGATGCATACATGCTTTGTATTCGTCTGTTTGAATATTACACTGAATGTTGTTTGCAGCAGCCTAGCATATTTTCTATTTGTCTCAGTCCACTCTTACACTTCCAGATAAGAAAAAACCCAAGAGAACTTCTCCTTCATAGAAAGGAGAGCAGAGAAGACATTTTTCTAGTGAATCAGGGGTGTTAGCTTGAATGTTACTCCAAGCAACAAATCAATTAACAAATGAGTGTCTGAATACCTTTCTTTGGCTGTCAAAGGTGGATGAATGTGATGCCTGTGCTATCTCTAGCTACAAAACCTGTCTTGCCATAAACATGATAACCCAGTTTGTCAATAAGTCTGTTTTTCATATTCATTGTACAGTGTTATTTTACAGAATGCTCATTCACAGAATTGTTCTCACCAATGACTAACAAATGAAATTTATTAATGTAAGTTAACCTTAAATAAGGTTAATAAATTATTTTTTGGCAATAACAGCATCCTGATTTGTTTTTTTTTAAACCATTGGCTAAGTGATATTGTGTAACATCTTAGAAGATCATAAAAGACACATTCAACCATTCATAGGTTGAAGTTTGCTTTCCACTTCACGTTTCACAATTTTTTAATTTTCATTGGCAATGGAGGAGACACAGCCAGGACAGCTGACTGCAATCAAAGGCATATTCCGTTCTATATGGTGTCATGCTCAGTATATAAAGCTCGAGCCAGAAGAAGGAAGGGGAGACGTTTTGAGTTATGTCATTTGTCTTCCCAAGCAACCCTTATGCATGATGGAGACCTGCTTTCCTGGAGATGGCTGAATACTTGCCTGCCAATGGGAAGTGGTGAATTTATTGCTTGATTTGCTTGCATGTGAGGCTTTTGCTTTGCATATTAAACTGTCTTTACCTCAACCTATGAGTTTTCTTTATTTTTCCAATTCTTCTCCCCATCCCACTGGGGAGGAGGACAAATGAGCAAATGGATGTGTGGTCATAGCTGATGGTTAAATCCTGACAGTCAGTTCTATTAGTTCTACTGCAGAGTAGTTTTAACAAGAGAGGCAAAGCTAAATCCATCAGATCTACTCTTACACTCAAACAATGGTTGAAGTAAAATATTTAAGAGACATGTTGGGATCTCACAATACCTCTGATCACATGGGTCTCTGACTGATTTAAAATTTAGAGTATAAAATATTATTATGCTGTATTATTATTACTATTTGTAATTGTCTTAAACAATGTACTTGTATCTGTAGATGTTGTGACCCTTTGTTTAAACAGTGCTAAAAAGATTCTCAGCAAAGAGTCTCAAATCTAGCTAGACATCAAATGAAAAAAAATTGGTTTTGGCTCTTTGCCATTATGAGAAAATCCCCACTGTGGAACTAGAGCAGCAAAGAATCACTTTGTCTTAAGGAAAAAGGTATCGTTCTCTCTCCTCTCTCTTCAAGTGTTTGGCACCACTAAAATGGTTTCACTGTTTGGGATCTACTACAGAGGCTACTGATAACATTTAGCTATTAAGGATGCTTAAAAATCAACAGTATTATTCACATGAGTGAATACTGAAGAATTCTTACAGTCTGGAATTATTTATCTGTGATAAGCATTAAATATTTTGGAATATCACAGTCATCAATGAAAAGTTTTCAAATCTTATATCAAATATTACACTGATTATTTTTTTTTCCCCCCATAAGAAAAGGGTAGTAGGAGAAAGAGTAATAGCCCAAATGATTAACATAATATATACTGTCTTTTTCCAGTAGGGAAAAGAAAAATATTTTGCATTTCAATTAGAAAGAAAAGCGTGAAAAATTAAATAGTACATCATTTTAGGACATTTACTTCTTCTTGCACCATCACTTCACTTTAGCCAAAGGAAGAGACAGGAAGGATACGGCTTGCTTAAAGGAAAGGGGAAACAAACTACAATATTAGCTGTGTAAGCCAAGAACATCTAAAACAACAAAAAAACCCTGATATAATTTAGAGAAGTCAGTCAATAGCACAGTGTCAGAATGGGGTACTTGAGGGGATCTTTTTCAGCAGAGTTTCTACATTCATTTCTTTCATCCAAACTTAAGAGAAATATTTAAACTCTAGAATTTCTTATTGGGAAAAAAAAAATAAAATTAAAAAGGGCAAAAAATGAATGGAAGAAAGAAAACTAGAAAACTGTATACAGTTGGTATAAAAATAGATTTATATTTCATATAAACACAAGCTCTGGCAATTGAAAGAGGGAGTTTTTCTAATAGAAATAATTAGCCAGGTGCCCTTAATTACAACAACAAGCTATCAACCTTGTTGTTTTTGCAAAAATGCTCTCACACTTTGTTTGCAATTCTATACTTCACTGATACTTTTTAGTTCAAAATGTCTCTGCTGAGGTTACATAAATTATTCCTCAGCAAGGTAGAAAACTGTCGTTTCTAATTCTATTTCACTAATGATTTTTAATATTAAAGCATGTTTATTCAGAACATTAGCTGCTATTCTGATTTCCATGTTTATTTTTGGAATAATGTTTAATACTTATTTTAATTTTTTCTTATCACTATTTCATTAACAGGCTTTTTTGTATTTCAGTCATATTGAACATTAAAGAGTGTACTTATTTCATTTTAGCACAATGAATATCTCATAGAGAATCCTCACAATGCTATCTAGGACAAAGATACATTCTGTAATGTAACTTTATGGATTTTGCAGTTTGAATAAATAAGACAGTTGTTTAAATAAAAAAGATTCTAAACCTGAAGTCTTATTACTTTCCAGATTCATACTTAGTATCTGATTTAAATGAAAGCTTTATGATATTTACTATGTGTCATTCAAAATAATGCAGTGTGATAGAGCCTGATTTTCCTTCAGATACTGGGTGTATATTAATGTAAATTCAGTGTCTTCTTCAGAGTTGCTTCTCATTTACTTGTACTAAGTAGACCTAGTGAATATGGATGGCATGAAAAAAGCTTTTTCTCAACACTGAGTTATCATAGCAACTGTGGACATCAGGTAAGATCTAATTAGAAGAATTAATTCAGTTCTTGAAAATAATTTTTAATGTTGTGAAAGAATTAATTTACTGACCTAAATAACATCTCGCATAATGCAAGGACTTCTAAAAATTCTTGTTCATCTCTAAAGTCAAATATTTCCATAAAATTCTGCATAACATCTCCAGAGTTTACCTTCTTTAACCTTACCAATTCATTTTATCCATGCCTGTCCAGAGTTAAACTGGTTTCAAAACATATGTAAGCTATGATGTGTTTTCTCTCTATAACTCTATCTTTCATTTCCCTATTCATTTCATACAACAAGTAGATGGATGATGGTAGAGCTTTTTGTATTGCTCACATGCACTGGCTAGGTTCCATAGCTAGAGGTCTTGACTGGTGATCATGACATCTTAATGCAGAATATGAATCTAATATGACTAATCCACATATTTTAGGTATATATCCAGAGGACAAAGGGAAATTCTGTTTGTTTTAATTTAGTTTTAAAGTGTATCTGACCATTCAGACCTATACGTAATTTAAAGGCACTTCTAGAATAGATGCAAATAGAGGCAAAATCATGAATTCTAATTAAGTTATTAATGATGTACAGACTTATACAATCATTTTACCCATTCAAAAGTATACAAAAATATTTGAACTAGAACTTTAAACATTGTTCTCCCACAGATCTTGTTGTTATTACTTGACAAAACATACTGCTTCAGAAATGAGAGATCAAAGAAAATTTGTGTGTGCTATTATCAGCTTGACTAAAAATAATCTTGCCAAGGGGTAGTTCAGAGTAGTTTCACAAGTTTTAGGTAATTATCTACAGGCAGCATAGAAAGAACACTTATCAGTTGCAAGCTAGAAAAACATACATGCCATCTACCTGAAACACATTTCCCAGATTGTGATATATTCTTGTAATACTGTCAGTGACAGAACAACAACAAAATATTAAAGTGTGGCAGTGGGTAGATGATCCAGTGCTCTAATTACAGAAAAACACATATTTGCCCTTCCCTTCCACCAGGGCAAATAGATGTGGCAGGTCTGAATGTAAGAGCATTTCTTTGAGTACTTTTTCAACATAAAGTGCAGTGCGGTCTAGAAGTTGAAATTTGTGGTCAAGACAAAAGGATGCAGATGTCTGGAATAATGATAAAACCTTGAGTCTTTAAGTACTCACAACAAGCTGTTTTCACCTCTATTTTGTAAGATAATTTCCTGGCAACTTTGTGCAAGTCATATATATTTTGTCTTATTCCTTTGCATTCCTCTGTAGAAGTAAATAATAAAGAAAAATTTAATATTTGCTGTACAAGAGAAATGGGCTAACGTTTATGATTTATTTTTTTGATTAATTTTTACGAGAAATATTGGGTGACTGCAAAAAAAAACAACCCACGACCAAAATTACCCTGAGCACATGGTATCTCAGAATCATTTTGGTCTATTATTGAAAGACACTTAAATGTTACCGGCGCCCACTTCAGTGGAGTTTGTTTCAGGTTGGGAAGGCAGTGCACATTTATCACCTGGAAGTTCTGTATAAACTGAGCTGTAGTATAACTTGACATCATATGTGGCGATCTAAAATTTAAACACAACTCACGGTGCTGCTTGTCTGGTATATGGTGCTCTATGTATGATTATACATTCAAATATAGAACAAACATTTTTATTCTGCTCACATAAACTACATTTTATTACATGCTTATGAGTTGTGTATTCTACAGGTTGCAAAATGAAAGCTTCTAGAAAATGAAATACATTCAGGAGGTGTATAGAAGGAGATCTGTATATATTCAGACAATAGTATAATTATAAAGATGTTCTGTAATTATACACAATTATACATTATATATAACGGTATAAAGTATAGAAGCCTGGGTTTTGTCTTATTTGTGTAAGAACACATTCTTCATAACAGCTCAAAGATAACAATACACACCCGCATGGCAACAGAACTCGTGTCTTTCAAAAAGAGTCTGTGTTAACTTCTGCATTGAAATTTTCCTGCTGATCTTCTTTAAAGTGCTACTGGGTCTGAATGTTCTTTTGCACAAAAGGTCCATGGAGTTAGAAGACACTGTCCCTCTTTGCAGGAAATAAGTCAGGGTCATCTACAGTAATACCTCTCCAAGTCACACTTGGGACAGTAATAATCAAATTTGACCAATCAGACAGCAGTAATACTAAGAATAAGAAAGGAATGTGCTCCTTCCTTCTTAAATTAAACTATTTTGTTTAATTTACTTTATGATCTAGCTAATTTGGTATCTCAGTAAGGTGAATTGCCACCCCCAAAAACCCAAAGCCACCTTTTATTTGTTCTTTTCTTTAGTAATGTTCTGTGCATTTAGACCTCCCTTTTGCCTTTGGTCCTTAAGACACAAGGCTTAAGGAGATAAGAAAGCAAATAATAAACATGGAGAAAATAAACAAGATCAGCAACAGAGAATTGACTCCAACAGTATATTTGGCCTTTCGAAAATAGCAGCTAGAGTTCCTTGTGTAGAAAAAATGCTTCCAAAAGCAGTTTTCAGCTCAGGGACCCCCTCATTCACAGCCGCAAGTCATAACTTACAGATCTGTTAAATTCTGTGCATATCATGAAAATTAAAACAGATAATATCTTAATTTTACACTCCTGTTCTGCTGCTCCTATATATCACAAAGAAGCATAGTTGCATCACTTCTTCTCTTGCTCCAGAACAGTTTGTTCCACCTACTGTTGATGGATTAAATGTCCTCTCCTGCTGATAGCCTTGTCAGTTGCAGGAGACAGTGGTGCTAGTTAAAGTACTGCTGGAAGTAACTACTGGTCAGCTTAAACCAAGACCCAGCCCAGACATCAGAGAGGTAAGTATCACCAAAAAGCAAGTTCATAACATTCACTAAAGGGATTTATTGAAAAGCCACCTAGATATAATTGGAAACACTGGGGACATGGACAGATTAATTTTTTTGACAGCTACAATTCTACCCAGGTGCTATAGTCACAAAAAGCATTAGCCTAAATCCCACTTATTTCCTATTTTGAAATCATGACTTTCATAATCATTATTTAACTTCTAACAAGCCCTGGAAATGTGAACATATGACAGGTCTTTTCTACCTGATCTGAAAGATTGGAGGGAATTAAGGTTTTTAAATAGTCACTAGAAAAATAAATGGGAACACTGATCACTCCCCTCCTAATCACCCAGCAAAATCTTTCTGCCCAGTGAGAACATAGTCTCTCCCTGGTCCAACAAACATTTCAATATCTATTGAAAGTAGCAGTTCTTCAAGGAAGAAATCAGAGCTGCTCCAACACAGGATTCCCTTTAGTTTTGATATTTGGAAGATATGAATCTGAAGCATTGGAACAGGCTGCCCAGGGAAGTGGCTGAGGCACCATCCTTGGCAGTATTTAAAAGACGGGTAGACATAGAGCTTAGAGATATGGTATAGTGATGTTTTTTGTCAGTATTAGGTTAATGGTTGGACATGATGATCTGAAAGGTCCCTTCCAAACTCGACAATTCTATGATTCTATGACTCTATGTTGGACAGGAAACCTTTGAATCTAGCCACCTGCACGCTTGGTGGGCGTTAGGAGTCACAAAGCTATTGGTTAAATGGTTGAAACTCTTGCTATCATTGCCATGAAAGAAAATTATTAAAAAAGTTTCAGGAAGGCGTTCATGTCACGTGATATAAATCTCAATAAGGCTGAATAGATTGCCAGACAGGGAGTACCTTAAACAACCAACTGGTCATAACAGCAGATTTAATTTTGCGTCTGTAGAAATAGGGTTTCTAAGCCTTCCCGAGCACCAGAAAAAGAAAATGATTTTTTTTTCTGTGGATCTGGGCCCATGTTCTGGCAGCAGATGTGGTACAAACACCTCAATGGACTCAAGTTGTCACTGGATCTGCATAAACAGGCACAGGATCTGACTCTTAAATTTATTAGCTTAAATACCTAATTTAGTGAAATGAAATGTCTTTATGACATTTAATTGGGTTAGGGAGAAGAACAATTAATAGATGCTTAATTTATCCTTGCATAATGAACAAATTTTTTTCAAAAGTGAATAACATTTCACTTTAAAGAAATTCACTTTATAGCATTACAAGTCTCCCAGGTGAAGCTTTAAAGGAATAGACACCATAAAAATTGAAATTTTAGGAATCACGGCACAACTGGTATTAAGTACTTTCTCTCTTTGATATCTTCACTTCTTCCCCTTTTCCTGCGACATTATTTAATTGTTAAGTATTCCAGGTACCCCTATTTCTTGCCCATTCCAAAACACAGTTTTTTCAGGGAAAAGCACAATAAAGTCAGAAAATGAGAAGAGTATGCCATGATACAATTACATGTCATATGATGGAAAAATATATTAGTGATTTGAGAAAATGTCACTGCTGTACACAAAATTAGCATAGCCACAAAGAATAAGAAAGTGAACCTTTTTGTTCTCTTTTATATTCTACCTGTCTGAATAGTATCCAAATTAGAATTTTAAGTTGACAGAGAATGCACTCAACCAAAAATACATACTATTAAAAATCACAGCATTAGCGTCTCATTGATGCACCTTAATGAATTAGATGGCAGACCAAGAAATTCTTCTTGTCTTTGTCTTGTACTCTTACAGTACTGATTGCTGGAATTATTCACCCTTGCTTGCTCATTTGCACAAAACTGAACGAGTGTGAATAACACATGCCCTAAAAGAGCAGATAAATTCTCCATTTGAACCTGTATCATGCACTCTCAAGAAAACTTCTCAAGAGAAGAGAACTTTTCCTTAACTCAGCATATAGTAAACTTAGACCATTTACTTCCTTGGCTTCTGTGTTAGAAAATAGATATAAGAATTACCTCTTTCCTGCAGAGTCTTCTCTGCAAGTTGTTACATGAATCTTCTCTCAGTCTCCCTGCAGACATCCTGTCTTTGTGAGCCAGCACAAAGTGTTTCCAAGACCCCATCTATTAATGACCTAGAAAAGGAGAGTGCTGACCTTCGTTTAAACTTGGTGACAAGATGTTTTCAGATACAGTTGTCCCAACTTATGCTAAAAAAAGAATACAGTTTCTAAACTCAGTGGGTGGAGGGCTGATAGGTGACGAGTTATGGCTCTGAGCCATCAGAGATGTTGCCGAGCAGTATGCAGGCACTCTGCAGGGCTGTGCTGAGGACTCATGCAGTTGAACCACCTTTGCTGCCCACCTGAAGTAGCAATGACACACTTCAAACAGGACCAGTGAAGAGCTGCACGGTCAGAGGGCTTGATCAGAGACACTGTGGTAAAAATATTTCAGGTCTTATGAAAACTTTACTCTTTTAAGCACAAAACCAAAGAATGGCAGATGCTCATGCTATGCTACCTGACACTGTGCCACTACAGTCTGGACATGGGAGGAACAGGATGAAAAAAATTTGCAAGATTATTGGAGTCTGTGGCATCACAACTCTCCTGAGACCAGGCATAAAAGTATAGACTGCTTTCAAGCTGCAATAATGCTGAGGTTTTAACCTGGCTTGAAGAGAGTCAAGTTGTTGGATAAACAGATATAACTTTCAGAATCACCCCTTTACCAGAGCTTGAGTGATATAATACTCTCAAGCTGTTCAGCCCATCACTGTAAGATCATCTACACTTTGTGGAACATGTTCTTAACAAAATCCATTTGGAAGGGTTTTTATTCCACCTGCCTCACTTCTATTTTAGAAGGCTGGACTAAGCACATATTTGTCTCATTTCACGTATTAGAAGAACTTCAATTTGCAGGAAATGCATTGAAAAAGATATTTTTTTCATTATCTGGTAAGCTTTTTTCTTTATGTAATATGTATTCAGACGAAATGGGACACATACTCATCTTTTTTCCCCAGCTGCAGTAAAAAACAAACAAACAAACAAAAAATAAAAAATATTGCATAGATAAGACCAGATAAAACCAGACTCTCTCTCTAGGAAATTCAATGTCTCCTTCACATTCTCTAACTTTTTCTGAATGTTTTTATTAGCACCCTTTCTGCCTAACACATATTCTTTCAGGTGGTTCTGAGTTCTGAGGGATACAGAGTTAATATTTACAAAACAAATACAGGAATAAAGCAACACCTTTCTTTTTCTTGTAATAGAGACTTCACTGGAGGGGAGGGGAGGACAGGGGAGATAAAAAAGCAAAAGGAACAAAACCACCAAAGTAGAGCACCTATATTTTCGGTCACAAAACATAGCTTCTCTAAATACAAGAAACTTTAGTTCTTCCCCCTTTTTTTAAATGACAGCTAAGTTTAACAAAAGAGAATTCTTACGTAAGTGTATGGGAGTCCGCACATGCATAGAGATGTTGAGAAAATCATAACCAACAAGAATTGAATAATCTGAGACCATTACCGTAACAGCTCTGAGTTTTTCTCCATTTGCTTCTCAGTGATTTTAGTTTGTTGAAATCTTAGCAATATGTCAAAGCTGGTGATCATAAGAAAAAGACACACATTTTTAGAAAGAATATGCTGTCCGTGCAATAACATGTCATTATAGATTAATTTGAAGAGATTCGAATTATGCTTTAATTATATAATTAAAGACATATTATTTCAGAAGATTTACTAATGATAAAACTATCTTACTGTCGTATGAATATAGAATTCATATATTCACCAAATCCATACATTCACCAAATCCGTCTTTCACTCAAAAGCTCTATGACCTCTCATTAAAAACAGCATAGCAGGTCATACAACTTAAGCAAGAAGATGTGAATAAAATAGGAAAGAAACTCTGCTTTCTTCATGCAGGAGGGCTAACATGATAAAATCTTAAAATCTTGGTTACATTTCTTCTGTTTTCCATTCCCCCTCAGGCAGAATATTTTCCTAATTGCACTGTACAGACTGGTTGCCACACCATAAACTCTACCCACTAGAGCTGTCTCTAAAAAAAGTATTGTGCTGCAGAGTGTCTGCTGGAAGATTGTTCATCTCTCCCCATTTCTTCCTAGGAATGAAGCCATGCTTTTTGTTTCCCTTCCTAAAAGCAGAAATAAACACCAGGAGAATTGCATATGCAATTTGGGGGTGAGTTTCTTGCTGAAAGTGAGAAAGTTTCAAAACCCACAAGATGCTGCTTTTCTTCCAGATTCTGGGAAGTCCCTAACTGCAACTTTTTTGAATCGCTGTTTAAGTATAGTTATGAGCTCATGTGCTATCTCAGCTGTAGTTTGCTGCTAGTTAAAATCTTCATGGCAACGTATGGGACACCAAGGACTAAAACCCCAGGGAATGACTGTTCTCAGTCTTTCTGAACTAGCGCATTATTTCTGGCCAAATCAGATTATTTCTTTGTCTCTGCCTTTCACAGTGCTCTTTTAACAATTTCTCTCCCCCATATTCTATCTACCTGAAGGCTATTATTCTGAAATACTGGACTAATTCCTCCTCTCACCATTTGATGACTTCACATCAGAAGAAATTAACAGCATGAGGGAGAAGAGGACTTTACCTTCAGTTCCAACGAGAACCGCCTCAGCAGTTGAGAAAATCCTATCAAAAATAGTTTCTCTTTGGGTTTGAGCATGCTTGACACAAAGAGATCATGGAGAATTTGGCCTCCAGGTTCTAATATTAATTTCTGAAAATTTTGGCAATTAATGACTTATGTTATATTTCTCCATAACAGAAATCCCTGGACTCCTGTTACTTACAAGTCTGATGTTAAAAGTATTAATTCAAATAGCTTCTTTATTTCAGCAAATTCAGCCCATTCATTCAACTAATAAACACAGCTGAGTGCTGTTGTGCAGCACACAGTACTGTTTTAGAGCACTGACCTTACCTTTTCTTAATAGGGGGCTCCAACATGCAATCACAAACTCAGGAAATTTAGCCTACTACCTCCAACTTGGGAAACCTGCAGGTTCATAGCTTTCTTTGCTTGCAGGTTTGCCTTCCTTTTCTGTGCAGCTGAAGGCTGTGTTATGTAGATCTGTGTTTAAATAGAAAATAAATACTATGCTCAAACAAGTTTATTGATTTACCGTATCTGAATAGCATAATCCCACTGAATCTAAACTGCTAGGAAGCTGACATAATCAATCGATTTCCATGAAATGCAGTCGAAACTGGGGAAACTTAATACTCTTCAGTAACAAGAAAGTTTTAATAACAATCAATCACAGTAATATTCTATATGTACTCCAGTTTTATCTATTCCCCTAATAAGATAAAATATGAGTTGGTTTGCAAATGAGTAGACATGTTAATAAGCATCCACATTAATCTGTAAAAGGTAACATTTTATTTCCTATTTCCTGAGGTTTTATGCTTAATACATATTGATTTGTGGAGTTGGTGGCCAGAGAATTTTTCTCATTTCCTGCTTTACATATCCTTATTTACCGAAAGAGAAAATAAACTTGTTTTCTGTTGAAATCAGTCCAGAAATCATATTTAATATTCTTGATCTACCCTTGTACTTTGTTTATTTTATTGAAATCCTTTGAAAAAGAAAAAAATAAAAAGAAAACAAACATACAAACAAAAAAAACCCAACAAAACACCACAACCCAAACTACCCCCTAAAAAGACAACTATTGACAGTATACTGATTTATTCGAACAAGGCACTCCAAAAATTTTCCATGATGTTTCTAATATGACATTTATGTAAAATAAGTGTTTTACTAATGTAAGGATCAGTAAATTTAACAATAAACATTTAAATATTAGATGAAGCAGAAATATCTCTGAGGAAAGGAGCTTTAAAATAACCTTCCCAGAAATATACTTGCAAACCACTTTATTTTTTTTCTCCCTAACGACAGCAAGCAAGGTAGTATCATAAAAGTAAGTTGATCATATGAACTTTTTCTAGTTTTCTAACTCAGAAAGATACATACAACTAAAAATACATAGTTATTCCTTAATTTTATGTTAAAAAAACAAAAAAGTCTGAATTAATTCGGATTGTTTGATCTTATGTCCCGATTCTATGTTGCTATCAGCTAGCAAGCCACATCCCTAGAAGGAAACACACTGTAAGCCAAGTGCCCTACTGAGGCACATGTAGTGCTCCAGGAGTACCACAAGCAATTGATAGCTTTGCCCTATGCAGTAACTTTGTGGCTAAAAGTGCATGTGATCATCATAAGTCATTGTACCAAATGCTACTTGTAATGTCAAACAGGAACCTGGCTCTCCAGTGGACAGATTTGAAGGAGTCCATGTTGCTCTGAGAGAAATAACCACCCACAAGACAAAAATTAACAAAGTCTTGGATTTGGATGCTAAAATATAAATTGTTCACTAGGCACTTATGCATATTTCAGTAGTGTAAATACATATATTTAATGTACATATATGTCTATACTCAGGGGCAAAGATGTGCAAAAGAAACTTGCAATTGTCTTATACACCTGACATACTATTTGGCATGTATTTAATTTTAGATATAAAAATGGCTTCTAGTCAGCAAGACTTTTATACTGTTTCCTTTGGGAATATAGGAATATTGCTTTCTTCTCTATTTGACAGCATTTATAGTTTGTGCAAAGCTGTCAGATAGAATCTGAACTTTGGACAAGGAAGCTTTTATTTTACACCCAAAATGTAAAATCTGAAAGAAAGAATTATTCTTTTTCTTTTTTTCTTTTTCCTTTTTCCTTCTTTTTCCCCCTCTAGAATGAGATACACCATGAGTTTAATATGATATTAATAAGGAACTAAACATTGTGGATTTCTGATACTGATTTTTTCCCCTTCAGTTGCATCCTGTAAAAAAGCTATGTATTTTTACTAAAGATTTAGAACAGGTATTATCTGGGTGAATGATAACTCTGGACAGTAGTGCTACATGTGCCTGGAACAGGATTGTAACTTTTACGTCATCTGCAGTTTTCTTGTAGCTTATCAACCTAATGTCACTAAAGGCAAAGTCTTCTATAAAACAGGAAATACTATCACTCAGTTCTAGTGTATTTCATGGAATTTACTGTGTGATTGTAAATACCTCTAATAAGTGGTTGTCAAATAAGCAAATCTTATATGACATTTTACTACCTATTTAAAGTCATGAATCTGTTCAATCAGGTACATTACATCAGATCAGTTTTAGCAAAATTAAGACATTTGCTATTGCAAGATAGCTTACTGGAATTGATAAACAAATGAACATGTCATTTAACAGTGTTCTATAGGAAAATACTAAATTTTTTTTCAGGTCTGAATCGTAAATTCCATTTTTTGTCAGGAAGTGTAGTGAAAGGACAAGGGGTAATGGTTTTAAACTGGAAGAGGGGAGATTTAGATTAGATACTAGAAAGAAGTTCTTTACGGTGAGGGTGGTGAGGCACTGGAACAGGTTGCTCAGGGAAGCTGTGGATGCCCTATCCCTGGAAGTGTTCAAGGCCAGGCTGGACAGGGCTTTGAGCAACCTGGTCTAGTAGGAGGTGTCCCTGGCCATGGCAGGGGAGTTGGAACTATATGATCTTTAAGGTCCCTTCCAACCCAACCCGTTCTATGATTCTATGATTCAGTGCACTTCTTTTCTTATACTGGGTACCCTGTACTTAACATAATACATCTAAAACAGCAATATAGCAGTATTGGTCTCAGGAATACACTAGATATTACTGGTGCAAACCCCAAATATACTACCACCACCCCAAATCTATGGCAAAAAGAGTTCGGACGAAAACCCTAAAAACTGTATTTCCTCTGTTTGAAGTATAGAGATTAGTGTGCCTCTGAAAACACTAATACTGTAATGGGACATAACGAAAATACCTTTTCTCCCTTGTTTATTAAATTAGTTGCTTTCATCATGTCTACTTTCTTAGTTTGGTTTGACAACCACTATTCCCATTGTTCTGTAAGACTTCATGTAGCGATCCCTACAATACACTTGTTAGAAAAGCAAACACATTTCCATAAAACAGTGGAAACTGTCAGCTTTCTAGAAAATTTTAACAAAAGTGTTCTTTTCCACCAATTTGGAGAAGAAATACATATAAATGCAAGTAAAACATCCATCCAATAAGTCTTCAGGATACAATACACCGTTCACATAAATGTTAATTGTGACTTTATTAACTATAGCCAGTACGAATCTTACAACGGCAAGGTACAGTGATGCTAATAAAGTAAAGAAAGTCCTTATAGTATATTGAATTCTGCCTAGAAATCCAAAGTGTTTGGTTTGCAAGGGCTCAATGATTAAGTCAACGGAGATCATTAAGAAAACATGAATTGTCACCAAGGACGTAAGAAAAATGAAAACTGCCTTGAGGTGGAAAAAATCCTTTTTAGTTAGGATAAGCTTTGTCTACTTTTATTTAAAAATATTCATCTACAATATTGATATCCTACAGATATACTTACTCTTAATGTAATGATTCCTGGGGTGTTCTTTAGAGGCTCAAACTCTATATGAAGAAAGGGAAGAAGAAAATGATAAACAATTGGTATTTTCTTTTACCTGTCAAACTTGACGTGGGTAAGAGCAAAAAAAAAACATTTCTTTGGCAAATGACCAAAACCAAAACACACACAGAGAGAACCACCTCCCACCCCTCAAAATAAAAAAAAAACTACCACAAAAAAGTATCTTAACCCAATCTCAAATTCATATGAAATTTCATCCTGAAGTTGAATTTACAGCAAACTTACTGATTTACTGGGGGCAGAGGTGAAATCAGCCAGTTCGAAACACTTCCAGCCAGAAAAAAAATTACTAGAAAGACAACACAACAGGAATGAACAAAGGGAATTAAAATACGTGGTCATCAACAGACTGAGTAGAAGTTTAATACATTACTTCAACTTCTCAGCTATGTCAGGCTCTACAACCCTGGGAAAGAGGTTGTAGATTCATCTTCTCAAAGTTAGAGAAAGATGAAGAACAAAATAAGATAAGTTTTTAATTTCAGACCTTGTCATTATCTAGAAAGAAACTGGCCTGTGGAAAACAAAATAAGGTCTTCCTTACTTCTTCCAGCCAGTATACATATTTATGAAACCAGGGTCTCACTTCTTACCACCTGATCAAGATCAAATTATGCTATCATTATTTCTCTTGTTGTGGGTTAAGATCTGAGAGATTATACAATTTCATGACAATAGCTTTGATAATAAGCAAAGCCACATATTATAAACCCAAACATTTTTAGAATTCTGTAGCTTAGTTTGGGAGTCAAATATTATCCAATACGATTTTTGTAAGAGGAAAATATCTTTTCCAAAGTGATAATACGCTTCAACTTCTAAACAGTACCCAACTATTTTATAATAAAAAATAATCAATTGTAAATGTTTTAATATTTTCTTGTGCTTAAGTCACTATCTTTTGTAAAAAAATTCTAGAAGAGCCTCTCTAGAAGTGAAGGTATCTGTGTCATTCTGGATATCCTGAATATTTTAAGGTCTGTTCTCATCTTTAAGAGAGAGAAACTCTTTAAGAGTTTCACTTTTCATTTTCAATATATTTACACAGAGGACATGGCAACTGGTTTAACCTCTAATTTTACTTCCAAGATTTTAATCTACTAAACCAGAAATTTATGGAACAAATACATATGAAGAAAAAGTAAAGATGTTACTCTTACAGGAGCCCATTTGTTGGTTGGAAACATAGCAGTTGCTGTATTTGATCAGACAACAGGCTCAGCAAATCCCGTAACCTGCCTAAAGCAGAGTCCATCATTACATTTTCTCTAAGCAGTATATTTCCTCTTCTACATCCTAGAAGTGAATGTACTCAAGCCCAACGGTAATATGCTGCAATGCATGGGAGAGAAAATCTTTCTCAATTCTTAAAGCATAAGACTTTCTTTATCATTACACTCTTAACAACAAACAGGATAAACTTCATTTGCAATAAGTTTCACAGGGATGACTACTTACACTTGAGAGGTATTGTTTTTTTCTAATAACACTGATTCTTAGTGTCTACTAGTCTTTTTTATTAATATAGTGTAATGTGAAGGAACATTGACTGGACTAGTTTGTGCCATGGAAACCTGATCTGCTGAGTTTAATTTGCTCCTACCTTAACTTCGTCTGTCTTTCTTTGCTATTCTTTATCACTCTTAGAAAAAGAATGTGCTGGACCTGAGTCTGAACTAACCGCATTAGTTTCAATTTCCTTTACAGAAATAAAACCAGAAGTGTTTTTTCTGACCTTTGTCTGCAAAGAGGAAACAGATAAACAAGAACTGCCCCCCAAATATTTGTGGGTTTTTTTGTAGTCTCTTTCTTCGGTTACTCTACAATAAGGTTTTGTGGAAATGATCCCTGACTAGAAAAACTTGGAAAGGTGCACTTTCTTTTCACTCCTGAATACTGTCATTATTCTCTACAAAAGTTCTTAAAAAGTGTTTAGGTCACATATTCACAGTTAATATATGCAAACGTAATTCAAGTCCCTTAAAAGGATGTGGATTGTTTACAGGGGCCTATTTTCCTTGTCCTGTTTACTGCACTAAGGTGAAGACTTCTGTGAGGAGAGAAAAGATTCATTCCACAAGTGTTGGTGCAAAAGTGTCATATGCACATCATACAGGGAAGAGGGGCTAGAAGGAACAGTGAGAACCACAGTGTACCTGTACCCACAGATATTGTGTCAGGTTTTCTGAAACCCATCACGTAAAAACATGGCAGGGAAAGGGGAGATTTGCTTATAAGGTACTTTGTTTGTATTCTTTATCATTCCTTGTTCTTTTTGTTTCTGAAAGCTCCTTGTTTCAATTCTAATAAGAAGCTAGCTTTTTACAGTACAGTCAAAGCCCTCTAATGTACATGCTTTAAAGACACAGTGGAAGAAGAACCATCTCAAGGGTTTAAGGACCAACACAGAACTATCTCTGAAGAGGAAGAGAAATTGTCTTGCCTTTAATATACAGTTCCCTCCTGCCTAACGGTGGGGGAGAGGAAATAATAATTATAAAAATTGCTGTTATTCACTGTGGGATAGTTATTCTGTCAGGGAACATATCCTTTCAATCTCAGTGTTTCTTTTCCATTTCAATTCACCTTGTCCTTCTGCCTCTCTACCTGAGATGACCTTCTAGCCAAGGGCATCCTTTTACTTCTAAAATACACAAGGGAAGGGTTTTCATCTGTCTTGGGTTGACCCCTGCCCACAACTCAGCCCCACAAAGCTTCTTGGTCACTCCCTGAGTGGGATGGGGAAGACAATCAGAGGAGCAAAAGGAAGAGTTTTCTCACTTTTCATGGATCAAGATAAAGGCAGTTTAATAGGTAAAACAAAGCTGTGCACACAAGTAAAGCAAAAGAAGGAATTAATTCACTACTTCCCATCAGCAGGCAGATGTTCAGGCATCTCCAGGAAAGCAGGGTTTCATCATGTTTAGCAGGTGCTTGGGAAGACAAATACCCTAACTCCAAACGTTCCTCCTTCCTCCCTCTTTCCCTCAGCTTTATTGCTAAGCACTATGTCATATGGCATGGGATATATATTAAAAAATTATATATAAATAGATAATCCCATTAAACATATGAAGAATTTTTAATTTCAGCTCCAGTTCTAACATTCTGCATTAGATCTCTGGGAAACTTTCTTTCTAAGAAACTATATGTATAGCTTCCTACAAGAATCTGGTACTACAGAGTATCCAGATAAATTTCAGTCCTTTGAAATAACCGTCTTGAGTTTCTCTTGAGAAGTCGTTTCTCTGAAAGCCACTCCAAGACAACACAGATATGAAAAAGTAAATTCAGAGTAGCTGCAGCTGAGGTTTTGAAGCTCAGAGCACTACCCGTTTTCTCCAGGGATGAACTGGGAAAACTAAAAAAGTATAATTTAAAACTGACTAAACAGCTGACATTCACAAAGTAATTCTATGATTACACACTGCTTAGCTGTCCAAGCTCTCCTTTCATCAACATTAGACACAGAAGTGCATTAGTAACTCAACATTTTACACTTGCAAGAATTAACTAGTATTAGTAAATTTGCATCATGATAAAGCAAGGAATAGTTTAATCTGCTTTAATTAGTTAAGTACACCTGTGCTAGAGGAGTATTGTCTTGTTTTTCATTCTGTAAATATTTAGGAAGCTTCAGTTGGCAAATTCCTTGCTATTTAAACACCTAAGGATGCTGTTTACACCTCTGATTTCTACTGCCCTCTCCTTATATATCTACATAATATTTGAATTCTGTTTTGTTTGCTTGCTTTAATATTACAGAGTTAGGGGTGATTTTGAATTGTGGCATATTTGTGTAGAAAATTGTAAAGTGGAAGATCATTATTTGGAAGCTTCTTGACTTTCATTAGCTGTCAGTAAAATTAAGTTTACAGATCACTCAATCACTTTTCCAGTTGCTCTCTTCTTGCTGCTGATACCTACTGATGTTGCGCTACCTGCACAAAGTAGCACTGAAGAAAGACACAATATCTCAAGGAATATGTCCATTTTGTGAGCATCCAGGCCTAAACAAAAGACCCTTCACTCTTAGGAAGCTGATCCAATTATACACTACTACACAAATGAGACCTAACAACAAATACAATCTGAGTATGTACAGATAATTTTTGGTAACTGTTGCTAAGATACACAGTAGAAGAAATATGACTACATAGATTTATAACTTTTTGTCTCATTTCTGGTTTTAAGCAACTCTGCTAAAATCTTTTGTTAGTGATTTTTTTTATTTGTTTCCCTCATTGCTCTACATTTATGGGGTCCTGTACCAAGCACACACACAATCATACATATCAATATCAATAGCTCTTCTGCTGGGTATCTGTTGTACTGATAAAAGACAACTGGATGACAGAGATATAGGATAAATATATGTACACTGCAGTTAGTTGTTAGTTGCATAGGAAACTAAATATATTTTTTTTCTGGAATTTTGCTGTCACACTGAATTTTGCTGGTTGTTTCAGTTAATGCTCATCTCTGATGTACTGAAAGAAAAGAGAAGCTTGACTTGGAGGAAAAAACATTTCCTCTGAAACTAGTCATAGTGTACAAGTTCTGTTATAGATGGAAAATTTCTTACAAAGTTCTCATGACAGGCTGTTACACTAAATCAAAGAAACACCGAAAAAACCCATATGTGTAAGTTCTAGGCTGATAAAGAATCTAACTTTTGTCATTAATTTTTCATTGCAGCAAAACTAAAACACGGTACACTTTAAAAACATTTATCTGGTACTAGCAATTTCATTTATGTAGAACAACAGACACAATCAGGGATAAAACTTTTGGGTTTGTTGTTTGCTTTTTTTTCTTTTGATCATTTTCATCCCATTAGCTTCTCTTTTTCCTGATGCGATTTATCTTTCTAACAGTAAGACTTCAGATATAGACATGTGTGTTGGGAAACTGGTTGGAAACTATATGAAACTTTACATATATTAAATTTAAATACAGGAAAAAACATCTGTGAACTCCTACATGAACTCCTGCAAGGCATACATTCATACAAGTTCATACAAGGCATAAGAAATGCTATGTTTTTTAGAAGAAAAGAATTTTATCCTTTTCTTGAACAAAGAATAAAGCTACATACATTATTAACACTTTCCCTATCTACTTTGCAGTGTCAAGACTCTCTTAAGAAATCATCAAAAATAATGGGAAAAAAAATCTTAGTACAGCTAGGACTGAATTGGACCAAATCATTGACGTTCTACACAATATTTCTGGAAAAAATTGAATCCCATGGGCTAAGGCTCTAGAAGGAAGGGGGGTGCAAGAGAGATGGTAGGTATTTAACCACCACTTCCTCCAAGATCCAGCTCAGTGCATCCCTAGGAGCAAGAAATCAGGCAAAAGAGGCAGGAAACCTGCACAGATGAACAGGGAGCTTCTGGATAACCTCAGACAGAAGAAGGAAGTTTTAGAATATGGAAAAGAGGACCAGCCACTTGGGAGAAGTACAGGAGTGCAGGAATGCAATGAGGAAGGGTAAGCCCACTTGGAATCTGGCAAGGGATGTCAAGGACAATAAAAAGGGCATCTTCAAGTACATCAGCAGTAAAAGGAAGATCGGGGAAAATGGGAAAATGTGGGCCTGTTGCTGAATGAGGTGGGTGCCCAGGTGACTGAGGATGCAGAAGACAGAGTTACTGAATGCCTTCTTTGCTTCAGTCTTTACTGCTAAGGCTGGCCCTCAGGAACCCCAGACCCTGGAGGTAGGAGAGAAAGCCGGGAATAAGGAAGACTCTCCCTCCATTAAGGAAGATCAGGTTAGAGAATATTTAAGCAAACATGACACCCACAGATACATGGGCCCTGATGGGATGTACCCACAAGTGCTGAGGGAGCTGGCAGTTGTTATTGCAAAGCTACTCTCTATCATCTTTGGAAGGTCATGGAGAACAGGAGAAGTGCCTGAGAACTGGAGGAAAGCCAATGACACTCCAGTCTTCAAAAAGGGCAAGAAGGAGGACCCAGGAAACTACAGGCCAGTCGGCCTGACCTCCATCCCTGGAAAGGTGATGGAAAAGCTCATCCTGGATGCCATCTCCAAACACGTAGAAGAAAAAAAGGTCATCAAGAGTAGTCAGCATGGATTCACCAAAAGGAAATTATGTTTGACCAATCTGTGAGTCTTCTACAATAGAATGACTGGCTGGGTGGACGAGGGGAGAGCAATGGTTGTTGTCTACCTTGATTTCAGCAAGGTTTTTGACAGTGTCTCCCATAACACCCTCATAGGTAAGCTTAGGAAGTGTGGGTTAGATGAGTGTACAGTGAGGTGGATTGAGAACTGGCTGAGTGGTAGAACTCAGAGCACGCACAGAGTTTAGTTGGAGGCCAGTAACTAGCGGTGTTCCCCAGGGATCAGTTCTGTGATTCTGTGCGATTCTGTGAAAAAACACACAATGTTCAAGTCCTTCCCTGCTTGCTGATATTCCACAGGGAGCGGCAGTTTAAGTTAAGTACTGTAACATCACCTGACGTTTGAAATTTTAACTGATTTAATAAAGAGTGTGGTTATCTCATCTCATTGTTTTGTGTACCTATATACAATAGTCTATAGTGAGAATGGTCATTTAAAAGGCCACTTTAAATTCTCAGTTGTCATAAATATGCCTTTTTGAAATACCTAACAGAAGTATTTGTGGAGGGCAAAACGGTGAGAGAGGTTGTTAAAGCTTCACTTGTGTTAAGTAGGTCTGTACAAACTAGCTAGAGAAGGTGAATTATTTTTCAGAGGTTTTCAGTTTTGTGTGCTCAGAAAAGTGTTCAGAAAAACTTTGCAATAACCAAGTATTTTAGAAACATTTTACACTAACCTGTGTTGGAAGGCCTGTGAGTGTTTTTTTGATTTATCTTTAAAAGAATTTTATTTCCTGCTGCAAATAGATGAGAACCCATTCCGGGGAGAAACTGCCTTTAACCTGGTAAATAGAAATGAGATGAGATATTGTTTCAATCACCACTTAAACTCGCTGTGGAGGTGGACACAGTGTGGTTGTTGGCTTGACCTGGAACTGTTCCTCTAGAAGACTGAAAACAAGCACACTACTTAAAGCCATATGTTGTACCAGGAATCAGCAGCAGCCACGCTCACAAGAGGGTCCCTTCAAACAGCCCTATATGGTGACAACAGCCCTGCTGCTTCTCTCTTATCTAGCAGTGCTCATCTGAACCATCTCAGCTGGAATCATAGAAGTTACAATTGAGTGAATTCGGAGTGGTAAAGCCTAGGGTATATAACAAGGGAAACAAATTTTGTAGCTACCATTTTTCTTCTGATTAACAGAGATTTATGTTTTGATACTGTAAAACTGTGATCCCACAAAGACTGCTACTCATCTCTGTATGGCTTCCAGGTATATCTTCACAGAAGAAGTTTATCTATATCAAGCTTTCTTATCCTTCTCACTGTTCCCTTCCTTGCTAAGGTTGCTCACAGGTTTGGAGGCCACACTCTTCAAGGTGCCCAGGCCTCATGTCATTCTTAAGGGTCTAGACCAACAAATGCTGCTAACTGAAATCAAAACAAAGACTCAGCAAGACAAAAAGAGCAAGTAGCTGCAGAAAACATATGAAAATGACGTTAGGCACACATCAGTCATGGGAGATGCCGAAGGCACCCATCTGCTTTCTCAGACTCAGTCACTGAGCTCACAGTCATCTGATTCAAGGCAGCCAAGAAGCAAGAAATCATGACTATGGCACAACTGGCTTGTTGCAAACCAAAGCTGTTAGTCATACATACTCAGCTTTCCTTCTTCATTATCAACATGTAGTCCCTAGGTGCCAACTCTTGCTTGAATTTTTTGTTGTTGTTCTTTTACTTTCATATCCAGGCTCTACACATGAATAAATATATATAGAAATGTAGAGCAGAAAAAGAAAAATAGCTGAAAAAAAAGGAGAAAATGTCAACTCTACTAAGGTGTAGTTAATTTTTTGTGTTCTAATAAGTAAGACATGCCTGCGGTAGAAAATATCTTTCAAATTAATTAAACATTATATGCCAATTAAATGTATGACTTAAGAAAATGTGAGATTAAGATCACAATAAAATACTATTCAAGAGTTCTTTTTTTTTTCCCTTCAGTAAATCCATGTTTTACGATAATGACATTTCAGTCAAAAATGTAAAATTTCATCAACCTTCCTGTTTAAGGACCAAAATTTTAGCAAGTTTACCTATTCAATTTTATTCAGTCATAAAAGTGCAGAAATAAGGTATTTAACAATAGCTTTCTTTTGTCATGAACTCTATAATGGTGATTTCTTACAAAGCCTTCGTCTGTTGCACTGCGTGACAGCTGCTTTCACTAACAGGTTTATCATCTGTACAACTTGTTTAATGGGTAAAGGATATAGCCAGATAAAGTTATAAAATTGAAATTTCTGCCAAACTTCAGTATTGTATGGAAAATACTAAAATCAACAAGAGGAAGGTCTTAATATTGATTTGGAACTAACACACAATTACAAAATAAATAGTTCTGCCAGGAATTTTTGTGTTTATGAGATTTTTATTTAAGGTCTTGTACCCCATGGAGATAATATGGTCACAAAATCACAGTGCAGTGGAAGTTACTCAGTTACTCAACTGATTCAATGTACATGTCAAGAAAATCAAAATACTAATGAAGGGTCTCCTTCATACCTATCTGATAAGATTTCCATATAGTTTATTATCCTACTTGAAAAGAAAAAAACAAATGCTTTGGGTTTACACAAGAAAGGAATTTTTTTTATTTTTTCCAACTATACAAGTTGTCTAATTAAACTTACCTCTGCTTACAAGTTTTTTCTCTCATACCCTTAAAAGCAAAATGGATAAACCACAAGAAACCAAAATACTGCTTTTATTCTCTAGAAAGAAAGCTTATTCTGTTCTAAAGAAACAAGCAAGATTATGAGAAACAAAGGTACAGACCTGTATAAAGCTGTTAACAACATTAAATCTTTGAAGCTGGAAATACAAGATGAAAAAGCATTTCAAAGAAACTGCATTCAAGGCAAAGCAAAAAAAATCATAATTTGTCATAATGTCATAATGACATTTACATGAGAAACATGGAAACAATGAAGTAGTCACCTAAATATATTCGAAGCATCTTCTAGTAAAACTGCTGTTCAAAGTCAACTCATACTTACCTATTATCTTACCACTGACTGATAGTTTAAGAAGCAGCAAATTTATGAAACAGTTCAGGCAGGAATGCAATGGAAATAACAGAGCTGTAGAGAAAAATTGCTTGCTTTTACTACAGTGACCTAGAAAAGGAAAAATTCAATCCTGAATGTAATCACTTAAAACACTACTTTCTAGAAGCAGAAAGGCTTTCTTGAAGTCTAGCTTCAAGGATAAAGACTGACAACCTAGATTCTACATTTCTTATCACTAAAATTGTCTTACAAACTTTCTTTAATATGATGGTAATAAACTGCAACATTGAACTAGACCTTTTTTAAGCTGAAGCTGACTAAAAATGAGTTATGCATCTCCGTGATATAAATAACACTAAATTATTTGTCTCTGATGGCTATGAGTTTGATATACTTCAAGAACCAGAGTTTTCAGACGTGATTTGCAACTTTCCTAGGAAGTTATCAAGAAGGTATCTTTCTTAATTAGTCAAATAAATGTGTCTCTTGTTAAAATATGCAGCATATGTCACAAAGAAAAACATAACCACAAATAAAAACATAACTTAAAAAAAAGTAGTTTGTTATTTCCTGTACTACAGCAGCACCCTTCTCAGGGCCTACAAAATCCTTCAGATGTCCTTGGCCTGCCCTCCTACAGTTACCTAGGTGAATGGACCCTGCACCCTGCTTGTACAGATACTGAGATAAGTGGCTGTTTGTTCTGCAGCTTGCTATTGAGTCAGTCTCCAGCAATGCTAAGGGGCTTTAACCTCTCTGAACTTACAGCAGATGAGCAAGCAGCAAGTAAATGGGGGGTTCAAGGCTGCATGAACCATAGCAAAACAGCTGCTGACAGCAACATAAATGTGGATATCCCCAGAAAAGGAGTTGTGACTACTGATGATAATAACCTTTATGAACTGCTTACCAGGGTATTCAAGACCATGAATTAATGCAGTACTCTTGTTAATTTTTTTAAAAAAATCATCTCTTCAGGGCAACACTGTCAGGATCCAAAGGTATCTCTGGTAAAACTGAGCATACTGTGTATCTGCATTTGGAGGCGGGGGGGTGGAAAAAAACAAACCAAAAAAAAACCCCAACCAAAATGTTGTGGATAACAATGGGAGAAAGACCCATTGTTAGCAGCAGATGGTGCATAGTCTTGCAGGTCTCAATTACTCACAGTGAAAACTGTGGTGGGTGTTCTGACCTACTTTTTAGCAGATCTGTAATCCAGGTAGCTTCAAAAGGAAAGTGACCCACTGGACAGGATGCAGAAACAAATGACTGTCACCTCAGCATCTGTGCTAATGCAAGAGCATGCAGGCAGAACAGGAGTATTTTTCAATTAACAGACCATTATTGATCATCCCAATATGAAGAATAATCTGATCCTACAACAGGTGTTTTAATACAGACCTACAGCTATGAAGAGTGATAATTATGTCATTATCAGTAGGCTCCGGAAACTCAGTTTTATGTACCAAGGATACCTAAGATACAGCTGACACTGGCACCAGCTGAACCGAAGTCCAGGCATATAACAGTCACTGTAGAACCACAGCACCACCAGCTCAGGTATTTCCAGCATCCATTGACATACTTTTGGTAAATCAAACACTAACAGGAGTGAAGCCAAAGGGTAAGGGGCATAAGGTTATCCTCCAGATAAACGTGACTTCATGGTGTAGTACAGCATGCTTGTGACTCTTCTCTCTCTCATCTCTGTTGATTGAGAATGGTCAGTAAGGTCTGACAAGTAGCAAAGTGCTTATCCTTGTTCATAATATGATAAACCTTGTGATGTCAAGGCACAGATTGGGCTTAGACGAGATCAGAGAAGAATTGACATGACATTGAAAAGGCAGTGTGAAGTCATGGAGGACAGGAAAGAAAAGTGCTGTAAAACTGTAATTAGATCGAAGGAAGAGGTGTCAGACCTATGTCTGTGCACACTGGTACAGTCATTATGCCATTGCTTATCCAGCTGTATGAAGGTGATAAAGAACTCACTTATGCTTTGAAAAATTTGCAGAGCCTAATGAAATATTTGGAGGACACCTTGAGATGACTTACAGTTAGATGACTGTACCCAAAATATACAGTAACTGTACTGTTCAGCAAGAATTTCATGGTTGTTTTACACTGAAAAAATGGTCCTGGAGTGTAAGGCAAATTATAATATTTTTCAAGTTAATCAATAATAGGTATTTATTTTTAACCAACTGTTCACTGTGTTCCACAACAATCTGTTACAGGTTTGTTTTTTTTTAAATATATTTATAACAACATTTCTTTTCAAATGCATTAGACATTGGCTTTTAATAAGAGACATTATGTAGGGTAATGACAAGATGCAAATATATTGAAAGGGAGGTTAATTTTAAATTTGTTAGGTTGAATAGAAAAGGACTTAAAATTTCAATGTCAATGTTGTTTGCAATGTTGCTGCAATAGTGCCAAAGTACATGCAAAGCACTAAACTGAATAATGTTGAAGTTGCAAGACTGATTTTGAATTAATTGATTTATAAACAGATTGAAATACATTTATAACAGATCTTTAAAACTTTATTACCAATGATATGTAGCGATCTGGCATTTTGCTCTAAAATGGCTAAGTGCTGCTTTTCAAGCTTTGAATCAATTGGGCTCAGTGGAGCGACTAGTCAGAAACTAACCTTTTTGGTAACAAACTGAAATTAGAAAATAGGTAATAACTTAGTGTTCAGGTAAATTAAAAAGAGTTCTCTAAGTACAGAGACTTGCAAAACTGCACCTATCCAGCAGAATAATATCTAATTTAACACAGTTACTAAAGATAAATGATTTTTCCTGATCAAATTATATCAGGATGAATAATTTTATACTATATAATTGGTGAGCTGGATAATTCAATAAGCCCATTTTCTATGGTTGACTTCCTTTCACAAGTAGAAATTCTGTAATGAGGAAGGCAGTTTTGTCAAAACAGCTGCCAAATGGCAGTAGCATAATAAAAAAAGCTCATTAATCAGAAAATTAATTAAACATTCTGTGTATGTAAAACCTGCTGCATACTGAGAAAATGTGAATGGCCTGACAACAGCATTTGTAACAATTTATTCATTGGAGAATTGTAGGAAACAACCAATATATTACAACAATATATAAATACAGCTATTCTACAGGAAGGAAAGGACTCCCTTTCTAAGGTTAATAATAGGAAAAGAATAGAAACAAATTAAACATTTCTATTCCTTTTCTTTCTAATTTCCATATAAATTCTGTAGGGTGCCTTTCCTCTGTCTAAAGTGAAGAGTACTCCTAGCAAAGAAGACCAGAGTCAAATGGAATTTTAACATGGCTGGTGTATATCAGACTTCTGGCATCTCTCAGAATAGAGCAGTATTGTGGGATGAGCTGGAACTGAAGTATTCTGTGTCTTTTGATGAATGAGCTATGCAACAGTTTTGGATGCTTCAGAAGTTTCTAAAGTTTCTTCACATTTGTTAAAATGGTTGATCTATTCGTGACATTTAAGCTGAATAATACTCATGGAAGGTTCCATTTTGAAAACAATGTTGTTAACTTTCATCAGGCTGGGTAATACCTTAAAGCTAAAGTTGACATGGTGGCTTTTTGACATTAAGAATCTGGATAAACAAACTTTTTGGAGTGATTTTATAAACCTATGATGGTAGACACTAAGATAAACATTGGTTTCTGTACACCGGTCTGAAAAAAAAAGGGGGGCCTAATAGCCTCAAACCTATTATGGAACAAACACAGAGTTGGGCATGTGGTCAGTGTCAAATTGATGTATTTTACATAAATTAGTACTGAACAGTACAATTTTCTCCCTAAGGGGGAAAATTATTTCGGGAGTTAATGTGGAATTTTGAGGTGTTTGTTCCTTTGCTTTTTGATAGACTAAACCTTCAATGGTTGTGCTGCACATCCATTTTATGTGGTAATAAAATTTGCTCTAATTTTCTGGGCTATATCATCACAGAAGATTTTAAGCAAGAGTTCCAAAAGCTTCTAATGAATTTAGACCCCATCACGCCTTTGAAAATCAATGAGAGTAAAACAGGTAATGGCCTTAAGCACTTTACTTATATCTGCAAAATTGCATTTTAAATAAATGAAAGAAAGAATCTTTGTGGCCTCATGTGCAGTGCCTGGTACTTTTAAGTAACATTCAGCATAATTATTTCTTTTAATTTCACATTCCTTGTTTCCTTTTTAAGGCAGCACTGAGCAAGGACAGGAAGGTAAGGCTGGGAGGAACCCCAGATCAACCCAGGACCCCAGGTCCTCATCAACTGGAAATGCACTCTGACTTTAGTAAAGCACTGATTATTTCCAACAGACTGCATTTCAAATGCCCTTTCTTTTCAGCATCAGATGTTCTTCACTATTCCATGTATTTGATTTGCAGTAAAAACAAAATTTCTGTTTATAATGGTATGTCTGGTTGGATGGATAGATGGAATGCCTAAATTATTTTCTGTGTCGCATAGTTAATAAAGTGATCCAAGTATTTCCATAGTACCATCTACAGAAAAGATTATATCAGAGTTATATGGAACAGGTTAAATTTAATATCTGAGTTAATTTTTTCCCTCTACATTTTGTTAAGGGAAATGATTTATTTATAGGTAGTAAGTGCTTGAAGAGCCCATAGATATTTCCTCCATGGAGGTCAAGACCATGCTGAAATAATAAGTCACCTCTTAGTTTCTATAGAACATTTTAGGATTACTGCAGTGTCGGAACAATAGGAAACTGAAAATGAATAGATTATGGAAAAAAGCCATTGTGGAGACAACACAGCAAACAAATCGCATTAATGAGCAATAGCTTTTGTGAATGTGTTTCACTTGCAATATTTTAAAACTGTGTCTCCAGCTGCAGAAATAGAGTGTTGAACTGAAGCCATGAAAACCACTGAATCATTCATTAGCTTGCCGGAGGTAGAGGGTGGTTAGATGGCACAGTGGGTTAATGCACAAGCTTTTCAAGCTGGAGGCAAGTTATGTCTAGATTTAGGTCACAAGTGAGACACATTCAGTGGTATCAGCTGGATAATTTGTCACCTGCACAGATATATTTTATGATTGTCAATCTGTTCCAACATAAAAAAAGGCAGGCACAACAAGAATATTGCAATTGGGATTAAGAAGCTGTGTAGATGAGATTTCAATGTGACTGCATACATGATGACTAGGTCTTCCCAAAACTGTTGTTCAATTCAAATTCTTAAAAAAATGACATAAAGCACAATCTTCCTGCAAAATACGGACACATTTAAATGGATAGGCAGATATAAACTTTTGGCTACACAGGTATCCTTTGCTTCAAAGCTAAAATAAATAAAGCTGTGCTGTTGTAAAGTGAAGTGAAGCTCATGCTGCTCTCAGTTGCTGTTGCCATAGGCTAGAAGCTGACCGGTGACATGTGTGTCTGTGCTCAAAGTGTGCATGGTGTGGTATATGTGCTCAGGAAAAGGAAGTGGGCAGATGGACCTGAGAAAATAGAAAACTAATGGCCATCAAAAATATTGTATGCCTTTTGTTGCTCAAATGTTGGTCTTTTATCTTTTCCATCTCCTCACTCCTCGAGGAAGCCAAGATAGCTACACAGAAGTGAAAAGGATTACTTTGATGTATCATTTGTAGACTGAAGCATAAGATGTGATTTCATGACATTCGACTTCAGAAACAGGGAGTTTGAAGTTGCAGGTCTTGGTTAGCTGAATAGTTTGCTTCCAGGGCATTTAATAAATACATAAGAGTGATATGTTGTTCCAAAGAGCTTATGCTCTGAAAGTAGAACCAGCAGAATCAACATGAAGCAACCTGTAGGTTGCATCACAATGTACTGAAAAATACCCGTTATTGCCCAGTATTATAAGCTTTTGTTTTTGTCAGATTTCTCAGGACAATACTCTGCAATTAACCTGTAAAGTTGTCATAGTCTATGCAGAGAAAATTTTAATTCACCATAGAGATTAAAAACAAGCTATCATTTGCATAATTTCAATGTTTATTTATTCTATATTCAAAGGCAAAACCCCTGCTTTGTAGCATCCTTCTACTTCTCTTCAACCATCTAACAAATTCTTGGGAGCTTTGAATGGCATCTACAGTAACACCAAATTCTACAAATTAGAAGTTTTACAAATTAATTCCACAACTATGAGTTTAAGACCCCAATGCAAACTCTTTATTAAATTATTTCGGAAGTTTGCAATTGGATTAAACTGTTGGCTGCAAGTTTGTGAAAGCAACATCCTTCCAGGTGGTATGCTTTTCTGATGGATTCCTGGCATGAAGTAGGTATTTTTTGAAGAAACATGATGGCTGGTCTTTTTTTTTTTTTTTAAGAGAACATGCTATTTTTTAGTTCACTTAGAAGCTGCATCAGCATAATATCTTACTAAGAAAAAATCAATATAGAGAACAAAAGTAAAGAATCCATGGGATAGCTCTTTTATGTCTCTTTCCCTTATGTTTGAGGCACCATTTTGGAAAATAAAGTGAGTTCTCAGGGTTCTTAGCAAGTTCAAAGTGTGGGATAAAAGCAACATTTCCATTTTAAATACACCACAATGCACATAATTAATTTATTTCTGTATAGATCTATTTCTTTTCATGGTTACTCATACAATTAATTGTATATGAGCTTTTGTTTAGACCATCTCAGTGGTCATTTGTAAGAAGTATATTCCTAATTTATCAGTTTTGAGTTGTTTTCTGAACAACTTATTGACAGCATTTGGAAAACAGACTTTTTTTCAGGAAGCTAAAGCAGGTGCTCTAAATGAAACAGATGAACACCTGTATTAGTACATAGAAGGTATGAAAGTTAACAGAGGAGCCATATTTGATGATTTATGTTTTTCTTAGAAACTGGATTGCTTTACAGTTCTAGGAGTACTGAACTCAATTAAATGCATAATTACAATACTATTTTGGAGTTTTGTAAACTTTATCTGCCTAACTGTCGTTGCCACAAGTGTTATAACACAATATTATAACATTTATTAAAAGGTTTTGAAACATTTGGAGAAAATAAATGTTTCTGTAAGGAGTCAGCTTCTCATATTATAATAGTGTTAGCAAGGTACAATGAAGTGACATGTAAATAAAAAATATTGCAAAGAGTATGGAAAAGCAATGAATTAAACCTGTCTTGGCAATCTTAATTTTAGAACTCCTTAACCTCTGGTTCTTTATTTTGCCAACTTGAATGATTTCATAGCAAATAGATGAAAGAGTTTTGTAATGTTGTCTAAAGTAATTGTAGGTGAAGCAGAAGAGTTTTGATACAGGATTATTAAGACTTGCTTATAACATTATCTCAAAAAAAAAAAATAAAATATTCCAAATACACCATGTCTGTCTCTATCACACCTGCCATTTTGTCCTGACTGCATGCATGACTTCATTTCAAAATGCCAAATCTTTCATGATAATCTAGAATCATAGAATCATAGAATCATCTAGGTTGGAAGAGACCCTTGGGATCATCGAGTCCAACCATCCACCCTACTCTGCAAAGTCCTCCCCTACACCATATCCCTCAGCACCACATCTAATCGTCTCTTAAACACATCCAGGGATGGTGACTCAACCACCTCCCTGGGCAGCCTATTCCAATGCCCGACCACCCTTTCCGTGAAGAATTCTTTCCTAATGTTCAGTCTAAACCTACCCTGTTGGAGCTTGAAGCCATTCCCTCTTGTTCTATCATTAATTACCTGGGAGAAGAGACCAGCACCAACCTCTCTACAGTGTCCTTTCAAGTAGTTGTAGAGAGTGATGAAGTCTCCCCTCAGCCTCCTCTTCCTCATACTAAACAGTCCCAGCTCCTTCAGCTGCTCTTCATATGATTTATTTTCCAGCCCCTTCACCAGTTTTGTTGCCCTCCTCTGCACTCGCTCCAGCACCTCGATATCTCTCTTGTATTGAGGAGCCGAAAACTGGACACAATACTCCAGGTGTGGCCTCATCTGTGCTGAGTACAGGGGCACAATCACCTCCCTACTTCTACTGGTATGAGCATTAACTTGGAAAAAAATGGGCCCCCTCCTCTCTGAGCTCCAAGTTAGAATCTCTGTTTGGAGAGATGCCCACATGGGCAACATATCACCCACAGAGAAGCAAGCAAGTCAAGAAGATAGATTAGCCATAGTGATGCTTTTGGCTGTGGATCATCTCCAGGACGTTTACAAAACAGACAATAACATTTTGTCTGAGAGAAACTAAGAAACTGTTTTAGAGAGACTGGCAAAGTACTCCTTTGCTTTTAGATTATTTCCATTGCATAATCATCCCTTCCTCTCAAATCCACCATTTTTTCTAAGCAGCAGAGGCTGGAGGACAGGTGCTTGCCACTCAGTTGCACAGGGAAATGGATGGCTGGGAACCTATACCATTGTGGAGAATGCATTGTTTCTCAAAATATTTGCAGACGGCCTTCAGGAAAGAAGACACTCTAGCAGAGAGCAGTCCCTCCTGCAACAGCCCCAACCCATTTCTCTGATTCTTCCACATCCTAGCAAAACTATTCTTCAGGAAGGCATGAGGAGCACCCCTTCTGATGTACCAAGACAATATCCATCCTTCCTGATGCAACTTGATCTGCCTAAATCACAGTTGCTTCCACACCCATTATGGCCCAGCTGCGCGTTTTCTCTTTGGGATCCAAACTGTGAAGCATGTGGAGAAAACAAACTCCTGTGCTTTGCAGCCCTTCTACCTCAGGAGGTTTTCTACAGTAACAAGCGCAATTTAATCCCTTTTGGGGAAAGGTGACATGGCAGGTGTGTTGATTGTGAGGTCTCTGCTAGCATGGCAACCTGTTTGGTCAGCAACAGTGGTGCAGCAGCCTTGTGAGGTTACTTGAGCACATCAGTAAGGCCAACACTTCATCAGCTGTGGCTGGAAGTCCCCTGCCAGGGCTTAGAGACCAAGATGCAAGCAGATTAGTAGGACCACGTGCAGAGCCACATCTCTGGTCATGGAGACAGCATGTTTTGCCTTCCTCAAGGGTCTGGTGGTTGGATCTCACAGGAAACTATTTCCAAAAGGGTCCACAGAATGCAAGATGCCAAATGCAAGAGCAACCTTCTCAAAGAGCAGAAACGAGCCGGTCACATACTCAGCATGGCTGATGTGGATGGCAGAAGGCTCCCTGACATAACAGGGAACTCCTCACGCAGCTCCAGCTCCAGAAGAAAGCCTGCTGAAGCAAAGTTGGATTGGCCTACAACATCTGCACAATGAGTGAACATTGACTGAAAGGCATTTTGGCGGAGATTGCACACAGCAAGAAGGAACTTACCATTCCAGAAACCTTGTACAAAGCTGGATACACCTGTGCACAGCTCACATGTGCTGTGGGTATGACACTGGGGAAGGGAAAAGAAAAGAAAGAAAAGAATGAAAATAAGCACCTGAGAGATGGAAAAGGGTAGACACTTCAAAATGGAAATATAGAAATATTACATCAGTGTGCAGCAGTGCAGCGAGGAGAGCAGAAGCTCTGCCACAGCTCAAACTGGAAAAGAGATTTTAAGAGTAACATGAAAGTCACCTGTAGATATGTTAGTAGGAAGCAAAAATACAAGGAAGATGTGGGCCTGCTGTTAAATGGGGCTGGCAAGTTAGTCAAAAATGTCACAGCAGGGGCCCAGACAGTAATTGCCTCATTCTCCAAGGAACAGTAACAAGGGAAATGGTGAACCAGTGATGGTAGAGGAGGGCTGAATTACGGTCCATCTGTACAAAGTAGACATAGACAAATTCATGAGACCTGACAGGATGTATCCAAGGGTGCTGAGAGTGTTGGCTGGCACGATGACAAAATAATTCCTATCACTCGTTTTTGAAAAGCCGTCACTTGAAATCATTTGAAAAGGGTGAATACTTTGCTCAACACTGAGAAAAAAAGGCAGACAGTCACCTTTACTTCAGTTCCTGGAAAATTTAAGGAAGAGGTCCTCAGAAAAGTATCTCCCAGAAACATGAAGGACAAGAAGATGACCGGGAGAAGCCAATACAGATTTACCAAGTTTAAATCGTACTTGACCAGCCAAGTTGCCTTCTTAGATGAAACAACTTTTTGGGCGGATGAGAGTTGAGATGTGGATGCCATCTGCCTTGATTTTGGCAAGACTTTTAACATGGTCTCCCATAACATCCCCACGGACAAGCTGTCAAGTTCTCTGCTGGACAGATCGACCACTATTTGGGTAGAAATTCACCTAAACTATCAAGCTCAAGGGGTGGTGGTGAATGGCTCAAAGTCCAACTGGCAGAAATCAGATATGGAGTTCCCCAGGAGTTTCTCCTGGGTCATACACTATTGAGTGACCCACTTAGTAGATCAACCTGGCTATTAAAATTCTACATTTGACCAAAGAAAAATACCAACTGTAGAAATCTAGCCATATAACCACCACCTTAGCTAGATTAACCATACATAGCTGTCCTTTGGAGAAAAAGGACTAAACCATGACTTTGGCACATGGAAAGGTGTTAGGTCCTGGTCTGATTTTTGGTCTGGGAGGGGGTTAGAAATGATTCCAGCAGCGCGATTAAGACACAAATGAGGTCAGATACCGTTCACTATAGTTTTACTATTGTTACCTAAAAATGACGCTAAATGGTGATAGAGAAAAGGCAGAGGTATAGGAAAGGAGGAAAGGAGAAGCAGAATTTCGGAGAGCTGCAAGAAATAACATATCACCACCATGGTTGGTCCACATGACGGCTTGACGATCCTCTGGAGTCAATGGCATCCCATTGATGCGCGATTCTCAGGCCTTTGTAATGGTGAGGGTCGATGATGGTGAGGGGTCCCCATTGCAGTGGGGTTTAACAGTAATTTATGGTTCCTGTTGACTCATACTTTGACCAATCAATGTGACAGCTAACTGTGCTCATCCAATCATTGTCCAACGGTTGCTGCATGAGCCCCCCTTGCCTCTGCTGCACAAGCAGTGCTGGGCCTTGCAAGGCAGACAAGTTTTCAGAGCAGAGGCTACAGTTGTTTTGAGACAAAGTGACCCACTTGGTGGATGAGGGAAAGGCTGTGGATGTTGTCTTCCTAGATTTTAGTAAGGCCTTTGACGCCATTTCTCACAGGATTCTCCTGGAGAATCTGGCTGCTCATTGGTTGGATGGTTTTATTCTCCTCTGGGTAAAAAACTGGCTGTTTGTTTGGGCCCAAAGGGTGGTGGTGAATGGAGTTAAGTCCAGTTGTTGACTGGTCACAAGTGGTGTTCCCCAGAGCTCGGTATTGGAACCAGTTCTGTTTAGTATCTTTATCAGTGATCTGGATGAAAGGATTGCGTGCACCCTCAGTAAGTTTGCAGATGACACCAAGGTGGGCATGGGTGTTGATCTGCTTGAGGGTAGGAAGTCTCTACAGAGGGATCTGGACAGGCTGGATCGATGGGCTGAGGCCAGTGCTATAAGGTTCAACAAGGTCAAGTACCAGGTCATGCACTTGGGTCACAACAACCCCATGCAATGCTGCAGGCTTGGGGAAGAATGGCTGGAAAGCTGCCTGGTGGAAAATGACATGAGGGTGCTGGTCAATAGCAGGCTGAATATGAGCCAGCAGTGTGCCCAGGTGACCAAGAAGGCCATTGGCATCCTGGTCTGTATCACAAATAGTGTGGCCAGCAGGGCCAGGGAAGTGAGGCCACACCTTGAGTACCATGTTAAGTTTTGTGCTCCTCACTACAAGAAAGATATTGAGGTGCTGGAGTGTGTCCAAAGAAGAGCAACAAAGCTGGTAAATGGTCTAGAGCACAAGTCTTATAAGGAGCAGCCGAGGGAACTGGGGTTGTTTAGCCTGGAGGAAAGGAGGCTTGCTGCTTTCTATAACTACCTGCAAAGGAGACTGTAGAGAGGTGGGTGTTGGTCTCTTCACGCCATTAACAAGCAATAAGACAAGATAAAATGGCCTCAATTTGCACCAGGGGAGTTTCAGATTGGATATTAGAAAACATTTTTTCACCTAAAGGGTTCTCAAGCACTGATTAAACTGCCCAAATGTTGAGTCGCCATCCCTGGAGGTATTTCCAGGCACTTAGCAACACGGTGTAGTGGTGGACTTGTCAGTGCTACTTTTTGGACCTGATCATCTTAAAGGTCTTTTCCAACCTAAATAATTCTATGATTTTATGATCCTATAAGTGTCTTTGTAAATGTTGATCATGGGACTGAATTCACACTCACCAGGTTTGTGGATGACACTGAACTGGCAGGGCAGTGGAAGGAGGAGTCAGAATGCAGAGAGACTACAACAGGCTGGATAATTGCGCCAATGATTAAGTTGCATGAGGTATTACAGAGAAACACAAGCCCTGCACACCTGGAACAGAGTAATTCCAAGCAGAAGCACAGACTGAGATCTGGCTGAATGAGGTCTTTATCACCAAACAACAAGAATTTTATTCTCTTAGCAAGAAAAAAGTGGCTGCCATATTTCTGTATTGTGACTTTAGCCTATCCAATCTCCTTTCCAAGTCACCACTCAAGTAGTCTCCCTCACACCATTCAGGGCAGATGAAAAGACCAGAGCAGCTCTGGTGACCTGAGAGACCCTGAACCTGTGACTGTGTGCAAGGTGGAAGTCTTTCATGTGTGCTGCTGTGCAGTTATCTTCCCGGAGATGTCCTCTCCAATTCGCTGATGCTCAGTCACACGCCCATCAGTGATTCAGTGATAAGCCCCAAGTCTCTAAGGCAGATGTACATCAACTGTTTTTCACCAGGAGAAGTGACATCAATTCCCTATTGGAGACTGTTGAGAGATACAAAGGGACAGAAGAGACCAAACTGTGATCTGTGAGAAAGATGGTGTGTGCGTCCTTGTCAGGAAGGTGCTTTTAGACTGGCTTGTTTTAGACTTCTGCTGTCCTGGTTAGTAGAAGAAAAGAGTTAAGGGTGAGGAGCGAAAGCAGAGCATCACAAACTAATGTTGAAGATGTTATCATTCATAGGGAAAGAAGGGATGGAGAGATGAAGAGAGGGGTAGGACAAAAATTATATACAGAAAGGAAGAAGTGGAAAATGAAGAAAATCTCTAACAGTAAACTCTTGTTCATATACAGTTTTCTATTAACGTTTTTAAATCAGTCACTCTTCCCATTGCCATACCTAAGTGTTGGCACTAGAATGAAAGTAAAGACAGATGTATTGCTTTGGGTGGCTTTTGGTGTGCATAGTCAAGTCTCATATAAGTGTATGAGTTGCAGGTATTTAAAATGAAATGTTTAAAGATTTGCAAGAATAAAAAATGAATTCCATGAAGAAACAGAACTCAGAAGTTCAAGATAGGTTGTAAGCCCTGACAAAGTAAGAGTCTGAAATTCAGCAGGGATAACAGAGCACTTTTCCCAAAGTTGTATTTTGTTTTCTAAGTTTCTTCAGAAAAGGAGAGGAAAAAAAGACATAATAAAAGATAATTTGTTCATCATATACAATCTGTTAAATTATAATTAATTCTGGTTCTACTAAGAATAGATATTTAGCATATCTCTGGAGTACTGTCCAAACACGCTCCCTCATGGAAAAAGACAAAGGGTTAAACCAGCTGATTTTAAAACACCTGGGTGTAAAGGCAAAAACTAAGAATTTTAAAGAATTTTAAAGAATTACTTTCAAATAGAGAAGAAAAAAAAATACGATTGAAAAACTTGTGCACTGGAAGCATATGCAGTTGCATATTAATGATGGCATCTGTTATGTACTGTCTCGAGTTCCCTTAACCACAGAATGTTACATAACTACTGTCAGGAGATTTAAAAGTCTTCCATTAATTTGTGATGGCAGCAATTAGCAAGGAGGGTGTTAATACTTACTGGTGCTCAAGCTGTCAATTTTTGGCTATTATTCATTTGGATTCTTTGTAAAATCTTGTCGTTATTTACACAAGGATATCACTGCATCTATGTGGAAAACAAAAATTTTCTTACTAGTACGAGATATTCACTAGAGAGTTGAAATTTATGTTATGGACAGCTAAGGATATCTTTCTCAGAATAAAATCAATGCTACATATAAATCAGTACATACAGAAAAATTAGGGTGTCCTTGTTTTGTAAAGTGCTTTTCTGTCTAAGCCCATCTTAGTTACTGCATGTTACATGCCTACATATATGCTCTTTGTAATTTGACAATATGAATAGTATGATTTCTTTCTGTTTAGCAAATTTTGGTGAAATATATGTGCTTTAAGAAAAACCACTTAGTCAGAATTGAAAACTCTTTAATGAAACACTATTTTTTTTACAAATAGCTTCTTTGGGAATATTTCTCTGGTCAAAGTCTGAGTTTGTGTCAAGAAAACACAGTGACTTGAAGCTACAGGACTTGAAGCCGTAGGACATGAAAGTATTCTTTTCATGTAAGACTGAAACTCATAGCTGAGTTGACAACATGTCTATGTCCTGCTTTGGGGTTACTTGCCCATCACATTCTAAAGAACATGGTGGAGGCCAAGAAACATTACAGAACAATGGTACCATAACACAAGGTAGCAATTAAGCACTCTTGTTATATTCCATTACAAGTGATGCTCTGGAGAGGAGAGTATAGACCTCCGTCACCTTAGAGTTCTGCTGGAGATAGCATCCAAGATCAGGGAGCTGTAGATATGCCCAGGTATTAAACCTTATCATTTAATTTACCAGATTCAGTCATCCTATTATGGAACGTCACTTCAGACTGTGGTTTTGAGATAACTACTCATTTGACAAAATTACAGTATGGTTCACTAACCCTAATTACTGGTGGTGTTTTGAAATCATTTACTTTTTCACACATCTCTTATAAATATATTACCCTATATTTAAAATATTTTTGTGTCACAAAGATCTACGAATATTTCATGTACTGCAAACATATGGAACTGAAGAAGTACATCCCCTTTTGGAATTAGAGAGAAGCGGTTGAGCTGTGTGAACTATGTTGCATAATGCTAAAAGGAGAGAAAAATTTTCCAAGGACAGCAGAGTATACTCCATCAGCAACAAAGAACAGCTATGGGATCTTTTTTATGACCACATAAAATATGAAATAATAGAGGTCTGATTTGAAAGACCCATAACATAGTAAACTGCATGCTATTCAGTTTTTTCTGTCTCAGTTAAACTGCTAGGTTAAACTGACACTATCAGAAACTGAACTTTTGATTCTGTGGAATGTATTTCAAGCTTAGCATAAAAAATACAGTCATCTGCCTCAGTTAGATCTCCAGGCTGCACTGCTTCATTGCTTTAGTTAAACAATACATCCTGAATTGAAGAGAGTCCCCATGACCTGCAATGGTTTTCACAATCTCTGTTTAAATGTTTTGTGTCTACAGTGTTCTAAGATAAGCAGAAATAATATTTCTTAGGATTTGTGGTTTCTTTTTCCCCCACTGGTAAAATGCAATAACTTCCAATGCTCAGTTTTAACTATCACTACAACTGCCTTTTACTTCTCTGTGATCACCAGCTGCATAGGTAATGTCAGCAGGAAATTCTGAATAACTGTAGAGCAGGAAGACACCTGGGGACAGGCAGCTAAATCAAACAAACATAATTAAATTGTGGAGCTCATTTTCAGTGGATGTTGTGGAAAACAAAAGAACTAATGTGTTTTAAAAGACATTAAACAAACAGAGGATGGTCTATCAGTGACTATTAAGCATAATGGTCTAGATGTACTGTCCAGTTCAGAAAATTCCTGAAGCATTCCTGGTGATTAATAAAAGAAGGTTTCAAATAATTCCCTGTTAATTAAAATTGTCCCTAATTACCTGCCTTTGGCCACCACCAGCAGCAGGATGATAGGTGGCCACAAAGAGACCTCTGGTCTACTACAGACTCTGAAAGCATTTATACTCACTCACTGGATCAGGTTCTCTGAAGGAGAACAATCATACAACAGCAGCTGCTCTCTTGCACTTACTGCTGGAGCGGTTGGGACTGCACCTCTTCTTACACCTCTTTGCCTCCTTCTTTTCAGCTGCAGGCCAGACAGGGGAAGGAGACAATCAGAATTGATGGGGGAGATGGTTCTGGTATTTGAAGCCAGGGAGTCCTAAAGAACCAATGCTGCTGTGATGAATTGTGCCACTACTGCTCTGGGTGGTGAATGGGACTATGAGTCTGAACATCCTGTCTCCAGAGTATAACAGAAGAGGGTAAAGAGTAAGGTATCTCTCAGAAATCCATCTTTGTTAAAACAGTGCTTGGGGGATACTGACAAATGATCTAAATTTTTTTAATGAATCCACGTATCATTCTTACACTTATCTCATGCAGGGATTTAAAACTGCCCATCCTGTACCCCAGAGCACAGCACATGTAGTCATATTTTAATCTTATAGATTTGGATATCTGTGTACTGAACCTCAATACAGTAGGGGGTATGCCCTTTGCATAGCTAAGGTACCTCTTGGCATACCAGAAGTTGACCTAGGTGGGCTAATAATATCTTCAGCAATCATATCTGCAAGGAACTAGACATCCTGGATTGCAATGTAGACCTATCCACAGATAGTTGGGGACCCAAGGCAGGCAAAATCTGTCTTTTAATCTTCATGAAAACATTTTGAATGTAACATACCTAAAACCCCCATACAGATACTGTTTTACATGCTTAATTAATAGAATTCATTATCCTAGTATTTCAGTTGTACAATAACATCTGGGAAGAAAAATACTAAAGCAATGTATTGGTACTCAGAGGCTAAACCTACATCTATGAAGAACTTTGTATGTCAACTGCATGAGACTTCAGTCCATGCGGTATTCACACCAGTACATGATCACAGCAGCTCTTTTGGTTTCCAGAATGTGAAGAATTATATCTAGTGCTTCCGCAGGGAGTCTCTAGAATAGCATCAGTACACAGCAGGAGTACATCCCTAGCACCAAGAACTGCTCCTGAATACAGTGGTATTCAGGGTCCCAGTGCAAAAAAGACTTCACCATACTGGAATAAGTTCAGGAGAGAGCCACCAAGACACTGGGGGACGTGTGCGGGGGTTGTAGTTCTTGCTTTGTGGGAGAGGCTAAAGGACCAGGTCTGGTTCAGCCTGGAGAAGAAATTTCTTCAGGGGCACCTTACAGCAGCCCTTCAGGGAGGCTATTGAGGAGATGGAGATGGACTCTAGGCGCTGGGGCACTGTGAGAAGACAAGAAATAACTGTCATGAAACGGAACAAGATAGGTTCTCCCTGGACATAAGGAAGAGCTTTTCCTCCCTGAGGACAGCCCAAAAAGTGTGTGGGACAGGCTGCCTAGAAAAGCTGTGCAGTCTCCAGCTGTGGAGGTTTTCCAGACCCACTTGTACAAAGCCCTGAGCAAACAAGCCAGACCTCAAAGCTGGTCCTGTTGCGAGCAAAATGTTGGACTGGAAAATTTCTGCAGAAAACATGATATCCTTATCCATAGAATAGCCATCTGATGCATAGAAAGTAAGGAACCCAAGAAATATATCAACAGTAGAAAAACTATTCCTACGGGAAAGAGTATGCAGCACAGCTCTAGGGGAAACACCTTATATTTACAAGGACAGGTGTTCCTCAAATACAGTCTGCAGTACACCTATCCTTTGCCATTATTTCTGAAAAGCAAAGTGCTCACTCAGCTAGCATTCAAATAAATTATATAATCGGGAGAACATTTAGAAAGGAAAGTGTACCATCTCTTTTGATTTTCATGGTAAAGCTCCTACAACATATCAAGTGCAGCATTTCTATTTTTGTAATACATATTTTCCTATGCTATTATTATTAATCATTTATTTGGTCTAATCTAGATTCTCAGTAGTTGCAGTGAAACTGGATGACTGGCAATACAATAGGCATGATTCACAATATGTCATGACCTTTCTGTGAAGCAGCAGGATATTTAAATTATGATATCTATTTTATCTCAATTATTCTAAAATATGTTTTGGATTTAAAGATGACAGAAATATCTGTTAGATGCATCTCATTCATCTCAATGTAATGTGTACATCCGCTGTAATGACCTACTCAAACATTATGATGGAAAAAACAGTATGGGTGTTTTTAGAGAAAGAAACAAAGTGCTAACATCATAAGTTGATGCATTAAAATTTCTGTTAATATGATTATGACAACCCTTTAAAAATGCATAATATGCCAAACACATGTATATAAACATTCCATATATTCATTATAGGCTGGCTTCTGTTTCACACATTGTTCTTTTCTGAAAGCTTGGATTTCAAAATTTCTTTCATACCAGAATTTTTATCTTAACTTCACTAAGCTGGTTATTGAAATGCCACATTTGACCAAAGAACAGTATCCACTGTAGAAATCTAGCAATATATCTACTGCCTCAGCCAGGTTAACCAAGCATAGATGTCCCTTGGAGAAAAAGGGGGGAAAAAAATGGAAAAAAAAAACCCAAAGCAATAAACTTGTATGTCTGAAATACTTACTAGAATGCACATGTATTTTTCAAAATTTAATTTTCTCTAATTCTAAAGGAAATTTTCACAAAAACAAGGGGTTTTTATCCCAAGGTGTACAGCAAATCAAAAGGTTTTAAATTCATAAAATTAACACCAAGAACAATTAGAATTTACATAATCTTCCAATTGCCTCCTGTCTTTATTACCACCAGACTAGAACAATAATGTAAATGTAAAAAGCTCCTTTGATCAGTACAAATCCTGATTCTTCATAGCATCTAAAAACACTTGCTCATTGTAGCTATACATTAAAATTATATGGCATCAAAGGTAATGTTTTTGTTGTTGTTGTCAACAAAAAAGACACACAATTGACTAAAACCTAGCTTTACTGAACTGAATCCATCAAGGAATGCTTTTATTGTTGCTCTTTTATTTACTTTTTTATTTACTTTACTTATTTATGTGTCATTTTCTTGATCCTTTCACAGACTGTGTGGAGCATAGAAGAAAAAGAATAAAAACTGTATTGATAGAACAAATGGAATAGCACTAAGCAATGCTATTGAACTTCAGTATCTTTTCTGGAGTGCGATGTACCACCAGTGGGATATTGGCTGGTTTAGGGAGATAAAGTATGTAGGTATAAATTGCAAAGAAAAAAAAGAGGGCTGAGATTCTAGGTATTCAGAAGGAAGAAGAGGTGAAAGAAGGTGAAATAAAAGCAAAGCCCCAGGTAACTAGAAACTGAAAACATTCTATGTGAATTTAATTAAAATAGTCTGACAAAGAAGTCATAGTCCTGTCTGCGAGATAACTGTAGAGTTGACTGAAAATGGCTATTCAATTCTTAGCATGATTTAGATTAATTTGTTTGGATCTTCTAATTTTACACAGTTCTTTTGTAGTTCAGCACTTTCTGTCTAGCTGCTCAAGCTGGTGCCATGTATGACTAATATAGCACTGAACTGTGGGCATTCAGAGTGTGAATTGATACTTAAATTGCCTTGTTAGTGGCTGAAACATCTGGCATAACATATTTTTACAGGAAAGTGAAGGCAAAAATTACTTTTACATTTGTTAGAACTATCATCCACCTTATTAGGCAGCTTGGGATTTAGATTAGGCTAAAAGTACCATATTTTATGAAGAAGCATTGAACTACACATTTCAGAATGAAGAAAATGAATCTAGACCTGTACTTAGAGAAAAAAAAAACATAGAGATGTAAGCTACATTAGACTGCCTAAGAACAGAACAGGAAGAGACTCCTTGGTCACAGTGTCCAATTCTTGCTACTCGTAGGTAACTAATGACATATCTTAAGTTCAGAAGGGGTCATAAAATCTCTATGCCACAAACTGCAAACCACTCTTTGTGGCAGAAGGTACTGAAAGAGACAAATATACTGTCTTACAGTAAGACAGTGCCTCTGTCTTACATAGGAGTAGGAAAATCAAATACTTTAAAAGTTTTAAATTCCATATTAGATCGTGTTTTCAGACAGCAATCTATGCTACCAGAAGTCTACCATCAGATATATTCTATAAATAAGAAAACATCTTTATTTTGTCTTCTTGAAACAACCACCTAAGTTATTATTACACCTAGCTATACATTTCTGAAGGTCTGTTTTCTGGTTGTTGTTTTTTTTATATGCACACAGACACACACAGTGTCACAGAAAAAAATAATAAACGTCCCTGTTTATAAATAATTTTACAGTTATGTTGTGTAATTCTTTCTTCCACAGGATTTCTCTTTTCATACTTCATTGCTGTAAATGGTTTTGTTATTAATTCTGTATTCATTCTTAGATACTTTTTAAATAACCCATTAGTATAGTAGCAACTTCCCACATAGTAAGACTATGGCCCCGGCACTGTGGAGGAGAGCAGATACGTAGCAAGGAAACTCAAGATAGCCTTTGTTGCACCACCTTTACTCACACTATTTTATTTAAATTTATTTAGATTTCTCAAAGTTGAGGATAGAAAAGCAGAAATGCAGAATGTGGACAACAGTTTCTCACAATTCAGTGTTTTGAGAGCATCCTCTGCTTCATGCCTAAAACTATTTACCTTTAATTACAGGCTCACACTGCTGAAAATTAAGGGTCATCACTCAGCAGTTTAATTGTAGGCGAGGCCCAAAGAGACTATTGTCATGTAAAAGAATAACAGAAACAACAAAAATTAAAGTCAGCTTGAAATTTGGCATCCATTCCAAGCATGGGATAGAAATCAGTTAGCTTGTAGGCATTGTTCAAATCACCATCCATTTATCTGGATTTGTTATGTATTACTTCAGGCAACTTTTTGATAAATTCACACTTAAAGATGTTAGTGCCTATTCATATTCTTACACTGCCTATGTGATTCACAGTTTTAAAGATTAAACAACCCTTAAGTGTCCTAAGGCTTTAACAGTGGAAATAATTACTGTAGGCAGACTGGAATTTATTCCAGTGGTTAACGCATGGTTTATGTACCACTTCATTCCTACTTAAATATTAAATTTTGACATGTAGAAAACAGTGATGCATCTTCCACTTTGTTGGTTACTTTGGCATTTTCATTCCCAATGCTCAATGAATTATTATTTAAAGATCACTGATTCCTGATATCTTTGAAGAATCAAGTGAGAGAAGACAACAAAATTCTGCTCCTGGGAAAACCTGTGGCAGACTGCCACTGAGTAAATGAGTAAAGAGTACGTGTGGCAAATTCAGAGAAACAGTTGCATTTAAATAGTTAAACAATAATAAAAGAGAGAACAAGGGGAAAAGCTCACAAATATTTGGTCTGGGAAGATGCTGAAAAACACCCACTTTGTATAATACGTTGTGAATTGTGACGTAACTCCATCTTCAAATAATGTGCTCATCAGTGACACCTCTCGACACAAACAGTTACATGTAATTCAGAGTTTGTAGGCAAGAAGTTCAGGTTTGCATTATTTTTTGATCTCTGAATTTTCTGGAGTTTTTATGGTTATTGAACATAATGCATTTTTTTACACTGATATAGCCCTCTGTATATGATTAGCTATGGTTTTAATATTTTTTCATCCTGTTTTATTTAATTAGAAACAGTATTTACATTATTTCCATATTTTTATGAAACATATTCATTTGCAAAATGAAACATTTTCAAAAAAAGTGAAATACCAGGAGCTACTTGTTTTGGATTCATAGTCAGAAATGTTTTCAACAGCTCTTTAAAATCATTGTGACACTTACAGTCACCGCATTACTAGCTACTTGTATTGAACTGATCCTTTACAAACTAAGACAGCGGGGTTTTTTGTTGTTGTTATTGTTGGGTTTTGTTGTTGTTTTTTTTTTCACAGGAGATATCATTAGATAGGTGCAAAAATTATTCTCTACTAGAATCTGATATTCTGATATGTTTTTAAACAAGATATTCACAGTTCTTTGTGGATGGTCCAGTGACTCACCACCACTGGAGAAGAACGCTGAGAGTTGTGACAGGGCAAGCACATGGTGTGTTTTCTTCTTCTTACCAGAATTAGGTGATTAAGGAGGGAGTTATTGGCGATAGCTCACCAGAGAATATTTATGTTATTGAAATAACTGGTATTTGGTTTCATATCAAACATCTCTGTCACCTTAGAGAACTTAAACAGTCTCACTAAAAGTCTGCAGGAGTTAGTCTCGCTAACGGGTAATATAAATTCTTCCAAAACTGACCTGTTTCATGAGCATACACTTTAATAATTTACTATTATTATCCCTCTTGAACATTAAGTTATTTTCATTCTTCTTGTTCCTTTGACTATTATGATTAGCAGCATACAGAATAATATGCAAACCCATACACATCGTCAGTTTTAGGTGTCTTCTGATATTTCACTGAAACCCTATACAGGTTATATGCTAAAATTCACATGTGTCTTTCAAATAATTTAATAGAACCAGATAGGTAGTTTGCAGAGAGATTCCAAAAGCCAAGGAGATTAAACCCATATTACTTTCTGTCTCTTTGATATCTCTTGCAAGTATTTTCCTTTACTGGACACTAATGTTTTTTATGCATACCTTTCAAGATAAGTAGAGGCAATGGGCATGAACTGAAACACAAGAGGTTCTATATGAACCTTGAGAAACTTTTTCACTGGGAGGGTGACTGAGCCCTGGAAAGACAGGTTGTAGAATCTCCACCACTGAAGGTATTCAAAAGCCATCTGGACAAAGTTCAGGGCAAGTGGCTATGTGTGACCCTGCTTTAGCAGTGGATTGGGCAAAATGATATCCAGAAGTCCCTTCTAACCTCTGTCATTCTGTGATTCTGTGAAATAGCCATAAGTATCTCAAACAGAGAAATATAGACAAGACAATGAGTAACAAGAGGAGAAAGCAAATAAAAACACCTGAAATCCTACAGAAGACAGCAGCTATGGGGAAATGTTAAAGCAAGATTGTGATCTCTTGCTTTGAAAGTAAAGACATGTTCACAGTCTTTGAAAGTGAGGTATATTTTTTTAATACTAACGGATGTATATAATTTGGCTTAATATTCCATGTTTAAGTGAAGAAAAATAAAACAGTTCTCAGACAATTTTATTAAGATTCTTAAGCTGAACAAATTTTTTTGTAAGAATCATTTCCAAGAATGATATTAAAGAGAAGGATAACTTCTTTTTAAAATGTTTACAACTCATTTTAAGTTTTTGGTTAAAATATGTAATTTCAGAAAGATTGAGTCATAATACACTAGTAGATTTTATGTGGATAACACTGAGAAGAAAGACTTCAGAAAACTATTGTCCTGAATTTAGAAGAAACAAAAACAATTTCACCTGATTGGTTTCAATAAGAAGATAAAAAGTACTTTAAATTATGTATAAAAAGAAGAGTAGCATATAAAAAATAAGTGAAATATTTTTCACAGACGGCTAAATAGAAGTTGAATAATTTTATGAGAAGTGAAAATGCACAAGTGCAGAAGCAAATCAATCTAAGCAATCCTCTTCTTTGAATAATATTGCTATATATATACAAAACAGCACATAAAGGCTTTACATACATATAAAGAAATGAATCATAATTAGTTGTAGAGGTAGGGTGCAACAGTAATCAATAAAATTACAGTGGTTAGCGAATCAAAGTGATTTCTTCATGAATTGGAAAATAAAACCTAACTCTGCAGAACACAGAGGCATATCACAATTTGGCAGCCTTCTGCACACCCTGGGGCTCATCCCACTTGTCTTGGTATTCCACACCCTCAAGGAGGCCATTCCCAAACTTCCATCACCTGCCAATACTTGTACAAAATTACTGCTCATGAAGAACTGTCTCCCAGTATAAGATCATTCAGAAGTCTTCCTGCCAGTCTTTGGAGACGCTCTGCACTAATGATGGAATAAAAGTTGTCATTATTACTAGCTGTGATAATTATGCATTTGTAGATTATAATAAAGACACTGATGCACTGATACGTGGTATTAGTCATATGCTTTTCTTTACTATTATCTTAAAAAATGTCTTTTTGTCTCATGGACCATTAGATTTTTATTAAGACATCATCAATAAAATGTGAAACTTAAGTAGTCAGAATTGCTTCCTAAGCATCAGCTTCAAGATGCTCAGCTCTTTTGACTAAAAACTGAGTTTAGGAACAATATTTTGTAAAAGAAAAATTCTGAAAAAAGTAATCTCTGGTGAGAATTGTGTACCATTTGTTTTGTATATTTATTTTTTCCCTGTCCTTTCCTATCCTATTAAACTGTCTTTATCTCAACCCATGAGTTTTATCTTTTTTTTTTTTTTTTCTGATGTTATCCCCCATCCCAGTGAGGGAGAGTGAGTGAACAGCTGGGTGGCATTTAGGTGCCTGCCAGTTTAAACCACAACATTTTTCCTTAGGCAGCTTCACTTACACCATGGTCTTCGACCATTAAAAGGAGATTGTTACTGCAGTAGAGGGAGAATCCAGGCTAACTGAAGGCAACACAGAGTGGATAGGTCTTTATATACACAAATTCAGTCTATCATTCTTCTCAAGTTTTCCATGCAGCTAAACTGGTTAACAGTATAAGTTTAATATGTGTGCTCATATTTTCTTATTCTAAGTGAATGCAAAACAAAAATAGAGAAACAGATAGCAAAAAAAACCCAACCAGATTTACAAAGGGAACATAAATATCACTCAAAAGATAACTTATGCATCCATTTATAAAGAGAAAACTAAGAAGCTAATGTTTAAGATGAGATTTTCCTCAGACTTCTTTTGTTATCAAAATACTGGATAAGTGCTGGAAATCATATACAGCTAAGTGTTGTTTTATTCACAAAATATCACGGCAACTCTCTCTTGGGTTCCTTCTAAATATTGTTAGAGCAATATAAGGATAACAGGTTTTATGAAATATAGAATTATCTGGGCTAGTCTAGATGAGCCTGTTGAAGCATTCTAAGCAAATTAATCACATCAGGGCAGACTTTATCATGACCTAATTTATACTACAACCAAGAGATGATTCTTAGCTGAACCAGCTGAACTACAATATTCAGTGCTGAAATCATCAAACCCTCTGGAGCTAAGTTTTCAAAGACTTACAAGATTTTATTTGCCTTATCTAACAATTAATTTCGTAATACTAGATAAAGAGACTCCATGAAGCTAATCAGGCCACATTCTATTCTACATATTTTCCGAGTAATTATTTTATCTCTTACTAATATTTTCATTTTTTCTTAGGTTTTGGTTTGAGGTTTTTGTGTTGTTTGCTTGTTGCTTTTTTTTTTTTGTGGGGGGTGTTTTTTTTTCAGGGAGTACCTTTAATAAATGGGAAAATACGGAACTGACAATATAAAGCTCTTTATATATTCCACAACTGCAAGTATTTCAAAACCACTTAATTTTGGTCTGTAAGGTTTGGGGGTACCACCAAAGACCAAGATCTCCTTGCTCCTATTTTCAGTGCTTGCTTAGTACATATAATTCTAGTGAGGTTTTTTTTTCTTCCTCATGTTCTGTTGTCTCCATGCACTGTTTTGTACAAGTACTTGCTTTTCCAGCTGGTATTGTAAACATCACCATCCTGCATATGTTAAAAAATGAGCAGCCTGCTCTTTCCACTTTTAAAACTCAGAGTAGCAGAAGCAGATTGGCATTGTTTTTTGACATGAACAGCGTACATTACTGCAAGATGTCATATTTCCCCAAAGGGGTACTCAGAATGTCAAGAAACTTGGACTAGACACAACAAGATCATAAATATGCTACAGAGAACACACCAGGATATTTGTATAGGATTATCATTAGGTATCAGATGAATACTGTTTCATCACATGTTCTCTATAGAGTAGGATTTGATGGTTATATACTTGTGATAATACAAATTTTATCCCTATTTTAATACCACTGCTTTGCACATAAAATTTCAAAAATAAGTGGTGCTTTTATTTTTTATATAGTTTAGATTTTTTTAAAAATTAGATAAGAAAAGATTGCAACAGTAAAATTTTCCATGACCATAAATGGAACTTATTTTTGCCTCATACAAGTAGTGTGGATATTCACATTGTGCTAGAAACATTAAAAACACAGTCAGAAACAGCCCACATCTTAAAAACTCCAAATCTGAATTAATTTGATATGGAAAAATAGTAATTTACATTTATAACCAACCATACTTAGGCCACAACCTTATTAATTCCCCTGGGAACTATTTGCAATATGTACGCAGTGCAAGTCATGATTCCTACTTTAATGGTTCCTATCTTGTGGATATCTTCCATTCTAATAAATCTCCATCCAGGAAAACTCAGAAAAAGAAGAGAGAACCTCCTGCGAGCCAAGGCTACAATATTTTGATCACACAGCTGGCTCAAACTACTGTGACCCATAAATGCAACCCTGAAAAAAAGGATAAAATGGAACAATTTAGCACATATAAACCATTGATTTACCTTCTGCAGGTGGAGCTTTTATATCTCTGTATGCTTCCAGATGTCACCGTTGATAAGCCTAACTTAATGGATCCCTATTTCTATGTGAAATAACCAAACCAACCCTGAACATATTAAATCCTGATTTACCAGCAGATTCTTAACAATACACGTCTTTAAACAGCACTGTCATGAACTGACACCCTATTCCTGTAGTAACTCCCTCCCTATGAAAAGGCAAGCTCTTGATACTAGCAGATACCATTAGAAGCAATGCTCTACTGTGGTAGCTTTGCACAACTTAGTTTTCCTGTACTCCTGCAGTTCTCTTTATCTGTTCAGAGGCTGAGGGTATGAATGTTACCTCTGCAGGTTTTTACACTCCCCAGGTACATACTCAGGTACATACCCTTTTCTTCCCATACCCTATGTAGAAACCTCTTCTTCAAGAGCTTTAGTATCACAGATTGTACAATCATGTTCTGCAAGGTCTCAGTCTGGCCCTAAAATAGAATTCGGTATATTTCTCCATGGCTTAGATATCCAACTAAATGGTGTAGGAACTGAGGTTTATACAAGGACAGGTATATACAAGATCAGAAAATATTAGGAAAAAAAAATGAATTTTCAGAAGTCTAACTGTGTCAGACAACTTCCTTTCATTACTTCCAGCACCAGCTCTCTAATTTTGTTCATTTCATAGCCTGATCCAAATATTATGTGAAATATGTACAACCTTGAGATATATGTGTTGTGCACCTCTTCACAAAAAAATCCAGTCTCTAGAACAAGCACACCCTTTGGATCCTCTCTCAGCCCTGCCATCCTGTTTATTGGACCAATGATTGAGTTTTTCCTCAATATCTGCAATCAGCATGTAAACAAACCTCATGACCTGTGCCTGACTATCCTGCACCTTTCCCATAAGTAAGCAAAGACCACCCTTTTTTTTTTTTTTTTTTTTTTTTTTTTAGGCATTGTATAACTACCTGTCTTTTGACAGAGCCCTGGCTACTGCTGCATCATCTGTGCCTCGGTTGCCTTTCCGTGGTGAAGGAAAGAAGCCAGTTCTTTCCAATTGGATATTTCTGAAGGTATGGATAAACTTCATTCGGCTACAGAAACAGCTTTGTCAAGCAGTTACTCCTGGTTAAGACTGTATATTATCACACTGAGTATGTTGTTATGAACTTGTTCAGCACAGTAAGTCTTCCTGCAGTGGTGCTTGACATCAAATCTGAATTTTTTTTCTGAATTTGATCAAAAGTATCTGCATCACGTTCTGGATCCTGGTATAATTATATTCCTTTGGCTGTTGCCTCCAGGGACTAGGGACTGCCAGCTGTTTATGGACTGTTTGGTAACCCTGTTACTGGAAAATATAAATTTATTACTAAGAAAGCATGACATCATATTTCTGACCATCACCACAGCTTTGCCATCTTCCAACATTCTTAGATGGAGGAGAAACCTGTCTTATTCCTCAAGGCTCACCCATCCATCCCTCAGCTTATAAAGGCAGAAGAAGAGAGTTCTGCCAGCTTTCACACCCAGCATCTGGCTTTGTGCTGCTCTGCATGCCAGCTGGTTCCTCATGTGAAGTCCTTCCTCACACTCAGCCATAGGTTCACTGCAAAGTAGAAAGGTTGGAGGCAAAGCACAGCCAAGGTGAAAATAAACGGTTTCTCCAGTCCCTTGCTTCCCTTCTCACCTCTACAATGAAAACCATTATGCTGGGGGGGTAAAAACTCAACTTTGATGTCTGACCTTGGCCCTGTTGCTAGCTGGTCATCTTCATTTCTCTTCTATGCCTTCCCAGGTGGTTATTATGAGATAATTTCAGTAACAATCCATCATAACTCTGATAATTGTGCAGGTTTTTTGGAACATGGACCTCACAAAGTCACAGAGCTGCATGTAACCACACCACAGGACTCTGCAAGCTTTAAGGGGATGCTTAAGCTTGGGATGACAGGATGTACCTGTCCTCCCACTGTGCATAAGGATCAAAGGCTTATCTTGGTCTCGCTCATACTCTCCCAGTTTCTGAGCACCTGTCTCGCTATCTTCAGAGGATGGAGCTTTTAAAGGAGATACTTACTTTCCTCTGGTTCTGACAAAGACCTTTGAGACTTTGATCGGATGGGAGCTGTACTCAGAATGCTAGGCAATTGAAAACTTAAAAAAAATCATGCATCTGATTTGAAATAATTGTGTCTATCAAAGAAAGGCAAGCTTATACTTCTAACAATGAAGCACATGTAAATACAGGATGAACTACTGCCACCTCTTGGCTACCTATACTTTTTAATATTTTTTTTTAATTTTTTTTTTTAAATTAAGAATTGGTCATGTTAAGAATTTTAATGTCAAACATCAAAAAAGTAGCCTTTCTTAATATTTTTTATAATGTCATCAGAATAGGAAATGGGTAGTGTCTCAGCAAAAAGAACAGATGTGTAACATGGTGAGACAGAATGCTCGTAGTGCTACAGAGTTGGCTGCAACATCCCAGTGAAAATCTCAGCGAAAATCTCAGCTGAACCAACCACATCTGGACATTTACTCATATGAAACCAGAACCTTGAAAATTTAGAAAATCAGATTCCATAAAAGTCACTAATTTTTTGTCAGACTCCATCCTCAGTGTAGTTTGCAACTATTTTTCAGAATGTCTCTAAGGGATTACAAGCCTTAAAAACCTAGAACTCTAGGTTTATGGCCACATTTTTATCCACAAAATGTACAGCTGTGTGTGCAAAATGGGCATTGAGCTGCTCTGTATTTCATTCTTCTCTGATTATGTCACAATTAAAAACACCTCTATTAAATTTGAACACGCAACCAAATGCCCGACAAATGTAAGTTAGATGCAAGCTATTAAAATGCAAGCTGAGGATTCTAAATTTTTCATGTACTCAATAAGTCATCAGGGAATACAAGTCTTCAGTATTTTCCATATTATTGCAACTTTACAGAGCAAGAAGAATAGCAATTAAGTCACCAAATGCTGTATCAATACATTTGTTGTACCTAAAAAGGTACCAGAGATCTGTACCAGAGGCAGGTACATTTAAAATCATTTTAAAGTTAGCAATATTGCCTCTGCAAGACAGATACCCAAATACTGATACTAACATTGTTCAGGTTATTGCCTGTTGTCCCTTATCAAAACATTTTATACAAATAGAACACTTCATCAAATTATTTCTAACATTTTGTCACTTTAATAGAAAAATTTATGAAAAATTATTCCAACTTCTGACAATTAAAAATGAAAGCATTTTGGATAAGCAAGAAGTAATGTTTAAGGAAAAGCTAAATACTTTCCCTAAGACTGATGAAAATTCACTGAGTTTTTTATTGTTACTTTTTCCCAAAAAATCTGAAAAAAAAACCCCAGATGAAACAGATATTTCAGGTGGCATTTCAATTTTTAAGACTTTTTTTTTTTAAATTAACACAAATATTTCAATCATTTTTTGGATACTTGTGTCACATCTCACCGAGAGTTATAAGTCCAGAATTACAAGGGATGCAAGTAAATAACTTAAATGTAGTTAGACATTGCTTATTGTATTCTTTTCTAGAAAACCCTGAATGAATCAGTGTGATTCAAGAGCTAAACTTCCATTAAGTTTCTTTTGTGAACAGATAAGGGCTATTCTAAAACTAAAAAGTTGTCATTGTTTTATGGTAGAATATAAGGACATTATCTCTTTAAATAGTTTAGACACCTTGTAGTAGAAAATCCCATTTACTATCAGGACCTTGCAGAATTTGATAGAATGTCACGGCATGTATGTCACCCTATATATGTATCAGTAAAGTCAACGTTTTTTGAGTGCAGAGGAGTCTGTGTGAACTACTCGTATTTAAATGCTACCAGAAGCTTCTCAGACTTTCAACTCCCCTACGTGCTGTGGGCCTCCACAATGATCTCAAGTACATAAATTATTGTGAACGTATCTTTCATTGTGCCTTGGCTTGAAAACCACAGTGAATAAACTAACAAGCTAATGGCGTATTACCATCTTAAAATTCCCTTATGAGGTTGGAGGGGAACAACAGAAAAGAAAAAAAGAGCAAGAAAGAAAGCAAAGGAGAGAAAAGCAAAAACGTCCTCCAAGTGGCCAGCATGAAAAAGAAGCAACAGCAAATTCCAGATTAACATTGTCTCTCAGGCATCCTTCCCAGTCCAGCAAGCAATTTCTCCCATACACTTTTTGCTTAGCAATAATACATTTTTCACTATGACCTACTCAAACCGCTCACTGGGTCTATCTGTCCATGATGTTAGCTTGACCAGATACAGGTGATGCACATGGATGGATTGTTGAGCCTTGTGCATGTCTATTACAGGGTAATATTTGTTGAACTCCTAGGCTCTGGAGTTGCAAACTAAAAGCTGTGATGGGAAGGGCAAAGGCATCTTAGTATAGAGTTAGAGATTGAAAGCTACAAGGCCAAGGGGCAGAGACAGAGGAAGAACAGGACAATGTGAATAGCAAAGGCAACCCCTTTCCACAGAAAACCCAGTACACCTGTGGTTCAGATTCCATGAGTACAAGTCCACAGGGAGATGAGCACTTGGAATAGGAGGCTAAAGGCACTGCCATCGCAGCCTTGTGATGGGTGAGCAAAAGGTTGTAAGTTATGGACCACAGGAAGAGTTTTACTGGATGGCTTCTCACATTGCAAGGCTGTATTGGGTTTGCATGGCAAGATTTTGTAGTGGAGATGCTGCCGGGGTGGCTTCTGTGCAAAGACACCAGAAGCTGCCTCTGTGTTGGACAGAGCTAGTTCCAGCTGGCTCCAAGACAGACCCATCTCTGGTCAAATCTGAGCCCATCAACATTGTTGGTAGTACATGCATGATAAAATATTTAAGAGGAGTCAAAAAGCTGCTCAACAGCAGGTGGGAAAGAGAAGTGAGAAAATGTGAGAAAACCAGCCCTACAGAAACCAACATCAGAGAAGAAGGAGGGCGAGGAGGTGCTCCAGGCGTTGGAGCAGAGATTTCCCTGCAGCCCATGGTGAATACCATGGTGACACAGGTTGTCCCCGTGCAGCCCATGGAGGTCCCCAGTGAAGGAGATATCCACATTGCAATCCATGGAGGACCCCACACCAGAGCAGATTTTAGTCTGATAAGATATTAGTCATATTTTCTTTCACTGCCCTGTTGAGAAAGGAGCACCTGGTGACCAGCCAAGGTTCACACACCACAAAGGCTGACAAACTTTGGCACTCTGCAACATAGAATCATAGAATCATTTTTGTTATAAAAGACCCTTAAGATAACCAAGTTTAACCATTAAGCTAACACTGCCAAAACCATCACTAAACTATATCCCTAAGCACCTCATGAACACGTCTCCTAAATGCTTCCAGAGATCATGACTCAAACACTTCCCTAGGCAGCCTGTTCCACTGCTTGATAACCCCTTCGGTGAAGAAATTTTTCCTTATATCCAATCTAAACCTCCCCTGGCACAACTTAGGGACACTTCCTCTTGTCCTATTGCTTGCTACTTGGGAGAAGAGACTGACACCATAGTCCAGTCTCCCCCTTCCCTCCTTTCACGGCTCATTCATATATCGAGGTGTGATGACAAGAAGAGCAATGGTATTTTGACTGGACTGCCCACATTGTGAGGTGCAGACATGCTCATGGGGAATGCTTACTCACTCTGGGTTGTTCTTCTTCTGACTTAACGATTTGTATAAAAGTGTCCATGGGAAAGAAATATATTTTTTCTTGTCCATTTAATAACAAAGGAATCATTCTGTCCATCTATTTTACATGTGACTATTACATTTCTTCAAATATAATAATAAGAATTGCCTGCATTTAGGGAGTATTTCTGAGTTATCATCATTCTTGTTTTACAGATGGGAAGTTTGAGGCTCAAAGACCTTTACGAATGTAATTGAAGTTATACAGTTGCAGAACCAGGAATAAAATCAAGATTACCAGAGTCCACATCCAGCACACATCCTGTTTTAAGAAATGTTAAATTAAGAAGTAAATTTTTAGAAATTAAAAAGAAAAAAATAAAGGACAAATAAATAATCAGAATTAAAGAGGAAACAGAAAATTTCCAGATCCTTTTGCAAATCTATTATTACAGGAAAGGTATTCTGAAACAACTGTATATTCCCTAAAGTCATGCTAGACAGACCATGGAATAAGCAGTCAAGGTTTTTAATGTTATACATAAAAACGGGTAGTCCTTGAAACACCAGTGGGCAAATCTAGCTACAACCTCTGGGTATTAAACACCTAATAGTATGTAATTGTACAACATCCTTCATGCTTTTCAGCAAGATAATCTTAATTACCTATTTCCTTCTTTTTATTTTTTCTTTACTCTTCCAGAACCTGACACCAGAAGTTACTCTGTTTCTGCATCACTGCTTTTCAAAGAAAATTCCAACAAAAAGAAAATCTCTAACTCCATATTATAGACATAACATTGCTTTCTACAAGACCGAAGGAAAACAGCACACAAATAAGATGAGGTTTCTTTACAGTTCTTTTGACAGTTGTATTTTTTAATATACATATATATATTTCTTTCCTTTTTCCTGCAAGATGATGCTCTCACTTGCACTGCATATATTTGATGAATCTCTGTTTTTAACTTACTACTCTGACTGTGTCACCTGAAATATCTGGTCATCATCACTTACTTCTCCCTTTAGTCAATACCACTTTGCTGCTATTATCAGTTTCAGGTATTTTCTTTCTTTTAATTTTCACGTATGTAATGGTGTTACTTGAATGTGAAGGTGCAGATTCTTTTGGGTTGCCCTGAGGTGCTTCCCTTTCAGATGATGTTGATGCTTTGCCTTCTGTGCTTGCCAGCTACACTTTGCTCCTTTGATTATTTTCTGTTTCTTGTTTCCTAGTGAGCAGCAATGTGAACTTAGAGATAGCACTGAATGAAGGACAACAAAACAGACCCCAAAGAAAGAATTGCTGTAGAGCCAGTCAAGCTCTAGTGTCAGGATTGTAGACCAATTAAATAAAACAGAATATAAAAAGAAGACTATCATTACAAAAAGAAAGAAAGCAAAGAGGAAGACCTTAAACATTAAAATATTTAAATAGGGTTAAATAGTAGGCATTCATTTAAATGAGCCCACATATAATGATTCTATATTTTCTTTCTTATTAGTTGACCTATTCCATAAACTGACAAAAACAACTTTGTATTTACACACCCTTTAATAATGTTCTAGCTTTTTGAAAATATTAACTTTCTTTAAGTTATTTTTATATATATAATATATTTTTCATATTTATCTATTTTTGTCTTATTGTGCATTACTCTAAATCAGAAGCAGTTTTACAGGAAAGTATTCAAAAATTAAATGTCACTGTTCATGCTTTCTGGCAGGCACCACTTATTTATATTGCTGAAATCCCAATGATCTTTTTAGTCTAACACACCTCTAGAAAAAAATAAGCTGAACTAAATTCTTGTTATGGTTTTAAGATTGGTTTTATGAGAAAGAAACAAAAATTCCTCCAAATATAAAATAATAAGAATTTTCTTATTTTATAAATGATAAAACACATCCGTTATTTTTCATTACTTTATCTTCATATTACATAAAATTAAAATGTAATTAAAATGTTTGAATGGACCAAAATCCTGCATTTAATAACCAAAAAATTATATTAAAATATTGATTGCAAATATGAGCAACAACAGATTTTCATTATTGTTTTCATTTTCAGAAAGAAATCACTTCTTTAAAATGCTGAGAGGCATTTTGTGATAATAAATTTTTTCTTTATTTCATTTCTCAGAAGTAGCTAAATTTAATGCATGCAAGTCCTGTAAGCCCCTTATTCACCTGTTCATTTCTGCTTATCCTCACTATTGAGTAAGATAAATATTATAACTGCATTTAAAAATATATATAATAAATAAAAATTAAATTTTGGAGTTGAACAGAAAAAAAATATTTTTTATCAAATGAGTGTACTACACAGTTTTCCAGAATTCTTTATTTGAATTCTAATCAAGTATTATTTGTGAAGTATTTTGAACTCTTGACTTTGTGTAATGTTGTTAGTTAAAAATGATAAAGTGGCGCTACACTGTAGGTCACCATTAACTTTAGACATGAACAGAAAATTATTTTAGGAAGTTAATGAAGTTTAAATGACCATGTAATATCATGTGTTATTAGCACAAGATTTTGACTAATGAAAGAGTAGTTAATGTATTTTAGTTTCATGTAATTTAAGTAATCTCCTTCTTAAAAAAGTCTGACAGAACAAAACCAAAACAAGAATCATTCAAATCAGAAAGACAAAGCCTTTGAAGATCTATTCTGACCAACTACCAGTTGCAGTCATAAGAAGTATTTTCCAAGTCAAACTAGACATTTTTTCTCTGCTACTCACAGATATAAACACCCTGAAATTCTAATTTTTAAGGGCTATTTGAAAATATTTTGAGACTCACACTAATACATAAAACTCTATCATATTCTTTTCTATTCAATTATGTATACTGCCCTTGATCTGTGAATGAGCTGTTTATCTCTTGTCCTTCAAGCCAAGTAGTTTGTGTCTTGGTAAAATTCCAACATGTTTAATTGCAATTTGGAAAGTAAATATTTCCCCATCATTCTGAACTGAAAATGTCATTCTCTTTCTCTTGTGCTAGACATATTTGTGTTATTCTATACTTTTAGCTTCATTTATCTCTAGAATTAGATGTATTTCACCACTCAATGAAATATTTTCTGTCTATGCTGTGAAATTGTACATGCTGATTTAGGGAAAGCATTTTGAAATGAAAATGATAGCTAGACAAAAGATAAGCAGATGATTAGATAGAAAGAGAAGTGATTTTTACACTGAATATAAAGTGTAAAGACTAACTTTGAAAGCAAAATTGAACAAAGTGTGTAATATGGTTGTTACTGAACAAAAAAGATGGATTAGTTTAATAGTCAGAATTCAACTCTCTTACATTGTAAATATATCTTTATTTCATTCGCTGTGTACTTTCACAGGGTTTTGTATGTAATACATATTTGTTTGGAAGTAGAAATGTGTCCATACAGCATGACAATTTCACTTTAATTTTTCATACCAGTTGTTTGCCCCGGGACTGATCAAGGGCTGCACAAGAAAGTGAATGTTAGAACCTGTGATTTACCTAATGCACTCCCTTTTGTACTTAAAGAGTGTTATCTGGAGTTTTGTGCTTGCCTCTTACAAAGCATCCTTACCTTTTCTCCCCAAGACACCTTTTGATCCAGCTTTATAGTGATTTCCTTTTCCTCTCTCCTTTGTGATGACATCTAGGTTTGGGGGAAACCCTCACATTACAAGTAGTGCTGATTCTAAACCAACCAATTACAATTCAAAAGAGATTTAGAATCATAGGATAATAGAATAGTTTGGGTTGGAAGAGACCCATCTAGTCCAACTTTCCCTGCAATGAGCAGGGACATCTTCAACTAGATCAGGTTGCTCAGGGCCCCATCCAACTTCACCTTGAACATTGCCAGGGATGGTTCATCTACCAGTTCTCTGGGCAACCTGTTCCAGTGTTTCACGATCTGCATTGTAAAAGATTTCTTTCTTATACTTAGTCTGAATTCTCCCTCTTTTAGTTCAAAGCCATTACCCATTGTTCTGTCGCAACAGACCCTGCTAAAATGTTTGTCCCCGTCTTTCCTTTAGGCCTGTAGTTGTGGGGGACCATGACAAAGGCTTTACGGAAGTCCAGATGGATGACATCTGTAGCTCTTTCCCTGTCCACTGATGTAGTCAGTTCATCATAGGTGGCCACTAGGTTGTTCAGGCATGAGTTGCCCTTGATGAAGCCATCCTACCTGTCTCAGATCACCTCCCTGTGCTTTAGCCTAGCCTGTCCTCCACCTGCATTAGTCTAGCTTCAAGGAGGATCTTACTAGGCTGTCCTGGTTTGAAGTAAAACCGAACCAATTTTGTGTTCAGTAATTTTACATTTTAATTAGGCCTCTTCTGACTCTCTGAAATTAGTGGCATATTGTGGAGAAAACTGCTCGTTCTCAGAATGGTAAGACCAATGTTTGTGCTAAATGTCAAGGAATGGTATGCAGAGAGGCCCTTGCTTATGCTTATTGTTGTAACAAACAAGGTCAGCCAGTTTTCGTTATTTGCCCCTTAGAGGGTCGGAAACTGAAAAAGGTAGAGGGATCACATCTGTGGGGAGGAGTGGACAGGACAGGTGACCCAAACCTGACCAACTGGGGTATTCTATCCCATCTGCCCCATGCTCAGTATAAAAGCTGAGGGATGAAAGGGTCACCTCTCTTCCTGCAACGGCCGACATCCAAAGAGGACCCTGTTTGCTCATCTGCCTTTGATCCCGATCCGTGTGTTCCTGACTCCAGAGCTGGAATCCAGTTCCCATCCATTGCTGAGTCCAGTCTGGGACTTCCCCAGTGCCTGCTGGTGACGGGACTGTCATCCTGGGAGCTTGATACGGTTTTGTATATATTGTATCTATTTCATTATTTTCTTATATATTTTTTTTATTTTCATATTAATTCTTCATTAAAGTAGTTTAGTTCATTCTAAACTTTTGAATTCCCTTATTTCTTCCTCTCCTCTCTTGGGGTTGGGGGGAAGGGCCATCTGTTGGTCCAGTTGCGGTGATTGCTAAAATCAATGGAGCTATTCACATTTTAAACAATTTGTTTAAGCTTCCATTTAATCTTTTTCAAAGAATAAACTAAACAGGAAAGCATAATCATAGATGTAAGACATGTTTCAATTTGTATAATCCTAAATCTCATAATGTTATGCCCAAAAGATTTAATTAGATCCAACAGCAAAATCATTGTTTAGAAAGAGTCAGCAACCAACAAGTACATATTATTGCTAATATACTGCAGAGGATTATTTATATAACTGAAGGTCTTTGAATCATAGAAAAAATGGGAAAAAAANGGGGAGGGGGGGGCGGGGAAGGCCAGGGTTTGGTTGCGGTGATTTCGGCTGAAACCATAACATAGGCGCAGACGTGAGGCAGATGTGAACCTGTAGTTCCCAGGGTCCTCCTCTCTACCTTTTTTAAAAATGAGTGAAATGTTTCCCTTTTTCCAGTCACCAGGGACGTCCCGTCATTGCCATCACTCTTCAAATACACGGAGAGTGGCTTGGCAACTACATCAGCCAATTCCCTCAGGACTCTGGGATTCATCTTGTCAGGTCCCATAGACTTCTGTACGTTCAGGTTCCTCATGTGGCCACAAACCTGATCTTCTCTTACAGTGGGAGGGACTTTTATTCCCCAGTCCCTGTGTTGCAGTCCATCCACTCGAGAAGTGTGGGGAGTGAGGTTGCCAGTGAAGAATGAGGCAAAAAAAGTTGCTGAGTACCTCAGCCTTCTCCTTGTCCTTTGTTACCAGTTTGCTAGTCTTGCTCATCAAGGGGGGGTGCACTGTCTTTGACTTTCCTTATCTGGTTGACACGCCTGCAGAGACCCTTATTATTCTTTGCATTCCAGTCACTGTACAGCTATAAAAGACCAGAGCAGATGCAGAAACTATACATTTCTGCTTTTCACAAGTTTTTTTTCAGATACAGTCATGCATAGTGCAGCAGACTGCCTATGAGACATGACAACGCTGAGAGCTCCATCTTTCATTAGTTATAGCATCCTAGTGATCCTGTCAAACTTCAGTTAGTCTTAGTGCCACTGGTGCTCTTGATGAATGAAGCTAAATGTTAATGCTTGCTCATTTCCAAGGAAGTTCTGCCACCTACCAGCTGAAAATTCATGACTGTGGCATCAGAAATCACTGAATTAATTCAAATTATGAGACCGATAGCAGTAAAAGCAGATAAACACTTAGCTATAAGATAGTTGTAAAATTAATCTGACTTGTATTAAAAATGAGTTGTTTGGGATTTTTGCTGTGCTTTGTGGAATATTACAAAAATACTTGACTTTTTTTTTTTTAATTATTTTTAATAGGTGTGATAGCAGCTGATTGAAAAGTATCTTTTAGCTGTTTTCACTGCCACCTATTGTTTCCCTATTCTTTCTAAGATATTGTCTATAAAGAAAATAATGATGTTGGCTATTGTTAAGATAGAATTCTTCTTTAATTGCTTCCTTTACATTTGAGATGTGTGTGTAAAGAAATCCAGGGCTATGCCCTCAGGTTAGCCTTCTGTAGCATTTTGTACTCCTTCTACACAGATATAGATGACTGTTTAAACTATATGTCAGAATATGTTGCTGACGCCTGTGTTGAACACCATCCTTTAAAAAAAAAATGAGTCTGCTGAGTTTATGAATACCATTTATGTACAGATAGTGAATGAAGTTCTTAATTTGTTTAGGGACTTTAGTAACTACAATAAAATATTTCTTTTAGTGATTGTATAAAAAAATAAGTTGTTTAAAGTAAATACCTTTGCATTCTTTGAATATTTTCATTTGTTTAAATCAGTTGAGACATAATATAACCATGAACCAAGACACAGACCTTGTAAATTGATAGTAAATAATCATCTTCTCTTCTGCCAGAACAGCTTCTGCCAGAACTCATGCTTGTGGACTAGTAAAGCCATGAGTCACCTATTCACGAACAATACTGCTGTTAAATAGGAAAGCATGTTCAATAACTTCTGTGGTAGCGTTAGAAAATTTCATTAAACTACAAAAAGGATATTCCAGCAGCTAGAATACTATGGTCATCCTGTGCTCCTCCAGACTACAACTCCAGCATGGGAAAATGTGGAGTGATATGAACAAGGGGAATAGCTGACAGTTGGTGCCACCCAGAGATCCTGAAACACAGATTCTTCCTCTCGGGAGAAGGTCTACATTGTCTGTGCATAGATCTGGAGTTGGTGATTTTAAAAACAAAAGCCAAAAACTAAAAAACAGCAACGACAAAAAAAACACCACAACTGAAAAACAAGTAAATTCACCTGCTTGATATCTGTCCGTGAGAAGTAGAATAAGCCCCATATTATGTAAATAATTTTCCCCACTGGTGCTTTATTTCTGTTTGCCCTCAGAGACCCTGCACTACTGCCTGCTCCCTACCTGCCATCGCACAATGGGCATCTGATGGGCCAAAGAACCTGACCAGCCATCTAGCCTTTAATTAAATGAAAAATTTTCACTGACATTACTACCATTTGCACTATAAGCATTTGCACTATAATAAAACCCGCAGGTTTTACGACTACACCTTCTGCTGAATTTACCATTTCTCAATAAATAGAGAAAAAAATACCATGTGTTTTAATAAATCATCTGTGTTTATTCAATTCTTTTGCTGTTTTGACTAGTGCAGTCCTCCTTAATAATCATCTCTGAAGACAATATCAGGGGTTAATAGCTATAAAATGAAGACAACAGAGCTACCCATAATGGAAGCAATAAAAAAGGATTGTGCTGAACAGAAATTGCTCCTTTTTTCCCCTGTCCAATCTACCAAAAAAGTAGGCCCCTGCATTTCATATTTCCTTTGCCATTAACATAAATCAATTTGAGCTTAATGGGGAGGAGTCAAGAATCCTATTATTAAAATAGATCTAAATGAATAGCATATAGACAGTGGTAATAATGTGAGGCAGTTTTTCAGATGCATTTACTGACAGCATAGCATCCCTCTGGGCATAAATTATTGGGAACACATCTTTTAAAGCACACTGAGATTCAAAGAATGCGTGCAGATGCCTATTGCTTAAGACTAAATTTAATCACCTCCTGCTTGTGACCATTTGGCAGCTTCAGGAAAGTTTTCTCCAAAACCAGCTCTCTGAAGCCAAACTAATAAAGTGCTAATTAAAGAAAGTACATGGAAGACATGAACACTAGGAGCCTGGAGTAATTGGCTACAAAAAAGACAGAACTGAAACACGTCATTTTCTCTGCTGCTCCTGATTAGACTCTAATTCAAATACCAATATTTCGCTGCACGTCAAGTTGCTTTGGGAAAGATCTCAGGCTTTCTCCATAGAGTAGAGGGTCTGCTACAAACAATGATACAAATGCTTAAGAAAAAAAATCTATATTTAATCCTAGACTACCATCAGGATAACATTTGTGGCAGTCTGGGCAGTGCACAGAAAGCTTTTATTGTCATTCCACAGTGGCGAGTCAAAGATCAGACAGAAATGAAGGAAAACCAGCATTAAAAAAAAAAAAAAAAAGGGAGAGAGAAAAAGGCAAAAAAAGTAGGCTCTGGAATAGAAACCGTCTTCCAAGCCTGTCACAACTGAACAGTAATTAATCTGAGGAGCCTTTCATCTGCCTTGCAGGCAAGCTGGAAAGAACACCTACTGGCACTTTCCTGAAGAAATGGGCAAAACAGAAGCAAAAGTCACTTCCTTTATTTTATTTGAAATGGGTTTTATTGTTGATTTCCTCTTGAGTATCATAAACTTAACTTTGATAGCATGTGCTGATGTACAATTCCATCCTTGTTGCTGTGGCTGTTATAGCTTAATATCAGCTTCTCCTGAGGATAAATCCATTCTCTCATCTGTTTACATTATCATTAATAAATGGCCAAAGTAGATATTTTTGACGTAAATTTATTCCGTATGTGAAACAGGAAATTACGAAGTTAACTGGGTAACTATTCACTTTATGATTCAATAGAGCTGATAATTTAAAGGAAAATGTTTTATATAGCAATAGCTATACTACATTCATACTTTAACACACTATCAAGCTACCTACTCATATCCGTGGCTGTCCACTTAGGCACATGATTTTAGCAAGATATGGACAGCTGTTCAACAAAGCACTTAGAGATACAATTAATCCCACATCTGCACAACAAACCTCAGTAAATATATGTATAATTTGAAGAGCATTCCCATGCTACACAACAGATATTGCAAATAAGATAATTCTTAATTTTCAGAGTTAGGAAGCATTGTTCTTTTTAAGGCTTTTCACTGAATTATTTTAAGTAGAATAACACTTAAATTAGGAAGCTATCACAATAAAACAAAAAATGCAGGATTGTGAAATTATGTGAAATAAATTTTGTTATGCTAGGTATAAACTGTACTTTTCCAGCTTAAAAGTAAATACTTTTAGACCAAATTATACTCTTTTTGTTTTTAATTGGGAACCCTAAATTCAAACTACATCTCAGAAAATAAGCAAAATCTCCTCATTTTGTCAATACAACATGATAAATCATTAGTCACAACCACTAAGAAAATGTTAACAAGTAATAAAGGCTTTTGAATGCTTCAAGCAAGGCATTTGGCACAGTTTATTTTAATATTTTCTATGGTTACTTTATAGCAGTTCAAGTTTGATTTCAAAGTCAAGTATTAAAGTCTTAATTATATTCCTTTCTGCTGACATAAAGAAAGACTTAAAGCTATTAAAATATATGGAAACACTCTTTAAAAATATATGTTGACAATTAATGAGTGGTCATTGCAAGCCCTAAAAAATTTCTTCAATTTTATGGTCTTAGAGTGTTACTTATGTTCATGTTTGTATTTAAATAAAGTCAGTATCCTTAGAAGACAAGGTAAAAGAAGTTGAAAACACATATCAACTTTGACGGAACTCTAATGGTTCCCATGACTCATCTACTGGACTTGACTGATAATTAATTCAATTTTAACGACAAAGGAAGAACAATTTCATGAATGTCACTCTTTACAAAACTATGCACAAATTCATAACTCTTACTAAATAATTTTGGATGAGGTGGGGAGACATAATTCATCATGATATCATCCCCTACAAGTGTCTACTGAAGCGTTCAGTAGAGCTAAATGTATTTGGGTTTCATTGACTTGGGTCTAATCCTCTTCTGTATTTCCTAATCCTAATCCTTCTGAACTGTGTACAAAATGTATAAGCATTAATTTGTATTGCAGTCCCAAAACGAGCGTCCTAAACTAACACCTCAAAGAGCTTTTCAGGATCTTATTCTATAAGTTCATTACACTTAAATAGTTCTGCACATAAAATAGCTATTAATACTGCAACTGAGAGCTTATCCCCACTGTTTTGGTAATAAATTATTGCTGTAAAAAAAAATCTTTTGGTCTTGGAAGCTGGTCTGACATCCCTTCACTACACTTTATCTAATCCAAATACAAAGAGGCTGATGGGAGCATGCAATAAGAGAGGGGAGGAGGAAATGAGACTTGTCTTTCACTTTAACACTGTTTGAACTTGCCTAATACAGGTGGCGATGCTGCCACGTATTCATCAAAAAGTAGGATTCTCCTGTGAGAGTTGGATTAGGTTTAACAAGAGAGTGACAGATCCCACTCAAAAAGTCTGAATAACCTGATAGTGAGGGTATTCTTCTGAGAAGTGGGAAACGTGAGTGTAAAGTGCTTCAGGCGGAGGAGGGAATTGAATCGGGGTCCCAGACTGAAAACCAGTAACAAAATGTTTCAGTCATTCAGTAATTCATTTTCTTGTTGTCTTCTGCAGATGTTTAAAATATAGTTTGACATTCAGTAAAATGTTGCATGAAGATTAGAAAGAAGCTTTCAAGAAGATGGAACCCCCACAACTGTAAGCAGAGTTTCAGTGAAACTAATTGCTTCTCAGCATTACACTTTTGCAAAGGAGTAAAAAATGTATTCCTCTCTCAGCTTGAAGTGTAAGAGGCAATACATTTATGAAGTCTATTTTAGCCACACCTCAAATATTTTCTTCAGGAAGGTTACACAGATAAAGGAGGGCAAATACAGTATAAAATCTAGAAAGAGGAGAATAAAGTACATTACATTTTGATACACTGCATCTGGTGAGGTGAATCCTGATGAAAACATTTTTCATTCACTCTGTCCATACATTATATGTTTTCAGAGCGTATTTCCTCCTCTGTGCAAGACATGCTTCTTTATATGTTTGTAATGTTGACGTTAAAATTACCAGAACATTTCGGCACTATGGAGGAGGATGTAACTCTCAAGCACTGTTCCCCATTGTGTAATGGCCTGTTTTGCTGCTGATCTCAAAATAAATTATTATTGCAGGAGTGTGAATGTTGACTGTGAATAGATAATCATTACGCTATTCCTTTTATCAGGCCAAGGCTCACACTTTCACTTCTCTATAATAGTAATAAATGTGGGTTTTAAAACAACTAGCCTTTTAAATTTTTCTCTGTTATTTTTTTCACCCTCCGGCTCTTTGTGTAGCTACTGCTGAATCACAGCCACCTAGCTGCATTATACCCATGTTAGGGATTAGGCCAAGCTTGTTATTCCTTTCACATGCAAGACTTTGTAATAGTTTACCTTTATAAATTATAATAAGAAAGAGAAAGTAAAGCCAAGATGAGAATAAGAAAATTATCAGTATTCTTAATAATTATGTGAAAAGTATAATAAGGTCATGTTTACTGGGTTACAGTTATCACTGTCTAAAGAGACAACAGTATTTTTTTTTTTTCCAAAAGAGAAATAGAGACTTCCACAACCTTATTTCACTGAAATTCCCAAAGAAAATGTGGTCTTCTTTTCTGTCTCTTTTCCCTCCCTTGAATATATACACATGAAATATGAATAAAAATTGGACAAAACACAAGAGCCACATCATAGTTGATATGATGTTCTCATCATAGTTAAGGTTATATGTCCCACTGACTTTGGTGAGAGGAGAGGCATATTCATAAAAATCAAATGGTATCTGCAAAACTAATTTTTATTTCAAACTAAGACATTTATTAAAGCCTGATCATTTAATGAAGTGTTCACCAATAAAATACCAAAACTTCACCATGATCAATAAAAATAACGCCTATCCATGTACATGCAGACTGGATTTTAAAACTATGCTATTTTACCAAAATACATTTTTGGCTTCACATCAAGGTTGGATACAGAATATGTTTGGTAATTTATCCCATATTATTTGTATAATAAATACAAACAGCACAATTAGACTAGATTCAGAAAATATTCAGGTTATAATAATACCTGGGATTTTCAGTGTGCCTAAAATAAAGGGAATAAAAATGTTACTCAAAATATTTACATATGCAGTTACTGAGTCAATTATGTGAAAAGTCCTGTCATTTTTGAACCTTTAAATTGTTATTTGTATATCACATTTCAAACAAATCATGAAGCAATTTGGACATGCTATGCCAGTCAGCTTCACTACTTTGTTCCCTTCTCTTTATTTTGATATTTTACTTTTAGTAATAATGAAAAGAATGGAAATTATTTTTTGCATATCAACCTTATTTCTTCTGCCATAAAATTCAACTGATTGCAGCAAAATTATACTTCAGATTACTCAACTCTGTGGTCTTCATTCCATTTAATAAAAGATGTCCCCCATCACCCTTTATTTTTGTTGTACATAATAGGGTATGAATTATTCTCATGAGCTCCAGATTGTAGGTATGCCATGATCTTTTTTTGATCTATTTTCTGGACTACAGAAAATTTTTGACCTATTTTCTGGACCTTCTTTTCATTTCAATAATATATCTAGATATGAAATGAAGTAATCATTTGGGGCAAGATATTTAGTGCCAATATTTTGTGTCAGATTTCTCTACTGGTATTATACATAGAAGTTTAGAGCATTTGTACTGTGGCATGCATTTGAAAGATGGTTATTGTATGGCATAAATGTAATGTTGGTTCACAACGGCGATGTCAAGACTGTGGTATGCATGCTAATGCATGCTAAGACTCACAGAGGCTTTAAAGAGAGCATACAGAGGAGCATGTACAGTTTTCATTAGGTTTAGTACTAACTTCAGTTGACATATAATTGAAGCATGTATCACTTTAAGTAGAATTGAAACCTTATATATCACCACCAGTGCATTTTCAAATATAATTCTTATATAATACTGATAATAAGGCATAATTCAATTACTATTAAGGTAATTATTTGTAGCCTCTTGGGCTTTGAGAAGAAATCCTCCGCATGAGGATCGCCTGCAGTGCAGTTAAAGTGAAATATAAATGAAAAATATTATGCCACCTTTAATAATCAATTATCAGTCTCAAAGTGGAAAGAGAAATGTTCCTTCCCAGCAGCCAGAAGGCAGATGTTCACTTAGCTAATCCTTCTAGTGTTTAATTTCCCTGTTTTAACGTCTGTTATTTCTTTACATCTACTTTATTCCCCATTGTGTTCTTCCATTCCCTATATTCCCAATGTAGTACTCATGCCTATGCCCTTTGTGAAGCTTCTGTTCCTCCCCAAATAGAGAATTTTGCCCAGCAGTGAGTGTGTAAAAAACTTTCACTTGTTTAATTATTTGTAAGAACACTATAGTGTGATGCAGGATATGAAAGCACAGGCAATTGTTGTTTCTGTTCTTTCTAGAACTAACCAAATTGAAACATCTACAACATGTTTTCCTATCTTTTTATCAGCCTCCATCCACAGGCAATCCAAAGAGACATCTTCCCCTCCATACAATACACCTCAATAATGTCTGTTTCTTCATTTTGCTTCCAGGCAACATCTAAGTTCACTTCTTGGAATATATTTAATAAGAATAATCAGCAATACTTCAAATTTTCAGCAATTTCATGTTACTAACCAGTATTCATGTGACATTGCCCTGGCAGCCCTTAAATGAACCAATTAAATTAGATATAATCACTGTAAATATCTGTAAAATATCATTGACACATACACAGCAATTAAATCACCAAAGAAAAGTACAAAGATTTAATGAAGTAGTTCACTGATACAGAAATGAAAGTGTCATGACTGAACAGCAGAAGCAATTGAAGAATGTGCTGATGTGGATCAGGCTGGGGAGATACTGAAGAAGAAATGAATGTTAGAGCCAGGAACATGCCTGCTGGTTGCCAGATTAAACAATTCCTTTGTCTCCTGGAGGTTTTTTCAAGGAAAGGAAGTTTAACTGGGCTTTAAAAATATAGAATTGGCCCTAAGGTAGGAGAAAAGACAGGAATGATAAGAGGGGTCTGGGGATAACTAAAACGGCATTGAATTATTTAATTGCTCATTTGGACTTATCAGACTGAGAAGTGAGTTTGAAATGGAGGAATGGAGGAGAGCTGCAGGAAGACCCAGCTGTAACGCTGCTACCAGGACACATGCTCCCTCATTTCAACCTAGCTGTAGCAACAATTTCCTTACAGTCCAGAAACCTCCTTCAACATGGAGTGCTGAGCTCCTTCAGTCCTTCTAGAAATATGTGGCCAGGTTTCCTCTGCAAACAGCACTCATTCTGGTGAGGAATACAATTGTACGAGTCACTGACTTCCTATGTGCCAGGTAGATTTTTTATTTTTTTTTCCACAGAGAAAAAAAAAAAGACAACAAGATGCTACTTCGACTGTATAAAAAGTCTTCACAAGAACTGGCCTTGAAAAAAAGATATTGCAAGATATTGTCATTCTCAGATACTGCAAGTAACTACTTCATGTAACTCTCTTAATAAAGGGCCATCCAAAACCATCTCAAAAGCGGGTTACTTTCTTGCCCTCACTGCGCTGTTTTGAAAATAAATAAAGAACTTCTTTGACTGGATATTTAGAAACCATCCTGTAAATGTATTTGTGACCAGTTCAGAGTAATATATTCTTGTTCCAGCATAGTCCTTTAGTTTATATAACTCCTATTCTCTGGTGTTTTCCCCCATGAGGTATTTAGAGGGAGCTTTCAGCTGGGTGAATTCAGTAAAATACTTTTAGTCTCTGCCAATAAGATTAATTCTTTATTGCCACAGTCATCCTAGGATCCTTTTTCTGCATTGGTTCCTGTATGAATGTATCTTTCTAGACTACCAGGTGTACACTGTACACTTGTGTTTAGTGCAATGCCCTTAAATACTTCCCTATTTCTATCGGAAAAAAATTGCTTGATATATCCTAGGATTGCATTTCTTGGAAACACCCAACTGCTGTTGTAGAAAACTATAGAAGAAATACTGGTATTAATAATTCATGTATTCATTATAAAACTACTGACCATAATGGAATATTTTAGTATTAATGCTGATATCTGGAGGATTGCTCTCTATTGAGCCAAGTGCATCTGTTAAAGTATCCATGAAATGAAAAATCATTAGTCTAAAATTCAAGCATTCAGCTTTGCAAATGCTACTCCAAATCCAAAGGTTAACCTTCATCCTCAGTTCTGCTCCCTGCTTATTTAGGATTGAGCGTGTGATTTAGCTGCTCAACCCCTCCAATTTCCATGGGACTGATTTCACAGTAATGTATTGCTTAACATCAATGTCAAGTCAAAGTCAGGCTTTCCTATTGAAACAGAAGACAGCACTTCCTACTGGTCTGTACAGGACTGAGTAACTTTTCGCTTTGTAATGTTTCCATACTGGAAACTCTGACAAAATTAACAAATGAAAACAACAAGCAATTGGGCAATACCTCAACAACACTTGAAGCAGGAGCTGCAGAACTTCTGACTTTCTATTCCCAATACCAGGGCAGATTTGAGGGTTATATTTGCTCTCATTACAGTTTAAAGTCTAACATTTGCCAAGCAGAAAAGTTTCTTATGAGCCATGACAGAAATTGGCATGCAGCATGCTCCAGTGATGTCCACTCTGGCACGAAAAATTATGAAAAGCTGGCTGTAGCCTACAAGTAACCCTTAAAGAGAAATCTCTAGTTGTGCTAGAGCACTCTCTATGCTCTTTTCACTTAAGCAACCAAGGATTAGAATCAATACATCAACGAGAATCAGTTCTTATGAAAATTAAACCTCTATTCTATTCTATCACTCCAGGTTCATTCAATTTGAAATACCTTGTCATTAAAAAAACTTGCTGTGCATGAAGGTCTCCTGGATCTTCAACAGAGATGTACTATGCACCTAATCCTTTGTGCCATTCAGAGCAAACATAGGGGATTCCAGGCAAAGCTAGAAATAGAAAAAAAAAATCAAAATACTTAGTAACTTTAGCAGTTGTAACTCAGTTGTACTGTAGCGATAAATCATTTAGGCCAATGCAACAGGAAGGCTCCCTATGAGAAAACTTCCCAGACCTCCATTTCCATGGAGCTCAGGTAGCAGAAGTGTCCATACAATTTATTTCTGTGCTGAGACTGACTGTCTTGATATTAATTGATAAACAACAAGCCCCAGTGAAGCAACCAATATCTACTTACTTGTGTAAAATACATGCATTTGAATGTTACAGCTTTTGGTGTTTCATCCGTTACTTGAGACAGCACGTACACTCTCATAGCCACAGGCTAGTTGAGGGGACATGTATCTGCATCAAATACATTTTGATCTGAAACTAGGTTAGACTGTCTTTTCATTTTTCCTTTATTTGTGTGCTAATTTACAACACTGTTAAAATTTGATACAGGAAATCTGAGTGGCAAATTCAGTATTTACTTTTCACTTTCAGAAACGAAACACCCAAGGAACTAATATCTGTCAACCCACAGGCTGGATTAATGTATCCAAATTGTCCCATTCATGATTCAATTAGAGTGATAACTTTCCGGGTTGGTGAAGATTAAGTCACTGTTAAAGTGTTTTGGTTTTGGCAAGAGGAAAGTCCATTCAGGTGCCCCATTCTTCAGTGTGAAAGTAGACAAGCACTGTGTTTCTATGCTATCTTTGATAAAAAGGTTGCCTTGTAACCTTCTTTAAAAATTTATAGGACACTTGCAGCATAATTGTAGGACTCATGTTTCTCTTAAACAACACATATACATCCCCATGTATAAGCAGCCTACCTATATTTTCTCAAGTATGTCTGGAAAGATGTCCTTATTTCTTTCCTACTTACCTGTGAAAATGTAAGGAGATTCTCTATATTCAGCTCTCAAGTAGTATCTTACCAGTGTTTCAGATATTATTTCCTGAATTGAAACTTTACAGAAGAATTATATCTTTTACCTAAGAAAATGAAAATATACATAATTTTCATGATGTGTAATTTGATCAAGCAGTACAGAAAACTACTAAGAAAGAAAGAAACAAAATATTGTCACCTCTCAGAGGGACAATCTTGGTTGCTATTATATCATGTAAAACCGTTGCGAAAAGATTAACAAAGCACTTCTTCCTGTTTTCCCAAAACAGGCTGTTTCAAAAAAAAAAGCATTAATAAGATTTGAGACGCACTGAAAAAGAGGTAATGACCTTTCTTTACAGGTGAATAAAAGTGGACTGTGAAGGAAAGAATGCTGCCGTTGTGGCAGGTTTAGGTCATCTATTCAGCCTCTGGAGAATACAATGAAGAAAACTAAAAAAGACTGAGAACAACCTGAGAAAGCCTTGCAAACAACCAGCCTCAGGTATCAGATTCAAAAAGTCATGTTTGGACTTCATCACTGATTTTTGGTCTGGTAACTGGCAGCAGTTGCTATGGTACCACATCTGCATAGTACTCTGTCCTCTCACACACCCACTCCCCCCTCCCAGACAAGAGGAAGAGCATAAAATCAGATATAAGATAATAAAGGAAAAACACTCAAGAAGACACTGAAACAATCTGTAAACCTTCGTCTACAAGGTTTTATGTAAAATACGTACTGCAGAATTTTTCACTTCCTACTCCCTATGGTAAAGGTCTAAATGCAGAGTTTTGTAATTAAGAAAGTATATTCCTCAATAACTATGCCTTCCACATTGTATAGATGCTCTGAATTCCTAAGTAAATGAAAGTGCATTGGCAGGCTTCTGAAAAAATACATAACTGTCTTCCTTAATTTTCTCAGAGTTCTGCAAATTAGCCCATTTGGTCCAACATTTTAAATACAGCTTTAAAAACCTGATGGTTATATTCTCATTAGTATAAATGGAATGCGTAAGCCAAAATTTACTTAGAATATGTAGTCTCTACATATAATTTTCTTGGTTTCTAATTCAGAATGTACTATTTATTCTTATGTGAGATCTTATTTATTTTTTCATTTCAGAAAAGAGAAAAAAGTCAAAGGAAATCTGTAATGGCATTGAGACATGTATGATTTCTTTTGCTCCTCCGGAACATAATCTTCTAAACATAACTCTAAAACAAATTATTGGAATCTCAAGATTTTCTCCTGGTTCATGTCCTGTAATAAGGCTATCTTTCAGTTTGGTGTTGCTGTAACTTGTTTCATTTTTCGCCTACATATTCACATACAGAAAAAAAAAAAATTGAAATTTCCAATCCATAATTCTTTAAATATTTGGTGGAATAGATCATGTGTTGTTCAAATGGAACTCTAGATTAATGACTGAATCACAATTTTAGTCAAGATAGATTTTTTTGCACTCCATTAACATGCTTAGACTTAGACAAATTTGCTTGTTTTCCTGGGCTGGATGCCTGACTAGCTTTTCCTCATGAAGGTTCAGATTTCTACTATCACGTAGCTGAGACAGTGCTTCTTGTGAGACCAGCCCTGTAGAACAGGTGTCCCACAGAGTCATCTAGCACAGGATGATCCACAGGGCGGCTCCTGCCCTGCTGCTGCTGCTGAGACACTTGATTTTCCATTGGTTTAAGGATCTGGCCAAAGGTATGCTTTGTGTCAGCATCTCAGTGAAGAATTTGGAATTTCCCAAATTTGGAAACAATCTACAAGGAAATTCTCTCCTTAGGGAATAAAAACAATTTGAAAGGAAAGTAAAAGTAAATACCACGCATAATTTTTTTAAGGTTTACCATCTACCAGTGCAAATCTCTGATGAAACACCCTACGTAACTATGTAGCAACTAAACAATTTCTAGTGATAGATTGCCCTGATGTCTGTATAATGTCTGTTTTTCTGAAAATCATGTTGCTCTAAAAGTGTGACATTCTTTTTGATTTCTGTAAGAGTAGAGGGAAACCGAACCAACTCTATCTGGATAACAGGAAACAATGAACAATTCTGTCTTTTCAACAGAGAAACATCCAGGTGGAGTTCTTTTTTTTCTTTAAAAAATGTCTTCAAAATAAGCTAATATTAGGATCTAATTTTAATATCCTTAATCTTGATATTACATCTTCCAAAATGGAAAAATGAAACCAGGTAATGTGCTAACAAAATTAAGTTCAGATCCTTAAATATCTTTAAATTTTATATTTTAAAAGGTCCTGAATAGTTTCCTACTTTGGAAACAATTGTTTTTTAAAAAAGAAATTTCTCAAAATGTTAAGCTATTAACTCAAAAGTAATAAAAATACAAGAGACTCAAAGGACATCTTTGTCTGTTTATGCTGCATAAAACTCATGATCTTCTGATTTATTTTTTTTCCCAGGGACAGGAAAAAGAATGGCATTCTTGAAACTGAAGATACAAAATATCTATCTAAAACCAATCAGTGTTGATAAAGACTTGCAGTGAGAAGCAATATGTCAAACCAGAAACAGTTTCATTATTGTAATATTGAAAAAAACCTAAAATGCTCTTTTCTGGAGGAGAAAAATTATTTTAATTTAGTTCCCATGCTGTTTGAAATTGTAAGAGTTCTGCATCTTTGTGGTTGTGGTTCCATGAGTGTTTGGGTGAAGGATAAAATAAGAAGGGAACTGAAATTCATATGTCACCTATGATTTGGAATTTGCCACCTTTGAGCTCTGCAAGTTCACTTAAGAATAAAATTTAAGCCTTTTTAAAATGTAGTTTTAGAGCTGATAAGGCTTACTGAAAATAATCTGCTAAGCAGCATTTGGGGAATGCGATTGTAGGACAGGTAGCCATACCTAAACATAGCTAACTGTGTGGTTTCACTGTTCACACAGGACATATATGGCCCTCGGCACTCACAGATCTTTACTTCATACTGTGTCTTTGTTGATACTGTTTCTCAGATATCTAGCTCTGAGAATATGTCTAAGGATGCTGTGGCTTCAACTCAGTCTGCCCTGGGATTTCAAATTCTGCGCTGCAGCTCTGCTAAGGAAATTTCAATGGGCCCTTTTCAGCTCAGGGGACCAAGGACTCCATCAATGTAACTCTCATGTTTGGACTGAGGTCCTCAGCCTGAAAGCACCAGTTTGAAAGCCTAATATATTTTTCATATGTTTTTGCTAATTATCTGTATATATCTATATTGTTGAAAACAAGGCAGAAAATATTCTTTTTCGGTTGTATGAAGTCTTTACAAGCTACGGGCACTGTGTGTGCTTTTGTTCCTGACATCTCAGGAAAGATACAGTAAAGCTAAAGAAAGTGTAGAGAAGGGCAAATATAATGATCAAGAATGTGGAAAATCTCCCTTATGAGGAGAGAATAAAAAAGACTGTTTGGGTATCTTCCATCTGGAAAAAAGACTGAAGGGGCACCTAATCAAGATTTACAAAATCAGGAATGTGATGAATAAGGTTTATACAGAACTGACTTTCTTCAAAACTTGTAATACTGCAGTTAAAACAATACAACTAGTAGAGATTTATTTTAAAATAAAATACATCACTGTTTTGTATAGGGGACAGAGCATTTCTGGAAATGTGATCCCCCGGGCATAGGGGTCACAGCAGCAGACAGTATCAGCAGGATAGAGAAGAGTTAAGACAAATCAGAGACAATAGTTCCATAAATAGACAGTAAAAGAAATAGAAGGGGATAGTCCTTGCAATGTCCCTAGTCAAATGATCAAAGATGTTTGAGAAAATCATTGGAGTGCAGAAAGGGACCAAGCTTGTGTGCTTTTCCTAAACACCCTCTGCTATTGCCACTGTCAGAGATGGACTTGCAGGCTAGATGGTATATGGTTCTCTCATTTCTGGTATTTTTGTACCACACTCTGCAGAAGTCTTAAGTGAAATCCAACATCACAGTTCTAAGTAATATAAAAAAAAGTGACAGAAAGAAAACAAACTCTCTGATCCTAACTAGAGGAATAGGAGAACAAAGGATGAAGTTATGGGCAAGCATTAAACATTAGGTCAACAGCAAAGTGATAAAAGTGTTTTTTTCTCCTGGGCCATTGCTCCACCATCTGTGCAAGTGAGGACACACAACTCTCAATGGTACAAAGTGCCACACAGTAGCTTTAAGAGTCCTCAGGTAGATCATGGAATAGGCACAGAAGGCGACTTTATCTTCTGGGTAGTTTGGAATTTTTGTTAGTTTCTTTATTTCCATAGAAGCCTATCAAATGTTTTTTTCTGTTTTTCTCTATTTTTCACCTGGGTTTCTATTGTTGTTATATAGATATAAGGAATAATTTTTTACAATGAAGGTGGTGAAACACTGGAACATCACCCAGAGAAGGGGTAGATGCTCCATCCCTGGAAACAAAAATACTTTGCAATTCTGAAATAAGCTTTGCATTATACCCACAAAATGGTCCTATTCTTAATTTATTAATGGAGGACTCAAGGTACTTACAGGTTAAATGACGTCTTATGAAAGCCAGTCAAGAACAGCAGTGTTGCAACGCTGCCTATCCCTGGGGGCTGAGCAACCGACACTACCACCCCCACATATCAGTCACCCAATTTGTGCCACGGGCTTCCTGGCCACTTCTGCAAAATGATCCGGGTGAGTCTAACCACTTTTTAATACATTGCTAATATTACCTTTTTCTCTCATTTGATAGAATGAGGTCAGGGAGCTAGGATGTTGGCAGATGAGTCCCCCCGGGGAGGACAAAAAGTACCTGTAGGGACAGAGGACAACAGCATTATTCAGAGCCAGTCGGGAAGCAAGTGTGCCCCCACTGAATCCAAGAAACTTTGCCTTCTCCTACTGCAGTCTGCTACGTGTGTGAACTCTGTGTGGCTAATGTTGAATTGTTAATGCTACTGTAAGTTTCCAGGTAGTCCCCTATAGTGACTGCAGAGGAAGGGCATAACTATGTGTGTGTATGTATACATATATATATGTATATAATTGCTATCTCAATGTTAATTAAAAAAAAAAAAAAAAAGAAAAAAAAAAACAACCAAAAATCCCCAAAACAACACACACACACAAAGAAAAAAAAAAACCAAAAACAAACCCCAAACCTAAATTCTACTTCCAGTATCCCTTTTTTTTTTTTCCAAAAAAAAAAAAGCTTAAAAGTTTGTAAGTGTAATGAGCTACAATTGGCAGGAAATTCTGTATTTTGGTTTGTTTACACCTGAGCTGCTTAATACTATTATTTAAAAATCTGCTTAAGAAAAAACATCTAGTTCTCTGAACAACTAATTAAGATACTTTTCCATTAACTGATTCTTGAGTAAGTTTTTAAATAGCAAACTCAGTTTAACAGCTGTGAAAACTGCAGTCATGTAAGTGGGCATAATTCAAGGCTCACGCATTTGCAAAAACTCCTAATGAATGGCAATGAAACTAGAGGCTATATTTTTGAAGTAAATTAAAGCTTTACAGAATACAGAGAATGCATTTTAATTTATTACATGTTGGAAAGACAAATGAAATACTACAGTATTTGGAAAGCAGTAATTATAGGAATAGTATGGGGTTTCTATTTTGTGGTCTTTTCTGAGCTAACAGAAACTGCCTAGACTATTGGAATTAGCTCTAACTTCTGAGTTTGAGTAACAATTTCCAGTCAACCTCCCAGAGCTTCTTTCAACCTAAATTGTTCTATAAATATTCACTTTATGACAATGTTAGCTGTGAGCCTGCACACAGAGGTTGAAGTTTACAAATAAATACATCCATACAAAAGTGTGTATATACTTTTCTTCATTTTTATTTCCCTTTGGCATTTTTTATAACAGCGATCAAATCAAGATCAAACCAAGATGAGTATGTTGACTAGTTTGGTCAGAAACTTCCTCTAGAGATTAAGCAGTCTTCCCTGAGTAAAGGAGCTGATTTGTAGAGATTATTTCTATCCCTGTTATGTCAAGTACCAGACTACTCAATGTTTTTACATTACCTATGACAGATTTCTTTCCCTGATATTTCAGGATCCTCAAATATCTGTAGGATGCTATAGGAGCTGTGTTTTTCTCACTCGAAATCCCATTTTATGTGTCTGATAAATTTAGAGCTCCGTGTATTAGAATGTAGAGTACTTTTCAGTAATAATGAGCAGTATCCTTAATAATATAATTAACAATACTTTAGCATGGTAAAACATTAATTTGAATATCAAATAATGAAGCAATAACTGTCTATTTGCTGCCAGCAGCCACCATTGGAACAAAACTGTCAGACTATCCTACTTTACGTCACGTGCCAGAGTTCGTTCTTGTCACAGTCACTGTGACAGTGAAAACACAATTGTTCATTAAATAAAAATCTGGGTTGCTATATAGCCCTTCAGATAATCTGATAACATAGCATTAACTGGACTATACAGTTGTGATTTTTATAAATTTTTTTTCAGAAATTTCTTAATAAGTATTATCTACTCTTTTAGGAAATTTATAGACATATTTTTTTTGTCTTGTTTCCAATGTCCTAGTAAATCCTAAGCACTGAAGTACCTCTTAACTACCAAAGATCTTCACAATGTAATGTTGTTGTATGATGTATTCTTCCCCTTCCCCAAAGAAAAGTATAGAGATAAAGTAAACATGGAAGAAAAACTATTAGCCATACTACATAGATGACTTAACTATGTTGAAGTTGATTCAGGGAGAGAAAAGTAAACAATTGACCCAGTGTTAGCAATTTTCAGTGATGTGAATACATGGTTTAAAAGAAGAACTGAAATTATTAATTAACTTTGTATAGGCGTTAAGAAGAAATTTTGCCATGTAATAACTGGAAAATTTCTGCCTAATTTTTATTTCTGAAAGGAAGTGCTCATTCATGAAAAAAAGATATTTGCTGGAGATTCTCACTTTTCCTAGAACTTTGGCTCACTGAATTTTCAGTGCATACATTTAAATATGAAAATTGAAATTTTGTGTGTGAAAAATTATGAATACCAAAAAGTTGATCTCAGATATCATTTTATTCATTCTTTTTTTTCTATTCTTGTCAATACGACATTTCACGCAGATATATGTTGAAAACTTTATTGACTAAAAATTTGATGGAAAGGAAAATTATATTTAATTATATGATGATAGAGATGTTTCAGCACTTCAGGAGAGGAAGCTTATGTTTCAGAAAAAAAAAACAAAAACAAAAAACTTTGCCTAATATTGTTTCCTCCACCCTTCTACTATTTTTCTTTTCTGCTAAATAAAAAAAAAAGCTACCTGCATTGTAACCACGTCTATAAAAACATTCAGAAAATAGTCTAAAACAGACTGAGTTAGAGAGACCTGGTGGCTCATAAAATATATCCTTAGTTCATGAAGATTATGGCTAGATTTAAATTAAACCAATATATCTTTCTGATTTTTTTTCACTTTGCTGGGTCCCTCTAAAGCTTCTGAAGCATGAGCTCTTCTGAATAATTTTGCATGATTTGACAAATTTTGCTATTTTATAGTTTGGCTGCACTTACAGATCACTGAAATAAGTACAGAGAATTTTGGTAGTGTGAGTCAGGTAGGAGTCCAAAGCCCTGGTACTTTCTCAGGGTGAGCACCACAGCATATAGGATAAGCCCCTTAGTAAACCCAACATTACCTTGTGAAGAAGAAACATTTCTCATCATCAACAGGCTCTTCTGTTAATAGAAGTGCCTGTTTTGACATATTTGATCACAGATTTAATGGGCCAGAGAATCTTGCCCTACATCTCGTGTATCCCTTTCCCTCCCTGGTTTTGTAAGCCTGCCGTGGGGAAAACAGTAATCAAGAATGTCTGAAGAGACTGAACTGACCTAATGAACATATGTCTGAGTTAATGAACATTTCCATAGACTCTGTCAGTGCACTTCCTAAGGCAATTGTAGGCACTGAGTGGCTGTCATTTTCTGAGCTGCACACTTGTTCAGCTAGCTTGCCTAGGCAGCAAGTCACTGCAGTTAGTGTTGCTATTAATAACTGCATTTAAAGGAGCTCTAATTTTGCTAGGGTTTCAAGCTCTTGTTAGGGGCAGAATGTTGCACTGATTGATTACTTACATCCATAACTGCATGCTGCTGAGAGTGGGTGGTCTGTTTTCTTTCATATTTCATTTATTTCTTTAAATCTCCTGAAGTCATGCAGCTGAAAGGAGAGAAGTTGGAAGAATATATGTGTCTTGGGGTGTTATGTTAAGAACAGGTTTGTGTATATTGAAGGACTGTCTGTCTCCTTTCTTCTCTGTGTCAGATCTTGTTTCCATTCCAGCTCTGGTTATGCAACCTCATGAAATATCTTCCCACTTGCTCCCTTGAATAACATCAAAAGGTTTTATTTTTGTGTTTTAGTACGGGGGATGGTGCAAGGGTCCAGCAAATTGTCAGGAAACATATGTCTATTCTGGTAGTATCTGGGGTATTTTTGCAACATGATGTGCTAGCTTTGCTATCCTTTATGTAAGCAAAAAGACATTTTACTTCACTAAGATAGTCACAGTGGTATATGGCTATTTTAATTAAACTGTAAGTTATTTTAATTAGGCTCTATGGCTTTCTCATGGCAGCAGGCTTCAGTCATTCTTTTGGATTGTATGAACACAGCCAGCCTGAAACTGCACACATAGAGTATTCACAAATCCCCAGAGAATGAAGAGTCATCTCCACCATCCTCTTTTTTTTTTGCTCAGATAATGTCATGTTCCTTTACAACACAGGGCTTTTTCTTTGTATTTGCTTTTTGCTTTTAAGTAAACTACAAAACATGAACTACAATTTTTCCATCAACAACAAAAAAAAAAAACAATAAATCATTTTACCAGCCAACTAATGTAATGTTACTGATTGAGTCATAAGAAGTCAATTGCAATTCAGTGGAGGTGAATGTAGAGTGATGCACTCATTTTAATGTGTGCAATGTATGTAAAATCCTAATTTTACATAAAACTTGAATGGCTATAAGCCGACTGTTCCTACCCACTGATGGGGTTATAACTGATAGTTCTGTGAAAATGACAGCTTATTGTTCTGTAATAATCCAAGAAGCAAAAAGTGTTAGGAGTTTTTAGGAAAGGAAGAGAGAAAAAATTTGAAGACATCTTTACTTCTTTGTTCAAATTGACAGTGCAGTCAATCCTTCAACACTATGTGCAGTTCTGGTCTCAATAGAAGTGTCTAGAGCGGGATGTGTGTCTCCCTCAAAAGGGATATAGAGCAGTTGTGAAAAGTACAGAAACAAACAGTATGAAGAGTTTCCATGGAAGAAACAATCAAAGTGAAGATTCTTCTTTACAAAAAAGAAATGCTTAGACAGTATAATATTTTTAACTGGGATGGAGTTGACTTGCTTACTAGCAGCTGGTATAGTACCATGGTTTTGATTTGGAATGAGAACAGTGTTGACAGAATACTGGTGGTTTTGGTTGTTGCTAAGCAATCAATGCCTTTCTTGCTCCTCACACCACCCCATGAGTAGAAACATAGAATCATAGAATCATAGAATGGTTAGAGTTGGAAGGAACCTTGAAGATCATCTTGTTCCAACCCCACTGTGCTAGGGAGGGATACCTACCATTAGATCAGGTTGCTCAAAACCCCATCCAGCCTGGACTCAAATGCTTTCAGGGAAGGGGCATTCATAACTTACTGAGCAACTTGTTCCAGTGCCTCACCACCCTCATAGTAAAGAATTTCTTCCTCCTATCTGATCAAAATCTACCCTCTTTCACTTTTAAACCATCACCCCTCTTCCTATCACTATACTCCCTCATAAAGAGTCCCTTTCCACTTTTTCTATAGGCCTCCTTTACTGGAAGGCTGCTATAAAGTATCCCAGGAGCCTTCTCTCCTCCAGGCTGAACAACCCCAGCTCTCTCAGACTGTCTTCATAGGAGAGGTGCTCCAAACCTCTGATCATCTTCATGGCCCTCCTCTGACCCATTCCAACAGGTCCATGTCCTTCCTGTGCTGAGGACTCCAAAGTTGAATGCACTACTCTAGGTGCAGTCTAATGAGAGTGAGATGAAGGGGCAGAATCACCTCCCTTGACTTGCCTGGCCACACTTCTTTTGATGCAGCCCAGGATATCAACGATATAGACAGAGGGATTGAGAGCACCATCAGCAAGTTTGCAGATGACACCAAGCTGTGTGGTGTTGTCGATACACCAGAGGGACAGGATGTCATTCAGAAGAGAGGTGGGCCCAGATGAACCTCATGAGGTTCAACAAAAGCAAGTACAGCATTCTCCACCGGGGCTGGAACAATCCTCGGTATCAATACAGAGAGGGGATGAGGTATTAGAAAGCAGCCCTGAGGAAAGAGACTTGGCAGTGCTGATGGATGAGAAGCTGGACATGAGCAGGCAGTGTGCACTTGCAGCCCAGAAGGCCAATCACATCCTGGGATGCATCAAAAGAAGTGTTGCTAGCAGGTCCAGAGAGGTGATTCAGCCACTTTGTTCTGGTGAGACCTCACCTGGACTACTGTGTGCAGGTCTGGAGCCCTCAATATAGGAAGGACATGGACCTGATGGAGCAGGTCCAGAGGAGGGCCACTAAAATGATCAGGGGTTTGGAGCACCTCTGCTATGAGGACAGACTGAGGGAGCTGGGGTTGTTCAGCCTGGACAAGAGGAGACTCTGGGGACACCTAATAGCAGCCTTCCAGTACCTGAGGGGGGCCTACAGGAAATCTGGGGAGAGTCTGTTTCCAAAGGCCTTCAGTGACAGGCTGAGGGGCAATGGCTTGAAGTTGGAGAAGAGCAGATTTAGATTGGATATTAGGAAAACGTTCTTTACCATGAGGGTGTTGGAACACTGGAACAGGTTGCCCAGGGAGGTGGTTGAGGCCCCTTCCCTGGAGATATTCAAGGTGAGGCTCGATGAGGCCCTGGGCAACCTGGTCTAGTTGGGGGTATCCCTGCTGACTGTGGGGAGGCCAGACTAGATGACCTTTGGAGGTGCCTTCCAGACTGGACCATTCTATTATTCTATGATTCTGTGATACAATTGGCTTTCTGGGCTGCAAGCACATATTGCTGGGTCACACTGAGCTTCCTATCAACCAACATCCCCAAATCCTTCTCCTCAGGGCTGCTCCTCCTCAATCCATTCTCCACCCAGACTGTATTTGTACTTAGGATTGCCCTGACCCAGGTGCAGGACATTACACTTGACCTTTTCGAGCTTCATGAGGTTGGCACAGGCCCATCTCACACACCTGTCCAGGTCCCTCTGGATGGCACCCTTTCCCTCCAGCGTGTCGACCGTACCACACAGCTTGGTGTCATCAGGAAACTTGCCAAGTGCACACTCAATCCTAACATCTATGTTGCCAGCAAAGGTGTTAGCAGTCCCAGTACCAACCCCTGAGGTATGCCACTCATCGCCGGTCGCCATTTGGACATGAAACCATTGACCACAGCTCTTTGAGTGCAGCTGTCTAGCCAATTCCCTATTCACCATGAGTTCCATCTCTCAAATCCATGTCTTTCCAACTTAGAAACAAGGATGTTGTGTGGGACAGTGTGAAATGCCTTGCACAAGTCCAGGTAGATGATGTCAGTTGCTCTTCCCTTATCCATCAATGCCGGAATGCCATCATAGGATGCCACCAAATAAGTTAGGTATGATTTGTCCTTAATGAAGCCATGTGTAGGCTGGGGGTGCACAAAAAGTTGGGAGGAGACACAACTGGGGTAGCCGAACCCAAATGGCTAAAGGGGTATTCCATACCATATGACATCCTGTTCAGCATATAGAGCTGGAGGAAGAAGAGAGGGTGGGTACTTTTGGAATTACGGCATTTGTCTTTCCAAGTCACCATTATGTGTGATGGAGGCCTGCTTTCCTGGAGGTGGATGAACAACCATCTGCCAATAGGAAGTAGTGAATGAAGTCCTTGTTTTTCTTTGCTTATGCGTGTAGCTTTTGCTTTACTTATTAAACCCTATTTATCTCAACCCATGAGTTTTTTCACTTTTACTCTTCTGATTCCCTCCCCATCCTGGAGTGGGGGGAGTGAGCAAGCAGCTGCGTAGTTCTTGGTTGCTGGCTGGGGTTAAACCATGACAAAGGAGTATGATACAGGTCTATAAAAATGTAGGCATAAAGAAGGTAAAAAAGTAATGATTGTTCATCATATTTCCAGTCACATGAGTTAGAGGCATCTTTTTAAACTAGTAGGTGTCATAGTTCATACAGATTGAAAAAGTAACAGTACATATATGGAAGAAAAAACACTCAAGCCTGAAAAAATACAAAATCACTCTATCTAGCTCTGTGAGTCCAGAAGCTACACTTTTGCTGTCAGATATCCCGAGGAACTACATGTCTGATTTATCCCTTTCTCTGGGCATCTGTTCCTGTCCAGTCAGAAACAAATGATTGGGCTACATGTACATTTGCTCTGACCTGATGCAGAATTGCTTCAATGAAAATGAAAGGAATATATATTTTTTTCTGTAAAATATCTAGTTCAATTTATGAGCTTTTACTTCTGTTTTCACTTTCTTCTGTTTAAGGAGGTCACACTGATGCATTGCAATGAATAATATGAATAACATATAATACATATATAATCATCTATCAAATCTAAAGATAGACACATTTTTCTTGTAAATATTAGAGGCTGCATTCCTTCTGTCCCATATAGTTCTCTTGGTTGAATCTTTGAGTGTTAGTTCTCTGGCAAGCCACAGCTTGAATTGTTCAGGCTTTCATCCACCCTGAGGGACTGGAAGTGCTCTTATTCTGCAATGCTATAATAGTGACTCTATTGAAGAAGTGATGGTGGTTCTTGACCCTTCTGTGTACTCTGTCCTGCATAGGACTGCCCCATACCCATGAGCACCCCCATGCAGAGCTGTTGCAATTCCAGGCTATCAATTTGCGCAAGGGTTTTTATGTAATCCCTACCTTCTCAAAAACCCTCACAAGCTGCTTAGTAATCACTCCTCTTCACATATTTGCCATGTTACACAAGAACAAGACAGAAAACTCACTCTTTTTATTGACTGGATTGTTCCAGTTGACGTACCACCACTGAGGCACCAGAGAAGAAAGTGGTCCGTTGCTGGTCAAAGGTAGCAGCTGAGCACAGCTGAGGACTCATGCAGAACTGGCTATGAGTTACCTGTATTTACTACTCCTCTTTCTAAAGAAAAAGGCAGAAATTGCCATTCTGTTCCTATATCAGACCAAACTCCTTGGGTGACTCAAAAAGATAATCATGATATTTTCACATAAGCAGACTACAAGAACTTCAGTTAGTTTTTAGTAAAGAAGACACAAAGGAAACAAGTTTCCTTTAGCTTTCCCTTGTTTCTACCCTACAGAGGTGATTCCTGAACGTCCATTAACACAGACATAATCTCTCAGAGGATTTTTTATTAAGCACAGAGAAAGGTCACAGACAAAGTGAATTTATTGCAATTGCATTTAGCTCAGTTTGTTGTCTTTGCACAGACTACCAGCAAGCTTGTGAGCTTTCAGGTAGTAGGTGCAATTAAAGGAAATTTATAGTTATGTTTATGCTGACTGTAGTTCTTGCTATTGCTCTGTCTCTTTGGATGTCCAGAAATGTGATTTATTCTCTGTTTGGTGTCAATACTGATCATAGCAGGCAAGCATCTCCTTCACAAAAGCCACACCTCAGCTGGCACTAATCACTCTGCTCACTGGCAAAGTCAGCACAAAGGCCAAGGATTGAATGGAAATGAAGCTCCAACCTCTGTCTGGTCACTCCTGGTCAGGGCTGAGGTATATGGAAGGATTATTACCTCAGCTGCATGGTACTTGTTCAGTGGATAAATTGAGAATTTCAATCTTCTGGGCTGTCAATCCAAAAACTTTTATGAGCACTATATCCTTTAAAAATAAAAGGAAGAAAGAAAGGAGAAAAAGAAAGAAAAAATATTTATTGACTGTGCTTCTCGTAGCAGTAAAGTTATTCTAGCTGTACATCTCTGTCATGATCTATTTGCTTTTAGCTATATGATTGAGTAGTGGAAATATATGCAATGAAATATTGTAAACTGTTGCAATTTCAGCTTTGCATCTTCAACTGCTATGTAATTATCTCCCAGTGTATCTGCCATTGAAGCTCAGTATGTATGCTTCTTGTTAAAGAAAGGTATCTTCGCTCACATTTGAAATAGCTGGGACAATAACCACAAATGAAAAAATGGTATTTTCATATATTTGAAATAAGGTATTATTTCTCTCCTGCAGTCTTTGCAGATCATTGCAGTAATTATATTGCTTAGTTTTATTACACCATTTCTTTTAATGCATATATGAGCTCAACATAAAATTTCGACAAGAGAAAAAAGTAAGAGATTGTATGCACACGCACAGTTTAACCCTGTCTGACAAAATGAAAGAAAAAGATGTCAAAGCACATAATTATTCTTTTACATGTGTTGTGAGAATTCAAAATGCACTACTATAAAGTTGCAAATCTTGTTTCAAAATAAAAAGAAAACAAACCGGTCAATTAAATGCTAAGAGAAATGTCATGGGAAGAGGAAACCACCTTTGTGTTCTTTGTAGACTTTCCAAATTTAAACATTTTTTTATTATATTAAAAAAGACATGGAAAAAAATTCAGGTAAGGAAGCAGTTACTGAAATGCTATGAGAATAACCCAATCTAAGGAATTAAAAGTAAATATTTGTTTGGAATCCTGCACTGGTCACTAGCAAAGTACCTAAGTCATGAGTTTATGAACAAGAAAAGTCAAACCAATGTCATTGGCAGTACTTAGGCCTAGGAGCACAGAGCCTTCTGCAGAAATACACCTGGTAACAGTAAAATTATGAAGAGAAATGAAGAGCTTTCATCAAACAAAAGAACCACATGAGGAGAAACAAAGTATAATTAAATGTTTAGAACAAAATTTTTTAAACATTTTTAACAAGCTCATGTACTTAGTGTAATCAGTATGTCTAATAGGCAGTTTCTATTCTCTCACAGAGCCATATTTTGCTAATCATGTTAGCAAACCTATGTTTTTATAAGTCACAAGGAATTTAACAAAACATGATTTTGAAGGATATGTTCGGTTTAACTCCATCTTTCATAGGCCTTATAGAAAATATTCCTACCATCAGTTGAAGAACTTCAGTATTAACAAGAAATATGTTCATATTTGAGATGGTTCTCTATGCTTCAGGTTTTGTCTCCCTGAAGCCTCATTTATGTTCTGATTTTCCAGGCAGATAGCATGGCATTTCATACCAATTTTTTATTGAATAGATCTTAGCTACCACATTTTATAGGTACCTCTGTGTTACTAGCCATCATCTGGATGTTTTCATCTGGCAGAAGATATAAAATATTTTTTTTTCCTTTTTCTATTGCCCATTTCATCACCTATGAACAAAGAACTTTTTGACTGTATTAAATTCGTCAATATTCCTGCCATTCAGTGGTTAGAATCTATGTCAAGTTGGACACAGAAACACAAATGAATTCAAGAGTTTAGCCAGAGCCAAAATGGATTGCTACGTAGATAACAAGAATAAGCAAAACTAGAGTAGCTATTGGAAATATATACAATCTTCTACTCTAAGGTTTAAAATGTCTTTTAAATAATAAAAATTAGAAGAATTATCTGCTACACTTTTTCAAAAGATTTAGTAGAAAAAATAAAAGAAGTTACACTTAAAATTGGTGTTTGGCATTCCTGCTGTACTGCAAAGATTCTCTTTCCTCTACTTCCTTTTAAAAAATCTTGAATATGCACTTTTTAGCAGCAAATACTTTTAATATTTTTAACACGATGATGAAATCATTTTTGCAACAGTCAGCTCAAGAAACTGTAATAAGGGAAGCCAGCTTAATGAAATACAGCTTATCTCCCCCTCCCCCCAACCTTATCTACAATTATTTTATTTATAATTCTTTTCTTTAAAGTAAATAGTAAGATATTTTTTGTCATGCCAGTTTCAATATAATAGCAAAAGCTTTTTCCCAATTCTATTAGAATAATTATCCTAATAAATATTCCTAATTACAAGCTGAAATGATTTCTTCACACATATATAAAAGCCATTAAGAACATGCTCGAACACATGATAACATACTGTAATTTTCGCTTAGAAACAGCTTGGCTCTAAAAGCAGTTATACGCTTATTTCATTTATATGTATGAGTAGGTCCATTTGCAAACAGTTTGATTCTGAATGCAGTTATACACTTATTTCATTAGAGGAACTACTTGAATATAAAGCCAGGAAAAGAGTAAGTGGCTAACCCTAAAATTTTAAATTTTATTTTTAATTCTGTGAGACAAAATGCAATAATAACCTAGAATAAATGCATATTTTATGCAATGGGCTCACTAGGCGAGGCACAGGACACATACATAAAGGCTGATAGACCTATACACTTACCCTCTGCAGAATATTGCCTAGATTTTGTTATATATTGTACAGAATTACTGAGGGTTTAGAATAACTAGAGATGGCATTAAAATGTAAAATTCAGTTCTGCACCTATGGATCTGACTTTACCCATATGTTGAATGTTCAACAAGTTGTACTTTAAAGAGTTGTGTTTTTTTTCTCTCAGTTGTAACTTAATCAGAAGATGAAATGACTCTACATTTACAAAGAAAAAAAATCATAATCTGGATTCCTCCTTAATTTGTGTCTTTCTGCTGTGCTACCTCACTCTTTCAACAGCATATAGCAGTAGCAAGGCACAATGAGATGATCTAGAAATAAAATTTGGATTCATGTCTGAGTTATTCTGGTTTTATGAGTTTAATTCTGACTTCTATAGCCTTTGCAAATGCTTCTGGGGTGGCTGCACTTCAGATTCCAATTTCAATTACAGTGCTATCACATTGGCATAATTTCCCAGATGCTAGAGGAGTTATTTCTGATTTACGTTAATATTAGTTTGGTAAGAATTAGTGCAACAGTTATTCTGGAAGTGTATTCTAAAATGCCTCATGCCTGTCAGCTAATTATGTCTTTGAAGGCTTATATTTTTAACATAATAGGCACTAAAACATGTATTTATACGAATATAGTTTATACGTATGTTTATTTTTTTAATTCTTAAATTATAGAATCTTGTTCAGGCACTTGCAGATTATTGACTGCTGTTATTCCACTTTTCTTTTGTTCCCACAGAATTATAGAACAAATTTTAACAATAAATGGTTATTATGATGGAAGGGAACCTACTTCAGGCTTTTCATTAAAGTTATTTGCCATGAGAGAGATGGCAGTAGAAAATAGTATGATGACAAACAATTCATTAGTCATAAGAGGAGGACTCCATTACCTTCTAGATGTTTTCTGTCATTACACCAATGATTAAAAACGTTTTTTTCAGAATGCATAGTGTATTTAATTGTTTCTCTGGGGATTTGTTTTTAAAGCATATCCCCAGTAAAGATATGCAAATTTCACTGGAACCAGAAAAAACAGGGACATAGGCTCTGTGGCACAGACTACAGCTGAAGACCAGTTTGTGATTGTTGTCCCCCACAGAAGAAGACACAACTGTTGCTTTGAGATAGTAATCTATGCACAAGAGTGAGAAAATGGAAAAAAGTCTTCTATAGTCTAAACTTTTAGCATTTTCAATCTGCCTCTGAAAACTGGGTGGTACATCAGTTCTGTACAAAACTCTCTGGAATTTATAAATGTAGAAAAATGTTGTAAGACTTCATTATTAGGATTCCCTAAGTTACCAGAGAGGTTTATCAAGCTGCTTACATCCTTTTTTAAAGTACTTACGAGTTGGCCATTATTCCACAGGCATTCTTCAGAAAGAATTTGTTAGATTTTTCTAAAGTTACTTCATTTTTTTTCCTGAAACTTATGGTACAACAGATATGGCAATTAATTAAAGGTTCATGGGAAGATATAACGAGTTATTGCGCGTTTAGGTGGCAATAGAAATTTAGTAGGATACAACCTGACCCTGCAACTGAGATCCCAGTTTTCATACAGGAACTCACTTACCTCAACTGTGTTTCTAACAGGCACCTTTTTCTCATGTCCCTTTTCTGCAATTTATTTGCTTTCACATAGCCAGCTAAAAACTATGGCCTCTCTAGGTTCAGAATACTATAGAGCTTTTCCGAAAAATGCATGCAAGCACTTGAGGCTTTCTGTGCTTCCATTTTCACAAGCATCTTTAGTATAAGAAGAGCTCAATTTCCATCTTATCATTTGTCTTGACATCTTTGTTTGAAAAGATTCCTGGCACATTGACAGCACAGGTAAGCCAGTGCTTGGTAGCATTGATTTTCATTTCCAGTCCCTTGAAACATATTGAAATGTAAGTGACACATGTCCAATTATGTATTCTTTCAGGGTTATTTAAATGAGCCCTTTGAGGTAACAAGGTATTTGTAATGACTACATATTCACATGGATACAAATATAGTCAGTGTCCTAAAAATACAGTCTGCTTATTTACCTGAATCAAAAGGGCTTTTTTACTACAGTAGCCAGAACAATATTCAGAAATATTAGTTTCCTGGAGAAAAATAAAATTGTAAAAAGCAATTGCCTTTTTTTATTCAAAACTAAATAAGTTCAAAAACATTTACCTTCTCCTTCTTGATTCCACCTACGAACAGGATAAAAAGTGGTCCTTGGGAATACTTGCAGAAGACAACTGGCTTATCGAATTTCTTCTCCAGGCAAAAAGTAAAGATCTTTGCATCACCATGATCATCATCATAAAAAAAAAAAATAAAATAAAAATAAAATAAAAAAGGCAATATTCAAGAATAATAATCAAAAAACCTGTTAAAAAATATATCTTGTTTAAACTGAAATAGTGTTTTTATCCAGAAATTCACTCAAACTGCTTAAAGGTCCTACTTCTCACCATCTATTGCATTATTCATCAAATAATGAGCACATAACTTCATTTTGTACAAATATCATGTGTAAATTGTATGTAAAATGTAAATTCTTCTTTTCTTTCAGCTTTACTACATTTTTTTTGTTCTGTTGGAATACTTGGTGCTGAAGAGTTTTCAGCATGAGCAGGCATTTTTTATAAATCTATCCATATCAAATTAACTTCAAGAAATGAAATTAAACAGATGCAATTGTAATATGGATGCACTTAAAATATTTTTTATACATAAAAATATGCTCTCATTCCAGCTAAAGGCAAGGAAATCCCATTATTTAACATTTAAGAACTAAACCAGACTCTAAAAGTCATCAGTACAACTATAACAATCATATAAACCACACAATACACAGCTAAAACAAAGTACTGGTACAGTAGTAGTCTTTTTTTTTGTGCTGTAAGAATGTGAATAATGTACTGAAGAATCTCATAGACAGCCACTGCTGTGAAGTTTCATCTTTGGATCAGAATCATCAAAGCTCCAGGACAAAGCATCAGGGTTCCAGGAGTGTTCAAAATACAGATGTTCAAAATCACAGCTTTTTATAGATTGCATACGGAGGAAAACACTTAAATCACTGAGGTGTTTTCCAAAACCTTGATCAGAATCTCTAAGGGATCTGTAGCAACGGGTACTACTTTTTTTTAGTGGGTTCTAAATTCAGCCTTAGGGGCTGAAATTTGGAGATCTTTTCCTCTTCCTACTTTCCAGACTATCCTTTGGGACTAATGTATATTGCAGGGATTGTTTTCTGAGCACCATACCCAGGCCTCTGACTTAGCTGGATGCTTAGATTTCTTTGTCCTCTGATGTGTTCAGTCACAAGATGAATTCTCGAGGAATAGCCATGTGTCACAGCTGTTACTGTATTGGAGACACCAGCTTTAAGGATACCTTAGTGCTCCCACTACCTCCTATCTGAACGAACAGTGATGGCAGGCAGCACATACATGCTGCAGTGGCATTGATACTCCCTGGCTCCTCAGCCCCACAACTCACATGTGATTAACGAGCCCTACAACCAAGTGTCCCCATGCGCCAGCACCAGTCTCAGAACTTGTTTTTCCTCTGAAGCACAGTGATCCTACTTCTGACTGCCCTATCTGTGGTCCTGGTCATGTACATCCAATTGCAGAGCCATAAGTACCAGACTAGAGTTTTTTCGATATGCAGCTTCTTCCAGCACAAAATCGTCAGTGACAATTTTACCACAATCTTAGGGCAGAAAATATGTTTCTTCCACACAGATCTATGCTTTCATTGTTTGCAACACACAGCATGTGGGAGTTTCATCCCATGCATCTTTCCGGAGAGCATCAGTCTAAAGTTTTAATAGGCTTTCTCAGTAACTAAGACAACTCTGTTTCAAGCCTCTATGGAAACACTTTCTTGCTTACCTCTTAAAATCGCTGTCATGTTCTTTTGGGCTTTCCCCTGTGATCATTTTCTGTAATTGTCTTTATTATTAAATTTGAAGTCAGTGGTCATTTATTTTGAGATACTGAGACATTTTGTGATTTCCCAGAAGTGATGCAAACAGGTCAGGCATATCTTTCACATTTATCACTAAATCCATAAATTAGAAAACATCTTTTACAATGCGCTTTCAACTTTCCTATATGTTAGAAAATGGAAATATCTCGTTGCTGGTTAGCAATTGTACCATTCCTTATCAGTGAAGTAACTTCACTTGCAAGGATTATTTTGAGATGTTTTGTTAGCCTTGGAGACAGAGATTTTAAATTCGAGGCTGTAACTGTGTGTTGCCTGTTCTGTTAGTTTTTACTGTTTTGCTAATTGATTCATTGACATATTTAGATTAGACTCTATATGTAGCAGAATCACTTGCTGAAACAATTTTTCCATATATGTTATCCATAAATAAATTTTATTACTGTTAACGAGGTTATCCAGATTTTCTTCAGCACTAAATACGGTCTTCTATTTGCAAGCTATGAAAGTCTTCTTTGACTCAAGATTCACAGGATCACGGAATTGTAGGGGTCGGAAGGGACCTTATCTAGTCCAACACCCTGCCAAAGCAGGTTCACCTAGAGCAAGCTGGATAGGAACACATCCAGGCAGTCTTTGATTATCTCCAAAGATACCACAATCTCTCTGGACTGTCTGTTCCAGGGCTCTGTCACCCTCAAAGTAAAGATGTTTTTCCATGTGTTCAGATGGAACTTCCTGTGTTCCACCTTGTGTCAGTTGCTCCTTGTCCTGTCACCAGGCACCACTGAGAAGAGCATGACTCCATCCTCTTGACACCACCCTTTAGATATTGATAAGAATTGATGAGGTCCCTTCTCGGTCTTCTCTTCTCCAAGCTTCTCTCAGCCATTCCTCATAAGAGAGGTGCTTGTGTCCCTTGATCATCTCTGTAGCCCTCTGCTGGACTCTTTCCAGTAGATCCCTGTGCTTCTTGCACTCTGGGGCCCAGAACTAGACACAGTACTCCAGATGGGACCTCACCAGGGCAGAATAGAGAGGGTGGATGACCTCCCTCAACCTTCTGGCTACACTCTTTTTAATGCACCCGGGGAGACCACTGGCCTTCTTGGCCACAAGGGTACAATGCTGCCTCATGGCCAACTTGTCGTCCACCAAGGTCTATATCTACAGAGCTACTTTCCAGCAGGTCAACTCCTAATCTGTACTGGTCTATGTGATTATTCCTCCCTAGGTGCATGATCTTACACTTCCCTTTGTTGAATTTCATCAGGTTCCTCACTGCCCAATTTTCTAGCCTGTCTAGGTCTCGTTGAATGGCAGCACAGACTTTTGGTGTGTCAGCCACTCCTCTCAGTTTTGTATCATCAGCAAACTTGCTGAGGGTACACTCTGTCCCCTCATCCAGGTCATTGATGAATACATTGAACAAGACTGGATCCACTACTCATCCTTGGGGAACACAGCTAGTTACCGGCCTCCAACTGGACTCTGCACCACTGATCACAACCCTCTGAGCCCTGCCACTCAGCTGGTTCTCAGTCCACCTCACTGTCCAAAACTTCTTACATTTCTCTTGAGTATTATTAAATAATTTGTTACTCTGTATGTTTTAATACTATTAAAGCAGAGGAGGGGGTGGTTTCAGCTATTTTCAACAATATTCTGTTAGGTCTTTTACAGCTTTTCAAGTTACCTGGTTTCCATATCTTCCTTAAATATTTCTTCCTTGTTTTCTAATGTTGTTTTTGTCGATAATAGCTTTAGGTTTCATTCTTATAAGATTTATAACTTATCTTGCACAGAAACTGTTAGTATTTCCGAGGGAATAACTGGAACAGATTCACTGTGATTGCCATCACTCATTAGGCAGTAGCTGATACTAGCTGGAAAGTCTCCATGTTAGAGCTTTATTTCTGAATGGGTGCTTCTCAAAGTTTTCTCCTAGCTTAACACAACTTTGAGAACTTAATATGGGATTTTGATGTCCAACTGTTTTCTGATCAACTAAATGTGCTTATCTGGCCTTTTTCTTTGTTTTTAAGCCTGAGAGCATCAGCTTTTGCTTTCATCTTTGTGATGTCTTCAAAAGTAAATAATGACTCAGATTTTTAGTAGTCATAAGTTGTTACAACCTTTCCATATTTTTATTTACTTTGGTTCTCATGTGGGAGCCGTTGTCACTGACCAAGATGTTGGTGTTAATGCCATACAGAAAAGGAAAGTTTGTTAAATAAATTGCACTCAGCTTAATTATAGGGGAATGAAGAAGCCTTTGGAGAGGGAAAATGAATCAACAGGAGCTACCAAGAACTGAAAGAGGAAGTTATAGTGTAGATTTGAATAGTCCTGTGTAATATAGAACTTCATTTCTTTTGTCTTAGTTCTGAAAAAGAAATAGGAATCATAAATGTCAAAGTTATGCTTAAATAATCCAATAGATTGATACTAAGAAATGAAGTAATTTGTAAATCAGAAATTTAGGGATTTAATGAAGAAACAATTCAGCTGGTAGAAAGGGTAAAATACTACTAACATCAGTTATACTGTGCTATATACCCACATTGTAAACAGTGAAAAAAAAGGTTAATAAATGGTAAATAAACTTTCTTGTCCCAGACAATTCAGATTAGATTCATAATAACCATTCACAAAACTAACATTTTTAATCCTATAGTTTCATTTTTCTGTCTTGAAAAGCCCCTTTTCTGAAACACTGATCATTTAACAATTGGAGTTTCTATTTATATTTTTCCATTGTAGAAGCATAGAAACTATATTTCAAAACCACTATTTTTAAAAGTAGGGCTACATACAGATAGATATTGTTTGGAATTACTTTATGAGAAATGAGATTTGCCTGTAAATCTGACAATTACGTCCCCTGATTAGAGCACACTGCACTTTTTCTGCCAACAATCTGTTTGAAAGCCCTTGAATAGTAGACGTGATCACTTGCTTGCCATTTCATATTTAGATCAAATGAAAACTGAGCTTGAGCTGTGCTTGAAATTTGTAATTTATTATTTGAAAACTTTGAGGTTTGATAGTCAAAGAACCTTGACCTTCTGCTGACAGGGTTAAAAAAATAATAGGAACATATATTTCAAGGATTTACTGTATTTTGAGTGATTAAAGATTAATTACAAATACAGAACATAAATTGCAAGTGATAGATGCATTAACATAGTACTATGCTTTCCTGTAGCTTAATGGACTGTTTAAGAAAATATGATGAGCAAATAGATCAAAAATACTGGAAAAAATCTTCTCTCCTCCTATCTAGAGATCCAGAGTTACATTTCTTTCTTTGTTCTGTAAATAAATAAATTTTCCTTTTGCATGGTCTTTTTTTATTTAAAAAAAAAATACAAAGAACAAAACCAATCAAAAAACAAAACAAAAACCCAAACCCCACAAAAAACACCAAAAGAACAAAATCTCTCTGAGATCCAACTGAGGTCCGCATAATCTATTCTTACTGAAAGCAATAGGAGTCTGCATCTCAAACTAACTGGTCTTGGTCCTCCCAAGGAGATAAAAAAATGGAGAACTCATGGTGAAACAGCAATTTATTGGATGTACAGAGCTCTCTGGATTTTTGGGTTGGTTCTTTTTTGCCAGTTGATGCACTAACTTTTTCTGCACCCTACCCCATTCCCCCACCACCCTCCCCCGCTTTAGGAATCTAAATTAGCAACGCAAATTCACCCAACCAGTGAACTTGAGCATTTAAATCAGAACATATGTCTATATGTAAGAATCATAGACAGTAAATAAAATCCCTGCAATAAGGAGGGAGAATACAAAGTTCAATAAATGCTGTTTATTAATAGTATGCAATGAGTGACAAACTCTTCTGAAAAAAATTCCTGATATTTTGAAACTGAGCATGATTTTTTGACAGAGATTTTGTAAGCTAGAACTATTTCAGCAAATACTTTTGTAGATTTTTAAAAGGCAACTTTGGGGGTTATTTCAGGCATAGATGAAAAAGTAAAGATTGTGGGAGAGAGGAAGACTCTAAGAATCACAGAATCATAGCATCATAGAATGATTTGAGTTGGAAAGGACCTTAAAGATCATCTAGTTCCAACCCCCCTGCCATGGGCAGGGACACCTCCACTAGAGCAGGTTGCTCAAAGCCCAATCCAGCTGGCCTTGAATACTTCTAGGGATGGGGCATCCACAACTGCTCTGGGTAACCTGTTCCAGTGCCTCACCACCCTCACAGTAAAGAATTTCTTCCTAATATCTAATCTAAATCTCCCCTCTTTCAGTTTAAAACCATTACCCCTCATCCTATTGCTCTACTCCCTGATAAAGACTCTCCATCTCTCCTGTAGGTCCCCTTTAGGTACTGGAAGACTGCTATAAGGTCTCCCCAGAGTCTTCTCTTTTCCAGGCTGAACAATCCCAGCTCTCTCAGCCTGTCTTCATAGGAGAGGTGCTCCAAACCTCTGATCACTTTCATGGCCCTCCTCTGGTCCCATTCCAACAGGTTCCATGTCCTTCCTGTGCTGGGCACTCCAAAGCTGGATACAGTACTCCAGGTGGGATCTCACAAGAGCAGAGTAGCAGGGTAGAATCACCTTCCCCAACCTGCTGGCCGCACTCCTTTTGATGCAGCCCAGGGTGTGGTTGGCTTTCTGGGCTGCAAGTACATATTGCTGGCTCATGTTGAGCTTCTCATCAACCAACATCCCCAAGTTCTTCTCCTCAGAGCTGCTTCTCCTCAAAAGATTCTCTGCCCAACCTGTATTTGTACTTGGGATTTAAACTGTAAGCCATTTAAAAAAAATACAGTAAATTTTGGGGGGAAAAAAAGCCCAAACCTCTAAATCATTATTTTTTAATTTAAAAAAATAAGTCAATGACACATTTTTTTCATAAGATGGAACGCAGACTAACAGGGACACCTTTAGTTAACAAGAAAAATACATACATGATCTAGCAATAGAGCAGATCTATCCCAAATGAAGTGATTTTTAAGTTCTTTCCAGCTTATGCCAGATTCAACAAAAAATCTTCCTTTTTATTTCTAGGTAATATATTACTAATTTTGAAGTTGTTTTGTCTTCTTGAACTTTGAATAAAGGAGTAACTTCACTGATACTTCAATTATGCCACATAAATCTGAAGTTTGAGCTGTTTGGATCCTTTGTTCACAATGTGTTCATGATCACTTAGAGTTCAAATATACTTTACTTAGCAGTATCCACAAATCAAAATTAGCCTTTAAATATTAGTGGTCATTTTCAGAGTTCCTAGGTCTGAATAGGTGACATTTTGTTCACCTGTTTTGAATGAACTTCTAAATGAACAAACAGAAAAAGAAACTGAAAGAGAATAGTCTTTAACCCAAGTACCTCAAAATCGAAGTTTTTTTTCAAAGAGTTAAAAATATTCATTTTACGCTTATATTTAATTTCAGCTGTATTTTTTTTACCTCTTTGTATTATTTAATTTAAGTTGAACTTAAGAAAACAATGAATTTGTAAAGAGGCAATATACATGAATGACATACATTAAGTAGTCATGCTACATTTTTAATAATCTGCTTTTTGAATTGTAAGAACTGCTGTGCACTAGGGAATAGGAATGAGCTTGAGAAGTAATGGAAAACAATTCAGCTTCACAGTTTTGTGCCTACAAGTCTTGGCTTTTATTTTAGTTTGGTTTTACTTCTTTTTTTTTTTCTTTTACTTTTCTGTCTGTGCAGTGTGCCACATGCAAAAGAAGGCTCTTTGCTATTTCACTGTAATCTGAAGAAGCGAAGCATTTCTTACATCACAATTCTCTTATAATTTTTTTTTAATCAAGTAAAGAGAAATTTTAGCAACCCAACAGAAATACACCTGCATATTACTCTATCCATATATAGAAATGCTCTGTTAAAACTCAATCCATCAACACTTTTTTTTTTCCTACAAAGGATGATGAACAAACATACATTTTTCAGCCAGCGCTGCTGCTCAATGAACAGAAGCAGAAATATGTGAAGGAATGGGAACTGGGAACAGTCAGATTAAGACTGACTACTTTGTAGAAATTTTCAGGAAAAAACAAGTTCTTTATGAAGAATGTTTTTCTTTCTCAGAATTTCTTTCCAATATGTTTTATTTATTTCAAATAAGAATAAAGGAGACATGAAGAAAGAAAGGCAAGCTTAAAACAGTGTTTCTACTTGCATGTATACAGTTCTTAAAGCATGCCAAAAGATCATGAAGAATTTCAAGGTATTCAACAGGTGCTTAGAGACGTCCATTGATTGTCTTCAAAGCTGTGTGTTACTGAGAACTCAAAAAGGTCACAAAATCAGCTTCTAGCACACTTCTTCTAAAACAATATTTAGAACGAAAAATCTCCTTTTAACCTTTTCTGGATAGCAAAAGGTTGAATTGGTTATAGTCTTTACTTTTCATTACTTAAGTTTGTGATTTTCTACGAAACTCCAACCCTTTTCTTGTACTTTCTGTATGGTCTTCAATGCCTTGCCTTTTCTAACTCTTGATACTTCATAACACAATTTACTTTCATGAGAATGAATGAACTGCCATATTGCATTAAATCAAAATTTCACCCAACTTAGTATCCCATGTCTGCCAGTGTCAAATAGCATATGCTTAGGGGAAAGTACAGAAAGCAAGGCAAGTATAACATGATTTTCCCCTGCCAAACCTTTACAATAGGATTATTTTTAGTACAAGGAGATCACTAGCAATACTGTAATGCTCATACTTCCAGTCCATCTCCTCTAGAAGCTAAACAAGTTTTCTTATTCGCTACAAAAGAGCAGAAACTTTTGAAGCGAAACCAGCACCTCATTAAAAACTTTAGAAAAATTATTTACAAAAAGGTTACCTGTCATAAGTAATCTTTAATTTTCTTCTTTTGTGTTTCACTACTCAAAAAACCTCTATTCAAGTAACAGAATATTTAACAATAAATCATATAAAGATGAAGTAGTTACCCTGAAATTTAGCTGGAGAAAAACTGTTAAATGAAACACAGCTAAACTAGCTACTTAAATCCTGATTCTGAATTCACGACTCTATAGATCTGTACCTATTCCAGCAGTGGTTAGCTGAATTAAATAAAAGAGTTTACCCATTTCAAATATATGCAATACCTATGTCTCACTGCTTAATCTGATCCACTTTTTATTAACTGGCACATAAATAAACTCTGATATAAAACAGGCTTACATTCAAATGCATTGCTGTTCTCATAGATGCAGCAGTATGAAATTTTGATTTCATGAGATGACAGAATTATTTTGTTCATTTTGCAATGAAATCTCCAAATATTAAAGCTCTCAGAAGCCAATGCTGAAAACAAGTTATATTTCATATTGATTAAACATTGAATATAAACAATATTGAATTTTTTTTTTCATTTTTGAGGGGCTTGTTATATTACAGAAAATCACAGCAACAAATTTCTATGCTTCAATCAAGTTGAAACAGGGTATTTTCTTTTTTTCTGTTTCTCAATGTCTAATAGAAAGCATTGCATTTAGAGTTCAACTTCTGGTGTTTTTTTCCCTCTCCTTTTCATTCCTATCTACATACTACAAAGCTGCTGTCCTTTACCACCCCACATGGAAGGAAAACATTACTTCAGTCAGTGGCAAAAGTGTGAGAACAGGGATGTAGAGGTTAAACAGGCACGGCTATTTGAGCAATGATGGTAAGGGGTGATAAAGTTAGGAACTAAGACTGCAAACTAAATGAACAAGAAGTTCAGTTAGTAAATAAGGCACAGAGAAGGGTTTCGGTTCGTTTTGCAAACTGTCCGGTAGTTTCTGCACAAATACTTGGGGATTTTAAGCTTGTTTTTCAGTCAAAGTCTTTTTTCTCTAGCAGCAGCCAATGACTGGCTATCTTGGGAATGATTTCCTGACTGCTTTGGGAAGGACTTCCGTAGTTAGGCAATAGCTCATTGCAATAGGCTAATCGAGCTTGAGAAAATTTGTATGCAAGGTTTAGAAAAACTTTGATGGAAATACTAAATTCCAGGAGATAAATGAAAACACAGAGAAAATCAGTGTGGATCAAAAAAAGGCAGTTCATATTGATGTGTATGTGGATATCTTTACTTGAATTAAAATCGAATATTCCAGACAAAGAGTACTGAAACCAATGGTTAGATTTGTCTTAAATGTGGCTAAAGAATTAAATATCTAATTAAGATTCTTAGTCAATACTATCTTAATTGACTAATACATCATTCTGTTAACACTAATGGTAAATTAAATATGCTTGATCGATATTCAAACAATGAATTGTGGTTAATTGACATTGATCTTAACGGGCATTACCTTAAAATATTAGCTGATGTACTTCTACAGCTGTAGGGATTACATATTACAATATTAAATTTCAGGATATCATTTGCAAGAAAGCATTAGTAATTGCTAGTGAGCTTTCCTTATATATTAAGAGAAATTGCAACCAGTCATCCCAGAAAAGAAAATTAAATTATCCCCTTACAAATAATTTATTATTTTTCTCATTACATTGGTTTTCCTTTTCTGTTGAAGTGACTACTCTGAACAATTAAAGACTACTAAATCATAATTTACTGACTTTGTCGAATTATGCTAACATGCAAAATGAAATAATTGAATTAATTAAGAAAAGCAAGTGCAATAAAATGCAAGCAAGTACAGAAAAAAAGAAAGCTGTTAACTTAAGGAATTGAGATCAGATATTCGATGGTTGGGTGCAGAAGACTCCTAATGTTCCGCAGAATGAATGGAAGATAGAATCCTTCATACTGGGTTTTACAAATAGGGCTAGTAGCAATTAATGTCTCTGCTTTCTAGATGCTTAAGAAGAATCAGCTTCAATGGGAGCAATAGTCAAAGGAGCTCACTCTGAAATTCCCATCACTAGTTATTTCCTATTTATGAAGGGAAGGACACAAAAATCATCAATTTCTGTTTAAAATTTTGTCCATGTTTCATTGCAGACAGCTATCAGAGTCATAGCCTGAGAAATCATCATCTGACATATACTTATACCCTGTTGATTACTGTAGCAGGCAAATTCTTAAGAGTTCACCATTATTTTAGTTAGTTTTTAAATCAAGTTTAAGCACTTACAGTTGTGTGTTTATGGAATCTTCTCTGTGTTTATGTAAACTTATAGATATGTTAGGATTGATTAACATGGTGAATAAATCAGGTCATATGTTTCAGGGCACTTCTCAAAAAGCCTTACAAAATAAGTGATAGTCCTATAACAAAAAAGATCACTGGCACTGAAAATGAAAATTGAAAGCACGTTCAATTTGCAGAGCATGTCTTTCTGCTAATGTCCCAGTTTGGGATGGAGCAGAGCCAACTTTCAGTTCAGTGAGAGACTCTTGCTTATACTTGTTGCTGTGGCAACCGGGGTTCGCCCACTTAGTTGTTTAGCCCCTGGAGGGGCTGGTTGCACCTATGCAGAGGCGTGGACAGGTCAGGTGATCCAAAACTGACCAATAAGGTATTCCATCCCATCTGCCATGCTCAGTATAAAAGGAGAAGGATCAGCGGGGTCAGGTCAGCTCTTCTTCACTGGGTTCTTCTTGAATGGCTACTTGTTCAATAGCTCTCTTTCTTTTGTGACTGATGTCAAGGAAGACCCTGTCAGTTCATCTATCTTTCATCCCCATTATTGTGTTCCAGAATCCAGTTCCCATTCGCCACTGAGACCAGCCTGGAACTTCCCCAGTCCTTGCCAGTGACATCTCCTTGGGACCTTGATATGTTTTTTTATATATATTTGTCATGGTTTTGGCCAAACTGGCAAATGAGCGAGATGACAGATGCTCTCCCCCACTTCTCGCTCCAAGAAGAGGAGGAGGGATAAAGAGATTTACAAGTTTAGAAGGAACTGAACTATTTCAATGAAATATTAATAATAAAATAAAAAGAAAATAATTAAATAGGTACAGTATATACAAAACCGTTTCAGGCTCCCAGGATGACGTCACCAGCAGGCACTGGCGAAGTCCCAGGCTGGACTTCTTGATGGATGGGAACTGGATTCCAGCTCTGGAGTCAGGAACACATGGATCTCGATCAAAGATTTTCATGGGTATAACTGATACAAGAGAAAGATTATCTAAGGTCTATAAGGTGGGCACAACTGTCTTGAAGTTCCTGGTTCAGAAACCCAAACCTCAGCTCAAGCAAAGCTACTAAAGGATGCGCAAACACTTAGGAAGATTTAGGAACACAAGAAAGTAAACACACATGCATGCACACACATACACCCTATCTTCTTGTGCGTGTGTCCATGGGTACTGACGGGATATGAGTGCTGAGGGAGCTGGCAGAAGTTATTGCTGGGCTGGTGTCCATCATCTTTGAAAGGTCCTGGAGAACAGACGAAGTGCCTGAGTAGTAGAAGAAAGCCAATGTCATCCCAGCCTTCAAAAAGAGCAAGAAGGAGGACCTGGGAAACTACAGGCTGGTCAGCTTCACCTCCATCCCTGGAAAGATGATGGAACACCTCATGCTGGGCATCATCTCAAAGTATCTGGAGGAAAAGAAAGCTATCAGAAGTAGTCAACACAGATTCACCAAGGAGAAATCAAGTCTGACTAACCTGATAGCCTTCTACAATGCCGTGACTGGATGGATAGATGAGGGGAGGGTGGTGGATGGTGTCTACCTTGACTTCAGCAAGGCTTTTGTCTCCCACAGCATCCTCATAGGTAAGCTTAGGAAGTGTGGATTAGATGAATGGACAGTGAGGTGGATTGAAAACTGGCTGAAATTGCTCAGAGGTTCATGATTAGGGGCACAGAATCTAGTTGGAGGTATATAATAAGTAGTGTTGCCCAGGGGTCAGTACCGGGTCCAGTCCTCTTCAATAGTTTCATCAACGATCTGGATGAAGGGAAGGAATGTAACCTCAGCAAGTTTTCTGATGATGCAAAACTGGGAGGGGTGGCTGACACACCAGAAGGCTGTAGCGCCATACAGCGAGGCCTGGACAGGCTGGAGAACTGGGCAGAGAGGAACCTGACGAAATTCAACAAGGGCAGGTGTATGGTGCTGCACCTGGGGAGGAATAACCCCATGCACCAGTACAGACTGGGGGCTGAGCTGCTAGAGAGCAGCTCTGAGGAGAAAGACCTGGGAGTCCTGGTGGACAACAGGATGACCATGAGCCAGCAATGTGCCCTTGTGGTCAAGAAGGCCAATGGCATCCTGGGGTGCATCAGGAAGAGTGTGACTAATGGGTCAAGGAAGGTTATCCTGCCCCTCTTCTCTGCCCTGGTGTGGCCCCATCTGGAGTACTGTGTCCAGTTCCGGGCTCCCCAGTTCAAGAAAGACAGGGAACTGCTGGAGAGGATACAGCAGAAGGCTATAAAGATGATTAGGGGCCCAGAGCATCTTTCTTATGAGGAAAGGCTGAGGGATTGTGTCTTTTTAGTCTGCAGAAGAGAAGGCTGAGGGGGGATCTGATCAACACCTATAAATGCTTAAAGGGTGGGTGTCAAGAGGAAGGGACCAGTCTTCTTTCAGTGATGCTCAGTGACAGGACAAGAGGAAATGGGCACAAACTTGTACATAAGAAGTTCCACCTAAACATGAGGAGGAACTTGTTTGCTTTGACAGTGGCAGAGCACTGGAGCAGGCCTGGACAAGTTCCTGTACAACCTGTTCTAGGAGAGCCTGCTTTGTCAGGGGGGTTGGACTAGATGATCTCCAGAGGTCCCTTCCAACCCCATATCGTTATGTGATTCTGTGATTCATTCTGTGATTCTGTGAGGAGAAAAGATTACCAAAATAATGGTTTTATAAGTACATAAGACAGATGGTATCTCAGGACAGTTAAAGCTTGCTTATTAATTACAGTAAATCTATGCCATATCATAGTATAGAAAGAAACTGTCTTAGCAGTTAAATTGCTGCTAATGAATGTTGCCTGACAATACAGAGGACTGGGATGTTACATCTATACAACATTTTTACTCAGAAATGTTGAATGAGAAGTTTTTACAAGTTGTTATGTGACAATTTTGGAGGCCAATCAGATCTACATCTCACTGAACAGCTATTATAGTAAGTATGATAATTTCTCTGTTTACCTATTTCCAGTTTCTAATATTATCATGCTCCATAGTCAGGGCATTTTATTTCTTTCAGTAAGATGATAAAAATTGCCCTTACTATGTTCAAGCTGTTGTTCAGAGCCTCAAATACTGTTTGGGTTTGGGTTTTTTCCTCACTACTCCCATCACTGTAGAAAAAGCTAGTAAAGTAGTAAAGGAGAATGTGGAAAGCAATACTAAACATAGAAACCATTTTTCTTTACCTTGCCAATGAAGCAAAGGTGAATCTCAGCTGAATTCTAGAGAAGAAAAAAAAAAGGTTATTTCAACTTTTCCTACCTTTCATTGTTATGTTGCATAAGTAGTATGCCAGCAGGGAAAGAGAAACAGGGGAGAGTGGCCTGTACACTGGGAAAAGTGGGACGAGAGTAGAAAGAACAGGAAAATGGGAAGTTTTGTGATATGCAAATAAACTTTGTTAAGGAAATCTTAAGGTTTCAGAAGTTGTGTTCCAGTTTCAGGAAAAGTGAAAGTGAAGAAAATCTACACTCTTAAATCTATTTCATTTGCATATTCTTTCCATGACAGACTCTTTCCTTACGTAATTCTGAACTATTTTTCAGAAACTGTTATTGCGGTTTTCTTCACACATAAATACATGGAATATGTCAGATGCTATACATTTTTATATATATACTGGCACTGGAGTCTTTATATAGATTTTATTATTTGACACATTTTTATCTGAGACACAGCTAGTTATTGTTTTCTGGATTTCATAAAGCTGTATCTACTACAAGGTATATACAACAAACTGACTTAAACACACTTCTTTATTTCCAGGAGTATTTTTGCTAACACCATATTAATTCAAATGAAAAGACCATTGTACCCCAAACCTAGCACAATTTGGTGTTTTTAACAAAATGATGTCATAGCTGCTTTTCAATTGCAAGATTTGAATTAAAAAAACAGTTCTGCTACTGACTTATTTATGACTTGGGATGGTCCGTAACTTCAACATATAAAGTTTCCTCAGCTCATCCAGGCTAGATAACTAGCTATATCTGTAGTCATAAGGGAAAAATAATAGTGGTGTCCTCCATTGGATATAATGATCTGTCTCTTGGACAGATCTCTCTTTTTCTATTGAGTATAAAACAAACTGAAATAAATGGTGTAGTTAAGATACCTAATTAAAGTTAAGAGGGGTGAATTTTGTGTTTGTGAACTGCTTTATTGCACATCTAACTGCATTTTCCAGCTTCTGTTTAGGAGTAGTGCTTTCATACTGCGGTCAAGGTTTGGTCTATCATACTTACAGTCAGCAACAGCATTCAGACACAACAGAGAGATCCAAGGGGAATGTTTTTTTTAACCTTTGCTTAGTCAGGTGCACATGCAGAGTTTAATTTAACTATTTATCAAGAAAAGCTTTAAAAACAGAAATAATCATACTGAACTGGACACAGAATTTCCCTTGCATCCCTGATTTATTTTTCCTACAGTTAACATATTGGGTCCTCCATGTAGTGAAATCTACTTTCAGTAAGCATCAATCTGCTTCATAATGGAAGAAGAAAAGTAAAAGGAAAAAAGTTTTAGTTTTAAAAGCAGCTTTTTTCCCATTATTTTTTATGATTAATGGTTTTATGTTTTAAAAATTAGAATATTGACCTAGGAACCCTGAATTCCCAGTAGCTTTGAGCTGAAGAGAAGACATGATCCTCACAGACATAGAACATTTTTTTCCTGTTTCTGTTTTATTGACTATGATACAGTACAAAGTATTTAACTTGCTTCCACTGCAGAAGTTATTCTGTTGGGAATTGCATTACTTCCTCAGCTAAAGTAGTGCCTGTACATTGTTTGCAAATATGAAGTGTTTGTAATTCTGAAAATCAAGATTAAAGAAAGATACAAAGAGGATGAACCTCTCAAAATTATATCAAGGGGGAAAAAGTAAAAACAACAAGAAAAGTGCAAGAGAATTTAAAACTGTGTAAACTCAAAAGAAATCTTTAATTCTTTTTTCTTTGAGATGAAATTAAATGAAGAAAATCATTCAGAAGACACAAAAAAATAATTGATGGTGTTATGGGCAAAAATAGTTTTTCCTGCTATCAACAGAGCTGGACGTACAAACCAAACCAAACCAAAACAAAACAAAAAAGGTAAGAGAGCTGAAGAAATTAGACTAGAGTCTGGAGTTATTAAAAAATGCACACATTTCTAAACAATTTGAGTTTTTCCTAGGAGCTGAGGATTCACTTACAAGCAAAAATTTGCTTTGTTTGTTTTTATGCCTTCTTAGGAGTTGATAAAAGCTTTATTTAATCAAATTGAGCACTACACTAAATCCAGCCCTTCAAGCACTTCTGAACTTCAAGTTCAGTTCCAAATACTGTTGTCTGGCCTTATTGCAGATAATTTATACTATCCGTGATATTTATTATGGGATTAACCCTTAGGATTAGTTGCAGTACACAAACATTGAGGAGCACCTAATCCCTCTCAAAAAAAATTTCAAGAGAGACTCAATTTGAAGATGGAACTATGACAAATAAGCAGACAAAATGATGAAGTATCTGTTTTTTCTCTTTAATAGTGCTCTGTAAAGAAGATGCAGAGCTAAAGCTATCTTGATCACAGAATCACATAATTACATAATGATATGGGGTTGAAAGGGACCTCTGGAGATCATCTAGTCCAACCCCCCTGCCAAAGCAGGCTCTCCTAGAACAGGTTGCACAGGAACTTGTTCAGGCGGGTTTTGAATGTCTCCAGAGATGGAGACTCCACCACCTCTCTGAGCAGCCTGTTCCAGTGCTCTGTCACCCTCATCACAGAATCACAGAATCTTGCTGGTTGGAAGGGACCTTTCAGATCATTGAGTCCAACCACAAAAAAAAAAAACAAACAACAACAACAAAAAACCCCAAAACAAAACAAAACAAAAAAAAACACAAACAGACCCAACCGAAAAATCCTGGGCGCTAGAGCATGCCCTGAAGTGCCATGTCTACACGTTTCTTAAATACCTCCAGGGATAGTGACTCCACCACCTCCCTGGGCAGATTGTTCCACTGCCTGACCACTCTTTCAGTAAAGTAATTCTTCCTAATATCTAATCTAAACCTCCCCTGCCACAACTTCAGACCATTTCCTCTGGTCCTGTCATTGTTCACTTGGGAGAAGAGACCAACACCTACCTTTCTACAACCTCCTTTCAGGTAGTTGTAGAGGGCCTCCTCAGCCCTCCTTGGCCTTCTCTTCTCCAAAGTAAACATGCCCAGTTCCCTAAGCCTCTCCTCATACAACTTGTTCTCTAGACCCCTCACCAGCTTGGTGGCTCTCCTCTGGACTCGCTCCAGCACTTCAATGTCCTTCCTGCAGTGAGGGGCCCAGAACTGAACACAGTACTCAAGGTGAGGCCTCACCAGTGCCGAGAACAGAGGCACGATGACTTCCCTACTACTGCTGGCCATGCTATTCCTGATACAGGCCAGATGTTGCTGGCCTTCTTGGCCACCTGGGCACACTGCTGGCTCATGTTAAGCCACCTGTTGGCTAACATCCCCAGGTCTTTTTCTGCTGGGTAGCTTTCCAGCCACTCTTCCCCAAGCCTGTAGCATTGCCTGGGGTTGTTGTGACTGAAATGCAGGACCCGGCACTTGGCCTTATTAAAACTCATCCCATTGGCCTTGGCCCATTGATCCAATCTGTCCAGATCCCTCTGTAGAGCCTTCCGACCCTCGAGCAGATCAACACTCCCACCTAGTTTGGTGTCATCTGCAGACTTACTGAGGGAGTACTCAATCCCCTTACCCAGATGATCAGTAAAGATATTAAACAATACTGGCCCCAAAAACAAGTCCTGAGGGACACCACTGGCGACCAGCCGCCAACAAGATTTCACCCCATTAACCAAAACTTTCTGGGAACAGCCATCCAGCCAGTATTTTACCTAGTGAAGCAAGCAAGTTCCTTCTCATGTTTAGATGGAACTTCTTACGTACAAGTTTGTGCCCATTTCCTCTTGTCCTGTCACTGGGCACCGCTGAAAAAAAATATTTTATTGCAGCTAAATTTGTTGCATTTGGGTTTTTTTTGTAGGTTATTTTTTTAATTATTTTTTTTTAGGTAGAAAATTACCATGATTTGAAGGGTATGACTTCAATGGAAATGGAAAACGGGAACCCTGACTCCTCTCAAATGCACAAAGCAATTCCTGCTGATATCAGGAAGAAATGCACAAATCCAGGTGAGGGTAGAATCTAGGATTATTATTTCACCATAATGATAGTTACTGATAGTGATTTTGACAAAGAAGTATGAGGATAATTATCAGATAACAAAGCACTACTCATTAGTAAAAACACCTTAGCCAACAGGCAGAAAACACAATGTGGAGTCAAGGATCTGGTAAAGACATATTTTGCATACACCCAGATAAGATTAAAAAAAATTGAAGATGAAATTTTATTAATATATTCCTAAATTACATCCTTAAAGCAATATAATAACAACAACAAAAACAAAAACACAAAATCCCTCTCCCCAAAAGCAAGGGTCTATGTTAAATTATTTTGTATATGTCACCCTCTCGTGTTTTAGGCCACATTGGACAATCAAAATGACTTCAATCAGCCCCCCATCCCCTCTCATGAGGAGAGGAAAGGAAGAGATAAGGAGATTAATAAGTTTAGAATGAACTAAACTACTTTAATGAAGTATTGTTATTAAAATAAAAAATAAAAAGAAAACATGAAATAGACACAATATATACAAAACCGTATCAAGCTACCAAGACAACATCACTGGCAGGCACTGGGAAAGTCCCAGACTGGACTCAGTGATAGATGGGAACTGCATTCCAGCTCTGGAGTCAGGAATACCCTGATTGCGATCAAAGGCAGATGAACAGAGAGAGTCCTCTTCAGATGTCGGCCATTGAAGAAAGAGAGTTGACTCCTTGGAGTAATTCTTGGGAATTAAAGAGGATTTTTTTCTTTCTAAAAGAAAAAATATATTTTAATTTAAATAATTATTTATTCATCATCAAATCCATCATTTCAGTATGCTGTTTACAAGACATGCTGCTGAAGTAACAGGTTGCATACCCGACAGAGCCCTTTGCAAATGTCCTCATATATGGAACAGTGATAACTGAGTCTTTGTGGGGTTGTGTATAAAGGCAGTAATAGGAAGGAACAATCTATTTACAGTCTCACCATGAAGGCAACTTGATACTTTCATAGCTGCTGCATTATTGACCGTGCAAATAGTATAGCTCTTCTCTTTATTATCATTCTCATGAGACTTCCTCAATGTTGAAAAGAGACACAAAAGCTTTACCAGTGGCCTTAGCACCATTGAATTAATATGAATTGAGCATGTTAACTAGAAGTGACTTCAGCATTGGCCAGTCCTTCATTAATTTCTCCCTTTGATTATTTCTTGGAAAGGAATCAGAAAAACAAACAGGCTGTTCTAGTGTATAAAGTAATTAAAAGGGAATCATTATGCATTAAATAAAAGAAACCTGCACTTGAGGCAGATAGTGCCAGAGGCAGCATGCTTACCTAATGTGCTAAATCCTGTGGGCTTAATTCTGCATAAAGCTGCACTTCAGTAATTCTGAAGAAGCTGAGTTTCTGGGTTTATACTGAGTTTCTGAAAATGTATGTTGGGAGCAGATTTGAGTGTCTTGTTGTTCTGACATGTTAGCACTCAATTTTGCATTTCTCAGACATGGTCAGAAAAGATCAGTGAGAGATCTTTCTGCCACTGCTTCATATACATATAATTCTTTTCTAATGTACAACATCTACTTTACTCATACTGCCTCAAGTTCACCTAAAAAGTGAAGCATTCCTGTCCATCATTCTTCACATAATGACCAGAATATTCTTTTAATGAGTTAGTCACATTGCATGGTTTATTTTCTTCATGATACCTAATACAAATGATATTTTTTCCTGTCCTAAGAATATAAGCCATAAAAGGAATTAAAGTGTCTTTAGACAAGCATCAGAATGCTCTAAGACCATTTGCCTTTTCTGCATCTGCTGCATATAGCTAATTTCCTCTCAAAACAAAAGAAACATGTTAACGGGATGCTTCCTCCGATGGACTCTGGGTCCAGGGTTACCTCCTGCAGGGCAACTGGAGCGCAGCCTGGGAGTTTCTGTCCCAAGACAATGGATGCTGCTGCTGCTTTCCCTGTTGAACCTGTTTGCAGGTTCAGACAGCAGCAAAGTTGAGCATGTAACCCTGAGATAGGACATAGATGTGGTCAACTGCTCAGATGGCCACAATCAAGGTTTTCCCTTCAACAGCACCCACATATAACATCACCAGCAGTCACATAAAACGTAGACTTATAGACATATATAGATAGCCGAGTCACCTTCTTCTCCTTAAGCTGATCAGGACTGAAGGTCACTAATGCAGGCACACATGCAACACTCTTCAGCTTCCCAAGCAAATGCACATTTGCCAGTCCCTCAAGTACTGGCACAACCTTTGTTTGCCTGGTATCCCTGCTGGATTCCAGGTACTCTCACCCATGATTTTGCCAATGGATCTGCTTGCTGGATGGTTCAGCTTGAAGTTTGCTAGTGTATTATGCACACATATTCCCATGCAAACCAGCTTTGGGGAAAATGCAAAAGACTCCGGCAACCCCCAGCAGCCAGTACCAGGCACATAGGCTGTAACCCACAGTCCTGCTCCAGCTGCTGTTGCTGAGCCTCTGTCTTGCTTTGACCACCCCAGTCTCCTCAGTAGCTGCACCTGGAATGCTCACCAGTCCCACTCCAGTGGCGGGAGCTGAGACCTCTATTTACTCTGGTAGCTGACACCACAGGCTGCAGGGTGCCTATACCCTTGGTCTGATTCCAGTTGCTGGCACGAAATCCAATTGCACAATTCTCATCAGTAACTGGCACTTAGTCCTTACAGCACTCACAGATGAGACAGATTGAGATTACATAGAGACAGTTTAGAAAGGATTTCATGAGAAGATAGGACAGACTGCAGTGATTATATGCAGGGCTTGGTCAGACAGGTCTACTGACCGGCGCCAGTTTACACGTGACCAGCCCCTTTTATATGCCTTTCTGTTTAATTTCCTCTTTGTTCCTCCCCATTCCTCCTCTCTTCAGGGGAGGGTTCATTCAGAACTTTTGCATGGTCCCACAGGCTGCTCTTGAACAACCCAGATCTTCATGGTCCTCTTTTTTCACTCTTCATATTGGTACAAGTTCCAGGTTGGCCCTGCAGTTTCTTGATGGTGCAACAATTATCAGCTTAGGCTTCCGGTCCTTGGCACTGTCTCTGTTATCCTTTGTCTACCAGTATTGTGTCTCTCTGTGTTCTTGTTTAACGCTTCCTCCTTTACTTTTGATCCCCTTATGCAGTAAACATTTCCTTGATTGGATAACCTTAATGATGCAGATGCTCTCACCTTCCACTTACCCTTACAAAATGGGGTGAGTCTGGCCAAGCAGCTAGTCTCCATGTATATCCTATGCAATTCCACGGGGCAGATAGCTGTTCTAAAGACATCAAGAAAGCAAGACATTGAGAACACCAAAGTTTCCATTCCTTTGTCTCAGTTGTCATGAAAAGGAAGCATAATGTTGAAGAAGGGGCAAGTTTCTTTATGGCACAAGAAACTTCTGGAGAATTCTCCAAGGACAGTTTCCTTATCAACCAGGAATTCCCTGGTAAAGCATAAGGACAACATATAGTGCTGAAATAAGACTATTGTCCTGAAATATTTTGTACTTTGCTCATTTTTTTTAGTACTGTTCTTGTTTTTAAAGTGGATAAATGCCCCACGGTATGCAGTAATGCATAATTGATAAGCACATGTGAATAGTCATAGCAGAAATGAGTGGACTTTTCACTACTTTTTGTCCATATCCTATGAGGTAAAGATGTATTAAATCTCCCTGCATGAATCATTTTCTAAAAGTAGATTCATACTTAAAAGAAGAGCAATTGAAGCAGTACAAACTTTAACTTAAGGGCCACATCAAACATAATTTACATCAGAGAGCAAAATTCTCTTTTTTTAAAAAAGCATCTTATTTGAATATTTTCCTGGGCTACTTGCTATTTCACATACATAGATAAGGGAACAGCATAGGGAAAAAAAAAAAAGAAGTGAAACACAAATAATCCCATGGACAAGATCCTTGAACACAAGCAATCTGTTTATTAAATAGCAGAAAATGTTCAATTCAATACTGAGTCAAAAGCTTGTTACTAATATAAATGGAAATGAGATATAAATGTGATTAGGGTTTCCTACTGTTTGTTCTTCAATTTTTATTTCAATACATACTAATACTTATTTTTAAGAAGTGTTATTAACTTTTTGATAAGGGTTCATCATTGACCTAAACCAACCTCATAATGTGTCTTCACTTCAGTGTGTGCAAGACTCAGTTTATCAGATGTCTATGCCTATCTCTGACCTGAATTTACAGCTTATATGATTTTTTAGCCAAAAGGATGTTCAGATACAGGTAGAACTCCTCAGAAATATCTACAGATAGGATAAGTGCAACAACAGCATGTGGTCTGTTGTTTTATAAATGTTATAAAAATGCATGCTCTGGCTAACTTGTCTGCTGTAACTTGTTTCCTATATGATCCCTTGACTTCTACAACTTCCCCAGGCTTGATTAGACTGAGGAGAGCCCATTGAAGCAGGCAGCAGGCAGCAGGCAGCAGCCATGCTTATAGTTCAGAGAGCCCTGGAAGCACAGAAGCACTGAAGAGGTTGCAAAGTGAAAAGGATCCTGCATTCGAGAGAGGAGGGATGCAAGGCAGCCTGGGCATGGTGTGCCCCTGGAACACCATAAGACAAACATGGAGAGCACTTGTAAAGCAGAGAAAAGGTTGATATCAGGATGAGCTGGGTGCATAGGCAAATAGCTTGTCATCAAAAGTGAGAAGAAAACATACAAGTAAGGAGGAAATTACACTGTAGGTAGCTTATCAGGCTGCTTTCAGCATATGAGATATCACATGCCTGAATGTTTTGACTATAAAAAGAATGAAGCGGTGAGGGAAGTTGAGCAGAAAATGCTGAAGGTGGAAAAGTCTGTTCAGTGGAGCACTAACAGAGCCGGGTACACATAGGCAATATATAGTCCTGAAGCGGGGCATTTGGATCTGTATGCCAATATTGGCTGAATTCTCTGAGACACCATCTCTGAGGAATAGCTCCTGTAGGCTGCAGAGTGTGGGCGTAGTGCAAAGAAAGATGTCATGGTGCCAACCCGTTTGACATAGAGGAAACATTACCAAAACAGTCTGTTCATAGAAATTTGAGTCTTGCTGCCTGGACAGCATATCCTGGCAGTAAGGCCAGGTAATATACAGTGTGAATTAGGATCATTCAGAACATCCTTGATGGACTAACTTCCTAACTGAAGTTCAGCCTTAATAGTAACATTTATAATGTTGGAAGAGACAAACTTGTTACAGAGATCTATACCAACTTCCTTATAATGCAGACTAGGAAGTCATAAATGGATACAAGAAAACAACTGCAGACAAATGACCCAAATTTTCATTTACCTAAAATCTAAGCAAAACACTTCACATTTATCTTATAGTAATTATTTTTCATACTGCTGTACTTTCTGCTAGGTGGAACTGAAATACTGGGTTACTCTGAAGTTATTTTTAGACTAACCAGCACTAAGAGAAACAGCAGCACTGAAAACTTCACAAAGAGATAGATTTTCACTTGTTTTACAGAGCAGTTTGGCAGGTTTAAATGTAAAGGCAGTCATTCATGAGTTAGAGTCTTGGGGGTATGTCTTTTTATGCAGCCAGTGCTGACCAAAACTAATAACCAGCACATGTACAATCATGAGAGGTGCACAATTGTGCCCCAGCAGTGAAGTTTGGCTTTTTCCAACTGTTTTTACTGCACTGCATACGTCACATACACAAACTGGTCCATCAGTCACATGAAAATTTAATGTAAACCCCATTTTGTAGTTTTTCCATAGCTTGTTGCTGTTGCTAGGTGCTTTTCCTTCTATTCCCCAGTTCTGGAGTTGGATACTTTCATGATAATGTCAGTTTTCATTTCTTGAAACAGCAATTAATGAAACTCCCATTTCCCCAAGAATGTCATGCAGAAGTTAAATTCATTTTTTGTTTAAAAAAAAACCTAATGATTTTAGGTTGGTTTCATGATTTCCAAGAAGACATTTTAAAACATTTGAATGTCTAGCTAAATTTAGCAGTATTGCTCCTGGGCAGGTTATCAGACTAATTCTGTGTTTCAAAGTCAATTTCCTGTGTTAATATGTAGGTATTTTTGATGTTGTTTTTGCTGAAATGGGCTTAGGTTTCACAAATCCTGGAGTTGTATTATTATTTATAAGACTAAATCTGTAGCAAAAACTTAAGAGCTGCCATTGACAAAGTTTATAACGAACCTAATGGTATAGAAGGTCATTCTAGTCATTCTGATCATGAAGTTCTGAATTATGCCCTCAGAGGACCCCTAGAGAATATGGATAGTTAAGGGGAAAGTCACAAAGAATAAATCAAAGAGAAGCAAAAGTAAAAACCTGAAGTTAAAGAAGCATGGAAAGGCTAAGCCTAGAGACAAATAAAAAAGGATTGGGCAGGGGTGAGGGGAAGCATACAACCAGAAATGAAGATGTAGAGGAAAAAGCAGTATGGTATATTTCTAGGATAGAGCATAAAGTGCAGTATGATTCTTTCAGAAGACTCCTTTGTACTATCTTGAAGCTTATGGAGAGACCTTTTAGTACTTCTGAGTTATGGAAGCACCAATTGTGCATTAACAGGTAAAGCTGAATCCAATTTTGCACTTCACTCAAGAAATCAACATCCTTATTAAAGACAAAGGATTTACTGTACTATCCACAAACTAACAGCATGTGGACTTTGAAAGGAACTGAATTTTCTTCTTTGTGAACTAAGAAGTATAAAAAACTGGAATGAAAAATAAAGAAATGAACACTTCAATAGTAATTTACCATGTAAAATAAAGAGGGTTTTTTGACTGTGTCTTCACAGAATTAAACTTTCCTTGATGTGGCTTAAAATTTTTCTTTGAAATTTAATCTTTGCTCTGAATTTAACTATGTTTCATCTAAATTTTAAATTCTCTGGATTTGTGACTACTGCCAGTAGGATAGTAACATTTTTAATAGTCATACCAGTGATAGCGGTAGGTAGTAGTAATAATAATGCTAATAATAATTTCTAAATATTTTTCACAATTGAGGTTCCAAACTAAAGCTAATTGTTAACATCTAAATTTTAACATCTAAGTTTTTAATATCTAAATTTTTAAAAGTTAAGATAGTTCATACCACTGTGTCCCCTCTTGTCAAAAGCTAGGGATGTTTGTCTTTTGCAGTTTGACATCATAAAAATTAACACATAAAGTTTAATAACACTACCAAACCTAAGCACTGGCAAAAAAAACCAAACAAAAAACAAAGTCAAGCCTTAACACTGACTTAAAATGATGGGCCACTTAGATTTATTTTGGCATTTCTCTTATTTTTTTATGTTTCTGCTTAAGCATTGTCACATTTACACTACACAGAAAGACTGTGAAGTCTTATTTCTTTATTACTGAAGAGAGATGAAATTGTCATCACGGAGTCCTTGTGGATGGAAAGTTAGAGAAAAACATCAAAATTTTTGAGAAATTTGACAATATAGCATGTTGAACCAGTGCATCTGTTGGACAGATTTAGGTTTTTGTAGCCATAATCTAAAGCTACTTGTCTATTGGAGGACCATGAGGGCAGGACTGACTCATGGGCTCAGAGATATCGTGGTGTTCTCACGTCTCCCAAGAACCTGAAGCCGACTACCACCTCCGCTGACTGCGACCTTTGTACCCAGCAAGTGCACTTCAAAGGCTGGAGGCCAAACTGTAGTGTTCTCCCTGCTCTGCTTTCAGAGATGTGGGAATGAGTATTGCTCCTGGATTTGAACATTTCATTTCTTTGTTGTTTAGCACTGGGTGAACCATATTAGCCTGAGCAAAGAAGACTAATGTAGATTAACCTATTCTTGTCAGATAAACTGAGGCCTTTCTTCAACCTGCTCTGTGCTCTGATACAGTGACACACAGGCCTGCTTCCAGATCCTTTTTGACTGATGGTTACTCTTTTACTGAACTCTCAAAGTTGGAGTTTCTTCCCTTTTTTCCTGCCTCCCTTCTCCTGAGCCAGTATCTTCTGTCATTCCAGAACTGTTTCTGTTCTGCTATTTCTATTCTTTAACTGATTTCGAGGAAAGCTGAGGCATCTGAGCTTTGGCTTTTTTTTTTTTTTCCCTTTTTTTTGCCCCCCCCCCCTTTTTTTTTTT